>CANTUQ010000018.1:957500-2173333 GCA_947683425.1 Excoecaria cochinchinensis
TAGATCGAGTTTTATTGCTCCTAATTGTTTGCTTCAAATTTCATCTAAAACCTAAGAGCTGCACCTAAAAATGTCTCAGAAATGTTGTTGAGCTAATTCTAGCTCTAACTATCCCAAAAGTTGCCAAAACATTGGTGTCTTTACTTTGACTGGCTCATTTGAGCAGTTCAGGTTGTATAGCTCATATCTAACGTTTCATATGTCCAAATGACCTGAAACTTGTTCCATTGGAAACTTAACATCCTAGGGAACAATTATAAAGAAGTGTGTTTTGTCCAAAAATTAGGGTTAGATGTTTTTATAGGCGTTTCAAAAATTGGGTAGTAAAGCAGTCCTAAGATTTTGCTTCTGTTTTGCTAAACATTGGTATGTCACGGTGACAACCAAATTCATTGCCACTGTGGCCAATGCCTAGAGAAGGAAGAATGCTTATTTTCGGACCTCACAACCACAACAAATTCATTGCCACCGTGACCCCCTCTGTTTTGACTATTTTATGTGTTTTTCTTCCCGTATTGAACCCATATCGGACTAAAACTTTCTAGGATCTATTCAATGCATGTTTAGGACTATAAAATGAGTATAAGAATAATTATCACTTGGAAAATACACATGCATATGATTAAGATTAGTAGCAAACTATTAAAGTAATAATGTATAGCTGTATGAAATAGAATTCAGTCAAGTTTAATGACATTATTGAGAATTATAATACCTTAATCTATATGAGCATGTATAATATGAACAAGTATGCATAATTATGAGTTGAGATTAAGTTATACACATAGGAAGGATATGAAATGAAATGAGTTTGCTTGATGTGAATATAAACCATATGTAGGTGTGTAATGAGGTTGGACTGTATATGATGGAAATATGGGCATGATTGAAATGAATGAGATGTGTAAGAGTATGACCTAATGTTTGTAATGAACACATGTAAATTTGACATACTCAGTTATTATTACGGAATATCAAAATATGTAGATGTTAATTTGATTTTGTTGATGTTATACTAGTTTTTGTGGATATATGAGTGATTATATATAAGATATTGACTAATGTGATTTATGGCCTTGAACTTATGAGTTACTTATTATATGAAGACCAAAAATGTGGCAAAATAGGTGAGTGTATGTCTATATACATATATATGTATAAATAATCGATATGAATCTATGTCATGGTCAGAACCAAATGGTTGTCACCGTGAGGCATATGAATGAAGAGTAATTCTTTATATATCATTGTTTAATGTGGTATGATGATATGGAATGGAATCTATAATAGTGTATCAACATCATATAGACTTGTGAAATGATTATGAGCTATATGAACGTGTACTTTGGAAAAGAATGTGAACATGATTGTATGCTTACAAACATATGTGAGCTATTATACATATGATCTATTTCATATGACTATATGAACGATGTGAATTGTGAATCATAGACAGATAACTGGAAATAATAATTAGCCTACGAGTCAAGTAGTGGATAGATAGGCATGCTTATAGCGTCTAAGTGCTACAGCCCTGTAGCGCCCTATACCCGTATGTGATACGGATACCGGATGCGACCGCACTGAACTAACATATCCTCTAATACTTTACTTATCCGATTAAATTACTGTTCCTTTTAATCTGGTTAACCTAATTAAACTATTCAGTTTATTAAATATACCATTAATTAAAACCGGTAATTTTTTTTAATAGTACCGTATACGTGAATAGTATCATATACGTGAATAGTGCCGTATATGTAAATAGTACCATATGTATAATACTGTGTGAATAGTGCCGTATGGCAAAGACAATTTACTTAAGTCTATTGATACTTATTAATTTAATCATTAACTTAATATTTTTACTTTAATTCACTATTAACTATGCCGATTAACCTATAACTGTCTAAATTACTATTCATTTAGTCAGTTTTCTTTTAACTTGAAAACCTACATTTTTCTTTACCAATTGTATTAACTTAATTTCTACCAATTATTAAGCATGTCAATCACAATATACTAGAGATAGTTATAAAATCTATTACAGTCCAAAACCCAAAAGTAGTAATATTATAAGATACATACATGCCAAACTTCTTAATATACTTAAATATTCCAATAAATTTCTTCCATACCACTTTCAAAGTGTAAGGTATGCACTGCTCCAAAACTCTTACGGAGTACCTACACGCAGTCAAATAAAAGTACATGTTGAGCATTAAATATGCTCAGTAGTGATTGCAATTCCATAAATTTCCACTTAATTTAATTTTTCATGCATGAATGATATTCAGTAAATAATATCATTTAAATATTCATAATTAAACATAATTGATTTAATTACCAATTATTCATGCAACATTTTATTTAATCATCTTTAAAATACACAATTAGGCAATATTTCATTTACACTTCACCAATTTTACATGTATGCCATTGGTTCACTTTAATTTCACTAATATTACCATTATGCCACTAGTTCATTCTAATTTCAATAATATTATAATTATGCCACTAATTTATTTTTAATTCAACGATATTTCTATTTTATCATTAATTTACATGCCAAATTGCAGTTTTACCCTCTAATTATTATTTTCATGCCAAATTATATTTTTAACCATAAAAAGTGGCCAATTTTCATATTTAACCATTTATTTACATTTTTACCCTTATTAATCATCCTTAACACACATATGCACAAAATTACAATTTTACCCTCAAAATTTTTATATAATAATATTTATGTCCTTTTTACACATAAATATTAATTTAATCACATTTTAACCATTTTAATCTTATTTTTACAGTTATGCCCCTGTAACACACTGGCAGACTCTATATACAGGATAAACGAGTCGTGAACTCCAGAAGTTCACAGAAATACCAGTGGAGTCCTGTGGGACCACCACTGTCTTTTAATACAGAACAGTACAATTCAGATACAGAAGTAGGACCGTCATTAGCCTACTAAAAAGTGAGACGCCATGTTCACACCTGCGGTCTTATGTCCCTATGGCATGCCAACATATCCTGAACTAGATTGACTACCAGATCACTACATAGGACAATATTATTTTATTTTTAACATTATTAATATGATATACATATTTTTCATGGTATATCATCATAATATTTTATTCTTTTTTTTCATACAATTTCATCATTTCACATGTGATTAACATCATCACATGTCATGTAAACTTATTATTTCATCATTGTACACATGCTTACATACATACGTGTATACGGCCCACATACTAATTTATTTACATTAATTATTTTTATCAATTTTATCATTTATTTAGGCCAATTTCATGATGTATAACATCATCATACCATCAATTTCCATGAATACACATAAAAATAATGACTTTACACATGATATATATTCGGCCATACATACATCACATACCTCATGATGTTTTCACATGCTCAAACATATACCATACATTAATTCACATGCCAAATACCATAGATCCATCATAATTATACATAAAACATCATGAAAACACATGAAAATCACATGAATACCATTCGGCCAAAGAAGGAACTTTTCACACAAATTTATTTCTTCAATTTAATCATCCATACCATCTTTTTTAATATCCCTAAGCATGAATATCATGTTAATTTCAATTAAACATGCATAAATCACATACTTTTTTCACAAATAAAATCTAAATCCATATTTTTACCATGGAATTAAGTGGAAACCTTAGATCCTTCAAATATACTCCTCAATTTTCCTTTTCCTTGCCTTTAGCTTGATTGGAGGTTCCCTCACCTATTGGACATAATTATGTCCAAATACAAAAATTAAGATTTAATCAAAACTAAATTTCTTTTCATCAAATAAACTTAATAAACATCTAATTAACATCCTAATCTACCTTTCGGAACCTTAAAACCAAATTTAAAACACTTAATTCTCTTACCTCAATTTTACATCCAAACTTCAAGTCTAGATTTCACCCACTTCTACTCCTCCAAATGAAAATATAAGACCACGAATGGATTCTAGATGAGTTGAATTATGTTAAAGAGGTTTGAATTTGAGGTGCGATGAAGAAAAAATGAAAGAAAAATGAGAGAGAAGAGATGAAGAACAATTCGGCCAAGAAAAGAGAAGGAAGCTGAAAACAATGGAATCCAAGGGGATTTTCATATTTTTATGTCATTTTATATGAGTCCAATTTGACCCAACCAGGTCCAACCAAAGTGGTTGAGCCTATTTGGTCCAATTTTCATTTTTTAGGTCATTTTCCACTGTTTTGGTGAAATTAATTGTTAATGAATTCATTTTCACTCCCAACTATTTCCATCATTCTTAGAATATTAAAATTAGTCTCCCTACAAAAGTTTAGCTCAATCAGAGTCCGTTTGGGGTCAGTTCACTTAAACCGGTCTAATTCGGTTCAATCCGATTTTGCCATAAAATACAATTCTAATGCTGTCATAAATTTCTAAAAATTATCCTAAGCCTTTTATCCTCTTATAGTGGACCATTTTATCCACTCTAACTATTTATAAAAATTTGGTCAAAGTTCAATCAAACCTTGGTTCAATCGAACCGGACCAGAGAAACTTTAGACTGAATTTCGAAAGCCTATTTGACCTCGTTTTTATACTAGATTACACAATTTTACTACATTTTTCATCCTCTTTCTAATGGTGAAATAAATTATTTTCGTATACTATTCACCCCGGAGTCACTATTTTGTGGGCCCCACAGTTACTATTCACGGATCCACAGTTACTATTCAAAGACCAGTCAAAAATGGTGTCACTATTCAATGGGATCCAGTCAATGATGATGTTACACTTTAGGGGACACAGTTAGTATTCATCATCATGACATTGCAGATGTCATCATAGTCCCACATTTACTATTCAATGGGCCCCACCTGGCCCCACTTTTACTATTCAGTAGGTCCCACCTAGGTCCACTTTTACTTTTCAATGGGTCCCACCTAGGCCCACTTTTTACTTTTTAGTGGGTCCCACCTGGGCCCACTTTTCATCGAAGTAAATACTTTTGTTTACTTTTTCAGCCATTCCAGACTCGTTTGACCTCCGATTGACACGAAATTTGTGCCTACGGACTCGTATTGATGAGCTTTATCCAATTGTCCAATAAAATATTTTTCGATTCCGGGAAGTACTATTCACCCCAGAAAGCACTATTCACTCTTGGAAAATACTATTTATGACTAACTCGGTATTGGGGCTATTACAAGCCCAATGCGTCTGATTTCTTTAGAATCACAATGCGATTTGAATCCTTACTGGATTCAACAATGCGAAATTATTGATAATGTTGATATTTTTGCACCTTAGGGTACAAATACGAATCTGAGGTATCCATGAATACCAATGTGATAACTGTACCCTTTGGGTACCAATGGGATACCTATTATCAGCGTCTTTGAGTTGCAGGCAAGGCAAAGAAAGATTAATGATAATTATATGGTAATTTGAAGGAAAGTTTTAAAGATGAGAATATGAATACAAAGTTACATAGTTTGACATGAGATGCATTTATATGATTCATTCGCATGAATGCATATGGATATATATATATATATATATATATATATACGTAAATTGCGATGCGTAATGTGCTATTATTGTAATAAGTTATGGATATGTTATATTATCATAGCATGTTTGTAGAAGCATGACTTAGGTGCTTGTCTATTAATTACAAGTAAGGATAATGATAATATTCAACATTTCAAAAGAATGTTATATTATTGGAAATGTGCATACGATGTGTTAAAATTTGACTTGTGATATGGCCATATGAACATGACTCATTAGTAAGGCTATGAGTAAACTAAGATGTGTGATATGCTATGTTTATATTAAGTTGATCCCAAAGTGTGTGTGTGTTCAGATATATATGTGAAAGAGGTATTCTTATGTGCATGGTATCATATCGTTATTCATTTCTAAAAGTAATAAAAACAGAGTATAGAATGAATGTTATGTTATGAATATAGCAATGTAAGTTTATGCATGATGTAAGAATTATAATATAAGAGAACTTGAGTATGGGACGTATATGTATAATGACTTATTATTGCATCGATAAGAAAGACATATATTGTGTATATGTGTTAATTCTAGGCATGATAGGACTTGATCAAATGATTGTTTTGTATAAGAATGTTATGTTATTATTCCCCACTAAGCGTTATCGCTTAGTATGGATGTTTTATACATGCAGGTATCTGAAGGTAGTGTTTTGGAAGACAGTTCTGCATCGCCAACGGCCAACACCTTAGAAACTGTTCTAAATGTAGAATATTTGTAATATTATAGGAGGTGTTACTATAGTTAGTAATGTGTAAGAAGACTAAGTGTTTGTATTAAGAAAGTTATATTTTGTAAAGTGAACAATAAAGAAAGTCTATAAGTGTTTTGTAATGCAATGCATGGATTCTCAATTTGTAATTTAAATGTGATATTGAAAGAAATTTATTAATTCAGAACTTTGTTTGTAAAAATGTTTTATGAGCATGTGTTTGTATTGTGACACTCCATAATCATTGCAGTAGATCTCTACAGGTGGTTAGGTGGTGTTACAATATATATATATATATACATATATAATATATATATATATATACACACATACATATATATATATATATATATATATATATATATATATGTATGCATACATATATACATATACATATATGTATATATGTATAAACAGATTTTTGCCAGATGGAAAGCCCTTCTTAGTAATTTTGATTTTGAAATTGAATTTATTAAAGGACAAAATAATTGTTTACCTGATTTTCTTTCTCGTGAGTTTTTACAGGGCAAATGAATAATAAGAAGATTCTTTATAAAGCAAATATTTCAAAACAGGATGATAATAATCAGAATGTTAATAATAATCAGACGATTCCTCTATCACCAAATCTTTTCTTAATATTAAAAAAATTGGCAATCACATATATACATATATATATATATGTATACATATATACATATATATATATATGTATACATATATACATATATACATATCTATATATATATACATATATACATATCTATATATATTAGATGTGTGTGTGTATATATATATATATATATATATATATATTCTCATTCAAAATAATAAGAAATATTATATGTATATATATTTATATAATTTCGAAATACACTAATTGAAATCCAGTCTGTTTATTATGGTCTTGGTGTGTGACCCAATAGGTTTATATTAAATTGGTAGTGAGCCCAATTCCATAATAGGCCCGCAAGTCATAATTGGTCTCTAGCAAGACATTATGACTACCCAAATAATATAAATATAATTACTCCGATTTTAACCTAATAATAGAACATGTTATTATCCTTTTATCACACGATATCTTGTCTGAATATAAGTCATGGTCCATGTCAAACTGATATTGTTCAAACATATAATTTTTCGATCACTAAGTAGACCGATAAGTTTAAATGACATTGATCACACTATCAATTCATTTAAGCATGACCATCCAATTTACAGTCCTACTTATCGAGGGGCCCAATAGATATCTCTCTCATAAGAGAGGGACAGATTCCATCTCGATTATTCACTTTCCTCTGCGTAATTCACATCATGCAAAATCATAACCTTTGTGAGTATCCGATTAAAGATAGCGTTTAATTATGTCAAAACATGATGTTCCTCATGTAGGAATCTGTGATAATCTTAGGTCTAAGGATTCAATAACATAACTATTATGAGATCACTTATGACACTATCCCATTTAGTGAGCTCATAGTGGGTCTATCCATTACCTTGTTCTCTAACAAGTACCTACAGATTTGATTTATATCATCATATATAATCATCTCATGATTATCAATCAAATCTATACTAGTCTTAATTTATCTTTATGCCCTTTAGTGATAAATGACTAGGGATGACACAAATAACATGCTTATTTATAAACACTACAATAATGTAACATGCTAATAATATTAATGTGAAGAAAACCATTATATAAATGAAATTTATAATGATTACATCAAGGTCCAAATATTTGGCCTAGGGCATAACCACTAACATCTTCACCGTATCATAATCATACAGCATCTCCGACATAGTAATAACCTCCTAGTGGTGCCTGCAAACCGCTCTCTCCTGGGTTGAAGCGTCCATACCGGCTGGCAATCCTAGTGCCTGGGCGAAAGCCCTGCATGTCAGACTAAAATGGTGGCCCTAGACTCTAAACTGAATAACCCCCTCCTCGGTGTCAGGCCTCTAAAAACCGTCCTAATGGAGTGTAGCTAAAACTCCCTGGATATCTCAGGGTACATCCAGAATAATGGCCTCAGGAACTTTATCCACCTCGTGGCCTCTAAGAGTCTGTCAACCTCATCCAACATCCCCATTAGTTGGAGGAATGGCTCGAAAATGTCTCCGTTTAATCGGAATTGAGCCTGTGCTAGCTCTTAAAACCACTTTCTCTGGTCCAAAGTCAACCATTCTAGAGCTAGGATCTCTGGATGTCCGTGTGGTTGGTTGCATCTCGGAGGCATCTTATAAAAAAGTCAAAAGTTAGTTTGTTCGAAGTCATTCGACCTTATTGATAGACTTAAATGAGTCTTCATTCCATTATTTATCATTTTATAAATTTTGGCACCATTTCAGCTGGAATGTGCCCTACCTAAAATTTTCGGCAATATCCTAACAAGAATATGCCGATTCAAAAAAATAGGCAACATTCCGGCAAGAATGCGCCTCAAATTTCCTATGCCAAATTAAAATAAAGGATAGGCCTAAGCCCTAACAACTACATTTTCAATTTTCAAGTTACAAATTTAAAATTATTGTTAATGATTATTTGCCTTTGAAAAGTTGGCAGCATCTTGACTAAGATGTGCTTAAACAAAGAAAATTTTGCCAGCATCCCAGTTAGGTGCGTTCACCCGAAAATTTTTTGGTAACATCCCTATTAGGATGCGTGCCAGTCCTTGCATAGCAAAAGAAATAAAAAGGATAGGCCTTGGGCCCCAATCACACAACAAAGGCCTTAGGCCATGATGCACAATTACAAAGGACTATACTTGGAAACATTCACTTTTTGTAAATGAATATATATTTTTGTTCCTATTATCCATTTATTTATTTATTCGCCCCACCCCCTTTGTTTTTTGTTCTTACTGTTTTCTACTGACAGTTTTTCCTTCTTTTTTCCAATATTAACACAAAATAATGTAATGAAAAAACAATAAAAAAATGTGTACCGTTTTGCTTATATTTTGAAGCATGCATATTCAAAATGTACTTAAGGCATAATTAAAGAATAAAATAAAGATAAGATGAGAAGTTGATGAAGAAAATAACCTGTAAGTCAAATAAATAAACTGCAGAAAAAAAAACTCGAAAAAACTGGACCTACACATGCATGATCACTCAGGGGAGCACTTAGGAGCAACCGGTACGCGAAACAGATAAAAAATGAGGGAGAAATGGCCAAAAAATCGAGAGCAACCGTCGGTTTGTGCAAGAAGAAGAAAAGAAAATGAAGAAGAAAATGACAGGTGACGATAAACCCGTCAGTCATTCAAAACCCTTTTTTATTCTACTAACGATACTCGCTGAATATATTGAGTTCTTGACTTTTCGGGATCCATATTGCAAAAATAAGACAAATGTACAGAGATATATTTACACGGGTGACATGCATGATACGTGTAGGCAAAATGCAAGAAAGAAAGGGGTTTAAGTAATCTAGGGCCGAGCGACGGGCTGGCCGTGCCTCTCCCGAAAAAGTACTTATTCTCCTTGGATTTTGTGCTATCCTCCTTTTAGGCTCCTGGTCAGCACTCCTTTCCAGGTATTTTCCTTCCTTCTCTTCTTTTTTCTTTTTGTTTTTACTTTGGTTAATTTTAAACTTTGCCCAGACTCTCTGAATATGTCCACGCTAATCCTTAATAAAATTTACCGAACTATGGATGACTCTTGGTCTTGAGAAAATCCCATTTTATCTCCCTATTGTGGTCTAAAATTCTTACGAAGGGTCAAACTTGATAAAAACCTTTATTACCCACCCCTCGATTCTAAGACCCTTGATTTCATGTTTTCAGATTCTCTCACCAAGAACTATGCCCCCTGCATGAAGAGTTTGCTGCTATTATTGGTTTGAGATTTTCTCCCAGCACCCTTCCTTGCATTCCAAACTACGGGCTGATTTGCGAGAGACATGTAGCACAGACACTGGGCATTCCACCATTGACGGCTATCAGATTGGCATCTCAGGCTGCACATTTTGCTTTGGAGCCACTAATTGAGGCAATGGATGACTTCCCTGATGTGCCTACTTACCGTTCCAGCATTATTTTTCTATTCTGCTTTTCCCGATACCTAACAGTTACCACTGAGAGGCTAGCTGGTGACTACCGACTGTTCAACATCGTAGAAGGTGTGCGCTGTGGGTTGAACCCTTTTTTGTTGATCCTTGCTGAGACTAATCCTGGTTTAGATGATGTCTGTGCCAATTCTTCTGCTTTCTTCACTGGAAGCCCCTTATTACTCTAGGTATATATTCGTCATTATTTTAAAAGTAGGGTGTCCCTTTCAGATTTTCACAATAGCTTTTCTTTACAAGAAATGTGCCTTTCCAGATTTTCACATATCTTTGTGCCTTATTTTTGCCTGAGACGGACCCAATCCGATCTAACGGCTTTTTTTTTATATGCATGAAGCTTAAACACCAGTTTAGTTTTAGATCCAAAATTCAAGGTTAAGAACAAAGCTTAGTATCTTTTTGACATAAAATCATTCAATGTTCTGCATGATATCCTTGATACCTAGCTTGGTGTTTAAGTATTTCTAACTTTTTGTCTTCTTCTACTTGTCAGATATGGCTGCAATAGAAATTGAGAATGTTATTCGAGCCTCCTCCCTGGGTGATCAACACTTACTCTTTGAGGCATTTTCTCCCTCGACAATGGTTATACACCTTCAAGTCATCTGATTACAGTTTCACTCGACTGTAGATCCTTATAGATAGTGATCTAAACTTCATGTGTCTCTGGCTACCTTTTTCTTCTGTGACTTAAAATGGTCCTTTGGGATGCCTATAATGCCCATCCCAGACCACATGTTAGCTTTGCTAAACCAGTCGGGAATGGTCATCACGAAATGAATTACACATGCACAACACATAACTTAAATACATGTAGATCTTGGGACAATAAGTTTCATTCACATACGCAGTGGATCACACGTTTAGATATATTCTTACACACATACATTAACATTAGATTACATATCTTGTTTAGTTATCACATGATATACCTTACATACCAAAATAACTTAATACATTTACATAGTACAAAGCTATAAAACCTACACAAGTACAAAATCCTAGTGTGTTGACCGTTTAGATTGTGGATCCATCCTTCACGTTCACTTTGCTTTAGAACCTACATGGATTGGAAAACCCGTGCTAAGCGATAACGCTTAGTGGGGAAACAACATACATTGTACAAAATACACACATGTAACATGTTCTGACTAACAAAAGATACACGTTCGTTCTCATGCCACAACATATATTTAAATAATTCCTTAAGAAATACAACATCAAATGACAATCATATTCAATATCAAACTATCGCATAACAATATTATTCACATCACATTCTTTTTTATATATACATAGCATAACGGGTATCGCATCAGTACTCGAGAGTACGGCAATGGCTTTTGTATCCAAAGACACACACATTTGCATTAGTACCCATAGGTACAGAAATGATCAATAGAATTTAGTATAAACATAAGTGAATCCATAAAGGACTCAATACACATTAAGGATTCCTAACGGAATTAGATGCTTCGGCTACAGCACTTAGACCCTCTAGGCATGCCTAACTATCTACTACTAGACATGCATGCTAAATTATTAATTCCAGTGAACATTCAATCATTCGCATATTAAATTATCTACATAGTCTCATAGAGCAATATCATAGTATAAGCTATCACACATAAGTACATATAAGTTTCCAATCATGCTTACATTTTCTCATATAAATTCACATTATAGGTTAACTTTAATGTTACTAAACTTAATTAAGTATTAACTCATTCATATATACCTCATTGCATAAGGTTAGGAAGAAATATGCAAAGTTGAGGTACTTCACGGTGGCAACCTATTGGTTGTCACCATGACATAAGATTAAAATAAGAAAACAGAATGTAAACTCGGGTACCTCACGGTGGCAACCATTTGGTTATCACCGTGGCATACCAAAATTCCACAGAACGTCAACTTAAACATCTCATGGTGACAATCATTCGGTTGTCACCATGAAATGCAAAGCAACTCGAGGCAGAATGCAAATCAAGCATACCTCATGGTGACAACTAATCCATTATCACCGTGACGTATGAAAAACTTAAGGCAGAATGCCGAACACATGCACTCAACGCACACATCCAAAATCTTATTTCTCGCATCTTATCTTATGACCTCTAAACTCAATCAAAATGCCATTTTTAGGCAACATAGCCTTCTAACAATTATCCACTTACATGTTAACTTGCAAATGACACAAGTTTCATTCCATTTAACCCTAAATTCAAGGTGTTGTGGAATAAAGTATAGTATGTTCCACAAGCCTCCATACCAAGTTTTGACTATTATTAAAGGTCCTTTTTAGAGACATTAGAATTCAAGAAAACAATAAAACTCACTCTTCCACACATTAGGGTTTTTACAATATAAATACAATCCAATTAGTATTGATTATACTAGACTCACAAGATTCATTATATGACCTATACAATGCAAATCGGTCAAACTGAATTTGAGCAATTACACACTTCTAATTTTATTATGTTTAACTTAATAAGTTTGACAACAATTTACCATTTAAATCAAACCAACACCTTATACACTTAAGTGAACTACACGACATACTCAAACTACAAAACACGTTCATTCATTGATATTTCACAAAACAAATTCAAAATCACTAAGAATTAGGGTTCAAGCGCATTATCAATACATAGCATTCAATATAACACTATTTGTAACTTCCTGTTCCCACCCTAGTAGTTTGAGCCTTGTGTGGGTGTGATTTTGTATGTATAATTTTGGCATGTGTTATTTTTGAGTATGTGTATGGTTTAAGTTATGTTTATTTTGTAATTTGGGGTTTTGCTTGGGTGTGAGTGTGTGTATGGGATTAGGATGTGTTTTGGTAAGGTTGGTTTTGGGTGTATGTGAGAGGATAGTGGTTGGGTGTGTTATGGGGAAGTTCTCCTATGAGGTCTTAACATGTGGCAAGTGGGGAGGATATTTTTGTAGTGGAAAGAGAGAGTGAGGGACAGCTGTTCTCTTTTGTCCCCCTTCCCATTTCTTCTTCTTCTTCTTCTTCCTCTTCCTCGTTGCTCTGTTCCTCTTCTTTCTTCTCTCCTTGCTTCCTCCTAATTTCCCCTTCTAGCTACAAGTTTTGGTGAGTTTTGGGTAGCTCTAAGCTGGTTTGGTAAGTGGTAGCTATTTCTTCTTCCTTATCTTCTTCTTTCTTTTGAATTTGGTTATTTTTTGTGTTGGGGTTAGAGTTTTTAAAGTCTATCTTGTTGGGTGTTTTGGCTCAGAAATCCCTCCTAGAGAGCCTAAGGGCAAGGAGATAGCAAGTGGAAGCAGAGCCCCTAGATTGGAGCGCAGGAATCTATGGTTTGGGAAATTTTGTATTCTTTGTGCATTTTATGTGATTTTGTGTTCTTTGTGGAATTGCTGGTAATTGATGAGACATAATATGTGTATTTGTGTCTAAATAATATGGGTAATGATTACCTTGAGTTGAGATGTTTGGATTATAAGTAATTGAACCAAGATATGAATTTGTTGTTGAACTTAGAGAGAAATTTTTGGTTTTCTAAAGTGAGGATTTTGATGATGTTAGTTGTGTAATTAAATTATTGATTGTGGTTTAAAAGCTGGGTTTTAGGGTAAATAAGATGAATTGAATGATCAATTTGTGTGGGTTGAGTTTTGGAGCCAATTGGAGGTTTGGGTGGTTTTGGGAGTGTGATTTTCTGCAGATTTTTGCATAAGAGCTGGAAATCACAACTCTATCGCGAGTGCGATAGAGCTCTATAAATTCAACCTTTATGCGTGGCCGGCCCGCCGTAGTGAGAGCTCTCTGTCGTGAGCACAATGCATATCGCGAGCGCGATAGAGCACTCGGCTACCGAGCGGATTTAGAGAGTGTTCTATCGCAAGTGCGTGCCTGTGCGCGAGCGTGACAGCTTTGGCTGGCCGCTCACTTTCATGAGTACGATGCTCATAGCAAGCGTGATAGTGAGATGTGCTTCTATCTCCGCACGAGCGCGAGAGCTACCATGATTGCAACCAGGGGCAAGTTGTGCCTCTGTCGCAAGCGCGACAGACATCACAAGTGCGACACCTCCTGGCTTCAACTTGAGTTTTCTTTTATGCTTTTGAAGTTTAGTTTCCGAACTTGTGATGCTTTTAGAAGTATGCATGGACAAATTTATGAATTATATGAATGTGATTTGATGAATTATGCATGACCTGCTAGAGTCAAATAAGTAGATAGTTAGGCATGCCTAATAGAGCTTATGTAGCTGTAGCCCCATTATGATTTAGACCTTAATCAGGTCCCCGATCGGATCCTCGCGATCCTTCTATCTTGGATCTTGTTTAAGATCCTATGCGAAAATGTTTTTGGAATAAAAAGAAAAGAACGATTTTGATACCTTCGGGTATCTATGCGTTATGAATGAATTGTTGATTCCCTCTGGTATCTATGCGTATGCTCATTATCCACCATTTTGTATGAGCAGGTTTATGATTGTTAATTTGCAAATTCGGAATAATGGGCATAGTTATGGTTTTATTTAAAGTATATGAATATATGAGTATGATGAAGCAAATGTACCTTCATGTTTTGAATTGTCTAATAAGAATTCATTATTCTATTTGGGTCATGAGCATGTGACTTTCTGTTGATGCCACTGTGAGTGGTTATTGTGCATTTGTGTTTTCCCCACTAAGCGTATTGCTTAGCACGGGTGTTTCAACCATGCAGGTGTGGAAGTTGTTGGAGTTTTTGGGCAGGTCAATCCGCTTCAGTAGGGCCAATACAACTAGGAGAGAGAGATTTTGTAGTATAGGACTTTGTACTCTTCTTGTATATGTACAAGCTTAAACTTTTTGTAATGATAACTTTCAGTTGTAAACCTCATTCGGTATTCTATTTTGATAACCTATATGTATGTTATCTTTTGTGCTGAGGCACTTTTGTCCTTTTGGATATGTAAAGACAGCTATGTTATATTAATAAAGTTCAATATTTTATTCGGCAGCCTGTTCTTTAGTTGTTTTAAGCAACTTTAAATTACTCTGTTTGGTATGAATGTTTGAGATTCTATTTCATTTACTTATGCGTTTGCGTGACAACCCTCATCTATCGGAGTCCTCCTTCCTTTCTGAGGAGTGGAGTTCCCTACGTATCGGTAAGGGGTGTTACACTATCCACTCATGTTTCCCAAACCTCTTCTCCTTAGATCCACTTTTGATCACTTAATCCTAAGCTCTCCCACCTTTCCTTTACCCTTGTCCTTCCTTGGTTCAACCTCTACATCCATTATCCAAATTAAAGAATTTGTAACAAGGGATCAAAACCAATTCAATCACAATTCAAACAAGAAAAAGTAGAAGATGAAAAAACCAGAATTGCTTACCTTGCTCAAGAGTACAATTAAAAAATTATTCATCCAACTCAACTATTAATTAGCCAATTTACGCATGAAGGTTTTAGTCTATGGATGAAGATAACAAAGGAAATGAAGATGAAGGAGCCGTAGAACCCACATGCAAAATGCTGCCTTTTTCTCTTTCATCCCAAACTATATATTGCATATTTTGGATTAGTTGGCAAAGCCAACACTTGACACCCAAATTCCACTAAGAAAACCCTTAATCAAGCTTAATTAAATCTCAATGATAACTTCAATATAGTACTTAGTTTTATTAGTATTTTCATTTGATTTATGGGTTTTGTGTTATTGTTTTGTTGTGATTACTTTTGGTTAATTTTGTCAAATTTAGTTAATTTAAGTTTTTATGCATTTTAGATAGCATTTTAATAGAGTTTAATTTTGGTTTTGCTGATTTTTTAGGTACCTCACGGTCATAACCATTTGGTTGTGATCGTGAAATTTGAAATTATCAAAGCCAGAATTCTGGTCATACCTACCTCACGGTCATAACCAAATGGTTGTGACCGTGACATAGAATTTCATCCAGCAGATTGCAATGAGAAGGTACCTCATGGTGGAAACACTTTTGGTTGTCACCGTGACATGAAAATTCCCAAAATAGAATCATGGGCAAGGGGTACCTCACGGTGGCAATAAAAGTCATTTCCACCGTGACTTAGAGAATTTCCAAGACAGTAGCTGAAGTCGAGCACCTCACGGTGGCAACAAAGTTGGTTATCACCGTGACCCCCTCAGATGCATCCAGGCAGATTCGTTCCTTCGAAAGTCTCATGGTGACAACCATTTCATTGCCACCGTGACCCATGATGCCTCACGGTGAGAAGTACTTCATTGCCACCGTGACCCCTCGAGATCTATAAATTTAAGATTTTTATAGGCTGCTAGTGGTGAATTTTAGGTCAGTTTTTTAAATAGGGTTTTTAGATCTGGAATTTTTGGAAGCTTTTCTTTTGTTCTTTACATTAGGATTTAATTATTTCCTTGATTATTAAATTACAAATTGAGAGAATTACATTAAAAATACATAGATTAATTTCAATTCTCAGCAATTATTTTCAGAGTTCATAGTTTTGAGTTGTTCTCTATTAAAGATTTGGAGAAGAAGATTGAAGAACGTGGGATTCAACCGAGACTCTTTTCTCAAATGACTTTCTGGGTTTATTCTTTTCTATTTCCTTTATATTTTGTAATGGATCATGAGTAGTTTCTTAGTTGTTTGGGGGATCTTTGAATCCCCTACCCATGATATGAATTTTGAACATCTTTTGAATTTATATATTTAAATGAATGGTTTATTTCACTGTTGATTATTGTTAATTTTTGGGATTTATATCCTCAAGTTATTTTCCAGCTTTGATGAATGATCTCTATCATGTATCTTTGTTGGTTGTTGAGCTTGTATGAATTGAATACTATGAATGGTTTTACTCAGTTTTTCTATCATGTATGCTGTAATTTTAGACTGCTCCAGATGGGAATCTAGAAGTGCAGGATTTTATGATTTAAGAATAGAGTGGGGAGTGAGATAAATGAGTTTTTGGGGTGTTTGGCTCTGAAATAAGAAAGTAAATCGAACTTAGGATTTTAGACCCGTGCTTAGGATAATTGTATGGCTTGCTTCAGATTGGGATGTCGTGCAATTAGAGTAGCTTGCTCCGGATTGGGATGCTTGGGTTAAGAGGGTTATATCAAATTCATTCGTATATGTTTCTTAGATTAAATTAATTCACATTTGGGTATGGGGTGGATGAGTGAACCCAAGCAATGTTTCTTTTATTTTTATTACTCTTTACTTGTTAATTACTTTGCTATCATATTATTTTGCCAAAACTTGTTATCAATTAATCTGATTATTTTACTTGCATACTTTAGTTGTTAAATTCTTCTATTTTATTTAATAGATTAATCATTCACACAATCAAAAATTGGGAATTATTTAGCATACATTTAATCATCTTAGCTTGCACACACATTCTCTTGGGTACGATAACTCGGGGTCTTAACTATACCCCACTGTATTACTTGCCGATTTAGTACACTTGCTGAGATCGCGTCAAGTTTTTAGCGCAGTTGCTGGGGATTGGCATTGTTTGTGAGTTTTGATTTTTATTTGTATGTGTTTTATTTTTCTTATTTTTTTTTCTTATACTTTTCAGGTAATTTTGGTTCATGCACAGATATAGAAGAGATCAAATATTACCTTATGATCCTGAAATTGAGAGGACTTTACATCAACGAAAGAGAGCTACTAGAGAGAACAACATGGATCCAAATCCTCCTATTGATGAATTTCCTTCCGAGAATGAACAAGTGTCGAGGGCACAAAAAGAAATTCCTGGTGCATATATAGAAGAGGTACCTAGGCAGAGGACAATTAGGGATTATGCTGCACCAAGATGGAATGAAGACCATAGGACGATTGTGCTACCTAGGGGAGTACAATTTGAGCTTAAACCAGCCACCATCACCATGGTACAGAGGAATCAGTTTTCAGGTTCAGAGTTGGAAGATCTTGCACAACACCTTAATATATTCTTGGAGGTTAGAGACACGGTTCAGATTTTGGGAGTGACTTCTGATGCAGTGAGACTGAAATTATTTCCTTTCACATTGATTAGAGAAGTAAGGGAATGGCTTCAGATGTTGCCAAGCCAATCAATTAGGTCATGGGACCAGTTGCAAGAGAAGTTTTTAATGAGATTTTTCCCTCCTACCAAGACTGCAAAGATTCGTAATAGTATTATGGGTTTTAACCGAATGAATGAGGAGCCATTTCATGAGGCTTAGGAGAGGTTTAGGAAGTTATTGAGAAGCTGTCCACACTATAAGATAGCTGTTTATCATTTGATGACAATATTCTATTCTGTAGTTACACTTCAGACAAGGTCTCTATTGGATGCATCATCGGTAGGCTCTTTCATGAATAGGCTGCCGGAAGAAGCTTTTCATTTTTTAGATGACATGACAGCAAATGATTCTCAATTGGCTACTCCTAGATCAATTTTAAAAAGGCAAGGAATACATAATGTGGATGAAGTGTCAATGCTGAAGGCACAGATAGAGTCGATGCAGAAAGCGATGAATGGGTTAAAGGTACGGAATATAGCCTCTATTTCTCAAGAGAGTGGGTTGTATAAAGGTGGGCAATATATTCAAGAGGGTGAAGCAATAGGAGATGTGAATGCTGTAGGAGATTATCGGAGAAATGAGCCCTACAGTAATACATATAATCCGGGTTAGAAGAGTCACCCAAACTTCTCTTGGAAGGATGGAAATCAAAATGCTTTATCTTCCCAATCACAAGTAAGAGCTCCCTTCAACCAAAACTTTCATCATAACCACAACCATTCATACCAACCTCAAGCATCCACTAATTTCCAAACCCCATATCAACCACATCACCACCCAGGTCAAGGTTCAAACCAGGCCCAATCTCAAGCTTATCAGCCACCTGGATATCAACCGAGACCACCTGTGCAAGAAAAGAAACCTAATCTTGAAGATATGCTGGCTAGCTTCATGAATAGTCAACAGCAGTTTATAAATAGCCAGCAACAATTCATGGCTAACTAAGAAGCGAGGTAGAAGTCTCAAGAACAGTGGAACCGGAATCAAGATGCTTCCATGAGGAACTTGGAAACGCAATTAGGCCAACTTGCAACTTCTATGTCTCATAGACAGCCAGGAACTTTTCCGTCGAATGTGGACCGGAATCCCACGGAGGAGGCAAAAGCTATCACGTTGAGGAGTGGCAAGGAGGTGGCACAAAGAGAAGAGAAAGATAAAACATCTTCACCATCTTCAAGTAAAGAGGAGCCAACACGGAAGGTAAGTGACTCTAACTCTAGGGTAGAGGTAAATGAGAATGCTCCTATAATTGATAAGGGTAAGAGCCTAGTTAACCCAAAAATAGAGGATCGCGATATAAATAGGCTGCCATTTCCTATTGTAGCTAGGAAAGAAATGAAAAATGAGTAATTGGCTAGGTTTCTAGAGATGTTTAAGAAACTACACATTAATTTACCTTTTGCTGAAGCCTTAGCTCACATGCCTAATTATGCAAAATTCATGAAAGAATTATGTTCAAATAAAAAGAAATTAGAAGGGCATGGAACTGTACAACTTACAGAAAATTGCAGTGCTATAATTATGAACAAGATTCCTGAAAAACTGGAGGATCCAGGTAGTTTCACATTACCCTATGAAATTGGTGAAATTTTTTATGGAAGTGCTTTGTGACCTTGGTGCTAGCATTAACTTGATGCCATACTCTATATGCAGGAAACTTAATCTCAGAGAGCTCAAGGAGACGGGAATGAGACTCCAACTTGCAAATAGGTCGGTAAGGAAGCCCAAGGGGGTAATTGAGGACTTGCTGGTGAAGGTGGGAAAATTCATTTTCCTAGTGGATTTTGTGGTTATGGAGATGGAAGAAGATCAAAAGGTACCACTCATTGTGGGGAGGCCATTTTCGAATACGGCGAAAGCTTTGATTGATGTGCATGGTCAAACGGCCACCCTACGGTTCAATAATGAAGAGTTAGTGGTGGTAAACATGAATAAGGCTCAAAAATATCCGTCAAGTGATTTGGAGGAGTCAACCTATTTTGTAGATACAATAGACGAATGTGTAGAGGAAGCTCAAGAGAATGGGTTAATAGATGATTCATCGAATGTGAGCTTAATGCATTCTTTGGAGGATGAAGAATTGGATGAGAGAGGGGTAGAAGTGATAGCAGCTATAGAAAAGGGATATGGAGAAGAGGAATCACAGCAAGAAAAGCTTAATCCGAAAAAGGGGGATTCAAATTCTGAACTTAAACCCCTTCCTTCTCACTTAAAATATGTGTTTTTAGAGAATGAGACAAAACCAGTGATTATTTCTTCTCTGTTGACAGGTTTAGAGGAAAAGATGCTGCTTGAAGTGCTGAAAAGGCACAAAGAAGCAATTGGATGGGAGACGTTGGATTTAAAGGGGATCGATCCACGCTATTGCACTCACCGGAGCCCGATGGAGGATGAATGCAAACTAGTAGCTCAGCCCAAAGGAGACTCAACCCAGCGATGCAAGAGGTGGTAAAAAAGGAGATACTTAAACTCCTTGATTCAGGTATTATCTATCCAATCTCTGATAGTAGATGGGTTAGCCCGATGCAATGTGTTCCTAAGAAAGGGGGGATGATAGTGGTTAAAAATGAGTTAGATGAACTTATTCCAACTCGTACAGTTACGGGTTGGAGAGTTTGTATAGACTATAGAAGACTAAATAATGCCACTAGGAAAGATCATTTCCCATTGCCATTCATTGATCAGATGCTAGAGAGGTTAGCGGGGAATAGGTTTTATTACTTTTTAGATGGGTATTCGGAATATTTACAAATCCCCATAGCCCCTGAAGATCAGGAGAAAACAACCTTTACCTGCCCTTGCGGAACATTTGCATATAGGAGAATGTTTTTTGGATTGTGTAATGCACCGGCTACGTTTCAGCGGTGTATGATGGCAATATTTCATGATTTCATATAGAAATTTGTGGAGGTGTTTACGGATGATTTCACCATTTATGGAGGAGATTTTGAGAGTTGTTTAAAGCAACTTGATTTGGTGCTATGGAGGTGTGAAAAGAACAACTTAGTATTGAATTAGGAGAAATGTCACTTTATGGTGAGAGAAGACATTGTGCTTGGGCACAAAATTTCAGAGAAAGGGATAGAGGTTGACAAGGCCAAGGTGGAAGTAATAGAAAAATTACCACCCCCAACAAGTGTCAAGGGCATTAGGAGTTTTTTAGGGCATGTAGGGTTTTACTACTGATTTATAAAAGATTTTTCAAAAATTACCAAACCCTTATCTAATTTGCTGATGAAAGATGCTCCTTTTGATTTTAATAGTGATTATATGCTGGCATTTGAAACTTTGAAACAGAGGCTTATTTCAGCCCCGATGATTATATCTCCGGATTGGAATTTGCCTTTTGAACTAATGTGTGATGCTAGTGATTTTGCAGTAGGGGCATTGCTCGGACAAAGGCGGGAGAAGGTGTTTCATGCAGTTTATTATGCGAGTCATACCTTGACGGGAGCCTAGGTTAATTACACCACAACTGAGAAGGAACTGCTTGCAATTGTTTATGCTTTCGAGAAGTTCAGACCGTATTTGTTGGGTGCAAAAATTATGGTGTGGTCCGATCATGCAGCCTTGAGACATCTGTTTGCTAAGAAGGAGTCAAAACCAAGGCTGATTAGATGGGTGCTTCTCTTGCAAGAGTTTGATTTGGAAATTAAAGATAAGAAGGGGGTAGAAAACTTTGTGGTGGATCATTTGTCGAGATTGGAGAATGATCACATCGAGAAAGGGGAAATTCTAGATTTATTCCCTAATGAACGTATTTGTGCTTTATTTATCTATGAAATTTCTGTACCTTGGTTCGCTAATATAGCCAATTTTCTTGCAGGAGGATATATGCCAAAAGAATTTACATGGCAGCAAAGGAAGAAGCTGAAGGCTGATGCGAAGCACCACATTTGGGATGACCCTTATCTATTTTGCCTATGTGCTGATTAAGTGCTAAGAAGGTGCATTCCAGATGAAGAGAAGGGAGAGATCATCAAAGCTTGTCACAGTGGAGAAGTCGGTGGACACCATGGGCTAAATAGAACGGTATCAAAAATTCTTCTGGTTTTTATTGGCTATAATGTTTAAAGATGTTCAACTTTTTGTGTAAACATGTGATAGATGCCAAAGGGTAGGGAATATCTCTAAAAGGGATGAAATGCCCTTAACCAATATGCTTAAGGTAAAGCTGTTTGATTTTTGGGGGATAGACTTTATGGGGCCTTTTCCGGTTTCCTATGGGTTTGAGTATATTTTAGTAGCAGTAGACTATGTGAGCAAATGGGTAGAAGCCATAGCCACTAGAACTTGTGATGCCAAAGTTGTGCTAGACTTTTTGAGGAAGTATATATTCACCCGATATGGAACCCCTAGTGCCATTATTAGCGATGGTGGTAAACACTTTGTTAACCACAAATTTAAAGCTTTATTGAAAAAATTTGGAGTTAGGCATAAGGTTACTACCCCTTATCATGCCCAAGCTAATGGACAGGTTGAAGTGTCAAATCGGGAATTAAAAGCCATTTTAGAAAAGACGGTTAATGCAACTAGGAAAGACTGGTACCTTAAGCTAGATGAAGCTCTGTGGGCTTATAGGACAGCATTTAAGACACCGATAGGGATGTCTCCCTTTAGGTTGGTTTATGGGAAGTCCTGTCACCTTCTAGTGGAATTAGGGCATAAGGCTTATTGGGCCACAAAATTTTTGAATTTTAACCTTAAAAGTGTAGGAAAGTGTAGGTCCTTGCAGCTGAATGAGCTGGAAGAGCTCCGATTTTGGGCATACGATCATGCCACGAAATACAAGGACAATACTAAGAAGTGGCATGATCGAAAGTTGATAAGGAAGGAATTTATGCTTGGAATGAAAGTGCTTCTCTATGATAGCAGGCTGCGGTTATTTCCCGGAAAGCTAAAATCGTGGTGGAAGGGACCCTTTGAAGTTGTGGGAGCTGACAAATTTGGAGTAGTGACATTGAGGCACTCGAGGGGTGAGAACGAGTTCAAGGTGAATGGATATTATGTGAAGCCCTATTTTGAATCAACATTTGATGGTGCTTCATCGATTATTACCCTCGAGGAACCTTGATGGTATTTAAAAGTCCAGCTGCGGACTTGTTAAATGCAGAATTATTTCTCAAACTTTGTTATTTTGTGTTTAATAATCTTTTTAGGTTGTTAGTTTTGCTTGTTTTTGTCAATTTTTGTGCTTTGTGATCTTAGTGTGGCTATATTTTTATTGGAGAATTTTTGAGTTTTTGTAGCTTAAAGTTTGGTGAGACTTGTGAAAAATTTTGCAAATTTGTAAAAGGTCACAGTAGCAACAGATTTGGTTGTCATCGTGACTAGAGAAAATTGCATTCTGGATTGTGGTCTGGGACATGTCACGGTGACAATGGATTTGGATGTCACCGTGACCAAATGGCAATTTACATTCTATTTTGAAGTGTAATTATGTCACGGTGGCAATGGATTTGGTTGTCATCGTGACCAAATGGCAAGATGCATTCTGTTCTGGCGTGTGTAAATGTCACGGTGACAATTAATTTAGTTGTCGCCGTGACCAATTGGTGATTTTCATTCTATTTTGAAGTGGGAGCATGTCACAGTGGCATTGAAATTCATTGTGACTGTGATGTGTGGAAGAAAGCATTCTGTTTTGAAATCGTGGTATGTCACGGTGGCAATAAAATTCATTGTGACCGTGACCCTGTGGTGGTTCGAATCTGGATTGAAAATTTAGGGTATGTCATGGTGGCAACCATTTGGTTGTGACCGTGACCCCCGCGATATATGTTTTAAAAACTTAATTTTCCCGTGCTTTGTGTTTCACTTCACACTCTTCACTCTCTATTTTGTGCAATTTTCATTCTCTCTTCAACTTTCGTGCCTCGATTTCATCTTTAGGCTACGATTTCTACAAATCTACAACAAGTAAGTATTTCTTCTCTTTCTTTTTCTTCAATTTTATTTAATTTCTGTTCAGGATTTTTTCTCTGTTCATTGTTCTTCTCCGTTAATACTCTTTTGACGCATGAACTTAAAGACCATTTCAAATCGGCTTCTTATATTGCTTTGAAATTGTATTGTGAGTGCTTTCAATTCTTATTTCCTTCTTCAATTTGCAACTTAGTTGTTGATAGCATGACAGTTTATGGAGTGGAAAAGTTAGGGCACGTATTGGGTGTTGATCTGGGGTGTTGATTTTACTTATAATCTTGAGTGAAATTGGAAATTGTTAGGCTCTAATTACTCTATTATGTATTCTACTACTTTCAATTTCAAATTTGGGTTATGGTTGATGCCTATGGTTGAAAATTAGAGAAGGTATATTTGATGCATATCAGATGTTCGACAAAATGCCACAATGACTATTTTTCCAGATTATTGCAATTCCTGTCAAGGTGGAATTTTGAATTTAGTTTGTCTTAGTGTTTAATTGTGGTATCTGTTATCATCGAGCATTCTTAGCTTATTTTTGAATTGATATATCTCTTATAGAATCAAATAGGCATGTGAGAATGATTATGCTTGATTAGAATAAGCTTAATAATTGATGCTAGATATTTAGTGCCATTGCAAGTTTATGCACTTAGAATGCTATTGAATTTGGTCATTTGTTTTAATGCAGTGGCTCCTAAGAGAAAGAGTTCAGCTATCGCCTCTAGTTCCACTAGCCAACCAGCCAGCTAACCTTTTGTCGACATTTCCAAAGTGCCGAGTTGGGTGCCAAGTAGCAAGAAGGCGGCATATGCATTATTCTCCAAATGCTCATATATTCCGACTACTTATTTGGATTTTGATTTGCTTGGGAAGCTGGGAATAAGGAATGAAATTCAATGACTTATTATAAACATTGGCTGGGAGAGGTTGTTTACATATAATGAGAAGGTTTATCCTGACTTAACTAGAGATTTTGTGGCAACTGTCACTTGTTGGATCAGCAGAGACCCAACTAGAGATCCTGGAACGGTTTTATCCTTTCTGGAGGGCACAGAGTATGAGATTTCTTTTGTGAGATTCGTAGAGCTGCTAGGCTTCCCTCCCCTTGCACCGGATTATCTCGATGATTATGATAAAGATAATGCTTGGGCGTCCATCAGAGATACGGTAACAACCACTAGTATGTGTCGGGTAAGATAAAGGCGCACCATCTCAACAGCCATGCCCTACGAATTATTCATCGATTTTTCTCGTTGTCTTTTTTGAGTCATGTGGACTCAGCGGGGCAGGTGAACCTACCTGAAGCACTATTTTTAGCATGTATGGTAAGGGGAGTGCAGATTAATGGTGCTCCGCATTTATGGCATAAATTGGAGGAAATATAGTAGAACCCGAAGAAGGTTGAGAAGATAGCGCTTAGTGGTTTGGTGACGGTTATTGCTAAGGGTGTACATCACCCATTGAGGAAACCCAAACCGCTACCTTTCATTGCAGCTATTGACAAGAAGATGCTGAAAAATATGAAGGTCATAGCGGATGATGAGACAACTGCAAATGGGTATCATTTGACTACGCGAGAGGAGTATCTGCAGAGAGTGGAGCGTGGTTTAGGAGGCTTACAGCGGGAGCAAGAGGAAGATCCTAAAGCACTATCCCCTTCAACCCCAGAGTATGAGCAATTCTCCTCCCAGCAGTACATTGCACTGATGGAGCGCATGGAGTGTGATGCTTGCCAAACCTAGTAAAGGCCCTCTTTGAACCCGCTTTTAGGATTCGGGGGATTGGTTCGCGTCTTTTTGATCTTGGGTGCCATGAGACATTTTGGATGCCTCCTTCCCAATAGAACATTGGAAAGGATCATCAAGCCTCACGGCGCCTTTAGGCACCTTTGAGGTATTTTGGAGTTGCCACCCAATTTACAAGAAATTGAGAAAGGTCTCTAACCTCTTATCGGTCTAGACCAGAGATTGGTGTTCGAAACTTTACTCTTATTTAGTTTTTGGTTAATTATAAATGAGTTTTTAACTTCCTAAAATTCTATCGCTTCTCTCACACGATTGATGCATTTAATTTAAAGCGCATTGCAAGCATTCAAAAGAGCGATAAATAAAAGGCTATAAAGAAAAGCAATAAAATAAAGTGGTAAAAGAAAGCGGTGAACACGCCAGGCACACAATTACAAGAGAAATTGGGGCAGAATACAACCCCAAATAAAAGGAAGCTAAAATGAAAGTTGGGATGGAATACAATCCTAAATAAAAGATAGATTATATCGCCCCAAAAATAATTAATTACAAGGGCCCAAAAAATGTATGAACATAAATTTAAAACAAGCAAACAAAATCAAACATAAAAAAGGACATACATAAATCGGGATATTCGTTTGGTTTAGAAACATTGGTTCCTTTACACTTATTTTTGAAGAGGGATCGAAGAGTTAATTGATTGCTAGTTTAAAACATCGGGATGAGTGATCCCATTTTGGGGAAAATTTAACTCTTCATTTTATTATGTCATTTTACATTTCTTGGCTAAAAAGAGGGACATTGGTCTCTATTTTATTAGTAAAAAATCCAATTTAAATATAAAAATATTTTTGTGATTTTTTATCTCACACGTGCATAAATAAAATATTTATTTACAAACAAACACAACACAAAGAGAAGAAAAAGGAAAGGTCTCACCAAATGACGCGATTTCCTACGCGTGTGACCCCTCTGGGTGGTCACAAGAATGCCCACATAATGTAAGTCATGTTTAATCTCAGATAGAAAAATAATATTAAAACATTAGTAATAATTCTTAAAGATTAAGCAACTAAAGACAACATAAATATATGACACGATAATAAATAATGGTGGTAACAACAACAACAACAACAACAACAACAACAAGAATAATAATAATAATAATAATAATAATAATAATAATAATAATAATAATAATAATAATAATAATAATAATAATAATAATAATAATAATAATAATAATAATAATAAAATCATAATGGCAAATAATGATGACACAAAATATACATAGAGCAATAATATTAATAATATTAACAATAATAATACCATAAAATAATAATAATAATAGCATAATGAAATAATAATAATAATAATGATGGCAACCACATTAACAGCAAACATAAAACATATTAATAATGGTAATAATAATAAGAAGAGCAACAATGTAATGACCAAACAGACTAGTGCATTCACAATAATAATAATAATAATAATAATAATAATAATAATAATAATAATAATAATAATAATAATAATATATAATAATCATAAAAATAAGAGTATTGATAGTGGTAACAGGACACCAATAAATAATAATAATAACACAACACAACAAAAATAATAACAATAATAACGGTGATATAAAATAAAAATGAAGTAATGACACTAATAATAATAACATAAAATAATAATAATACTAACAGTAATAATAATAATAATGACAATATTAATAATAATAATAATAATAATAGTAGTAGAGTAACCATGGCTTAATAATAATATTAATAATAATAATAGTAGTAGTAGATGCATGATAGTGATAATAATAATAATAATAATAATAATAATAATAATAATAATAATAATAATAATAATAATAATAATAATAATAATAATAATAATAATAATAATAATAATAATAATAATAATAATGGCAAATGCATGATAACCACAATAGTATCAAGTTAATAATAATAAAAAACAATAGCAATAGGAATCACGGAGGAGTCAAATTAAAACAACAAATGACAAATCAACAATAATAATAATCACATTAAAAATGCTAGAAATAAATGATAGACATGATAATAATAGTATGAAAATAGTAATAATAACAACAATAAATGATATACAAAAATAAATGAGAATGGGTCAAAGAATGTTTACCCTCAAAATTTATAGATCGGAAATAGGATGTCTCAATCCATTTCCCTTGTTGATTTTTGTGGTGATAAACACAAGAATGTCTTAAGAAAAATCTAAATTTCTTGAAATTTTATGAAAATAATTTTAGAGGAATGACCCAAGACAAAGGAAATTGATTTTCCTTACTTAAATCAAATCCAAGCCTCCTAAGCAAATTTTAGACTCTCTTTTCAATAATAATGGTCTCTAAAGTTCATTTGATATGGAAAAAGTTAGTGAAATTTAGTGACAAATGTTATGCCCTAAAAATGAGGTAAGTGATTTAGGGTTCTATAATTTTTTTAATGGTTCAAATAGGTACTTTAGGATGTGTAGATCATGTTTATGTAGATATATTGCAAAAAGGAAGCAAATTGATGATTGTTACTTTGGATTGTATATTCGGCCACATGGAGAATTAATGGAAAGGAAAGAGCTTTAAGGGCGAAAGATGAAGAAAAGGAAGATCTAAGTGTGGGGAGCATGAATATAAGGTTATTGGATACAACACCCTTCTTTTTCCATTGGAAAGGCATGATTTTAGGTTATGTTCATGTTACATGTATGTGATTCATGCATGTTTAATTGAATCAAACCTTATAAATATGATTTAGAGGGTTAAAAATGGTTATGTTTGTGTTTAAAATGAGAAAATAAAATCTTGATGAAGAAACCTAACTTGGGCCGAATTGAATCTTAAAGAAACTATTGAATTTCTTTGGTGATTTAAGCATGTAAATGGTATATTTGAAGCGTATAACATGTAATATAACTAGTAGAGTGATTAATGGAGTGAAAAATTGTAACACCCCCATACCCCCGGTAAGGAATATTGAGGCGTCACGCGGACACTTACGTATACATGTACATGCATTAGCGGAAGCAATAGCACTATACACATTCGTATAAGAATAATAAAATACTACACTAGGGCCTAACATGCATTTCATATCAACTATACATATGTACTTCTTTCTCTTTATACATGTTCATATTACACTCTATTTTCATTTAAATTTACATATACATTTACATGTGATTCTTTAACTTTTATTACATAATGATGTTACTCAAAATGTAAAAACTCTATTTCTAACTTATACAAAAAGGTATAACAAAACTCCTAGTGGCCTTGACCTGCAGATGTCCGCTCACTGATCCGAACCTGTAACCTACACGGAAATAAACATCCGTGCTAAGCGACAACGCTTAGTGGGGATGAAAAGAATGCAAAGGACTTCTTTACGAAGTCACATATAAATCATGCGTTTCATGTAACAAAATCAACTAGCTCATGCATATAACTTTTATACATACATAGGTTGCATGCTCAAAAATCCACTACTCTAAACTCACGTGCATATATCATGTACTCTTTTACTTATTCATGTACACTACAACTTGTACATATCATTTATTCAAATATACGCTATCATGTAACCACATTCATGTCAATACACTCATGTAGTCATGTACTTGTATACAACACTGTAATGTACTTAAACATTACTTTCATGTACTATGGCTTCATTTGAAGCAACACTATATTCATCTCAAATTCACTGCACAACATTTAAATAAACAAGCCTGAGTTCCTCTCATGGTGGATACGGGACGCTCTATAAAAAAACATTTTCGATGGACCGAAGTCACAAAACATTTTCATCTGTCTCTATTAATGACCGTTCTCAGAGGTCGACCCGCTTCGCCCAAACGGGGCGGAACATAGGCAGCTGCACTCTCTAATCCCTTTATAAGCATGCTTATCTATCCACTATAACGGTAATCAGGCTCAATACCAACTCACACACTATACACAGACATGACATAAACTCATCAACAAAAATTCAAGTACATTTATCAAATTCGGAGGCATGTAATTCATATACAATCTTGTTCAACAATTAAAAGCATGTAACATTTAAATTCATTTCATGAACATATAAATCATGCAAGGCAAGATAGAAGAAAACACTCTCTTCAAAACAAATAAAACAAGATGCGAAGAGGTTCACTGTCGCGATCGCGACAGAGGTCGCGCTCGCGACAGAAGCTAAGTTCATTGTCGCGACAAGAGGTCGCGCTCGCGCCAGAAGTCAAGTTCATTGTCGCGATCGCGACAAGAGGTCGCGCTCGCGACAGAAGATAGATTACAAAAAGGCTCTATACTCTATACCAAATGCATTATATAACCATTTCTAAGTTCATACACCTTTATCATGTCATTTACTATACTTCCTACAACTATACATTGTTACTTTATTAGTTAAATTACTAACTTTAATCATACTCAAATGCATTTTTCCATTAACAACTAATTTGTAATCATTTAGGAGCCCTAATCATGTATAAAACGTTAAGGGGAAAGGCAAGGGGTTTACCCAAGCCAACCATGGGCTCAAAATGAAGAAAAAAGAGCTTAATATAGGTTGTTCTGTCGCGAGGTCGCGACATGTGTCGCGCTCGCGACAGAGGCTCCGCTTTGGTGCCTCACAAGACTGCTTTTTACCCTAAACTTGTATCGTCTGAATGAACCTCTAAACATCATTTTTAGGCAAAACGTTCTTCTTAACAATTGTTCTCTAGGATGTTAGCTTTTAAATGGGACAAGTATCAGGTCGTTTGGACATCTATAACGAAATATATGGTCTAAACAACATATACTGTTCTAGTGAACCCGCCAGAACAGGGTCACCTACGTTTTAATAACTTTTTGGGATACTTAGGGCCAGAATTAGATCCAGCACCCTCTTAGACATTTTTAGATACAGATCTTATCGTTCATATGCAATTGGAATCAACACAATTGGAGTCCTATAGCTCTACTTATCACAAATACAATACACAGAGGTCTGATAACAAATAAGCAGAATTTCGCAAAATCAAGCTCTATCATCAACACAAACACTCAAATGATCAAGTTACATAATTTTAACATATATACACATGTCATGAGCACTGTAAGCAATCAAAATGAACATCTTGAGCTAATTAAAGCTCATCAAGCATCTCTCATATAAACACATGCAAAATTAACACAGTTACACTCGATCCCTACCTCTGAATAGCTTAATCTTGTGCTCTCTACTCAGCTCCAACCTCTTTCCTTTACTTAATCCCATATCTTGTTCATAGCTTCCACAAATCACATAGAAAACATTTTGAGTTAGACCTTTTTCTCACTTTAAATTAAAAACAGAAAGAAAAAAGGAAGTCAGATCGGAAACTAACTAAACTTACCCTTTTCGATGATCAACTCTAGCTTTCTCAACTTTCTCTTTAGGAGCAAATGAAAAAGTGAAGAAAAGAGAGGAAGGTGGAGCACGGCAAAACCAAGGAAAAGAAAACAAAGAGGAAAGCCAAAAGAAAAAGGGCCAAAAGCTAAGAAATGCCAAATGTTGGCCGGTCAAACCCAAAGAAATTACCAAATTAATTGCCCACTAACCACATTAAAAGCCAACCTCTCTCATTAATACATCTCCATCAAAATATCCCATGCCACATGTCACTTTCTCTTGTAGCCATGTGTCACTTCCCTACAATGACACTTGGCACACTCCTACAATGCCACTTGTCACTCTCATATGCCGCCACTTGTCACTCTTCTATGATGACACTTGTCATGCTCCTACGCCGCCACGTGTCACTCTCCTACGGTGCCATATGTCCAAGACACATCTCACGGTCTCTTAAATCCCACTTGTGCAACCATCTCGCGAGAGGGTTCTGTCGCGCTCGCGACAGAACTCTCGCACATAACACTTACTTTTTCCGAATAAACTCCGTAATTCTTCTAGGGCCACTTTGGGGTGTGACAAATCTCTCCCCCTTAAGAAATTTCGTCCTCGAAATTTCCCGGCTAATCACTTACACCTGTAAATCCTTAAACAGATCTCTGAATCGCTATCACTTATATCATACAGTTATCAAATCGTATACACTTCACACTTTCCTCAATGCACTACACTCTATTCCATATACTTCTTCTAAGCATCTAGCACTGAATGTATATCCTGTCAGCTTTTCTCAATGAAACACAAACAATGATGCTTTTTCACATACATATGAGGGATGCGAATGGAATGGTTATGTAATGATTTATGTATGCAAGATGATGCAAAAAATGTAATGTAGCTACTGTAATGCATTTTTCCCATGCCCATGTTTCACTATGCTCATGTCAAATGATTTCAAAAAGATAGCTGACAGGAATACAGAGTGTCACCTCGAACTCTTAACAATTCACATCTGGCACTGTCTCTTCTACGTTCTCACGTGAGTCGGACTCCATCTAAACTTTACACAAACGACATCTGCATTAGGCCACAACTCTAGACAAACTCTGACATTTAATCTATACTCGACATCTTATAGACCAGAACCTCAAGCCTGGGCTCTGATACCACTAAATGTAACACCCCCATACCCCCGGTAAGGAATATTGAGGCGTCACGCGGACACTTACGTATACATGTACATGCATTAGCGGAAGCAATAGCACTATACACATTCGTATAAGAATAATAAAATACTACACTAGGGCCTAACATGCATTTCATATCAACTATACATATGTACTTCTTTCTCTTTATACATGTTCATATTACACTCTATTTTCATTTAACTTTACATATACATTTACATGTGATTCTTTAACTTTTATTACATAATGATGTTACTCAAAATGTAAAAACTCTATTTCTAACTTATACAAAAAGGTATAACAAAACTCCTAGTGGCCTTGACCTGCAGATGTCCGCTCACTGATCCGAACCTGTAACCTACACGGAAATAAACATCCGTGCTAAGCGATAACGCTTAGTGGGGATGAAAACAATGCAAAGGACTTCTTTACGAAGTCACATATAAATCATGCGTTTCATGTAACAAAATCAACTAGCTCATGCATATAACTTTTATACATACATAGGTTGCATGCTCAAAAATCCACTACTCTAAACTCACGTGCATATATCATGTACTCTTTTACTTATTCATGTACACTACAACTTGTACATATCATTTATTCAAATATACGCTATCATGTAACCACATTCATGTCAATACACTCATGTAGTCATGTACTTGTATACAACACTGTAATGTACTTAAACATTACTTTCATGTACTATGGCTTCATTTGAAGCAACACTATATTCATCTCAAATTCACTGCACAACATTTAAATAAACAAGCCTGAGTTCCTCTCATGGTGGATACGGGACGCTCTATAAAAAAACATTTTCGATGGACCGAAGTCACAAAACATTTTCATCTGTCTCTATTAATGACCGTTCTCAGAGGTCGACCCGCTTCGCCCAAACGGGGCGGAACATAGGCAGCTGCACTCTCTAATCCCTTTATAAGCATGCTTATCTATCCACTATAACGGTAATCAGGCTCAATACCAACTCACACACTATACACAGACATGACATAAACTCATCAACAAAAATTCAAGTACATTTATCAAATTCGGAGGCATGTAATTCATATACAATCTTGTTCAACAATTAAAAGCATGTAACATTTAAATTCATTTCATGAACATATAAATCATGCAAGGCAAGATAGAAGAAAGCACTCTCTTCAAAACAAATAAAACAAGATGCGAAGAGGTTCACTGTCGCGATCGCGACAGAGGTCGCGCTCGCGACAGAAGCTAAGTTCATTGTCGCGACAAGAGGTCGCGCTCGCGCCAGAAGTCAAGTTCATTGTCGCGATCGCGACAAGAGGTCGCGCTCGCGACAGAAGATAGATTACAAAAAGGCTCTATACTCTATACCAAATGCATTATATAACCATTTCTAAGTTCATACACCTTTATCATGTCATTTACTATACTTCCTACAACTATACATTGTTACTTTATTAGTTAAATTACTAACTTTAATCATACTCAAATGCATTTTTCCATTAACAACTAATTTGTAATCATTTAGGAGCCCTAATCATGTATAAAACGTTAAGGGGAAAGGCAAGGGGTTTACCCAAGCCAACCATGGGCTCAAAATGAAGAAAAAAGAGCTTAATATAGGTTGTTCTGTCGCGAGGTCGCGACATGTGTCGCGCTCGCGACAGAGGCTCCGCTTTGGTGCCTCACAAGACTGCTTTTTACCCTAAACTTGTATCGTCTGAATGAACCTCTAAACATCATTTTTAGGCAAAACGTTCTTCTTAACAATTGTTCTCTAGGATGTTAGCTTTTAAATGGGACAAGTATCAGGTCGTTTGGACATCTATAACGAAATATATGGTCTAAACAACATATACTGTTCTAGTGAACCCGCCAGAACAGGGTCACCTACGTTTTAATAACTTTTTGGGATACTTAGGGCCAGAATTAGATCCAGCACCCTCTTAGACATTTTTAGATACAGATCTTATCGTTCATATGCAATTGGAATCAACACAATTGGAGTCCTATAGCTCTACTTATCACAAATACAATACACAGAGGTCTGATAACAAATAAGCAGAATTTCGCAAAATCAAGCTCTATCATCAACACAAACACTCAAATGATCAAGTTACATAATTTTAACATATATACACATGTCATGAGCACTGTAAGCAATCAAAATGAACATCTTGAGCTAATTAAAGCTCATCAAGCATCTCTCATATAAACACATGCAAAATTAACACAGTTACACTCGATCCCTACCTCTGAATAGCTTAATCTTGTGCTCTCTACTCAGCTCCAACCTCTTTCCTTTACTTAATCCCATATCTTGTTCATAGCTTCCACAAATCACATAGAAAACATTTTGAGTTAGACCTTTTTCTCACTTTAAATTAAAAACAGAAAGAAAAAAGGAAGTCAGATCGGAAACTAACTAAACTTACCCTTTTCGATGATCAACTCTAGCTTTCTCAACTTTCTCTTTAGGAGCAAATGAAAAAGTGAAGAAAAGAGAGGAAGGTGGAGCACGGCAAAACCAAGGAAAAGAAAACAAAGAGGAAAGCCAAAAGAAAAAGGGCCAAAAGCTAAGAAATGCCAAATGTTGGCCGGTCAAACCCAAAGAAATTACCAAATTAATTGCCCACTAACCACATTAAAAGCCAACCTCTCTCATTAATACATCTCCATCAAAATATCCCATGCCACATGTCACTTTCTCTTGTAGCCATGTGTCACTTCCCTACAATGACACTTGGCACACTCCTACAATGCCACTTGTCACTCTCATATGCCGCCACTTGTCACTCTTCTATGATGACACTTGTCATGCTCCTACGCCGCCACGTGTCACTCTCCTACGGTGCCATATGTCCAAGACACATCTCACGGTCTCTTAAATCCCACTTGTGCAACCATCTCGCGAGAGGGTTCTGTCGCGCTCGCGACAGAACTCTCGCACATAACACTTACTTTTTCCGAATAAACTCCGTAATTCTTCTAGGGCCACTTTGGGGTGTGACAAATCTCTCCCCCTTAAGAAATTTCGTCCTCGAAATTTCCCGGCTAATCACTTACACCTGTAAATCCTTAAACAGATCTCTGAATCGCTATCACTTATATCATACAGTTATCAAATCGTATACACTTCACACTTTCCTCAATGCACTACACTCTATTCCATATACTTCTTCTAAGCATCTAGCACTGAATGTATATCCTGTCAGCTTTTCTCAATGAAACACAAACAATGATGCTTTTTCACATACATATGAGGGATGCGAATGGAATGGTTATGTAATGATTTATGTATGCAAGATGATGCAAAAAATGTAATGTAGCTACTGTAATGCATTTTTCCCATGCCCATGTTTCACTATGCTCATGTCAAATGATTTCAAAAAGATAGCTGACAGGAATACAGAGTGTCACCTCGAACTCTTAACAATTCACATCTGGCACTGTCTCTTCTACGTTCTCACGTGAGTCGGACTCCATCTAAACTTTACACAAACGACATCTGCATTAGGCCACAACTCTAGACAAACTCTGACATTTAATCTATACTCGACATCTTATAGACCAGAACCTCAAGCCTGGGCTCTGATACCACTAAATGTAACACCCCCATACCCCCGGTAAGGAATATTGAGGCGTCACGCGGACACTTACGTATACATGTACATGCATTAGCGGAAGCAATAGCACTATACACATTCGTATAAGAATAATAAAATACTACACTAGGGCCTAACATGCATTTCATATCAACTATACATATGTACTTCTTTCTCTTTATACATGTTCATATTACACTCTATTTTCATTTAACTTTACATATACATTTACATGTGATTCTTTAACTTTTATTACATAATGATGTTACTCAAAATGTAAAAACTCTATTTCTAACTTATACAAAAAGGTATAACAAAACTCCTAGTGGCCTTGACCTGCAGATGTCCGCTCACTGATCCGAACCTGTAACCTACACGGAAATAAACATCCGTGCTAAGCGATAACGCTTAGTGGGGATGAAAACAATGCAAAGGACTTCTTTACGAAGTCACATATAAATCATGCGTTTCATGTAACAAAATCAACTAGCTCATGCATATAACTTTTATACATACATAGGTTGCATGCTCAAAAATCCACTACTCTAAACTCACGTGCATATATCATGTACTCTTTTACTTATTCATGTACACTACAACTTGTACATATCATTTATTCAAATATACGCTATCATGTAACCACATTCATGTCAATACACTCATGTAGTCATGTACTTGTATACAACACTGTAATGTACTTAAACATTACTTTCATGTACTATGGCTTCATTTGAAGCAACACTATATTCATCTCAAATTCACTGCACAACATTTAAATAAACAAGCCTGAGTTCCTCTCATGGTGGATACGGGACGCTCTATAAAAAAACATTTTCGATGGACCGAAGTCACAAAACATTTTCATCTGTCTCTATTAATGACCGTTCTCAGAGGTCGACCCGCTTCGCCCAAACGGGGCGGAACATAGGCAGCTGCACTCTCTAATCCCTTTATAAGCATGCTTATCTATCCACTATAACGGTAATCAGGCTCAATACCAACTCACACACTATACACAGACATGACATAAACTCATCAACAAAAATTCAAGTACATTTATCAAATTCGGAGGCATGTAATTCATATACAATCTTGTTCAACAATTAAAAGCATGTAACATTTAAATTCATTTCATGAACATATAAATCATGCAAGGCAAGATAGAAGAAAGCACTCTCTTCAAAACAAATAAAACAAGATGCGAAGAGGTTCACTGTCGCGATCGCGACAGAGGTCGCGCTCGCGACAGAAGCTAAGTTCATTGTCGCGACAAGAGGTCGCGCTCGCGCCAGAAGTCAAGTTCATTGTCGCGATCGCGACAAGAGGTCGCGCTCGCGACAGAAGATAGATTACAAAAAGGCTCTATACTCTATACCAAATGCATTATATAACCATTTCTAAGTTCATACACCTTTATCATGTCATTTACTATACTTCCTACAACTATACATTGTTACTTTATTAGTTAAATTACTAACTTTAATCATACTCAAATGCATTTTTCCATTAACAACTAATTTGTAATCATTTAGGAGCCCTAATCATGTATAAAACGTTAAGGGGAAAGGCAAGGGGTTTACCCAAGCCAACCATGGGCTCAAAATGAAGAAAAAAGAGCTTAATATAGGTTGTTCTGTCGCGAGGTCGCGACATGTGTCGCGCTCGCGACAGAGGCTCCGCTTTGGTGCCTCACAAGACTGCTTTTTACCCTAAACTTGTATCGTCTGAATGAACCTCTAAACATCATTTTTAGGCAAAACGTTCTTCTTAACAATTGTTCTCTAGGATGTTAGCTTTTAAATGGGACAAGTATCAGGTCGTTTGGACATCTATAACGAAATATATGGTCTAAACAACATATACTGTTCTAGTGAACCCGCCAGAACAGGGTCACCTACGTTTTAATAACTTTTTGGGATACTTAGGGCCAGAATTAGATCCAGCACCCTCTTAGACATTTTTAGATACAGATCTTATCGTTCATATGCAATTGGAATCAACACAATTGGAGTCCTATAGCTCTACTTATCACAAATACAATACACAGAGGTCTGATAACAAATAAGCAGAATTTCGCAAAATCAAGCTCTATCATCAACACAAACACTCAAATGATCAAGTTACATAATTTTAACATATATACACATGTCATGAGCACTGTAAGCAATCAAAATGAACATCTTGAGCTAATTAAAGCTCATCAAGCATCTCTCATATAAACACATGCAAAATTAACACAGTTACACTCGATCCCTACCTCTGAATAGCTTAATCTTGTGCTCTCTACTCAGCTCCAACCTCTTTCCTTTACTTAATCCCATATCTTGTTCATAGCTTCCACAAATCACATAGAAAACATTTTGAGTTAGACCTTTTTCTCACTTTAAATTAAAAACAGAAAGAAAAAAGGAAGTCAGATCGGAAACTAACTAAACTTACCCTTTTCGATGATCAACTCTAGCTTTCTCAACTTTCTCTTTAGGAGCAAATGAAAAAGTGAAGAAAAGAGAGGAAGGTGGAGCACGGCAAAACCAAGGAAAAGAAAACAAAGAGGAAAGCCAAAAGAAAAAGGGCCAAAAGCTAAGAAATGCCAAATGTTGGCCGGTCAAACCCAAAGAAATTACCAAATTAATTGCCCACTAACCACATTAAAAGCCAACCTCTCTCATTAATACATCTCCATCAAAATATCCCATGCCACATGTCACTTTCTCTTGTAGCCATGTGTCACTTCCCTACAATGACACTTGGCACACTCCTACAATGCCACTTGTCACTCTCATATGCCGCCACTTGTCACTCTTCTATGATGACACTTGTCATGCTCCTACGCCGCCACGTGTCACTCTCCTACGGTGCCATATGTCCAAGACACATCTCACGGTCTCTTAAATCCCACTTGTGCAACCATCTCGCGAGAGGGTTCTGTCGCGCTCGCGACAGAACTCTCGCACATAACACTTACTTTTTCCGAATAAACTCCGTAATTCTTCTAGGGCCACTTTGGGGTGTGATAAAAATAATCATGGTGAAAATTTCAAGGTGAGGCCGAATGGTATACCTAGGCTTACTTTATGTATATTTAATTGTTATGGCATATAAATGATGTTTAGATAATGTTTAGCATGATATTTAGTAAATGGAATGATTAAAGGAAAGAAAAGTGATGTTAATGTGGAAGTAGTGTTTAGGCTGAATGGTATTTAACATGGTAATCATGTAAGTTTTGTGATAAAATACTAAAATGAAGTATATTTAAGTAATTTATAATATAACATAGCTAAATGAGTGATTGATGTGAAAATAATAGATTGTAGTGAAAGAAAGTTCACTTAGCCGAATGGTGATAATGTTTTAAATGATGTGTAAATTGATTATTTATTAAGAATAATGGTATAAAATGAATAAAGAATGAAAAAGAAGTGTATGCGAGTTAATTTGAAATTAATGGAGTATAATTGTATATATATAAGTGTGATATTGTATTATACTTTCCATGAAAATGATAAAATATGTGTACGTTTAAGTGAATTTATAGTATGAATGAAGATTATATTGAATATTGAGTGAATTAGAATGGAACTGATTTGAAAAGAATGAACTGAAAGTGAAAATTGTACTGTATTAATTGATATTGTGGAATTGTTCCATATTATATATAAGTGAAAAGTGTATTGAATAATGATTGTGCCTTGCCTTTAGTGATCTGGTAGTAAATCTAGTTCAGGATATCAATAGCTAGCCAGAGGGACATCAGTGTATGCCGCGGTAACAAGTCATGGTGACTTGCAATTATAGACCAATGACGGTCTACTTATAAAATGTCAGTATAGTGTAAAGTATAAGTGTAGTGTCGTCGAAGTGTAATTTAGCCCGCTAGTGGCCACTTCAATACTACCGAAGTGTAATTTGGCCCCCTAGTGGCCACTTCGATAGGTTAGGGCTATAGAGCCCAGTCCCGTATATCCAGTCTAGTGATAACTACTGGGTGTTACTAGGGGCAAAAGTTGAAAGAAATTGATTAAAAAGAGAGATTTATCGCAAAATATGGTGGAAAAGTGTAAAGAAAGAATTAATTGAATGATTAAATGGACATACACGTATTTGAGTGATAAGGAAAAAGAAATAGTAATGATTAAGTAATAAGGATAAAGATATGGTAATGATTATGATAAATATAAGATAAGATAGCAATTGAAAATGACATTTGACTTGAAATGGTACTTTAAGGAGTAAAACGTAATTTTACCATGAAATTATTAATTGGAGGATTAAATGATGAATTATAAGTTAATAAGTGACTAGATGTGAAAATATAATTAACTAATGGCATAATGGTAAATAAAAGAAAAAGGAAAGGGCAATATCTTAATTTGATAAAAGTTTAGGGGCAAAAGGGTAAATATGTAATTAAATTGACTAAAGTAGTAATAAATATGAAGATAAGTGAGAATGGGACAAAAATGAAAGAAATAGAAAGTTTAGGGGTAAAATGGTAATTTTACACCTAATGGATAAGTATGAAGTTAAGTAAAAAGTGTTATTAAAAAGGTTAATTGTGTAAATAAATGGAAATATAGGGATTAAATAGTAATTTGGAATAAAAGTGGTAAAATAAGGACTAAAATGTAATTTGGTATGTTAGGAAAGCGTAAAAGTGGAAATTAAGAATAAATGAGGGTAATTTGGTAATTAAATAAAATAAGGGACATAAATGGAATTATTGAGAAAGATAAGGACATAGTTGGAATTATTGAAAAAGTTAAGGACATAATTGGAATTATTTAAAGTTAGGGACATAAATATAATTACCGAAAAAGATTAAGTACCTAAATGTAATTATTAGAAATTGAATTGGTTATATGTTAATAAATTAAGAAATGATAATAGAAATTAATAAAACTGATAATGAGAATAATAATATTAATAATGGCAATTAAGTGAAATAGAAGTGTAATTTTGTAATTATGGTAAATGTAGAGGACTCAATTGTAAATTAATTATAGTAGAGTTCTTAAAAGGATTTTAGTAATTTAAATTATAGTGCATGATTATTGAATGAAACTTTAAAAAGGACTGATAAAATAAATTGTATAACTTCTTTAACTAGAATGTTAAAAGTGCTTAATTTAGTGTAGTGAGAAATAATTAATGTAAAGGCAATTGAAATAGATTGTAATGTGATTGCTGAGACTTAGTGTAAATTAAAGAAAAAGTAAAGAAAGCGTTGAGGGCTTAAAGAAAATATAAAATGTCAAATTGATACTATAAGAGTGACAGTAACGACTGTTATAATAAGTGATAGCAAGGATTGTTAAAGTGATTGGTAGATCAAATGAAGTGACATTAATGTTAAGAATGTTAGTGCAAATAGTAATGATATTGTTAACAGAAATGGAAGTTTTAGAGTATAATCACAGAAATGAAATAAAAGGATATAAAGATAAGTGATAAAAGTAAAGAACTTAACATTTAAATAGTGTGACTAAGGTAATATACTTGCATGGGCATGTATATAGTTATAGTTATGGAAAATTTAGGATATGTATCCACCACTGGGCATTTTTAATGCTCAGCGCGTAGAGTGTTACTGCGCGCAGGTTATAGAAGATTTTGATGTGGCCGAAGTAGTAGTGACAACCGAGGGAAGTTTTCGACAGCACGGGTAGAAGGACTAGCATGGTATGTATACGACCGCAGTGGATAGTATAAGTATTTGAATTGTATGTTAGTGTACTATTACGTTCTTTGTATATGAGTACGTTTGTGATTGTTAATGATGAAAAAAAAAATCACTGAACTTTCGAGTGCATTGTAATGTTTGTCAGTGCAGTGCTGTAACATCCGATATCTGTATCATTTACGGGTATAAGGGTGTTACATTTATTTTGGTATCAGAGTAAAGTTTTAGGCGGTCCTAAGATCAGAGATAGTGTAATGAGGACGAAATGATACGTATACATGCCATGAATAGGTATTGATGATAGTAGTGAGTAAAAGTATCGGAGGAGAAATAAGGATAGTATGGGTTCATAGAATTGTAAGAGAATACAAAGTATAATAGCTGATGGAAAGTAAATGCATTTCCTAAACTGAATATTTTCAAAACATAAGGGTGGTGATATGTGAATGAGGTACATAAGGAAAATTTCGAGGACGAAATTTTTATTTGTGGGGGAGAATTGTAATGGCCTGAATACGGGATTAGTAGTGATCAGTGAAATCTGTAGAGTTTATAATGTGAATTTCATATGAAAATATCAGTGATTGGGTCTTAAAATACAGTAGAGAAGAAAAATTAAACGTGCTCAGGCCAGGAAAACACCTGAACGGTTACCTGCCGGGAAGACTGTAGCGAAAAATATTTTATTGGACTGTTGGAAAGTGCCTATTAAATGGAGTCTATTAATGTAATTTGAACTAAAAATGAGGTCAAATAGATGCTCGAAAGTCAAACTGAAGAAAAGCCTCTAGTTTGATTCAAATAGTAACTAGTTTGACCGAAATTTGATCGAGGCTTTAAAGTTAGTAAATGACCTCTGAAAAGTTATTTGAAAGCATAGTTAGACTCAAAATAGTGTGTAGAACAGTTTAGTAGTGAAAAAATAATTTTATGGTGACAATGAAAAATGGATGAATCAGACCGGTTCAATTGAATCAGACCGAATAAGGACCCTGAATGAAATGGAACGAAAGTTAAATAAGTTATTAAGAGTAAAATTAAGGTCAAGGATGAAAAGTGAATAAAACTGGTTCAACCAGTAAACCGGACCGGTCGGACCAGTTGACTTTGGTTTGACCAGTCTACATGGAGTTATGTACCTCAGAAAAATTATCTGAAAGAATGCATTTGCTTGAAATATTATGGAGAATAAAATGGTAATCAAAAATAAATTTTACGGTGAGATAGAAAATTGAGTTATCGGACTGGTAAGAAATTATTGGACCGGGAAACGATTTCAGATTGAGCTAAAATTTTATGTGGAGGCTAAATCATATATTTTAAGAATTATGGAATTGATTTTGAGTGAAATTGAATTTGGGAAGTGAGGAAAATTATTTTTTGGTTGGAAAATGGGCTTAAATTACTTAAATGGGCTTTGGGTTTGGCCTACTTGATTGGCCTATGATTTGGCCCATTAGGAGAGGCTATATAAGGGCTGGAATATCAGATTTCTCTAGCAAAATCCCTAAAATTCCAGATGGTCTCCTCCTCCTCCATAAGGCATAATTGTTCTTCTTGATCTTCCTCCATTTTCTTCAATTCTCTTTTCATCTCGCCCCAAATCCAAGCCTCCTAAGCAAAGTTTAGCCTCTGTTTTCAATAATAATGGTCTCTAAAGTTCATTTGAAGTGGAAAAAGTTGGTGAAAATTTAGGATATGTATCCACCACTGGGTATTTTTAATGCTCAGCGCATATAGTTTTACTACAACCAGGTTGTAGAAGATTTTGATGTGGCCGAAGTAGCAGTGACGACCGAGGGAAGTTTTCGACGGCAAGGGTAGAAGGACTAGCATGGCATGTATACGACCGTAATGGATAGTATAAGTATTTGAATTGCATGTTAGTGTACTGTTACGTTCTTTGCATATGAGTACGTTTGTGATTGTTAAGGCTGGAAAAAAAAATTCACTGAACTTTCGAGTACATTGTAATGTTTGTCAGTGTAGTGCTGTGATATCGGATATCCGTATCATTTATGGGTATATGGGTGTTACAAATATAACTTGATAATCATGCTTAGGGATGTCAGTAATGGTGAAATGAATGGTTAAAATGAGAAAAAAAACTTGGGTGATGACTTACTATATAGGCCGAATGGTATTCCATGGGTTTTCAATGATACATGATGATGTTTATGGCATAATAATGATTTATGCATGATATTTGACATGTGATCTAGTTAATAAAATGGGTTAGAGCATGAAAAATTATCATCATGGATGTTAAACACATAGGCTGAATGGTATAGGTATGTAAAAATGTGATTTTGATGTGTTTTGATTTGAATTAATGTCATGACTATAATATTAAACATGTAAATTACCTAAATAAATGTTAAAGGTGAATAAAAGAATTATTGGTGAAAATTTGACATGATGGCTGAATGGTATACATGTATGTATCCATGTGTACTTTGATGATTTAATGGATTTTATAGCATAAAATGGCATATGAATGGAAATTAAATGTATAATGGTTGAATTGGATGGAAAAAAATGGAATAGTATGATGAAATTCCATAAAATGTATGTATGGTAACTTAAAATTGTGAAAGATGGAATAATGATGCCCTATGTAGTAATCTGGTAGTCAAGTCTAGTTCACGATATAGTGGCTAGCCATAGGGACACATGACCGCCGGTGTGAGCATGGAGTCTCACTTATTGTAGGCTAATGGCAGTCCTACCTCAATGTATTGTAATGTATAAATGTCAATGGAATGTATTAGAGTGTAGGGGTGGTACTTTAGGGTCCCTCTAACTGTATTATTATGAACATTTGGGGTTCACGTCTCGTTTATCCCGTTCATAGATTTCTGCCAGTTTTATACAAGGGGCAAAATGGTAAAAATGAGCCTTAAATGGTTAATTTGTGATTAAGGTGATATTTATGTGAAAATGGACTTAATTGGAATTAAGTGAAAAGTTTGAGGGCATAATAGTAATTTTTAATAAAGGTTAACAAGGTTAAAAATGTAATTAATTGGTTTAATATGAAAATTTGTCACTTTTTAGGGACTGAAATGTAATTTGGCATGAAATTGGTAGTTTAGGGACTAAAACGCAATTTGTATGCTAAATAATAGTTAATTAGTTAAAAAAATTAACTAATGGCATTTTTATAATTTTGGTAAAGTTTAAGGACCTAATTGTAATTTTGCCATATTTAGGGACAAAATGGTAATTATGGATTTTTATGTGTACTTAATGTGTAAATGCCTTTAAATAAGTAAATTGATGGCTATTAAATGTAATATTGCATGCCTAAATGATAAATGAATTAAATGTTGGTCTATTATGAATATTTTATTTTATATATTTGTATGTTATGCATGTATACTTAGTTTGTGGAAATACCTGGAATTACAATCACCACTGGGCATATTTAATGCTCAGCACGTAATTTTATTTGATTGCGTGTAGGTACTCCTTAGGACGTGGAGCTAGCATACCTTACAAATTTTGGAAGCTGAATTGAAGAATTATTTGGAAAATTTTAAGTATGTTAAGTATTTTGGGCATGTATATGAACTTGTATTTCAGTTTTGGGTATTGGTTTGTAATGGACTGTTATAGATTAGAACTAGCTTAGTGACGTGTGATATTTATACTGTGTGCCTGGAATGTTTGTATGGTGAGTTATTGGAATGTCCGATGACTCTAAGTGATTAGATTAAAATAGATAATTATAATGGTAATGAAAACGTAAAATGCTATATTATTGTAAATTGACCAAATGAATAGTAACTTGGGACAGTTATAAGTCAACCGATGGAATGAATATTGAGATTAAAATGTGATAGTTAAGTTTATAGATTTAACTATTATTGCTAGTAGACTTAAGTAATTAAAGTATTGATGTAATCAGTTAGAAAAAAAAATGTACCGGTCTTCGCTATAATTAACAGAGTAATAATTGGTTACATTAACTAGGCTAATAAACTTCGAATCTTAGCTTAATTAATTAAACGTAAGGCATAAGAGTGTTACAATTTTATTGGTATTAGAGCTCTGGTTTAGGCGATTCTAAGATCGGAGTGGGTTAATAGGATTAGGATAAGTACATGTACATGTGTAGATACCGGGTCCTAAAGCAGTCCAGATTAGAGTTACCCGATGAAGATATCAATGCCTGTTTCCGGGCAAAAAGATGAAAGTTGTGATTTTTGCTTTTCAGATTTACAAGGATTGAGGATTTTTCTTGATGACAGGAGATTTTTAGGCATCAGGAGGAGTCTGTCTTTAGAAAATCTTGTCTTTGCTCCACCGACGGAGTGCCCGTCTGTCGGCAGGGATGATCGTCGTTCGTTCTGAAGGACGGCCTCCCTCGTACGAGCAGCGCCTGTCGCTCACGCGGGATGGGCTCGTCTCTCACGGGAGCAACGCCCGTCAGTCTCATTAGGGGCTCATCTCTCGCGGGAGCAATGCCCGTCTCTCGCGGCGAGCGCTGATCGTCTCTCGACACCTGCCTCTCGAGCTGAGAGATGCCCGTCACTCATGCAAGAGATGCCTACCTCTCGCGAGCGACGTCTGTCTCGCGATACCTGCCTCTCATGGAGTGGTTCGCCGCTCAAAAGACTGAGAGTACCCCCGTGACCGACGCCCATCGGTACTCCACATACGCCGGTCGGTCATTGATCTGCTGCAAGATTGGAAGGGATTTTCCAAGATTTTCATAACTTTTCAAATATATTTCAGAGATTTTCTAATATTTTCCAAAACTTTTCAAATATATTTTCAAGATTTCCTATATCTTCCAAATCTGTTCAAATATTTTCAAATCTCTGATTTGATTTTGAGAATATTCTGCAAATCATTCGGATTTAATTCAAAATTTCATAAATCTTTTTCAAATTTAAATTCTAAATTTGAATTATTTTCCTTAACCTATAAATAGGGGACTGAGGCTCATTGTTTAGGGTTAGAAATTTTTAGGAAATAGAGAGTTTTCTCACAAAAAGTTCTTGCTTTTATTTTTCATCGACGTTTTCATCAAATATCCTTCAAATCAAGGCAAATTTGAGGGAACGGGATTAATTCATTTCTATCCAATCTAGCCATTTTTAGCATTCATAATTCCTACCAAAATATAATTTTCTTCTCTTGATCTATTTTCAAAAAGTACGATTTTTACAGTAAAAAATCTCCTGAAATTACACATTACGGATCAATCCTTGTAGAATTCAAGGGACAGAAATCACGCGACGTTCGCCTTTGAAGGTAATATTCAGAGGACAAACATTCTGGATCAACCACTGTGAGGCGCACCGGATCCCCGCGGCCGCCCGCACGTGGGCGATCGGGGCACTTGTGGGTCCGTTGGCATCTTGCAAATATCTTGCAAGTGCGTCTATGTTGGGCAACAAGGAGGTTTCATGGAGTCGCCACCCAATAGAACATTGGGAAAGTTACTCTCGCCTCGGAGAGCCTAAGACTGCGCTTGGTATCCATTTTGGGCCAACCAGAGGGGTCATGGAAGGTGAACTTCTCACCCTAAAGAGCCTAGGATTAGCGCTAAAGCCTCGTGACCCAAGAAGTATTTTGGAGGATAACCTCTAACCTCTTAAGCCCAAAGACCAGAGCTGGGTCCGGGATTTCTCATCTATTTCTACCTCATTTATTTTATGATCAAATCTTAATATCATCAATTCGCTCTCTCTCCACACTATGCAGTTGATTAAAAGGCACATTTATTCACATTTTGAAAGCGATAAATGATCAGATAGATAATGAAAGCGATAAATTACAATAATACAAGGAGCGGAATACAACTCCCTTTCATAAATGTGCGAATCATGCATAAATCGGGGCATTGCTTATTTTGAGGACTTTGGTCCTCGCATGCATCATTATTAAAATTGGAGATTTTCGTTTATGATGATTTTGTTGGATAAAAATAGGGCTTTGGCCCCTTTTGCACTTTATACAAAACTCATTTTTATTTCAGTATAAAATCATTTAGATTATATTTATACATTAAGGAGATATGAGAAGAATATATCCATATACATGAAATAATCAATGAATAACAAAATGAAGGAAATAATCGAGAGGGTTAGGAAACTAAACTGGACGGAATCCTCCGAATATGGTAGATAGCCGCTCAAGCTTGTGGTAGTCCAAGAGAAATCATATATACACTCATAGAAAAGTTGAGAGATGTTAATATACATAAAATTAACATGTAGGAAACCGAAAAGATTTGAAAAAGATAAAAGACGATTTAAAAGGATGGAGGTAGAACCCACAGACGGCCTTCCTTATATGACCGACGGGCGTCGGTTAAGGTAACCGACATGTCCGTCTATCACTCAAGGAGAGGCGTCTGTAAGTGGGGTGACCGATGGGCGTCGGTGATAAAGATGACCCGTCGGTCACCACAGTCTCAAAAAAAATAGGAGAGAGAAAATTCTTTCCAAAGCCAAAAAATGGGTTTTATCCCAAAAGGAGATAAAGAGAGTCAAAATAAAGGAAAATAATGACAGATATTGATAAATTCCACAAAATAAGGAATAAATATGAAATAATAAGGAGAAGGAATTTGGAATATTTACCCTCAGATAATCGCTTTGGGTGAGATTCTTGTGTCGATTAGAGCCCCGCACGTTCCACGAGAAGCAAAAGATGAAGGGTCAAAGAAAGAAAAATGGGCTATTTCTTCTTCAACCCCTCAAAAGATTGATTTTGGAATCAATATCAAAAGAAAACTAATTATTTTTAGTTCCTTTTGATTGATTTGATCCTTGATCAAATAAATTTCCTTTGTAAATGTATTTTGTTGGAAGAGAGAGAAAATTTGCTTGAAATTGGGCAGAGTTTCCCCCTTTGAAAATTTTTCCAACCCTTTTCTCTTGAAAATCCGGAGCTTTTATAAGCCAGACACGACCGACGGGCATCGGTGTATAGGGGCGGGCGTTGGAAGAATCCTTCTGACACAAGGATTCGTCCGACGGCCCTGCCACATCCACCGACGGGCGTCGGAGCGGTTGCGTGCTCTGGGAAACCAGGCGGCGTTCAGACAGGGGCGGTGACTTTCCGACGGGCGTCGAAAAATACCACAAGCCGTCGGTGACTCGAAGCGACGGGCTGACTTCACAGACGGGCTGGCCGTCTGTGGAGGACAAAAAGCTTTTTGACTCGAAAAAACCTCTGTTTTCTCCCCCTCTGCCCAGGAATGGTAAAAAGCCTCATTTCTCGTGGAACGTGGGACTAAAACCTCCAAATCCAGCCCTTTATACATGCTCGAACACTGATTTCATCATAGGGTAACCCCTGATCCAGACCGCTCCGGGACACGGTGCTTACAGTTGCCCCCAGTTTTGGAGCAACTAGTGCACAAGCGCCTAGATAAGCCAAAACTCAGAGAAGGTCAGAAAGGAAGCGTACCTGTGACGGCTTTTCACCCTCCGTGCCTTTTGCCGGTTAGACCTCATCTTGATCTATTCGGCAATGCGAAGATACTCCCATCGGTCTCATCTCGACCTGTAGGGCTCGGCGGGATGCAGCATGCTTTGGCCACAACCCTGATTTGGAGTGTGGTAAGCTCTGACCACAGCTTCGATCTGTGAGATGCAGCATGCTTTGGCTACAGTCTCGATCTGGTGAAGTGCGGCACCCTCTGACCACAGCTTCGATCTGTGAGATGCAGCATGCTTTGGCTACAGTCTCGATCTGGTGAAGTGCGGCACCCTCTGACCACAGCTTCGATATGTGAGATGCAGCATGCTTTGGCTACAGTCTAGATCTGGTGAAGTGTGGCACCCTCTGACCACAGCTTCGATCTGTGAGATGCAGCATGCTTTGGCTACAGTCTCGATCTGGTGAAGTGCGGCACCCTCTGACCACAGCTTCGATCTGTGAGATGCAGCATGCTTTGGCTACAGTCTTGATCTGGTGAAGAGGAGACCCCGCCGGGTTCCTTGTCCCAAAAGGGATCTTTTTAATCGATGTCTATGTTCAGATTGGTATTTCTCTGTACCTGCGTGGTGAAAAATTTTGTTAGTTCATGTTTGAGTGGTCATCTTTTAACCTGTCTATTGATGGCGTGATCTTGCTTTATTTGCTATGCCATGTTTCGTTTTTCATTTTTCTTATTTGAGTTGTTATTCATCATTTTTGTTTTGTTTTTGTTATATTGTCATTTTCATTGACATATAAGTAAATATGAGAACATACACTTTCTGTGATGTGATTAAACAATTAACAATCGAATGATCATGCAATAATGAAACAAAAGTTTTCACTAGAAGCGTCATTTTTGTATAGTGCATATACAAAATGAAAATGTACAACAGACACAAAAATAACTCCCTGAAGATCAGAGAGGTGTGTAGTCGGAGGGCTCATCGGGATCCTCGTCATCTGATATGTGCACAGTCCCTGGCGGGGGTGGAGGTGGAGCTGGCTGAGCCATGGAGGGTCCTGCCTTGTGATCATGGGCCCGCCTAAACCGGATCTGAGCGTAGCCATCTAAGAAGGGCTGGGTACAGGTGCTCATAAACCCTAAGGTCTCAGAAACCTTGTCTCCTAACTTATTGAAGGCTTGACTCAACTGAATGGTCTGCTCGCTGGCGGCCTTTCTCCTCTGCTCCAGGCTCTACTCCGTCTGTTCTCTAAACTCTCTCATGGTCTGAGACAGAGGTGGGAGGATCCCCTCTATCACCTGAACGCGGGATCTCAGAGAGTCGAACGACTCGTCGATCATCTGTAGGGTCATGTCAACCCTCTGAGACGCTTGGTCCTGTGACGTCCTCAAATCATGAGAGAGCTGCTGCCTAAGCTCCCTCTGCCCCTGAGCAATCTGCTCAATCAGCCTCATCTGCTCACCTCTGAAGGCCCCTAAGGCCCGAGCCTGCTCATCCCTGAAAATATCCAAGGCCCGAGCCTCCTCTCGAGTCGTATGCTCAATGCAGCCGGCCTGCTCTCGGGCTAAGCGCTCCACCGACTGGGACTGCTCCTGAATGGCAGCCTGCTGGCGATTCAACCTCTCGTGAATAGCCCTGTCCCTCTCATCCTGCCGCCGCTCTAAGGCTGTAAACATGGACGTGAGGAGCTGAGAGAAGTCAGGCTGCACAGGCTGCTGCGGTGCTGGCTCTGGCGGTGGTGCCGAGGAGGTGGATGCCCCTGGGTCGCCTCGGAAGTACGGCCGGTACCTCTCAGAGGGCCCATGGATAGACCTCTGTACCCTGGCGCTCGGTGATGGGGCCGGAGTCGGCGCTCTGGATGCCGGTAAAGCGGCGAAGAGGTCGTCCATTGTGAACTCGAAGTCAAAGTCTGAGGGAGTCCTGGGCTGCTCCTGCTGCTGTGGTGGTGGCACAGACTGTGGCTGAGGAGGCTGATGCTCTGGTTGAGGCTCAGGCTAAGGCTGGGGCTCTGGCTGCGGCTCGGGCTGTGGAGGCTGCTCCTCCGGGTGCTCCGGGTGGTCTGGATCTGCACCCAAGGGTGGGAGTGAGAACATCCACCTGGTCTCATGAATGGTCAACACCCTGTAGGCCTCTGCCTACCCTGATATCGAGGAGATCATCCCCATCTGTACTGCCGCTGCGGCATCCACATGGATCCCCTCCTCCAAAGGTCCTCTCAACATCTCAGGGTTAACCCCTAACCTCAAAAGTAACCGGGTGATAACTCCTCCTACTATCACCACCGGCGTTAATCCTCTGCCAACTCTGGTCAAGTTGGCCAAGATCTCATGGCTAATGTTGAGACGCTGGCCTGCCAACATAGCCCAGAGGCTCTAGATCTCGGCCGCGTTAAGCGACCCTGGATTACCAGCTCGACCGAGGTACGAACTGGATAGCACTCTGTGCAAATACCGGAGTGCCTGAGACACCAGTACGGTGCTCTTCGCTGTATCATGATCATACAGCACTCCCGGTAGGGCAATAGCCGCCCAATGGGCGCGTCTAACAGCTCACCGTGGGATCTTGACCCCCTCCTCTGTAGGGAGCCCCATGGCCTGTGCAAATCTCTGCCTAATGATACTGAAGTGGTCGCTGTCGAAAAAAAACTGAACCACCCCTGGGTCGGTAACTGCACTCTGAAAACCAGCATAGCGAAGAGTGGCCAGGACCTGGCGAGTAGCCTCTGGAAAAGTCTGGAAGGAGGGCTCAAGGAACTCTGTCCAACCAGCACCCTCGGCAAGTAAATCAAACTCCGGGGCCAACCCTAGGGCCTCTAGGAACGGTCGGGACACAAAGCAACTGGCCCGAAGCTCTACCTGAGCCAATGCTCTATACCTCTGAGCTGACTCGTCATCCATCCAATCCGGAGCTACAAGCTCGGGCTGGGCCTGCGGTGCTCTACGTCTAGGAGGCATCCTGCAAAGGAGGAGAAATTAGACAGCGAGAATTTAACAAAACAAATATCATCAGACTTATTTTCCAGGCGAAGGCCGATTTAGGCCTCACCAGGGCAATGGCGACCCAAAACAAGATAGAAAATTGATAATAAATGAAAAGGGCAAAGGTTGCCCACATGCTTTACACATATCAAGGCAAAAACAATATGCAATTGGCATACAAATAATTTGAAACGAGTAAAGGAAATGGACTTTCTAGGTCCCGAGGCATGCATTACGCGTGAAAATATTCAATTCTAGAATAAATGAAAAATTGGGCAGCACCCCAGCAGGGGTATGCCCGACCTCCTGCATGAAAAGGCAATAACATAGGCCTCAAGCCTCAACAATAATATACGCATGTAAATGGGACGCACCCCGGCAAGAGTGTGTCCCCGACAACACAACACAATGGCCTCAGGCCTCACAAGCAATATATTTACAGAAAAGTGCGCTAAAGACTGTCTATTTCTAAAGCACCAAAGTTATAGAAAAATTCTATTTCTATGTGATCATGCAAAAAATTCAGGTTTAATTGCACTAAAATAATGATAAAAAAAAATGGGCAGCATTCTCCCTAAATTCCCAAGGCATTTGGAATTTTCTAAACATTTCTAAAGTTGAAAGAAGAAGAAATGGATTAATAAATTAAATAAAATTCAAGAAAAAAAGTAATTATTTACTTACTTGTAGTCGCGAGAAGTGTAGAAACTGAAGAAAATATAAACACCAAAGCGCCCAGTGAGTAAATGATGCGAAATTATGAAGAAATCGCGAAAAAAAAAAGAAGAATGCTTGAAAAAAACACTAAAAAAAATGCTAAAAAAGGGTTTGGGAGAGGAAGAAGAAAGGGACAGCAGCGTTTGCACCATCTGTCACTCGCCCTTATATAGAATTTCATGACCGACGGGCTGGGCGTCTGTAGAAGCGACCGACGGGCTTGCCGTCTGTCATGCAATAAATGCGATTTAATGCGCGTGATGAATGCAATGCTGACGTATGAGTCTGCCAGGTGGATCTATACCGACGGGCAGGCCGTCTCTTAGGAGAGGCGGGCAGGCCGTCACTTTGCACAGACGGGCAGGCCGTCTCTGTGGAGAGACGGGTAGGCCGTCGGTGACACTTCCCTATAAAATCTTACAAAACTTGATCTTCTTGAGTCTCTTCATTTTCTAGCATTTTGAGCCTTTTACCTTTCTCAACATGCCTTCCCCTCTAGCCCAAAGGATGCACCGTATCTTAGATGACAAACACACTTGGGAAGAGGGCGCCCTTTCCTCTCTGTCCGGGCTGAAATACCTGTGCCGGGTGAAAGTCGACCAGAACCTCCTCCTGGCGGCGACCCACTTCTGGAACCCCCGGTTTCACATTTTCCAGTTCACTTATCAGGAACTGTGCCCTTTGCCTGAAGAATTAGCTGCCATTCTCGGAGCTTGGTTCCCTCCTAGCGCTCTGCCCTGCGTCCCCCACTGCGGCCTATTCCAGGCCCGGGACATAGCCATGGCCCTGGGCATACCTTCTTCTGAGGCCGTCCGGCTGATTCCTCCGGGCTCTTCCTTTTCCCTGGGGCCACTGATCGAGGCTCTGGGCCAATTTATCGACATCCCCACCTATCGGGTAAGCATCACATTCTTATTTTGCATGGTGAACTTCCTTACTGTTGCTGCAGGGGGTTTGACAGGTGACTCTCACCTATTCGAAGTCTTGGGCGACTTTCATCTGGGATTATCACCCCTACCACTCATTCTGGCTGAAACCATTCTGGACTTGGACGCTGTGAGTTCTGGATCCACTACAACCTTCACCGACAGCCCCTTATTGCTCCAGGTACGTTATTATTTTAAAGGTAGTGCGTCCCTTATGGATTTTCACACTAGCTTTTCTTAATAGGAGGTGCGTCCTTTCGGATTTTCACACAACCCTGTGCCTTATTTTTGCCTGAAGTAAACCCTACTTACTTTAGCGGCTTTTTTCTCTTTTTTCTTTTTCTTCTCTTCTTTCTTTCTCTTTTCTTTTCTTTTTTTTTTCTTCTTTTTTTTTTCTTTATTTTTTTTTCAGATCTGGCTGCGAGAAAAAATGAAGATGCTGTCTGAACCACCCCCTCGCGTTACTCCACAGTACTCGCCAAGCCACTTTTTGCCGCGTCGACGACTTTATGGGTGTGCCACTATTAGTGAAGGCATTACCAGATTTGGCGAGCTGTCAGATGATGACATCAGTTTTACGTCTGCCTGGCTCCCACTGTCTCATGTGGTCATTGATGGGCCATCGGGGTGTGTTCCCCTCTGCGGCCTCCGTCAGGCCACCTTCTGCATCACCTCTTGATGTACACGCTAGCTCGGGACGACCCAGGATGTAGTGAGGGTTCCCTTGTCCTTCCGAGGAGGAGCTCTCTCGGCTGCATTCGCTTCTCGGTATCATGAGCTGTGGGGCAAACTACCAGTGAAGACTGTTATCCCAAGGTTCGGCAATCATTCTGTGTCTTCGACTAGTGAGTACAAGAAGTGGATCCTTAGTCCAGCATCTGATAACAGGACTCGAGGGCTCAAGCATCTGGTCGGCGAGAGCAGCAGCAGGACTTAACTTAGCCTATATATGTATTTCTTTTGGTGCCACATTTCTTTTTAATGCAGAACTAGGAAATGACAAAAATGAAAAGAATAATATTCATCCTATTTCACCAATTTGTGCATATTTTCATATAATTTCAGCATACATGATCAGTTTTGGCATTTACTCAGCTGCTTACGCACTGTCAATACAAGGAATCAAATTTTAACAGCATTAACTCCTGTTACCAATCGGCCCTCTCGAGTTTTCACGATCGGACATTTTCTCTCATGCCTCTAATTTTTTGCACAGGATGCCTTTTTTCGGTTTTCACCCTGTCGAGGCGCCCAATTTTAGCACAGCCACCTTTTTTCGATTTTCGACTTGCAGGGCATTTTATTCTCTTCTTTTTATCTTGGTCTTTAGCCGTGGAACCTTTTGAGTCTGTCGACATTGATCGGCTCTTTGAATTCATTCCCATCACTATCCGACAAGATCGCAGCTCCTTTGGACAGCAGTTTCTTAAGGATATACGGCCCTTCCCAGGTCGATCTGAATTTCCCTCTAATATCTGGTATGCCTGGCCTCATCTGCTTGAACACCAAGTCCCCTTCCTTCAGCGGATGCTTTCTTACCTTCTTTTCGAAAGTTCTTGCTAATCTCTTATGGTAAATCTGATTATGATAATAAGCTTTTAGCCTACTCTCATCCAGTAAATTCAAGTGCTGTAGCCTCTACTGCGCCCATTCGGCCTCTGGAATTTGGGCTTCCATGACCACCCTCAGTGATTTGAGTTCTATCTCAACTGGCAATACTACTTCCGCTCCGTATACCAGGGAAAATGGAGTAGCGCCTGTAGACGTCCTTACCGTCGTTTTATATCCCCACAGGGCAAAGGGTAACTTTTCAGCCCAGTCTTTGTAGGTTTGGACCATCTTGGACAAGATCTTCTTTATATTCTTATTAGCGGCTTCTACTGCTACATTCGCTTGTGGTCGGTAGGGAGAGGATTTATGATGCTCGACACCATACTTCTCAAGGAGCTTCCTAGTTTCTCCCATGAACTGCACCCCATTGTCAGACACTATGTGATGAGGGAGGCCATATCTGCAAATTAGATTTCTCTCTATGAACTTGGCCATATCCCTTGCGTCGATCTTCTTGAAGGATTCTGCCTCTACCCATTTGGTAAAATAATCGATTGCGACTATGATGTACCTGCGCCCACTGGACACCGTGGGGCGAATCTCTCCAATGATATCTATCCCCCAAGCAGTGAAAGGCCAAGGTGATGTCAGGTTATGTAACTCTGATACTGGCAGGTGTCTCAAGTCTGCGTACTGTTGGCACAACTGGCATTGCTTAACATATTTTGAGCAGTCGTTGTCTATTGTAAGCCAATAAAAGCCTTGTCTCATGATTTTCTTAGCCAAGGTCAAACCGTTCATGTGGGTCCCATAGACACCTGCATGGGTTTCCTCCATCACCTTGCGCGCTTCCTTTTCATTCAGGCACCTGAGCTGAATCCCGTCCGACCGTCTTTTGTACAACACCCCTTCCAAGGATATGAACTGAGTGGATAGCTTTCGGATCATCCTCTGGTCTTTCTCAGTAGCTTCTTCTGGAAATTTATTGTTTTCCAAGTAGTTCATGATGTCGAAGTACCATGGTTTCCCATCCGCCACTTCTACTTCCATCACAGGCTCGGTTTCAAAACTAGGCTTATCAGAACTCGAAATCAGCACTGGCTTCATAGCCACTCCTTCGGGGTTATCCCACATTGACACTAAGGTTGCCAACACATCAGCCAGACGATTTTCATCTCTCGGCACAAAGTGGAAAGTGCAAGTCTCAAACTGCCCACACATCTCTTTCAAATATTCAACGTAGGGCATCAGCCATTCTTCTTTTACTGCCCACTCACCTCGGATCTGGTTAATCACCAAGGATGAGTCACCGAAGACTTCTATATTCTTTGCCCCCAATGCCGCTAAAGCTTCCAATCCGAAGGTGCACGCTTCATATTCGGCTTCATTGTTGGTTGCTTTGTACCTCAGCTTCTTAACGAGGGGAAGTTTCTCATTATCTGGGGTCGTCAAGATGATCCCAACTCCGGCTCCTCTGTTATTTATCGCCCCGTCGAAGTGTAACTGCCATCCCTGAACAGAAATTGTGACTATGCTCTCATCAGGAAAGGTAAACTCGGGAGTGTCTCCTTGAATAGGATGCTCGGTAAGAAATTCGGCTATGGCTCGCCCCTTAATAGTCTTGCGGGTGATGTATTGCACATCAAACTCCTGTAGCAAGAGCAGTCACCTCCCCATCTTTCCAAGGAAAGACGGTGCTTCCTGCAAATATCTTAACGGATTCTGCTTGGCCACTGCTTGAACCCTGTACGAGTGGAAATAATGTCTCAGTTTCTTTGACGCCCAAATTACTGCAAGACAGATCTTTTCTACTTCAGCATATTTTATCTCATAAGCTAGGAACTTCTTGCTGAGGTAATAAATTGCAAACTCCACCCCAAATTCATCCTCTTGAGCCATCATGGCGCCCACTGAACTGTCTTCTACTGCCAGATACAGGATAAGCAGTTTGATCGGTTGCGGAGGCCTTAGCACTAGCGGATTCAACAGGTATTCCCTGATGTTATCAAAGGCTTTCTGGCATTCTTTGTTCCAGACCACAGGTTGATTCTTTCTAAGCAGCTTAAAAATAGGCTCGCATATCGAAGTGAGCTTGGCAATGAATCGGCTGACATACTGCAGCTTGCCCAGGAAACTCCTTACATCCTTCTCCTTTTGCGGCACGGGCATCTCTCTGATGGCCTTCACCTTGTTCGGGTCAATTTCTTTTCCCCTCTGACTGACGATATGTCCCAATAGTTTTCCTGAAGTCACTCCGAAAATGCACTTCTTGGGGTTAAGTCACAGATTATACTTGTCAATCCTGGTGAAGAACTTCTCTAGAGCTTCAAAATGCCCCTCTCGGGTGGCTGATTTGACCATCATGTCATCGACATACACTTCCACTTCTTTATGGATCAGGTCACTTAAGATCTTGGTCGCCATTCTCTGGTATGTGGCCCCTGCGTTCTTTAGGCCGAAAGGCATGACCCGGTAGGCATAGGTCCCCCACTTCGTGATGAAAGCGGTTTTAACCCGGTCAACTATTTTGTTCAGGATCTGATTGTAGCCCACATAACCATCTCCAAAGCTATACATCGCGCAATTGGCGGCACTGTCTATCAATACATCGATATGGGGTAGTGGAAAATCATCTTTAGGGCAAGCTTTGTTCAGATCTCGATAATCCACACACACCCTGACCTTTCCGTTCTTCTTTGCTACAGGGACCACATTTGCCAGCCATGTAGGATACTGCACCTCAACAAGGAACTTGGCTTCAATCTGCTGTCGAATTTCCTCCTTGACCTTGTCAGCCCATTCTGGTCTGAGCCTTCTCAATTTCTGTTTCATAGGCTTGTAATCCGGATAAGTTGGGATAGCATGTTCTGCCACATCTCGGTCAATTCCTGGCATGTCCTCATAGGTCCAGGCAAAGACTTTTTCATGTTTTCTTATTATTCTCTCAAAATTTTTTCTCTCCTCAGGAGTTATATTTGATGCTATTAGAATTTCTCTCGGATTTTTCGAGGTTCCAAGATTAAAAGGCGTTGTATCAGTGGAATCAATGTAAAAAATTGATGGAATATGATCATGTTCATGCATGTTGAAATTATTAGAAACATCGCACAAGTAAGAGAAATTGTTTGCCTTATTAACAATATTATAATTGTCATTTACATCATAAAAGAGTTCTGGAATAAAAAGATAGTCTAAACTAGAGTCTTCTTCTGCCACTCCAGAGGTTGATACTATCGCGGCCTGCTCACTAGCTTCCTGATTCAGCAGAGGCCCCTCAGGCATATCGGAGGAAATCCTCAAATCTCCCATTTTCAACTCCAATTCTGCTATCTTCTGTTTCCTTTTCAGCTTGGAAGCTATCATCTTTTCAGTAACAACCTCTTCAGGCTCGCATCTGTCCCAAGTGATACCCTGAGTCATGACCTCCTCATCCCAGAAGTCTTCAGCAGTCTTGATAAACCCGACTCTCCAGTCAAATACATCATTAAAGATCTCGAAGCCAAGGACAATCCTCCCATCTACCCATTGCGGCTCATCTTCGCCAGTGCAAGCACAAATTGAGGATGCTGGTACGAAGCTCTCTGAAATGTGAGGGATCTTGTCTGTCGCCTTCTTCTTGCTGAAGCCACCTCTGTACCCTAGACCTTTTCGGTTCTTCTGCCCTCGAGTGGTGACCGCTGTTTGCAACCCTTGAGAGTTTCTGCCCAAACCAGCCCCGGGGAGATAGTGCATCTTCTTCAACATATTAACCACGGCTGGGTTATCCACTGACCCATGCTCTTCTCGTATCATGGATACATGGAAGCCACTAAATGGCTGATTAGCTATTTCAAGCACTGAGACCTGGTTCTCTTTGGCTGCCTTGATAGTCACCACCTCCCCTTCGTGTGGGAACTTTATCATCTAATGTAGTGTGGATGGCACTCCACCTAACTTGTGAAACCAGGGTCTCTCAAGTAGAGCTGAGAAGTTAGCAGGGATGGGCAGCACTACAAATTCTACCTCCACTTCAATAGGTCCTGTCTTGACCAAGGTCTTAAAGGTTCCCGAGGCTTGCCTCCTCGAATTATCGTAGGCTGTGATAGTCAGATCCGACCCACTGAGCATATCCTCGTTTAAACCAAAAGCCTGCAGAGCTATCGGGGGGCACACATTGATAGAAGACCCATCATCTACCATAATGCAAGCAGTGTGCTTGTTGTTAATCTGTGCTTTGATGTTTAGGGGTCTGTTATGATTGCGGCCTTCGACCGGTAGATCGGCATCAGAAAAGACCAATCTCTCCTCGGATCCTCCCTTAATTAAGCCCAAAAGCTCTGATGGGGAAATCGTGGTGGCGACTGTGGCCTCAACCAAAGCTTCTACTACCTTCTGCCTATGAGAGGGGGGCTGTCTCAAAAGATCCCAGATGGATATTTGAGCCGCAGTCTTCTTCAATTGTTTGACAATCTGATTCTCCTCTGGTTCTTTCTCTGCCGGCGTCTGCACTAGCTCAGGTAGTCTCGTAATCTCGAGGACCACTCTTCCGCTTCTCGTTACAGCCCCTATTTCTTCTTTGTCTTCATCAGACCCCCACAAGTCAAGGTTCATCTCTGCCTCCTCCTCGGCTTCTCCGCCGCTCTCACTGCTAGACCAGCAATCAAGGGTTGCCACGACTGCCCTCTACTCTCTAATCGCGGAACAATCAGCAACAGAATTCTCGCTCCTATATAGATCCTGTAGCACGTACCACTCTGGCAGGCTAGATTCGATCATAAACACGGGTGGTGGTACGGCATTATAACCGGGTTTCTTCTCAGTTTCCCTCTTTTCAGGGTCAGAAATTTGCTTGCTATCAATCAAGTCTTGGATAGAGTGCCGCAGCGCTTTCCAATTGTCTGTGATATGGCCTGAGTGCTGGTGAAATGCACAGAATTCATTATCTTTGTGCCCAAGCTTCCCCTGCGTCAAAGCAGGTCTAGGAGCTAGGGGCTGTAATTTTCCCTCCTTCATTAACCTTCTCAAAACCCAAGATAATGGTCTCCTCAAGTTCGAAAACTTCCTCTGGGTGGTTACCTCAGTAGCAGACACCTCGCCTGTTCTTCTGGTGCTATTACTGGGACCCGCCGGCCTACTGGTTCCTTGACCGGGGTTAGCCCTTTTGGCAAAATTATCATTGTTAGCCTTCCTAGCCAAGAACTCTCCTTCTGCCTCGATGGCTATATCCTTGAGATACTCCCAGTCCTTCAACCCCTTCATCTTCAACCCATCTTTCAAGTACGGGCTTGCATTCTTGATGAACAAACGAATCTGATCCTGGGTGTCAGGCTTCCTCCGCATCTCCATTACACGGTTCCTCCATCGGGTGAGATAATCATGGAAAGATTCTCCAGCTTTCTGCTGGAGCAGTTCAAGATCTTTTAGAGTCACTTCCATTCTGGTATTGCAGTCATACTGCTTCAAAAACTCCTCAGTGAGCAGATCCCAATCTTCTTTAGTGCGGGTCAAGGCCATGATACCAGTCGATGGCATGAGAGGTCAGACTCAGATAAAAGTATTCTACCTTCTGCTTCTTAGACAACGTGGTCCCCTTCATGACCAGAGAATACTGTTTCACGTGAGCGGTTAGATCAGAAGTACCATCAAACTTCGGCACATCTGGCATTTTGAAGTTGTAAGGGATCGAGTCCTCTCCCTCCAATTCCTTATCTTTCGGGTTCATCCCTTGACCCCTGCTCAACATACCAGCCATAGCTTCAAACCTCTCTTCCATTTTCTTTAAAATGAAGTCATCGGTCTGAGGCGCTTTCCCCCTCTCAGATGCGAGGCTCATCCTATCATCTTCGATATCATCATCAATTCTCAGCACAGGCCTTCTTCTCTGCTCTCCCGAGGCCACTGATCTCAACTCTACTGGTGGCGGCCTAACGAGCTCTTCTCGCCTTTCAACCCTTTCTTCCTCTGGCTCATTCTATCTCACTGGAGGAGGAGGAGGAGGATTTTGTGGGGCATTCTGCAGAGCATTCTGCTGTGCCAAGGCGGTCAACATATTCATTATCCTACCCTCGAATTCCTCAAAACGGCGACCCACTTCTTCCGCAATCATGGCCCTGGTGGCGTCTTCCCCCCTAGGCGAGTTTGCCATCTGAGATACTGTACCACTGATTTCTGATAAGATTTCTGGTAGACCCTCTCTATCTGACAGCTCGAGAGTAGGAACTCGGATCAGTCGTCCGGTTGGTGATCTAGTCCACCTGGGCAGATCTATGATGGCTGCAGGGACAAAAAGTTAGGCATGATGCATGAAATGCAGGTATAATGCATGGTCGTGATATGCAACACTTACAGAGCACAAGCAAGGAAGTAGGTCCTTCCGCCCTTATTTCTCCCACACACGTGGTCGTGCAGTCTCTTTCCTAGATGGGATTAGCCCAAGGGTCAACGAGGGACCCAATGGACACGCATGGTGCACGGCAAAAAACCGGCAGCATGACACTCCTATGCTAATGTACAAGCGGATGGATAATGATCGTCACGTATTTAGACGTTCCATAAATTTTGACATGGCCCTACCGGGGCATGATAGCCTTTGGCTAGGTTACCAAGCGATACATGTGGACTCACCCAATACATGAGGACCCATATAGCAAGCATGGAATTAAGGTTCATTTCACCTGCGGAAAATAACTACGGCCGTTACATGAGCTTTGGACAAGGGAGATGTTTCTTTAAGGCTACCCAAGCATGATCCCTGCCGATAGGTCTACCCCATCACGAGCATAGCGACCGATCGGGTCGTCATTTTGATATACCATTGAGGTACGTGGCTTGGGCTGGTGATTATCCTTAACACTTCCCCAAATTGAGTGAAAATGAGGTCGTGCTTCAGGAACGCATCGGGGCTTAAAAGAGTGGCCAAACTAGCATATTCTAAGGCTCTAATGATATGCGAATGCAATTTTGAGAGAAAACAAATTTGTGAATTAAATTTTAATCATAAATGTTAAACGAGGTATTTTCAAATCGAAATCTCGAACCATAAATGTCCCCAGTGGAGTCGCCACTGTGACGCGCGCCGGATCCCCGCGGCCGCCCATTCGACCGCCCGCACGTGGGCGATCGGGGCACTTATGGGTCCGTTGGCATCTTGCAAATATCTTGCAAGTGCATCTATGTTGGGCAACAAGGAGATTTCATGGAGTCGCCACCCAATAGAACATTGGGAAAGTTACTCTCACCTTGGAGAGCCTAAGACTGCGCTTGGTATCCATTTTGGGCCAGCCAGAGGGGTCATGGAAGGTGAACTTCTCACCCTAAAGAGCCTAGGATTAGCGCTAAAGCCTCGTGACCCAAGAAGTATTTTGGAGGATAACCTCTAACCTCTTGAGCCCAAAGACCAGAGCTGGGTCCGGGATTTCTCATCTATTTCTACCTCATTTATTTTATGATCAAATCTTAATATCATCAATTCGCTCTCTCTCCACACTATGCAATTGATTAAAAGGCGCATTTATTCACATTTTGAAAGCGATACATGATCAGATAGATAATGAAAGCGATAAATTACAATAATACAAGGAGCGGAATATAACTCCCTTTCATAAATGTGCGAATCATGCATAAATCGGGGCATTGCTTATTTTGAGGACTTTGGTCCTCGCATGCATCATTATTAAAATTGGAGATTTTCGTTTATGATGATTTTGTTGGATAAAAATAGGGCTTTGGCCCCTTTTGCACTTTATACAAAACTCATTTTTATTTAAGTATAAAATCATTTAGATTATATTTATACATTAACGAGATATGAGAAGAATATATCCATATACATGAAATAATCAATGAATAACAAAATGAAGGAAATAATCGAGAGGGTTAGGAAACTAAACCGGACGGAATCCTCCGACTATGGTAGATAGCCGCTCAAGCTTGTGGTAGTCCAAGAGAAATCATATATACACTCATAGAAAAGTTGAGAGATGTTAATATACATAAAATTAACATGTAGGAAAACGAAAAGATTTAAAAAAGATAAAAGACGATTTAAAAGGATGGAGGCAGAACCCACAGACGGCCTTCCTTAGATGACCGACGGGCGTCGGTTAAGGTAATCGACATGTCCGTCTGTCACTCAAGGAGAGGCGTCTGTAAGTGGCGTGGCCGACAGGCGTCAGTGATAAAGATGACCCGTCGGTCACCACTGTCTCCAAAAAAATAGGAGAGATAAAATTCTTTCCAAAGCCAAAAAATGGGTTTTATCCCAAAAGGAGATAAAGAGAGTCAAAATAAAGGAAAATAATGACAGATATTGATAAATTCCAAAAAATAAGGAATAAATATGAAATGATAAGGAGAAGGAATCCAGAATATTTACCCTCAGATAATCGCTTTGGGTGAGATTCTTGTGTCGATTAGAGCCCCGCACGTTCCACGAGAAGCAAAAGATGAAGGGTCAAAGAAAGAAAAATGGGCTATTTCTTCTTCAACCCCTCAAAAGATTGATTTTGGAATCAATATCTAAAGAAAACTAATTATATTTAGTTCCTTTTGATTGATTTGATCCTTGATCAAATAAATTTCCTTTGTAAATGTGTTTTGTTGGAAGAGAGAGAAAATTTGCTTGAAATTGGGCAGAGTTTCCCCCTTTGAAAATTTTTCCAACCCTTTTCTCTTGAAAATCCGGAGCTTTTATAAGCCAGACACGACCGACGGGCGTCGGTGTATAGGGGCGGGCCTCGGAAGAATCCTTCTGACATAAGGATTCGTCCGACGGCCCTGCCACATCCACCGACGGGCGTCGGAGCGGTTGCGTGCTCCGGGAAACCAGGCGGCGTTCTAACAGGGGCGGTGACTTTCCGACGGGCGTCGAAAAATACCACAAGCCGTCGGTGACTCGAAGCGATGGGCTGACTTCACAGACGGGCTGGTCGTCTGTGGAGGACAAAAAGCTTTTTGACTCGAAAAAACCTCTGTTTTCTCCCCCTCTGCCCAGGAATGGTAAAAAGCCTCATTTCTCGTGGAACGTGGGACTAAAACCTCCAAATCCAGCCCTTTATGCAGGCTCGGACACTGATTTCATCATAGGGTAACCCCTGATCCGGACCGCTCCGGGACACGGTGCTTACAACCACTTTTGCATTTTATCGTTTCATATTGATTTTACACATAAAATTCCATTTTATTCAAAATAAAACAGTTTTTTAGTTAATTTTCTTTATTTTCCCAGGTCTGGGATGACCGACAAGCAGAGGCTCCACCAACGGCCATCTCTCAGCTGAGCGACGGGCCGTCAAGGATTTCTGCCTCCACCCATCAGTGCACCCAAGGACGACCGTCGCTCGCGCGACATGGGCCGTCCCTGGGCCTTCCTCCTCCATTTTCTTCATTTTCTTTCTTTTTTCACTTATTATTTTTTTTATCTTTTCTTTATTTTCATGATAATTTTTCATAGATTATTTTTCATGTTTATTTTATTTTAATTATTGTACTAACATTATTTTTGCTTTTGTGAGTTTTATTGCTTTTTATGGGATTTTGGGTATTAAAAAATGGAGGACACCGCGATGATCTATTCTTTTACCCTACTTCTCTTTATTTCAATTTCCATGTACCATTTATTATAAATATTATTTTACTCTGCTAATATGGAAAATGGCTAAATATTTGTATTAATTAAGTTGGAGCTTTTCTAATAAAACGGGACCAATGTTCTAATTTTTATCGAAATAAAATTGTCACTCTAAAATTATTTTTGTGAATATACATGCGAGAACCATTGTCCTCATCACTAATAAATGCCCCATTTTTTGTATGATTATATGTCATTTACAATGGGGGTTGCATTTTGCCCCTAGTTTTGTTGTAATTTATTGGATTTTCTTTTATTCTATTTTAATCTTGCTTCTTTAATGCTTTTATTACGTGAATGATCTGCGCTTTAATTAATGCATTAAATTTTATGACAAAAGGAATGAAATCTTAAATTCAAAACTCAATTATAACTTAATCAAGGTATGAATAAATGGAAAGTCCCAAACCATCTCTGGTCTTTGGCTCAACGAGGTTAGAGGACCACCCTATTGTAATATTGGGGTGGGATCTCCAAAATATCTCCTGTTGCGCAAAATAGGCCAAATTTGCATAGTCCTAGGCTCCATGAGGTTAGAGGACCACCTCAATGTCTTATTGGGATGGGGTCTCCAAAATATCTCTGGCTTGCCCAAAATGGATGTATATGCGTCGTCTTAGGCTCCATGAGGCTAGAGTACCATCCCAATGTTCTATTGGGATGGGGACTCTAAAATATCTCTAGCGTGCGCAAAATAGACACAGATGCACTGTCTTAGGCTCAGTGAGGCTAGCAACCTTTCCCAATATTTTATTGGGTGGCGACTCCAAGAAACCTCCTTGTTGCCCAAAATAGACACCTTTGTAATCTCTTACAAGTTTCATGAACCTCTCTTGAAAGCCATAAAAGCGGGCTTTCGAGGCCCACGGGGTTCGGCCCGCGTCACAGTGGTGACTCTGCTGGGGATATAAATGAGACTTCACTTCGAAAGTACCTTGAGTAAAACATATAATTGAGTTTTAAGTTAAAAATTTCATCTTTTTTTTTTTTGAAATTGCATTGGATATTATTAGAGCCATAGATTTATGCTAGTTTGGTCCCTCTTTTAGCCCCGGTGCGTTCCCGAAGGACGACCCTACGTTCACTCAAAGTAGGGAAGTGTTAAGGATAGCCACCAGCCCAAGTCTAGTACCATGTGGTATATCGAATGATGACCCGACCAGTCGCTATACTCATGATGAGCAAGACCCATTGGCAGGGATCATGCTTGGGTAGCCCAAATGTGACGCCCATTTCCAACCGTTAAAGCTGAAGCAGCTAAATCGGTAGGAAATGATCGTGCACACAAAAAAAAAAAACTTACATATACTGAGTTATTATCTTTAGACTTACATGCCGAAACATACTTTGTACATCATAGACTTTTCATCATTATTTTATAAAATTAGAACAACATACACATCCCAAAATGATAACCCCAAAAACCTACACAAAGCCTAATGTTGACCTTTGACCTGCGGAGTCGTCCTTCGAGAACCTACTTCCGTACCTGCACGGATTAAAGAAACCCGTGCTAAGCGTTTTACGCTTAGTGGGGAACTCATACATAACAGGCAATATTATACAACAACATTTATGACATACAAAAACATGCCTCATCAACAAATAGGTTAACATGCTAGCATCTCATTTCATCCAATTAATACTGCATCGATTCATAATATTTATCTTTCTAGCATATCATCATTTCTTTAATATATTTATCATGTCAATTGATTATCCATCCAAATAATTTATGCACATAGCTTTATTTTATGTTTATCAGATTATTTTTTTTCGCCCTTTTCTTTTCTTTTTATTTATTCGATTATTTTGCCTGCAATTCAAAGTTATGGATAACGGGTAATTTTCAAACAGAATAAAGGTACCTCAAAGGTACTTCTTATAAACAGAATATAGGTACCTCGAAGGTACTTCTTTCAGATAGAATTTTCATATATCTTGGTACCCCTTGGGCACATTCATCATATAGAACTTTCATACTTATGGGTACCCTTCTTATTCATTCTTTTATAGCTTGGAATCCAGCAAGGATTCAATCAAAATCATATCATCAGAATCAAACTTTCTTTAACTTACTTATGCTGCAGCTCAGAGACCCTCTATAGGCATGCCTACCTATCCAATACTTGACTCGCAGGCTTAAGTTATTTTATTTCTTATTCACATCATGACAAGCTCATACTCATTCATTAATCACCTCAGATATGCATTATCACATTCACCTTACATATATTTTTAACACATAACAAATCACTTCCCTTATATACATTTCATGTTTCTCATGTCCATCTAATCATTATCATCATGCTTGATTCATTACACTTAGAACATTTATAGCTCATATAACATTAGTATGCATAGTTTATCATGCTTAAGATACTCATTTTATAATGATAAACATGTATTGAACAAACTAAGGGAACTCGTGGTGAAGTTCGGGTTCAATTTGGGAAGGAAAACATACATTTTGAGGGCAAAATAAGGTTACACGGCGGTATGGACACTCATACAGCCGTGTGGGACGTGAAAAATGGGTAAAATTGGACAGCATGATTTTACACGGCGGTGAGGAATTCCTTCACAGCCGTGTGGGACGTGAAAAATTGGTAAAACTGGGCAAAATGGTTTTACACGGCGGTGAAAAATTGAGGCAGACTCTAGACTGACTCTATAATTCAACTTTTATTGCATTTTTGACATAGCTAGGTTCATTTTTGGGCAAAACGTTCTTCTTAACATATCTTCCTCTATGTCTTATATTTCAAATGGGACAAGAATCAGATCATTTGGACATCTATAACGTAATATATGCCCTAAACACTGAATGATGGTCATATGAACCGATAGAATAGGAATACCTACGTTGTGACAATATTTTGGGACACTTAAAGCCAGAATTTGCTCCACACTCCTCTTAGACATTTTTAGATATGGATGTTATGTTTCAAATGCAATTTGAATCAACTCATTAGGAGCATTATAACTCAATATATGGATGGAAATGTCACTAAAGGTCAGGAGAGTCCAACACAGAAACTCAACTCCATTTTATTTTATTTTATACTTCCAACACATTAGTTATAAACCGACACATTTAGCATCATTTTAACAATACATATTCATTCCTTCAATCTATCACACCACACAACCATTTACATAATACACATAATAAATCAAATAATACACACACAAGCAACTAGTTCCCAAACCTCACACTCCTAAGCTCCTAATGGGGCTGTTGTTCACTAGCTTCCCCAACCTTTGCTTTGCCTTTAATCCTCCTCTTTTCTTCAGCTATTAAGCATAAATTTCCAGCATTAATATCCTCATAATAACCTCATAAAAATCATACTAAGAATAGGTAGATGAAACAGAATTTTACATGCATGATTATACCATCATTTTACCTTACAAATCCTTGATCTTTGCTCTTAAATGATATGCATTCAACCCTTCCAACTTACACTCACTCAAGGCAGAGTTTTTGAAGGGAGAAGAGAGCTTAATTTGCTGAAGAACAAGTACAAAAGAATGGCTCTCTAAGACATACGAATTTCAGCTCTTCCTCTCTCTTTCTTTCTCACAAAATAAAGACTAAAAAAGGCTCCAATCTATGTACAAAGATGCAGAAAATGGAAGCTCCACTAGCCACTAACTTTACTCTTCCACTAGACACTTAATGCTAATTGATGATGAGTCCACTCTTCATAAATCCACAGCAAAACCCACTAAGAAAAGTTGTTCCCCATTAGCTTCCACTACTCTTATTTAACTCCTCAAATGTTCCATCAATTCCCACTAAAAATCTGCTCCCACTTCTCTTATTTAAATTCTCACATGTTCCATCATTTCCCACTAACAAAAATCTGCTCCTTCATATAATTAATTACCCATTATTTTCTACCTTAATCCTTTGTTAATTAACTTAGTTAATCCTCCATTTATTTACCCATGCATAATGTCATTTTACTCACTTACATACTTTATATTTTTGCAATTAAATCCTTCTTTTATTTTCAGATTAATCCACCCCTATAATTAATTATCTAAATACCCTTAAATTCAGAATTTATCTCTTAATAAATATACATACATACTTCATATGACATACCGAAACAACTAGGGTATTTTGCGGCCATTACACCAAAGGTATCATCACCCTAACAAAAGCTCATATAATGGAAATAAACACTTCCCCTAGGTGGTATGAACCATAATACCTTGCTTGATGTATGGATTATTATGTATTGGACAAACCCAAATAATTTGATTGGTCACCTAATCAAAGTCTATCATGCACCGATAGGCCCATGTCAATTTATTCGGACTGCCTAAATACACAACGATCACAACCCATGCGTATGTACATTAGTTAGGAGAGGTTATGCTGCCAGTTTTCCACCGTGCACCATGCGCGTCCATCGAGTTCTTTGTTAACCCATGGCCAAGCCCACCTAGGAAAGAGACCGCATGACCTTGTGTGCAGGAGTGATAAGGTTGGAAGGATCTACTTGCTTGCATGTGGTTGTGAATGTTGCACAATAGGCTCATGCAATGCATGTCATTCATGCACGTAAAAAAATGTAATAATAAAAATAAAGAATAAAAAAAAAGCATATGCATTTCATTTTGTGTGTGTACATTCTATTCACATGTATGTATTATCTTGTACGTGATTTATTTTCCCATGCATTGCATGCATCATCCTAACCTCTCTATGTTTTAGCCATCATAGATCATGTGCCTAAGTGGTTTTGTGGTTCCGACAGTCAGCTAATTAGAGGACTTTTGTCTAAATAGCTAGGATCAGGACCAAAGGCAGTTAATAGAAACTCAAATATTTGGAAATGGCCAATTCATCGAGAGAGGCAGATGCAACCCGGGCAATGACTGTCAAAGAAGTTGGTAAGAGGCTGGAGAAATTTGAAAATCGGATGATGGCCAGGATGGGTAATCTACCAGTAGCTATGGTAGCCCCTGCCAGGCCAAACCCAGTCATTCCCCCTATAGGAAGAAATAAGCGGGAGGATATTAGGGAGAATCCCTCGGCAATAGTATGCCCACCAGCTGCGAAGCCTACAGGGCAAAGAAGAGGCGGGCTTTATGGGCCCGAAGATGACTTTGTAGTGGAAGAAAATAAGGAACCAGCCATGATAAGGGGGAAGGTACTTGAGCTTTAAGAGATGATATGGAGAAAGATGGATGAGAAGTTTGAAGCTATGACCCGCGTGCTGGCAGCGAGAAGAGGCATAGGTCCTGAAGACAAGGAGCTGGATGGCAAAGATCTAATTCCCCAGAACTTCAAGATGCCTGACATTCCTAAATTTGATGGCATTTCAGACCCTCGGCACACGTGAAGCAATAATCCTTAGTAATGAAGGGAACAACCCTGACCAAGAGGCAAAAGGTAGAATATTTCTGCCTAAGTTTGATGGGGTCCGCAGTTGATTGGTACCATGGATTGGATTGAAGAAGTAAGGAAGATTGGGACATGCTGACAGATGATTTCTGGCACAATATAACTGTAATACCAGAATCGAGGTCACCCTAAAGGATTTAGAACTGCTATGTCAAAAGCCAAAAGAGTCTTTTCATGAGTACCTCACCAAGTTGAGACATAGGGTTATGGAAATAAAGTAAAAGCCCGATACTATAGATCAAATTTGGCTTTTTATTAGAAATGCCAGCCCATATCTGAAGGAAGCACTCAAGTTGACGGGATTAAAAGACTGGGAATCTCTTAAAGATATAGCCATTGAGGCAGAAGGAGAGCATTTAGCAAAGAAGGCAATTATAGCCAACTATGGCTATGGTGGTGCAAAGCTTAAAGGGGGCTCTAGCAATAATAACGAGAACGATGGTGATGAGAGGGTTGAAGCATTGGTTGCTGAGATAGATGTGCACTACAATTCTAACTCATGTAAACCATTATCTTGGTATCTTGATCATTTCACTAAAGAAGGGAAATTGCAACCATTGTTGCAAAGGCCAGCCACAACCAAGGAAGGCCAAGACATAGAATGGACTGGTATTGTGCGTATCATTAACACACATGGCATAAAACAGATTACTGCCATGCTGTGAGAAAGTGCATACAGAAATGGGTTAATGCTGATCGAATTTCGGGTCCAAGGAAGAACATAAAGATACAAAGAAATTATAAGGCCATGACATTACTAATCTTGGGGGCACCATCCAGAGAAAGGGGAGCCTGAGGTGTTAGAAGATTTTCAAGTAATTTGTGTCAGCAGCAGAGGAAGATATTAGCTATTTGGATGTTCTTTTTATTTTTGAACTATTTAATAATGACTCTTTTAATTCTAGTTTCATTAATAAGATGAACATTTTTGCTTACTTGTGTGATATTTCTTATGATTTTACTATGCATAATCATGAGCATAACTCATTCATATTTGACATTGATTTAATTGATGCTACTCCATTTAATCTTAGAACTTTGGAGAACCCAAAGAAAATCTTGATAGCATCTAATGTAACTCCTGAAGAAAGATCAAAATTTGAGAGAATTAAAACAAAATATAAAATAGTCTTTGCCTGGACCTATAAAGACATGCCAGGAGCCGATCATCAAATCATTGAACATACCATTCCTGTGTATCCAGATTATAAATCGGTTAAGTAGAAACTCAGAAGACTTAGGCCAGAATGGGCAGAGAAGGTCAAAAGAAGAGATTAGAAAGCAGAAATGAGGCCAAAATTTCTTATCGAAGTTCAACACCCGACTTGGTTGGTCAGTGTTGTCCCAATGTTGAGAAGAGGAGGAGTGCATATATGTTTAAACTATAAGGATTTTAACAAAAGTCATCTAAAAAAAAGAACAAAAAAAAAAAGAAAAACAAAATATAAAAAAAAAGAGGGAGAGAGAGAAGGAAAAGAATGGATATGTAGGTGGCCGAAAACTGTTGATATGGGGCAAAGGAAAGTCATCATTAGAGCAAGCTCTATTCAAATCCCATTAATCTACACATACTCGTACTTTTCCATTCTTCTTGGCTATCGAAAAAGACCAGAGGTTGATCTGCAAGTTATCTACTCAGTTCATCTGCATAGATGGGGTGTGGAAACTCATACTGGGATTTATGGAGCCCACATGAATGGTTTGATATTGGCCAAGAAAATCATGAGACAAGGGTTCTTTTGGCTTACCATGGATACAGACTGCTCAAAGTACGTAAAGCAATGTCAGTTGTGTCAGCAGTATGCGGACTTGAGGCACTTACCGGATTCAGAATTGCACAATTTGATGTCACCTTGGTTATTTGCAGCTTGGGGAATCGACATTATTAGATAGATACACCCTACAGCCTCTAACGGCCATCGATTCATCATAGTTGCTATTGACTATTTTACTAAGTTGGTGGAGGCTAAGTCTTTTAAGAAGATCGATGCTCGGGATATGGCCAGGTTTATTGAAAAGAATTTGATATGCAGATACGGTCTCCCACATCACATTGTGTCTGATAATGGGGTCCAATTCATGGCTGAGACTAAGAATTAGCTTCAAAAATATGGCATCGAGCATCATAAATCCTCTCCGTATTGCCCAAAAACCAATGGGGCGGTGGAGGCTGCCAATAAGAATGTAAAGAAAATCCTGGCCAAAATGGTTCAGAACTATAAAGATTGGGCAGAAAAGTTGCCTTTTGCACTTTGGGGTTATAGAACTTCTGCCACAACTTCCACGGGAGGCACGCCTATACTTTAGTATATGGGACGGAAGCAGTGTTGCCTATTGAAATAGAGCTCAGATCATTAAGGGTCATTATAAAGGACCAAATTTCGGAGTCTGAATGGGCACAACAGCAATTGCAACATCTGAATATGCTGGATAAGAGCAGGTTGAGAGCCTATTATCACAATCAGGTCTATCAGAAAAGGCTTGCCTAGTCGTTAAAAAATAAGGTCAAGAAACATCCGCTAAAAGAGGGAGATTTAGTCCTTAAGCAAAATGAGACCGAGTGTTCCAGACATACGAGGTAAATTCAGGTCAACATGGGAAGGTCCATTTGTTCTTAAGAAGTACCAATCCAAAGGGGGCAGCGATTCAGACAAATACTAATGGGAAAGAGTTCAAGGAGCCGATCAACATCGACAGACTCAAGAGGTTCCATGGCTAAAGACTAAAAATCCAAAGAAGAGAATAAAAGCCCACGGGTCGAAAATTGAAAAAAGGCGGCCTTGCTAAAAATAGGCGCCTCGTCAGGGTGTAAATCGAAAAAAGGACACCCGTCGGTCGGCCCAAGGACACCCGTCGCTCGCTCGCCATGGGCCGTCCCTAGGCCTTTTCCCCCTATTTTCTTCATTTCTTTACCACTTATGCTCCTTATTTATTCTCATGACAATTCTTGTAAGACCCCATTTCCTACCCTAGTAGTTTGAGCCATGTTGCATGCGTATGTGTATGTGTAATTTTAACATGTGTTATTTAAATTGAGTTATATGCATGATTAATGGGTTTTGTTAGAGAGTGAGTATGTATTTTGAGTTAGTGTGTGTATTAGTGTGGTTAGACTTAGGTGTTGTGTAGAGTATGGTTGTCGGGTGTGAGTGGTCAAATTCCACCAAGGGTAAGATGACAAGTGGTAAGGGATTTAAAGAGGGGTATAAATAGCAAGCAGAGAGAAAGAGAGAGCAGCATTTGGCTGCCTTACTCTCCCATTCTCTTCCTCCTCATGCCATTCCCTCTTGCCTTCTTATTCTTCCTCTTGTTTCATCTTGATCCATCTTCATTTGGCTGAGATTTTGGTGGTAATTGATCAACTCACATGTTATTTGGTAAGTTTTAGTTGGGCTTTTCTTCTTCCTCCTCTTTTCCTTTAATTTTTATTAGTGTGTGTTTTGGGTTTGGGCTTTTGATTGTTGTGTGGTTTTGGGTATTCTTGATCAGAGGTGCCTCCTAGAGATCCCAAGGGTAAAGAGAAGGCTAGTGGATGTGGTGCCCTTGACTAGGAGCAAAGGATTTCAAGGTTTGGGATTTTTGTAGATTAGATGCATTTTATGATTTTGTGCTTTGATTTGATTTTTTTGGAGATTTATGGAGTTAAAGTTGTTTGGGTATGTTTAAATTTTATGGGTTTTGACTAATTTGTGTTGATATGCCTTGACTGTGGTATATTAGATCAATGTATGCTTTGGATTGGGATTTTGAAGTCAAAGTGCTACTTGTTAAATTGGAGATTTTGATTATGTTATTTCTTGATTTAAGTGTGATTATTGGTATAAAAGTTTGATTTTAGGTTTATGATGATTTGAATGCTTGATTTTAGTTGTGTCGAAGTTTACATTGAAATGGAGTTTTGGGTATAGTTTTGGAGGACAAGGTTTTCTATAGAATTACTGGAGAACTAGAAAATGCGACTCTATCGTGAGCGACACCTGTCATGAGTGCAAAAGAGATCGGGGATTCCAGCCCTCGCGGTAGGTCGAGCTTTATTATGCCGAGCTTCAGCATCATGCATGCTATCGCGAGCGCGATAGAACGTATAATGCCGAGCCATTGTTGGCGGTGCTATCACGAGTGCGCAGTCGTGATAGTGACCTTGTCCGCCTTCTGTCGTGAGCGCGACGCATGTCACGAGCACGACAGAAACTGATCTATTCCTTTCCACGTGAGCGTGACACCTCCCATTTTCAAAATGAGTTTTCTTTTGTGTTTTCTATATTTATTTTTTGAGCTTGTGATGCTTTTAGAATTAGAAATTAATAATTTATTAAACAATATGAATATGATTGGATGATTTATGCATGGCCTACAAGAGTCAAATTAGTGGATAGTTAGGCATGCCTAATAGAGTTCAGTAGCTGCAGCCCCAATGTGTTCCAGTCCCTGATCAGGTCCCTGTTTGGGTTCTCGTGATCCTCAATGTGTTCGGATCTTATTTAAGATCCCCCAATGTGAAAATGTTTTGAATGAGAAAATAATGATGTTGCTTTTCGATTGTACCCTCGGGTACCCCAATGTGTTTACTCGTTATCCTCTATTATGAGTCAGCAGGCATTGCGTTTGTTTTTGTTGTGATTATAAGAATGTGAAACCAGTTGATATATGAATTGATTATGAGCTTTTGAATACAATCGCATGTGGTTAAGCTATGATTTAGTTATATGTGGTTATGAGCCAGTGCCATTTTATATGTGTCTTGCTTTAACGACCATTGTGAATGGCCGTTCATATTATTGTTTGTTTTCGCCACTAAGCATTATCGCTTAGCACGGGTGTTTCATCCGTACAGGTACGAAAGGTTTTGAGCTTTTGGGAGAGTCTCCGCAGGTCCAGACAACATAGAAGGATTGAAGTGTTATGACTTAATTTTGTAATTAAGTTCTTTTTGTAATCTTTTGGGCTCTCATTGTATTTATTCTTTTGTATTGCTTCCGCTATGTATTTTGGGAGATGAATTTTTGTAATATTAGTTCTTGTACAACACATTTTATAATGATCCATTTGGTATTAATGAACGATTTCTCATTTCTCAAGTTTTTATTTCTGCTATTTTCTATATATTGTGGATGTGTATTTTGTATTGCTTTATTTGGTGACACCCTTGCTCGTACAAGTTCTCACTCCCTACGGAATGAATTCTCCTATGTATGGGTAAGGGGAGTTAGAGTTTTTGGTATCAGAGCTCCGTTTAAGCATTTTATGGGTGTTTGTAGAGTATAGATATGTGTTTAGGACTGTGTTGGCTAATGCGGATGTCTTTATGTTTGTTATAGATGGATTCTATGCGCGGATCACTCAAGGGGTCAGCTAAGAGTGCTTATCCCCAAGAGCAAGATCCGACAGTGACTGGGCTGGCTTACTCAGCTAGGGTGCATCCTGAGGCCGCAACCATGCCTCTTGAGGGTATGTTGAAGATCTCTCAGGACAGGTCTCGGGTCTTAGAAAGGGTGATAGATTAGAGATCCCCGATTGAGAGCATGAGGAAAGATGGGGCAAAAGATTTCTATGGGACAAGTCTTGATAAGTCTGAATCGGTCGAGAAATGGATTGAGAAAGTGGAGAGAGTTTTTGAGGAGATTCGTTGCCCTCTAGAGAGGCAAGTTGAGTGTGTTGTTGCCTTGCTCCAAGGATCGGCCTATGACTGGTGGAAGTTGGTTCGTAGGCATCCCGAGTTGCCAGATCCGGTCACATGAGAGTTCTTTGAATGAGAATTTACGAGTAAGTATGTGACCAAGGCCTATAAGGAAGCTAAGTGGGCTCAATTTCTAAGTCTGAAGCAGAGGGCAATGTTTGTTGTGGAGTATGAAAGAGAGTTTAATCGGCTTGGGAAGTATGCTCCTCCGAGTATTCTGATAGAGGATTTTCGGAGTCAGCATTTTGAGGCTGGATTAAATGAGTCCTTGAGAGCCATGCTCATATCTTTGACGAGTACTCCTGCTATCAGTTATTATCAGATTATTCAAGCAGCTGTGCGGGCAAAGAGGTCTGAATCTATTTTGAGGGAGAGAGCTCAGAGAAGGAATCCTCCTTGCGGAGGTTCGTCTTCAGGCAAGAGATCAAAGAACCAGCAAGATGAGTCCTCTATAGGTCCTGCATCGAGGGGTAGGAGGCAGGGATTCACAGTTGGTTTGAGTGCTGGTAGAGGTAGTTCTGGTGGTAGAGGTGAAGTGATACCTGAGTGTTCTCACTACAGTAAGTGCCACAAAGGCGAGTGTAAATGGCTCACTAGAGGATATTTTCGTTGTGGAAGCACCGAGCATTCTGGCCAATTGCCCGAAATTAAGTGACAATTTTGGAGATCAGCATAAGGCTAGTTGGTCGGGGTCTAATGCTCCTCAAGATAGTCGAGGCAGAGGCAGAGGTAGAGGTCGAGGTGGTCGGCCTAAAGAGGGAGCTCCATCGGAATCAATAGACTGTCCTCAGATGGTGCTAGCGAGGGCTTATGCTATGAGAGCTCGGGATGAGCAAGATGCGCCGGATGATTAATTAAATATGTTCACAAATGATATAAACCGTTTACATGGCAAAAAGATCAATTAAAATGAATTTATTAATTACATGTTAAAAATAATGATGAATTAAAGTGAAATAAATTAATTACATGTTAAAATTAATAAACAATCAATATTTATGTGAATAAAAATCATATATAAACAAATTAAATAAAACAAATCTGAAGTAAATAATAAAATAAAATATACATAAATAAATTAGATATGAACCAAAAGAAATAATAAGAACAAGCCCAGAATGTTTACCCTCAGAGTTTCGAATTCGATGAAGGTAAAAGATGATCGATTTCTTTGTTTGATGATTCACAATATTAGAGTGAAATATGATGAAAATGTTGGAATTTTATTCCAAGAAACATGAAAAAAATGATCAAAAATTCTTTAAGAACAAAGAATTGATACCTTTGCCTAAAGAAATGATTTTGATAAAAAAAAAAGTTTTTATTGATTAAAATAAAGAAAAATGATTTCAAGAACAATCAATCACTTTGTTCATAAAAAAAATTGATTGAAGTTTTATTTTAGAAAATCAAATAAAAATTAGATTTTGATGACAAACAATTATTTTATTTGTCTCAAAATCAATTTTTTATCAAAAAGAGATTCAAAACAAAATCAATGAAAAAGTTTTATTGGACACAAAATAAAAGATTAAAAAAACAATTTTGAGAACAAATAATCATTGTATTTGTCTCAAAAATTGAATCAAACAACAAAACTTCCTCTAAAAAATATGTTTAGAAGAAATTATGTTGAAAAAAGAATGAAACATTTGATTTTTCTTTTTGATTTTTGGTTGGGGAATAAATCTGGAATTTTAGTGGAAGAAGAAGAAGAATTCTGGAAATTTTAGGTCTAAAAATGTGTGGAGGAGACCCCTTTTGATTTCATCATAAAGTATTTATAAGATAAAATAGGTTGCCCTAATTTAATTAAGGAAAAAACCTATTTTAACCCAAAATTATTTTATTTTTAGTGATAAAATCAAGTTTTATAATTTAATTACCTAAAAAAATATTTTAGAATTTAATTTGAAGTCAAAAACCCCAAAACAAATGGGATAAAAAATGGATTTTGGGTGAAAAAATCGGAAAAAAGGCTGAAAAGAGGGAAATAGGGTATCAGACCCTATACCGACGGCCAGGATGCCCGTCGCTATAGAGGGGCGGGCGTCGGAGCGGCAACCAGGCGAGCTTCCGCGCGCTGGCGCTCGCGCACGAGCGCTCTGTGCGGCGCTCAGTGTGCGCGATGCTGCGCGCGCCTTTATCGATGCGCAGCATCGGCGACGCTGAGCGTCGCCTTTGCGCCCGCAGCGCGATGGGCGCCTGCGAGCTGGGCGCGCCGCCGCACCCGACACCCGCGATCCGACTTTTTTTTTTTTTTTTTTAAATTTTAAATTGACTAAAAACACTATAATTTTAAGCCCCCATTTTTCAAAATTAATTTTTTAAATATTTTTTATTATTTTCTAATTTTTCACTCTAAAATGCAAATTTGACGAGAAAACCATCACTTTTAACCTTTTAAGCCTGTGAAGGCAATTATCATCATTGGGTAACTTCGATCTAGGCTTACTCAGGACCCGGTGTCTACAGTTGCCCCCAGTTTAGGGGAATCTAGTACACTAGTGTCTAGGTGAGCCTAAACTCAAAGAAGAAAAGGAAAGAGACGTGTACCTGAGTCAGCCGTCTTTCCAAACTGGAGAATTCTGAGATTGTGGTTATTACCATGGTGTGTTTTTGTTTGTTGAAGCGGTGCTATCTGTGAGCCCTTCGGTTGATTTCCCCCTGAGAGGTCTTCGGTTCATCGATCGTTCGCCCCCTGAGAGGTCTTTAGTTTGCTGCTCCCTGAGAAGTCTTCGGTTCATTGATCGTTTGCCCCCTGAGAGGTCTTCGGTTCATTTATCGTTTGCCCCCTGAGAGGTCTTCGGTTCATTGATCATTTGTTTGCCCCCTGAGAGGTCTTTAGTTCATTGCTCCCTAAGAAGTCTTCGGTTCATTGATCATTTGCCCCCTGAGAGGTCTTCAGTTTGCTGCTCCCTGAGAAGTCTTCGGTTTATTGATCGTTTGCTTGCCCCCTGAGAGGTCTTCAGTTTGCTGCTCCCTGAGAAGTCTTCGATTTATTGATCGTTTGCCCCCTGAGAGGTCTTCGGTTCATTGATCGTTTGCCCCCTGAGAGGTCTTCGGTTCATTGCCCCCTGAGAGGTCTTCAGTTCATTGCCCCCTGAGAGGTCTTCGGTTCATTGCCCCCTGAGAGGTCTTCGGTTCATTGCTCGTTTGCCCCCTGAGAGGTCTTCGATTCATTGCCCCCTGAGAGGTCTTCAATTTGCTGCTCCCTGAGAAGTCTTCGGTTTATTGATCGTTTGCTTGCCCCCTGAGAGGTCTTCAGTTCATTGATCGTTTGCCCCCTGAGAGGTCTTCGGATGGTGCTTGGATTGATGATTAAGCTGGTATGTGGATTGATGATTTGATCAATGTCTGGATTGATGATTGACCTGAGGCTTGGATATATGTTTTGATTGATGTCTGGATTGATGAATGAGTTGAGGTTTTGATTGATGATTTGACCGATGTCATCACTCGGCTTTTGTCGGTGTCCGCCTCAAGTCTCTCTTTCTGCAAAATAAGGAATCTAAACTATGCAAAAATGGTGAGCATGCAAGTGAAATGCATAAATTATGTAGGAATGCAGGATAAAAATTCATCTATGTGAACTTGAAGATGATAGCCGGGCTAGCTGCAATTTGCGATATAATTGATGCCTTTTGAGTTGCTTTTGAATTTCATGCCCTTCGGGATCATGAGGTTCTCACCTGGTACCTGTAGTCATTATTTGAAGGTAGTGCGTCCCTTGTGGATTTTCACACTAGCTTTTCTTAATGGGAAATGCGTCCTTTGCGGATTTTCACATAACCCTGTGCCTTATTGTTTGCCTGGAATGGACCCAACCCAATCCAGCGGCTTTTCTCTTTCTTCTTTTTTTTGAAGGACAGATTGCCTGTTTTCAGGTTTTCACCCTATCCTTTTGCCTAATTTTTGCTTAGAGCGCCAGTTACGGTTTTCACTCTAACGGCTCTTTTTTTTTTTTTTTTTTTTTAAGATTGCTGAAGTTGTTAGCAAGAACCTTTCGGGAGTCTTAGGACATGGTTGCATGAGCTTGATTTTGCACATCTGATAACAGGATGAATCGGCTGAAGCGCTTAACAATAGGCGACTTTGGTCACACAAAGTAAACTGCTCTGATCACATCATTGCATAAATGCATGTGTTTCAATTTGATTTCATTAAACATGATCATTATTTTGGCATTGACTTTAAAAACTACAAGACTTTAGCTAATCTCGAGATAGATCTTGAAAGCATCAAACTCCTGTTATCAATCAGCCCTTTCGGGTTTTATGATTGAAGATTTTCTCTCATCTCTTAATCTTTTTCTTTGAATGCGAATTCTAGATGCAACTTTGGGGACGAGACTTAACTCGAATGCATGAATGCACTTGTGGCTCCTCGCTTTAAGCTCAAGAAACACCATATGCCTCTTCTTACGTACCAAACCTTTTTAGAAGGTCATCTTCGCTAATTGGATAAGACTGAACCAAGAATCAAAAGGTCTTACTTTGGTTGCAATGTTAGGCTTAGGTAGATGGCTATCAAAGGAGGATCAGGTCGCTAGAGAAAAATGGCCGCAATATTTTCTCGACTGGTGGATGAACCATTCTCAGCTCAGTTGTATATACAAAGGTATTCTTGAATTTTGATTTGATAACATTTTAGCTCATTTAAGATCAGATTAACAGTTAAAAAGGTAATCATCAAAACTCGTCAAGTGGTTATTATTTTGAGCTCTACTTTTTTATTTTTTTTAGGAGCTCATGTCTTTGGCGCATGACTGAAACCCTCTTCCCAAAGTGTAAACTCATCCTTACCAAGGCAATTTTGATAACCCACAAAATAAATTGTTAATTGTTAAAACGTTCATCCATCCCTGCTAGAGAGGCCACTCTTCTAAGGGGAAGCCAAAATCATTTTAGGCGAGGGGATAGTTTTAACATGTGTAACAACAAAATTGGCACGCATTTAGCATACCCACATAAAGGCTCAATGGGCTAGCAAGCGATTGTGAAGTACGGGTAGGAAATGGTCATTTAGGGAACTATACAAAGAAAATGTTGCCTAAATCATTTTCTAGGTTCCGTCTTATCCAGGGATCGCTTTGACGGGTAATCAGAAAGGTTCTAGTGGTCTTAGTGAGTTTCCATCCAGTCCCCTAATTGCAACTAGTTTTTTTTTTTTTTAATTTCCCTCTCTACAGGAGCTATGTTAGATGCTATCAAAATTTTCTTTGGGATTTCCCAAAGCTTCGAGATTAAATGCAGCCATATTATTTGAATTAATGCCAAAGTAAATGTGTTATGATCATGTGAAATGAAATCAATAGAAACATTATACAAATAAGCAAAAGTTGTTCTCTTTATTACAAACAGAAAATTGTAGCATAAAATGTTCCATAAATAAAAAGAATTTCAGCATCTAAAAGCAATATCACTAGTGGGCCACAAGACACGATCATGTTCGCGGTGGAGGGACTGCATTATAACCTGCTTTCTTCTTTTTCTCTCTCTTCTCAGGATATGCGATCTGATTGGTGTCAATGAGATCCTGGATCTTGTTTCTCAGAATACGGCAATGGTCGGTCAAATGGCCAGTGTACTGGTGGTAAGCGCAGTACTGATCACCTCTATGTCCCGGTTGTCCCTGACTCAAGGCTGGTCTGGGTGGCAAAGGTTGCAACTTGTCTTCTTTCATTAGTCTCTCCAGTATCCAGGATAAAGAGCGGCCTAAGTTGGAGTAGTATCTCTGACTCTGCCCAACTCCAGTAGCTGAGACCTCTGCCGTCCTACCATTTCTGCTGTTGCTGCCCCCGGCACCTCCTGATTTGAATCCCGACTGGTTCCCATAGCCTTTCCCAGCAAAGTTATTTTGGCTTGCTTTCTTTGCCAGGTAAGCTGCCTCAGCTTCTATAGTGATATCCTTAAGCGACTCCCAGTCCTTGAGCCCCTTAAAACTGAGTAAGTCCCTTAAGTAAGGGCATGAGTTTCTGATAAATAGCCTAATCTGGTCTGCAGTGTCCGGCTTCCTCTTCATCTCCATGACCCTGTTTCTCCATCTTGTAAGGTACTCATGGAATGACTCATCATTCTTCTGCTGTAGAAGCTCGAGGTCTTTTAGGGTGACCTCCATCCTAGTGCTGCAGTCGTACTGCTTCATGAATTCTTCGGTCAAAAGGTCCCAGTCCTCTTTGGACCTCCTATCCAACCCGTGGTACCAGTCAACTGCCGGGCCCACCAGACTAAGGCAGAAATATTCCACCTTCTGCTTCTTACTCAGCCCTGTGCCTTTCATGACCAGGGTGTACTGCTTGATGTGGGCGGATGGGTCAGAAGTGCCATCAAACTTCGACAGCTCGGGCATCTTGAATCTTTGAGGCAGCAACTCTTCATCCCCCAGATCTCTGTCTTCTGGGTTGATCCCCTTGCCTGCTGACAGCATGCGAGTGATAGCTTCGATCTGCTGTCTCATACCTCTTAAAGCTTCATCCTCTACTCTGGGTGCTCTGGGCCTTACAGCTTCGTGGACTATCGGCACCTCTTCTTCTTCCTCCTCCATCAGGAAATCATCGTTGGGGTTATGAATCCTTTCCCCTCTTGGCTCGATGGGTGCGGCAGCTCTGTGCTCATTGTTGGGTTGGCGAGCAGCAGCTCCAACGAAGGGAGCCTCCCCACTAGCAGGTGGTTCGGCTTGCCCCTGAGGAGGGGCTGCCTGTGGCTGTAGAGCAGCAGGCGGCTGTGGGGCAGCAGGTGGATGGGCAATCCTTTCAGCCATGGCACCCATCATGTCTAGCACTCTTTCGTTCGAAGTCCTCTAGCCTCCTAGCTAGGTCTTGAGTGGTCAGTGCTCCGGTTTCTTCTGCCATTGGTAATTCTATAGAGGCTTCACTGATTGATGAGGATGACTCAGAATCCCAGTCAGACACTAGTTCCGGCAACTCAAAGAGCAGATTTGTCCTTACTAGCCGACCGTCGGAACCTCTAGTCCACTTAGATGAATCTATGATGGCTGAAAAAATTAGATTATTAGGATGATGCATGAATGACATATACAATGCATGATAGTGAGCTATGCAACATTTACAATCACATGCAAGCAAGTAAATCCTTCCAACCTTATTACTCCCACACACGAGGTAATGCGGTCTCTTTCCTAGGTGGGCTTAATCCATGGGTTAGCGGGGAACCCAATGGATGCGTATGGTGCTCGGTGAAGAACCGGCATCATAACATCTCTTATCTAATGTGCAAGCACATGGGTTATGATCATTATGTATTTAGGCAATCCCAATAAGTCATTTGGGCCTATCGGGGCATGAAAGCCTTTGATTAGGTGACCAATCAGATTATTTGGGTTTGTCTAATATATAATGATCCACATAGCAAGCATAGTATTAAGGTTCATACCACCTAGGGGAAGTGACTATTTCCATTAAATGAGCTTTGGTCATGGGTGGTGTTACTTTAGGGCTACCCAAGCATGATCCCTGCCGACGGGTCTAGCTCATCACGAGCGTAACGACCGATCGGGTCACCATTTAATATACCATGATGGTACAAGGCTTGGGCTAGTGATTATCCTTAACACTTCCCTAAATTGAGTGAAAATAGGGTCGTGCTTCGGGAACGCACCGGGGCTAAAAGAGGGACCAAATTAGCATAGATCTAAGGCTCTAATGAGATGCAATGCAGTTTTGAAAGAAGACGAAATTTTTAAATTAAAACTCAATTATGATTTTTAATCAAGGTACTTTCGAATCGAAGTCTCGAGTATGTCCCCAGCGGAGTCGCCACTGTGACGCGCGTCGGATCCCCACGGCCGCCCATGGGACCGCCCGCTTAAGGGCGATCGGGGCATTTGTGGGTCCGTTGACAGCTTGCAATAAATCGCAAGTGCGTCTATGTTGGGCAAGAAGGAGGTTTCATGGAGTCGCCACCCAATAGAACATTGGAAAAGTTTCTCTCGCCTCGGAGAGCCTAAGACTGCGCTTTGTATCCATTTTAGGCCAGCCAGAGGGGTCTTGGAAGGTAAACCTCTCGCCCTAAGGAGCCTAGGATTAACACTAAAGCCTTGTGACACAAGAGGTGTCTTGGAGGGTAAACCTCTAGCCTCTTGAGCCCAAAGACCAGAGCTGGTTCGGGACTTCTCATTTATTTATACCTTGATTAATATTATAATTAAGTTTTAAATTCATTGTTTCATCAACTTTCCACACAATGCAATTTAAATTAAAGGCGCAATCATTCATATCAAAAGCGGTAAATGTAAGCAAAATCTAAAATAAAGCATTCAAAACAAATTACAATAACACTAGGAGCGGAATACAACTCCCATTTATAAAAGTGAAATACATGCATAAAACGGGTTATTCATTAATAGTGAGAACATTGGTCCTCGCATGCATATTTATTATGAAACAATTTTGATGTGATGATTTATTTGGGTATGAAAAACTAGGACATTGGTCCCCTTTTATTTAGAAAAAATACCAAGTTAATTAATAGAAACGTTTTTGTGATTTTCTTTTTAGCGTGCCTAAATAAAGAATTTTACAAGAAAATTATATGGCAAAATTAAATAAAGTATTACAAATAAAGAAAATAAATATATGAACCAAACGAGTCTTTTTGGACCTCCCGATGTGCTCGCAAAAATGCCCAAGCGAAAAATGAGTTTAGACATAAAAACAAAATACAAATAAAATAATGTTAGTGATTAAATCAATTAAACCAATTAAACATACAAAATAATGAATAACAAATTAAAATAAAATAAGATGGTATGAAAAGAATGATAATGGAATCAAAATGTTAACAAACCAAAATAAATGAGAAACATGCATTATATGTGATAAATAATTAAATGATGTGATGAAAATAAAATAAAACATGTTACTTAAATAATACATGTAAAAATATGCACATGATAACAATGATGATGAAGATAAACGAATCAAAGAATATATAAAATAATAAAGAAAAGAATAATAAATGAAAACAATTAAAGAATGATGAAAACAATTAAATGAACAAAATGATTAATTAAATATGTTCACAAATGATATAAACCGTTTACATGGCAAAAAGATCAATTAAAATGAATTTATTAATTACATGTTAAAAATAATGATGAATTAAAGTGAAATAAATTAATTACATGTTAAAATTAATAAACAATCAATATTTATGTGAATAAAAATCATATATAAACAAATTAAATAAAACAAATCTGAAATAAATAATAAAATAAAATATACATAAATAAATTAGATATGAACCAAAAGAAATAATAAGAACAAGCCCAGAATGTTTACCCTCAGAGTTTCGGATTCGATGAAGGTAAAAGATGATCGATTTCTTTGTTTGATGATTCACAATATTAGAGTGAAATATGATGAAAATATTGGAATTTTATTCCAAGAAACATGAAAAAAATGATCAAAAATTCTTTAAGAACAAAGAATTGATACCTTTGCCTAAAGAAATGATTTTGATCAAAAAAAAAAGTTTTTATTGATTAAAATAAAGAAAAATGATTTCAAGAACAATCAATCACTTTGTTCATAAAAAAAATTGATTGAAGTTTTATTTTAGAAAATCAAATAAAAATTAGATTTTGATGACAAACAATTATTTTATTTGTCTCAAAATCAATTTTTTATCAAAAAGAGATTCAAAACAAAATCAATGAAAAAGTTTTATTGAACACAAAATAAAAGATTAAAAAAACAATTTTGAGAACAAATAATTATTCTATTTGTCTCAAAAATTGAATCAAACAACAAAACTTCCTCTAAAAAATATGTTTAGAAGAAATTATGTTGAAAAAAGAATGAAACATTTGATTTTTCTTTTTGATTTTTGGTTGGGGAATAAATCTGGAATTTTAGTGGAAGAAGAAGAAGAATTCTAGAAATTTTAGGTCTAAAAATGTGTGGAGGAGACCCCTTTTGATTTCATCATAAAGTATTTATAAGATAAAATAGGTTGCCCTAATTTAATTAAGGAAAAAACCTATTTTAACCCAAAATTATTTTATTTTTAATGATAAAATCAAGTTTTATTATTTAATTACCTAAAAAAATATTTTAGAATTTAATTTGAAGTCAAAAACCCCAAAAAAATGGGATAAAAAATGGATTTTTGGGTGAAAAAATCGGAAAAAAGGCTGAAAAGAGGGAAATAGGGTATCAGATCCTATACCGACGGCCAGGATGCCCGTCGCTATAGAGGGGCGGGCGTCGGAGCGGCAACTAGGCGAGCTTCCCCGTGCTGGCGCTCACGCACGAGCGCTCTGTGCGGCGCTCAGTGTGCGCGATGCTGCGCGCGCCTTTAGCGACGCTGAGCGTCGCCTTTGTGCCCGCAGCGCGATGGGCGCCCAGGCGCCTGCGAGCTGGGCGCCAGCGCGCCGCCGCGCCCGACACTCGCGATCCGACATTTTTTTTTTTTTTTTTAAATTTTAAATTGACTAAAAACACTATAATTTTAAGCCCCCATTTTTCAAAATTAATTTTTTAAATATTTTTTATTATTTTCTAATTTTTCACTGTAAAATGCAAATTGGACGAGAAAACCATCACTTTTAACCTTTTAAGCCTGTGAAGGCAATTATCATTATTGGGTAACTTCGATCTAGGCTTACTCAGGACCCGGTGTCTACAAGAGGCTTATAACAGAGCAGGGGAGGCTCATAAAGGATTTGAGACGTAGCTTGCAGCGGGCCAGAGGGTAGATGAGATTGTCCAAATGGTTGATGAGTTCGTCACTGCTCTCAAATTCCGGATAGAGATTTTAGAGGGTGACATATCGACCATATCTACATCCATCAGAGAGTTCAAGGAGTAGATGGAGACCAGACCATGAGACTGTCGAGGGCCTTCATAGAGCTGGGCGGTGTAGTCAGAGACACTTTAGAGTTCATCGAGGTTTATGCTCAGCCTTTCTTAGATAGGTACGCTCAGGTTCAATTCCAGTAGGCTACCCCTGCAATGGGACAGCCATCATCCGCACCAGCCATCGTATCGCAACATTTAGACCTAGGGGCCAAGCCCTCGGCACCTATTAGCCATCCCTCCACCTCCAGAGTCGGGCCATCCGCATTTTCATCTCGTGATCAGCCGGTACATGTGTCAAACGGTGAGGAGGACCCGAAGGAGCCCTCAGATTATTGCCCGCTCTAGTGTATGCAGGGAGTTTATGTTATTGTACTTGTATACTTATTGTACAAAATTCACATTTTATTAGTGAAACTTACATTTTGTTAAATTTATGTTTTATGTTGTGTGTTTACATTATTGCTAACATCTTACTCACATTTCCAAAATGTTTGATAACACAATAAGTAAGAAAGATGAAAATAAATGACCGTATAAAAAATACATATCAAATTTTCATTTTGAGATGGATCAATCTCCAATGAATTAATAAAATCTTCCACAACTACAGGGACATGACGCCATGCTGACCCGTGAAAGGTGTAACACCCCCTACTCATACGTAGGCAATCCCATCCGATAAGGAGTGAGATGCCGTATGGGTAAAGGTACCACCACGCAGAAACAGGATATACATACATTCATACATAAACATATATACCGAAATATAGGGTAAATAAAATTTTACAAAACCATTCATGAAAGAAGCTGATCATGCATTAATATAATGGAAAACATTACATTACTATTTGATCAACCCAAAGGTACAAAAGATAATTACATGTCCAAAAATATACATATACGTATGCGGAAGCTACTACAAAACTAACATAAGAGAGTTCTATAAAAAAGAATCATCTAAGACTACAAAAGATCAAGTCCTACACGAAACTCTGCTGTGTTGGCTTGGCTGCGGCGACTCTCCCAAGCAAAGCTCCTTCCGCACCTGCACGGGTAAACACACCGTGCTAAGCAATAAACGCTTAGTGGGGAAACACACAAATTAAATGGACGGCCATTCACAATGGTCGCCAAGCAAACACATACAGATGGCATAATCAGAAATACGCATATGATAAAAATATGAGCAAGCAAATATATAGCATCATACATTTGATATAACATAATTGTCTTCATGATATCACATTAATAAACATATTCGGATAATACATTCTCATAATTAGCAAAACAAATCCAAACAATAAAGCACCTGCTGACTCAAGATAGTGGATAATGAGTGAACATATAGTACTTTACGGGTACTAACCAATTACAGACAGTACCTTACGGGTACGAATCGAAAACCAATTACTTTGTCATTTACAAAACATTTTATTAAGGGACCTTAAACAAGATCCAAACACATTTAAGGGTTCGCGAGGAACCAAATTGGGACCTGATCGGGGTCCAAACTGAACTGAGGCTGCAGCTATAAGACTCTATTAGGCATGCCTAACTATCCACTAAACTGACTCTAGCAGGTTATGCATAATCCATTCAATTCATTCCATAATATCCCAAAATCGTATATATATATATATACATACATATAGGCATCTTCATATCACGGATTTGCATTCGTATGATTCATAAGTTAACAGATATAAGACTTATAGTCGCCAAAAGAAACTGGAGTTTGAAACCACACACATACACCAAGGAAAAACTCATCCAACATAACAAGGCTGTCACGCTCGCGACAGACACCATAGTCTCATCGCTGCGCGCGCACGACAGACTTCGCAATCGCGGGGAGGAGGAAAAAGACTGACTCTATGGTGCTCGCGACCCTGTGACAATCGCAACAGAGAGCCTAAACATCGCTATCGCGGGCTCGCGACAGCACAGGCCAGCATTGCGCTCTATCACGATCGCGACACCGTTGCGCTCGCGACAGAGAGCACACAACAGTTTTTGCTATCGCGAGCTCACGACAGGGTCGCGTGCTCGCGACAGCACAACCCAAGATCACCGGTCTCTATCGCGCTTGCGACAGTGTCGCGATCGCGATAGAGTCGTGATTTCCAGAATCTGCAGATTTCTTCCTCCCCCAAAACTCACACACAAACACACAAATCACAACCCATGGCCTCTTACCTCAAATCCAGTCACCCATCACCATCAATACCCATAATATAACATTTATCATCAAGTAATTTCACACCAAACATCAATTCAAACTCACAATCCCAACAATTATCAAAATCCATAAATTTGCAGTAAAACCACATCAATCCTCACAATCACTACAATAATCCCATGCTCATGTAAAATTACCTTTCCCAAACAAAAACTCATAACATACTTGCCATATCAAGAGCATATCACAACCCAATTTCTAGAAATCACCAAGAACACATACATGAACATATTTACATACAAAAACAGGAAATTTTCCAAACCTTGAAATCCTTAGCTCCAAATTAATGAGCTCCACTAGATCCAACCTTCTCTTTACCCTTTGGCTCACGAGGAGGCTCAACTAAACATCAAACCACAAAATCACATAAACACAAAACTCTAACTTAAAACCAAACCCAGACAATATGAAGAAGAAAGATGAAGAAGAGGAAGAAGAAGATGGAAAATGCAGAAAACTTACTAATTAAATGCAAGGTGTGATCAATTCCCACTACCAAGAGCTTGAATCCAAGCTAGGGCAACTAAAGAGTGAAGAAGAGGAAGAAGAGCAGTAGAGGGAGGAGAGGAATTGGAAAAGGGATAGGAAAATCTGATTTCCTATTTTCCTTTCCTCCTTTTACTTACCCTCACCCAAACCCTAGACACATGGCATCTCTCTAGTGGTGGAAATCAACCACTCACACACTACAAACATACATCATGGACACACAAAGAACACCCTACTAAAACACACCCTACCATGGTATGAGCAACCACACACAAACACAGCCCCAAGAACACACTCTACAAACATATGAGTAAGCACACCCAAGTGCAACCCAAATAATTCACACCCTAACACCACACATGCATGCTAACAAAACTCTTAAAATATACATTTCTACCCAAAATGCCCTTAATACATGTCAAAACTCACACAATGCATATGCACAAACACGGCTCATACTACTAGGGGGCAAATGGGGTGTGATAGAAGGATTGCAAATCAGACACCGTGCAAGCTGAGAAGAGCCCAATGGGACAAATACGATAGAACAAATCACAGTTTGGTTATAGTTCGATAACACTACATCTCATGACAATCAGACATCGTGCAAGCTGAGAAGAGTCTAGCGGGAAAAATGTGATAGAACAAATCACAGTTGGGTTGTAGTTAGATAACACTACATCTCACGATAATTAAACACCATGCAAGCCAAGAAGAGGCCAGCGGGACAAATATGATAGAACAAATCGCAGTTGAGTTGTAGTTGGATAACACTACATCTCATGACAATCAGACACCGTGCAAGCCGAGAAGCGGCAAACGAGACAAATGCGATAGAACAAATTGCAGTTGCATTATAGTTGGATAACACTACATCTCATGACAATCAAACACCGTGCAAGCCGAGAAGAGGCCAGCGGGACAAATGTGATAGAGCAAATCACAATTGGGTTGTAGTTAGATAACACTACATCTCAAGACAATCAGACACCATGCAAGCCGAGAAGAGGTCAACGGGTCCAACGCGATAGAGTAAATCGCAATTGAGTTGTAGTTAGATAACACTACGTCTCACGACAATCAGATACCGCACAAACCGAAAATAGGCTAGCGGGATGAAGGTGGTAGAATGAGTCATCAAGGGGTCGTGGTAAAATACACTACAATTCTACAACAACAAGCCACAAGCTTTAGCACAGCAAAAAGGTAAGGACTGCCTCAGGTACGCATTTTTTCCTTTTTTCTCTGAATTTTGGCTCATCTAGGCACTAGTGTACTAGTTTCCCTAAAATTGGGGGCAACTATAGACACCGGGCCCTGAGGTAGTCTAGATCAGAGTTACCCGATGATGATATCAATGCCCATTTCGGGAGAAACAGATGAAAGTTGTGACCTTTTGCTCTTCGAGTTTGCAAGGATTGAAGATTTCTTTTGAGGATGGGAGATGTCCGTACATTAGGAGTTTGGGAATGAAAATCTTGATCTTGATTGACCGACGGGATACCCGTCTATCAGGAGAGACGCCCGTCGCTAGTTCCGAAAAATGGCCTTCCTCTCACGAGTGGGGCCTATCATTTGCTCAGGATGGGCCCGTCTCTGCTGGGAGCGACGCCCGTCGCTCATGTATGAGGGCCCGTCTCTCGTAGTAAGCGACGGCTATCGCTCGCTAGTGAGGGACCATCTCTCGTGGTGAGTGACGCTCGTCGCTCATGCGAGAGGCGCCCGTCTCTCATGAGCAACTGTTGTCCCCCGTTATCCATCTCTCTCATTGTGGCCCGCCGCTCGAAAGGGCAGGTGTCCACGTGACCAATGCCCATCGAATTTTGAGTGACGCCCATCGGTAGGAGATCTGAGGCACTATTTCAAGGGATTTTCTAGGTTTTTCCAAGAATTTCTAAAATTTTTCAATATCTTCCAAATGTTTTCAAATATTTTCAAATTTTGGATTTGATTTTAGAAATATTCTATGAATCATTTTATTTTGATTCCGATTTCATAAATATTTTTTGAATTCAAATTTAAAATTTAAATTATTTTCCTTAACCGATAAATAGGGGCTTAGGAATGATTTTTTAGGGTTAGCAATTTCCATTATAAATAGAAGGATTTCTCACTAAAATCCCGAAATTGCTTTTTTGCTTTGATTTTTATCAAAACATTTTTTATATTTTCAAGATAAGGCGAATTCAAGAAAATGAAATCAATTCATTTTTATTCGATCTAGCCCCTTTTCTTTAGCATTCATAATTGCTACAAAACATCGAGAAGGAGAAACATAATTTTCTTTTCTTGATCAGATTTCAAAAATCACAATTTTATAATAAAAATCTCCCAAAATTGCATATTATGAATTAATCCTTATAGAATTCAGGGAACAGAAATCACGCGAAATTTGCCTTTAAATGACACCGCGAAGGTTCGAGTTTATTGTTCGAGTTTATTCCTTTACCTTATTTCTTTTATTTCAATTTTCGTGTATCATTTATTGTAAATATTGTCTTTATTCCACTAATATAAAAATGGCTAAATATTTATATCAATAAATTTGGAGTTTTTTTTAATAGACCAATGTCCTGATTTCCATCCAAATAAAATTATCACTTTAAAACTATTTTTTGTAAGTATGCATGCGAGGACCAACGTCCTCATCCTCAATAAACACCCCATTTAATGTATGATTTACATTTTCGTTTACAATGGGGGTTATATTCCGCCCCGAATTTTGTTGTAATTTATTTTTTATTTACCTTATGTTTATCTTGCTTTCGTTTACCGCCTTTGTTAAGTGAATAATTTGCACTTTAATTAATTGTATTGAAATGAACGAGAGAAAAGAATGAAATTTTATCTCTAAAACTCAATCAAAATTTAATCAAGGTATGAATAAATGGGAAGTCCCGAACCTTCTCTAGTCCTAAGCTCAATGAGGTTAGAGGACAGCAGACATCGGGTCCCGAGACGGTCCAAGATCAGAATTACCCGATGATGAAAGCTATACTTGCCACAAGTAGCGGTGTCAAAAATGATGTCATCCTTGTCGAAAATCTCCTAAAAAAATTAATTCAAAAATCCGTATTGTTACTCTTATTTTTATTTCTTTTCATTTTTATTTTTATGTTTTTTTTTCACTTTTTTTCGCGTGCAGGCTGCACCCGCATGGGGGCGACGTGCGCTTGCGTCACCTGCAATTTCTAGTCTTTTTTTCCCGTTTCTTTCATGATTTTGTGTAATTTTTGGGTAACCAAAAATGAAAGAACAATTTGTATTTTCCCATTTTGGGATAATTCAGAGAATCAAAAGGGTTTTTGGGATTCATTTCAAGGGGGCTGCAATTTTTACAAAGAGAAAAAGAGAGTTTTCTCTCAAGGTTAGGGGAGCAGCCGAAGGTTTTGATAAACAAAAAATATATTCAGATTTTTTTCTTAAGTCTAGTTTTCTCTTCTTCTTTTTTCTTCAAGGCATTTTCTAGTCGGAGTTTATTTCAAGCAAGGAAAATCAATTTATTGCTTTCCTTTATTGCTTTATTTATCGCTTTCTTTATTGCTTTCTTTTGTCGCTTTCTTGATGCTTGCAATGCGCCTTTAATTTAACTGCATTAATCGTGTGAGAGGAGAGATAGAATTTTAGAAATTAAAAAACTCATTTATAATTAACCAAAGCATAAATAAGAGTGAAGTTCCGAACACCAATCTCTGGTATAGACCAATAAAAGGTTAGAGACCTTTCCCAATTTCTTGTAAATTGGGTGGCGAGTCCGAAATACCTCAAAGGTGCCTAAAGGCATCATGAGGCTAGATGATCCTTTCCACTATTCTATTGGGAAAGAGGCATCCAAAATGTCTCATGATGCCCAAGATCAAAAAGACGCAAACCAATCCCTCAAGCCCTAAAAGAGGGTCTCGTTACGAGGGCCTTTGCTAGGTTCAACGCGCATCACAGTGGCGACTCCACTGGGGACTGTTTGTGACTTTACTTTAAAAGTGTTTTGGTTAAAATATATAATTAAGTTTTTAAAACTTAAAATTCTATTTCTTTTCAAAAATTGCATCATTTTAGAGCCTTATCATTACGCTAGTTGGTTCCCTATCTTATCCTGGTGCATTCCCGAAGCACGACCCTACTTTCACTCATTATATGGAAGTGTTAGGGATAACCACCAGCCTAAGCCTCGTACTATTAAAGGTATATCAAATGGAGACCCAATCGGTCGCTATGCTCTTGACGAGCTAAACACATTGACAGGGACCATGCTTGGGTAGACCTAAAGTATCACCACCTTGACCAAAGCCCATGTAATTACAAATAGAAACTTCCATTAAGTGAAATGCTCCTTAATACGGTGCTTGTGATGTGGGCTATTGCATATTAAACAAAATCAAACAAATTAAGTGGTATTTTATCAAAGGCTTTCATGCTAAGATAAGTTCACCTTAATTTAATTGAAATGTCCAAATATGTGATGGCCAAAACCCATATGCATGTGCTTTAAATTAAGAGTGTTATGCTGCCGGTTTTTCACCGTGCACTATGCGCGTTTATAGGGTACCCTATTGACCCATGGACTAAGCCTACATAGGAAGAGACTATTTGACCTCATGTGTAGGAGTAACAAGGTTGGAAGGATCTACTTGCTCGTATGTGGATGCAAAATATTGCACAACTCATGATTATGCATTATGCATGTCATCCATGTATCATTCTAACAATCTGAATCTTTCAGCCACCATAGATTCATCCAAGTGGACCAGAGGTTCTGACGGTCGACTAGTGAGGATGGACTCGCCCTTTGAATTGCTAGAATTAGTGCCTGTTTGGGATTCTTTTAGATCTATCAACTCTGAGGGGATCCCGATAATTATTTAAAAAGTAAACAGAGTTCGAAGTGCTTGACAGGGATCTAGCGTCTTTATCAGAATATCCACAAGCATTAGAAATGGCTGATCCCTCACAACAGATTGAAGAGGCTCGTGCCTTAATGACCTAAGAGATGGATAGAAGGTTCGAGGAGCTTGAAAAGAGGTTGTTGGCCACAATTAAGGAAAGGATGGATGCCATGGCCCTAGTTCTTCAAGCTCAATTTATGGCTTCTGCTCTTAACCATGTTGAGCCGACCATCATCGAAAAAGCCTATACAGCGACGATCTCAGTGCCTCCTTTTACTTCCGAGCCCGGGGGCAAGATTCCACCTGTTTCACCAGTCGAGCGAAGAAGAGGAAGTAAGAGTTCTACTCTAGAATATGACATCACGCCTGAAGAGGGTAGAGATCTAGTGACAACACATGCTATGAAAAGTGAAAGCTCGAGCATCCACAACAACAGTAAGGGCAAGGCTAAGAGGACGGAAGCGCCAACCACAAAAACGACTCAAAGGCGCTATTCTAATTTGGGCAGATCCTTGTCATGGGTTTTTGAGATGATAATGAAGGGGAAAATGTTATAGCCATTGCCAGCTAGGCCTGCCGGAAACCAAGGACATCCCGATCACAAGGCGGATCAGTATTCTGCCTTTCACCAGCACACTGGGCATACCACAGACGATTGTAAGACCTTGAGGCATTAGGTTCAAGACCTCATTAATAGCAAGTAGATCTCTGACCCAGAAAAGCGAGAAAAGAAGAAGAAGATAGATTGAATGCCTAAATGGGGAAGGAAGACGACGCGCACGGAGGATAATAAACTATTGGCCAAAACATCTGTGCTGGGGGAAACAGGAAGAAGATAGCTATTTAGATGACCTTCTTTTTATTTTGGAGCTATTTGATAATGACATTTTAATTCTAGCTTTTATTAAATGAAATGAATGGTTTCGCTTATTTGTGTAATATTTTCTTGTGATTTTACCATGCATGATAATGACACATTCATATTTAATAATGATTAAAATGATGCCATTCCATTTAATCTCGGAACTTTAGGGAATCTAAAGAAAATCTTGATAGCATCTGTTATAACTCCTGAAGAGAGATTAAAAAGAGAGAAAATAAAAAAGTCTTTGCCTGGACCTATGAAGACATGCCAGGAGATAATTATGAAGTCGCTAAACACGCTATGCCAGTGTATCCCGATTATGAACCAGCAGAAGCTCAGAAGATTCAAGCCAAGAGGGACAGGAAAGGTTAAAAGGGGGAATCCACAAGCAGAACTATGGCTAAATTTTTTACTGAAGTGCAATGCCCAACCAGGTGGATTAACGATATCCCCAGTGGTTAAGAATCCAAGTGCGCGTATGTGTGAATTATCAAGATTTGGACGAAGCTTGTTAGGGAGCAAAAAAAATGTACTCCAAAAAAAAAGAAAGAAAAACAAAACAAAATAAAACATAAAAAAAAAAATTGATCATCGACGTAGGGCAAGGGACAGTTATCTGGAGGCAAGCTTTGTTCAGATCTCGTTGATCTACACATACCTATATTTTGCCGTTCTTCTTAGCTACTGGAAAGGACCTAAAGACTGATTCACAAGCTATCTGCCCAGTTCATTAGTATAGAGGATGTGCAGTACAAGAGGTGAGCTGATGACATATGGCTGGGGTGCTTAGACGAGAAGAAGGCCAAGAAGGTTATGGAGGAGACCCATACTGGGGTCCGCAGTCGGAACCCTTATAAGAGTCACGCTTTACTCCTTGATGCTTGAGGCAAAAGCACTACTACCTATCGAAGCACATCAAATCTTTAGGGGCAGTCATAGAAGCAACGGTTACAGCAGCTAAACAAGTTAAACGGAGACAAGTTGTGGGATTACTATAGCAATCAGATCTATCAGAAAATACCTTATTCAATCATTTGGAAAGAGGGTTAGGAAACACTCACTGAAAGAGGGAGATTCAGTCTTTAGGTAAATGAGACCTGATTTTCTAGACATACGAAGTAAATTCGGTCCGACATAGGAAGACCCATTTGCTCTTAAGAAAATTTTGTCAAAAGGGGCAGCAGTTCTAATGGATAGCAATGAAGATGAGCTCGGATAACAGATCAATATCAATAGACCCAATAAGGTCCATGGCTAAAGACTAAAAATCAAAAGAAGAGAATAAATGCCCCGCGGGTTGAAAACCGAAAAAAGGTAGCCTTGCTAAAATTGTGCGCCTCATCAAGGTGAAAATCGAAAAAAGGCACTCTGGGCAAAAATTAGAGGCTTGAGAGAAAATGTCCAATCAAGAAAACCCGAGAGGGCTGATTGGAAATAGGAGTCTGATGCTTACAAGATCCACTCTGAGATTGGATGTAATTTTACATTATGAATCTATATTAAATGGTGATCATGTATGGAGAAATCATACTGAAATGTACACAATTTTGTAAAAAAATATAAGATAAAAGCAGTTTAACTCATCATTTCCTAGTTCTTTTATAAAAAGAGAGATACCGTTCATTGTTGAATCTGTGAAATCTAAATGGCTATACTCTACTTCTGCTCTCACCGACCAGATGCCTAAGCCGATGGGTCCCATTATCTACAGCGGGGCTAAGTACCCTTCTCTTATATGCACTTATGGAGGCGAGGGTGTAGATTCTGACCTACAGTTTGATGATTTTTGTAAGCAGCTGTGTCTAAGGGCTATAGTACTCGGGGGTGAAGGCCGAGGATAAGATGCTGCGCTGGAAAAATAGAGGATGCCTCATGACATCTTGAATCCCCCCGAACTATCAAACACAACAGGCAATGATATCGAAAGTGGTCTCGGGAAATCCACACAAGAGAACAGAAAGGAGAGCCAGGGGCACAAGGAGTTGACCCTTGTCCGCCACCTCACTCAATGAAGCAACACCTTCATCAAAGGGGGCGAGGGGATATAATCCTTGTTTAGGGGAAGATGTCTCAGCAAATAATTGCCAATTGCCATAGAAGGAGGCTCTGACAGTAGCTTTAGTTTTTTCTTATAGCCACGCCGAAAAAAGAAAACAAAAAGAAGGCCGTTAGAGATGAAAACTGTAATTGGTGCTCTAAGCAAAAATTAGGCCAAAGGGCAGGGTGAAAACCTGGGAACAGGCAGTCTGTCCTACAAAATAAAAGGAATAAAAGCCGCTGGATTGGTTTAGATCCATTCCAGGCAAAAAAATAAGGCACACGGTTGTGAAAATCCGAAAAGGACGCATTTCCCGCCGAGAAAAGCTAGTGTGAAAATCCACAAGGGACACACTAGCTTAAAAGAATGACTACAGGTATCAGAGGAGAACTTCGTAATCCCCAAAGGCATGAAATTCAAAAATAATTCCAGAGGGCACCGATCCTACTGCAAATTGTGACCAACTGGCTGTCGCCTCCAAATCCACTCAGATGAATTCTTATCCTGCATTCCTACATGACACATACATTTCACGTGCATGCTCACCAATTTTCCCACATATTTAGCTTTCCAGTTTTGCAGCAAGAGAGATTTGATGCGGGCATCGACAGAAGCTGAGTGACGACATCAGTCAAAACACCAATCCAAGCAACCAACCAAAGACCTCTCAGAGGGTACCACATTAAAAAGGTTAGCACGATGACGGCACTACCATTCTACAGAGGGTTAGCACGATCACGGCACTATTGCTTTAGAAGGGTTAGCACGATGACGGCACTACTATTCTACGGAAGGTTAGCACGATCACGGCACTACCACTTCAAAACTCAGCAAGGGTTAGCACAATGGCGGCACTACTGTTGTACAGAAGGTTAGCACGACCACGGCACTACCGCTTCAGAAGGGTTAGCACGATGACGGCACTACTATTGTACGGAAGGTTAGCACGATCACGGCACTACCACTTCGAAACTCAGCAAGGGTTAGCAAGATAGCGGCACTACTGTTCTACGGAAGGTTAGCACAATCACGGCACTACCACTTTGAGACTCAAAAGGGTTAGCATGATGGCGGCACTACTGTTCTACGAAAGGTTAGCACGACCACGGCACTACCGCTTCAGAAGGGTTAGCACGATGACGGCACTACTATTCTACGGAAGGTTAGCACGATCACAGGACTACCACTTCGAAACTCAGCAGGGTTAGCACGATGACGGCACTACCATTCTGCAGATGGTTAGCACGATCACGGCACTACCGCTTTAGAAGGGTTAGCACGATGGCGGCACTACTATTCTACAGAAGGTTAGCACGACCACAGCACTACAGCTTCAAAACTCAAAAGGGTTAGCATGATGGTGGCACTACCACTCCACAGAGGGTTAGGACGACCACGACACTACCGCTTCAACAAAAGACAATACGCTGGCAACTTGGCAACAACCACTCCAACAATACCATCCAGTCTAGCAAAATGACCGCCTCAGGTACGCGTCTCTTCCCTTCTTTTCTGAATTTTGGCTCACCCAGAGACCCAAGTTTTAGGTTTCCCAAAATTGGGGGCAACTGTAGACACCGGGTCCCAAGGCGATCCAAGATCAGGATTACCCGATGATGAAAGCTATACTTGTCACAAGTAGCGGTGTCAAAAATGATGTCATCCTTGTCGAAAATCTCCTTTGTTCCTCTAAAAAAAAATTAATTCAAAAATTTGCATTGTTACTCTTATTTTTATTTCTTTTCATTTTTATTTTTATGTTTTTTTTAACCATTTTTAGCGTACCATGCGTGCGGCCGCAGGGGGGGCGTGCGCTTGCGGGCACGCAAGCTGCAGTGAGGGAGCGCATCGCTTGGGCATGCCTCGCCAGGTGACGTGCGCGCCCTGTGTCCCTCCACACGCGGGCATTGTTGCCCCGCGGTCGCTTTCGTCTGCGTCACTTGCAATTTCCAATCTTTTTTTCCCGTTTCTTTCACGATTTTGTATAATTTTTGGGTAAAAATGAAAGAAAAAATTGATTTTTCCCATTTTGGGACAATTTAGAGAATCAAAAGGGTTTTTGGGATTCATTTCAAGGGGACTGCAATTTTTATAAAGAGAAAAAGAGAGTTTTCTCTCAAGGTTAGGGGAGCAGCCGAAGGTTTTCAAAAACAAAAAATATATTCAGATTTTTTTCTTAAGTCTAGTTTTCTCTTCTTCTTTTTTCTTCAAGGCATTTTATAGTCGGAGATTTATTTCAAGCAAGAAAAATCAATTTCCTTTGTTTTTTTTTACCTCTCCAGAAATAGTTTCTTGAGTTTTATTTGTTTAAAACTTGATTTTTTTTCTCAAATATTCTCGTATTTATTATCAAAAAATCGACAAGGAAAGAGGATCAAGACATCCTATTTTCCGATCTATAAAATCTGAGGGTAAACATTCTTGGACCCGTTCTCATTTATTTTTTGTTTATCATTTATTATTGTTAATAGTGTTATTTTTGCTATTATTATCATGTCCATCATTTATTTCTAGTATTTTAATGTGATTATTAGTACTGTTGAGATATTGTTTTAATTTGGTTTTCTTTGTGATTTCCGTTGCCATTATTCTTATCATTATTATGTTGTTATTATTATTATTACTATGCTGTTACTCTTCTTATTATTGTTACCATTATTAATATGTTTTATGTTTGCTGTCAATTTGGTTGCCATTATTATTATTATTATTATTATTATTTGAAGGGAAAAATAATAAAAGAAGAGATATTCGGATACATACTTGTTGTAGCGCGGTAAATCTCGTTGCGGAAGCGTTACAAGGATCTTCTTTTATTGGTCACCGGTCTGGCTTTTACCCACTCGGGATAATAGCAGCTAGATCACAATCTAGAAGTCCCTGAAAGATTAACACAAAATAAAGTGAGTGGGAACGAGCAGCCTTGCGGCGTATAAGTTTTCTCGTTACCAAATTATGAGGACCTCACCTCTATTTATAGAGGTCCTAAAGGCTAGAGTCTTAACCCTAGTCTAACTCAGAATCCTTTCTGAGATAGGATTTGGTAATTTAATTTAGATTAAATAACTCAATTTAAAACTTAATCCAATATAGAGTCATGGGCGTATCCCAACTCTATCATCTCCCACTCGCACATGACGGAACACATTCCATATATAATCTTCAGTTATACAGACTAATAGATTGTGTGACCAGCATACCTCGAGAGCACTATTGCTTTACACCTGTTAGGGATATATAGCTTCTTGAAAAGGCGATCCTTTTATTTCACGTATGCCTAACCCTAGACCACCTTCTCACAATCACCGTTTTGACTCATGATCTCATAAAACGTCATTCGTGTTCACTATTGTGTTTCTACTCATAGAAACAATAATAGACATGTCGGTGAACCACGAATTCTTATGAATGTGATCAAAAGGTTATCTTCCCCTCTTACTATATGCCATCCATCATGATTCAACTCGCTTTTCTAGTTAGATCCGTCAGGCCTAAATTTTTCCCAGACCTATTGGAGACTAACTAAGCTAGCCACATTGAACCATACTTCAGGGATAAGTTAAGGGTTCTAAGGGTCGATATATTAACAGGGTCTCACAATAGGGAAAGTTGAGATCAATTGTATTAAAATTCCCATCCCTTTGGTCACTTAAGCACACATGGTATAAAATATGTGTTATGGTGTTCCTTCCTTCCCTTAAAGGAGCGCATGTCACACATTTAAATAATGTGTATATAATAAACAACATACAGAAGTGTAAGGCTGCGATGCACCGAAGCACCCAACTTTAGTTCGCTTACTTAAGAACTACTTCTAGCTTTTAAGACAGAACATGGTAGTTACACATAACTAACCATCGGATTCCATACGATCCTTATTTTGGATCTAAATCCAAAGCATACAACTTCATGTATGACTTTATCTTGCGCCTTAACAAGACCTATCTTGTAATTTCTGCAAGACGGCACTTTCATTTTTGAACAGGCTCTCGAGCATACTCATTTGTTCAAAAATCGCCTCATCTTAGTCTTTGCCAACTCATCGACAAAACTAAGGTAAACACCCTTGTGAGTGGGCTACTTCTCTGTCTGACATGCTCAAACTCAAACAATTAACAGTAAATGTTCACATATTAAACATTCACACTCATGTATTGCCAACAATGAACTTTATTATTATTCATAAATAATAATGTTAAGGGATTACAAAAATAAAGTCAGTACACATCAAATTCTACGCAAACCCTGAATTCTAATATGTCTCTCAAACACATCTTTCATTACAGGTTTAGTTAACAGATCTACAATCATATCATGCGTAGATATGTACTGTAAGTTCACATCTCCCCGTGCAACTACATCTCTTATATAATGATACTTTATGTCGATATGCTTAGTACTACTATGAAATTTTGGATCTTTTGTGTAAGCTATCGATGATTGACTGTCACTATAGACTGTTACTTGTCCCTCTGAGGTAGTTACTCTTAAATGGTCCATCAACCGTTTTAGCCAAACTGCCTCTTGTACTGTAGCTGCGGAAGCTACAAATTCAGCTTCCATCGTTGATAAGGCTACACAGGTTTGTTTCTTGCTACTCCATGAGATGGCACCCTTGCCAAGCAAGAATATGAAACCTGAAGTGGATTTCCTCTCGTCCACATCTCAAGCCCAATCAGCATCAATGTATCCTCTCAATTGCAGATCCTTGCCTTCATAACAGAGAGAATAATCTGCTATACCTTTGAGGTATCTAAGTATCCTCTTAACTGCTTTCCAATGTGCTTCGCCCGGGTTAGATTGATATCTACTTGCCATGCCCACTGCATAGCAAATATCAGGTCTCGTACACAACATAGCATACATAAGACTACCCACGGCACTGGCATAAGGAACGTCTCTCATATGCTCCACTTCATCTGGCGTCTTAGGACACATCTCTTTGCTAAGAAACTGATTCTTGGCAATGGGGCAGTTTATGGGTTTACAGTTTTGCATATTGAATCATTCGAGGACTTTGTTGATATATGTCTCTTGAGAAAGGGACAACAACCTTCTCGAACGATCTCTCAAAATCTTAACTCCAAGAATGTATTCTGCATTACCCATATCTTTCATTTCAAAGTTGGACGATAACCAATCTTTGATTTAATTTACGTACTCTTTGTCATTTCCAGCTATTAGTATGTCATCTACATACAATGTTAAAATGACAAAGTTATTTTTAGAGCTTTTATTATACACGCAATGGTCTTCATCAATCATGTTGAACCCATTCGATATGATTGTATCATGAAATCTCAAATACCATTGTCGTGAAGACTGTTTAAGGCCATAGATTGATCTTTTCAATCGGCAAACCTTATGTTCGCTGCCTTTATCGATGAAACCTACAAGTTGTTCCATATAGATTTCTTCATTCAATTCTCCATTGAGAAAAGCAGTCTTTACATCCATTTGATGTAGCTCTAAGTCTAAACTCGCCACTATGGCAAGAATTAACCTTATAGACGTAAATCTCACAACAGGGGAGAAAGTCTCCTCATAGTCAATCCCTTCCTATTGTGTGAACCCCTTAGCGACTAGCCGAGCTTTATATCTTTCGATATTTCCATCAGCTTTTCGCTTCACCTTGAGAATCCATTTATTCCCAATCGGTTTGTGTCCTTCGGGTAGATCAACCAGTTCACAAACACGGTTTGATCTCATAGATGCCATTTCTTCTTCCATTGCATTGATCCATTTTTCTTTAGCTGGGCATGAGAAGGCCTCTTTTATGTTTTTAGGCTCTTCATCGTCATGTGGGTTAACTAAAAGGGCTTCGTTCAAGCCTTCGATCTCAAATCATCGGCGAGGAATACTTATCCTTTTAGACTTACGTAGTTCCGAATCTTGATAAACATGTCTCATATATTCATCATAATTCGGAATACTCCCACTGGGGCCATGTTCATACTCCCACTGGAGTCAGGAATACTCCCACTCAAATCAGGGTCTCGAACATCCGGATCATGTAGAGGAGAAAGATCTTGACCTTCTTCCTCTAATTCCCTCCCACTCGGATGGAGTGATCCTGATGGTTCATTTTCCTCAGTTTCATAGAAAGTGAAATCTTGATTCACTTCGCCCAACTTCGGAAACTCATTTTCCAAGAATATGACGTCTCGTGATTCAAATTCAGTCATAGAACCATTCTCTTGCTCACCCATGAATACATATCCTTTTGATACTTCAGAATATCTCACAAAGATACTCTTTTTACCTCTTGGTCCCAATTTACCAAATTTACTTGAGGTATCATGGACGTAAGCAGCACAACCCCAAGGTCGTAGATGGCTTAGGTCAGGCTGTCGACCAGTCCACAACTCGTAAGGTGTGGATGCGACTGATTTTGAGGGCACTCGGTTTAGAACATATGTGGCAGTAAGTAAAGCATCTCCCCAATAGGAGATGGGCAAATTTGCTTCTGCCATCATAGATCTAACCATATCAAGGAGAGTTCTATTTCTCCTTTCAGCAACACTGTTTTGTTGTGGAGTTCTAGGAATGGACAACTGATGTTCAATCCGTTTTTCATCACACAAAGCTTTAAATTCATCTGAAAGATATTCCCGACCTCTGTCAGTTCTTAATGCTTTGATCTTTTTATCTAATTGATTCTCAACTACGTTCATAAAAGTTTTGAAGCAACTCAATGCTTTTGACTTGTGAGAAATCAAGTAGACATGACCATACCTTGTATAGTCATCTATAAATGTGATGAAGTAATAGACCCCATGCCTCGCCCTCACATTCATTGGACCACATACGTCAGAATGAATTAATTGCAATGGAAATTCAGCTCTAGTTCCTTTTTCGAACGGTTTTCTTACTAGTTTTCCTTTTAGACAATGCTCGCATGTAGGTAATTCGACCTCATTCAAATTGCCTAGTAAACTAGCTTTGGCTAACCGACTCATTCGATTTTGTCCAATATGGTTTAATCTAGCATGCCATAATTTCACATGATTCTCATTATTATATGAAGTAGAAGAGATTAAAGAAAAACTATTATTATTCATAAAGTTAGGATCGATATCCAAAACAATGAAATTGTTCGAAATAAAACCAGAACCATAATAGACATCATCCAAACATAAGCTCACACTGTCATCTTTAAAGTGTAAATCAAAACCAAGTTTTAATAACACAAGAATAGAAACTAAATTCCTACTAATATCTGGAGCATAAAGCACATCATGTAGGAGTAAGGTTCGGCCTTTGCGTAAGACTAATCTACACGTGCCAATCCCTCGAACCGGCACTCTTGCGTCGTTTCCCACATATACATATTTTGCTCCATGTTGTATTCGTCGGAACTCTACAAAGGCATCTCGATCCTTTGCTACATGGTCCGTTGGTCCTGAATCAACCACCCACAAAGGATGAAATTCAGTTAAAAATACAGAACTAGATACATAAATTTCACTCACTCTTGAGTTAGAATAGTGTACCTGATTGGGCACAGTGCAGTCTCTTACATAGTGTCCTTTCTGTTTGCAGTTAAAACATTTCACTTTTGAAATGTTTATCTTTTTCTTGCCTTTGGACCTTTTAGAATTCTGCTCCTTCTTCTGCCTTTTATTCTTCTTGGCAGGTTCCTTATCCCGATTTTTGAAGCTCTTTCTTTTGTTCTGGTTGGAACTCATTCCACCAGAACGGGACTGTGCCACATGCACCTCGGCATTGACCTTAATCGATGCCAATCTGTCCTCTTCTAGCTCCAAATGTCTTGCGACATCCTCAAATGTCTTCACACTGTCCATATGAGTTAGTTGCATTTTCATATGCTCCCAACTCTTGGGTAAGGAACGGATGACAGCTTGTACCTGCTGCTCGTCGGTCAACTTATGACCATATTCACTAAGCTCGCTCATCATATTTTCCATCTCCCTGAGATGTTTTCGCATCGAATGATCAGCTTTCTTCTGATAAGTATCAAACTTGATTGTTAAAGATCAGAGCTTAGTTAGAGTCACTCCTCCAAACTTCTCCCGCAAAGCGATCCACAGATCCATTGCGTTCTGATACTTGCGAAATTGCTTAGTTATATCATCCTCCAAAGCACTCAGGAGAATGATACGAGCAATGGAATTATTTTTCTTCCATGCCAAATATACATCTTGGTCCCGCCTATGCTGGGCCGTGTTGCCATCCTCGGGTTCAGCCACAACCGAACTCAAGGTTTCAAGAGCCTCTTGCTTCTCTAGCACATACTCGATCTTCATGCTCCAGATTTCATAATTGTCGCCATTTAATTTCAAGTCTTTGTTTAATTCAGCGATAATTGATTTGGAAGCAGATGCCATTTGTATCCTCTGATTCAAATGGAACAAAGTTGCACGTTATTAGTGGGAGATAAGGCAATACATGCAATTTACTATACACCTGAAATAATAACCTAATAAAGTTTTCTATTAGACTCAAATTCGAAAAGTATACTTAGAGTACCAATTACCTTCTAAGTTCTAATGTCCAACTTTATAGGTTAAGATTTCATGTATAGTAAATCAGAATTATTGAATTATTTAAGTTCTTAAACTTTTGAGGGATATTTTATTGGTTTTTATTTTATCAAGCCTCTACTTAATAAACATGCAAACATTTTACTCATAAAATATTGCAAGGGCAATTAACATTTTAAAATAAACACATTTATTAAAAAAAATAATTAAAAGCCATAAAGATCAAACTCATTCATTCAACCAATAAATAAATCCAATAATTCTAAAATAAGACACACATGTCAAATAATAATAATAATAGTAAACATAAATCCTATAAAATCAAACGCTAACTATAATTGACACTCATGTCAACTAATCTAGAAAACTAGATCTCCTCAAGACCTTTACTGACACTGGGACTGATTCTTTGACCAACTTCATCAACTCATAAGGTAACTCATAAGTTCGCTGATGAAGCCATGGACGATGCACTTTACGTTCGCTTCTCAATTTCATCACAGATGGAATGTTGCTCCTCAACACTCCTCTTTTGGCAACTCTAGCCAAAAAATGGATGATAGATTTCTTATAAACTCTATCTCCTATTTACCAAGTAATTTCCAAAAGCTCTCTCAGGACTGGTTGATATTCAAAAGATTTAACCAACACTTTGATTTTATCTCTGTCATCCCTTCCTAAGCTTAAACCTCCAATCCAAATGCACTCTTGCATTTGTTCATGCATAGTCAATATATGATGCACTATAGCATCAATATCATCAGCTCGAATGTTCCTCCGCATTCTCATTTTGCTTAGTGAACGCACTCTTGCATTTCTTAAAGCAAACCCATGCGGGGTTTTAGGAATCATAGGTGTCCTTATCATCATTTCTGAAACACATTACAGAAATTCAAATGGTTAATACCCTCATGTATAAACACATATGATTGAAACACATTTCAATCAACAAATAAGGACAAAAAATCACATAAAAATTTTTCAAAATATTTTAAAAATAGAAAACTCATTTTCCATAATTATTTTATAATATTTATTTAAAAAATAAACAAAAATATTTTATGGTCATCAAAAAAATTTTAAAAAATAGACCAAAAAATCAGAAATATTATGAAAAATATTTTCGCAAAAAAATAGAGCCGATTTGGAGGCCGGAGAAGCTCCCACGCACTGACACGCGCCGACGAGAGGGTGGGGAACGCTCTCACGCGCCCCCACACGCGTCTTCCCCTGGCCGGACACGTGTCAACACCATAGTGTGACACGTGTCCGACTCTTATTGGTTCACGTGGTGCCCATGTGGCACCATGTGGACACATGTCATGCCACGTGGTAGTGACATGGCTTGACACGTGGCAGACGCTGATTGGTACACGTGGACGTTGATGACACATGGCAGGTCCCAGTCTTGCCACATGTCGACCCCCTATTGGTCCACCTGGCGCCCACGTGGCACCAGGGAACACGTCGGATCCACGTGGCATGACCACAGTCTGCCATGTGGCTCACGATGATTGGGCCACGTGTCAAGGACGCGTCATTCCTTGACACGTGTTTGAGCGCGTGTGGGCCACCGCGCATGCGCCCAATGTGTGGTGGCGCGTGCAAGCCACGCGCCACCTTCCCCGCTGATTCAGCTCTCCGGATTTTGGCCGGCTGGGGGTTTTCGAGGTCTGTGAACACAGTGGAATGGTCAAAACAAAAAATCTCAATTTCTAGACTAGCATTTCGAATATTCAATTTTATCCCTCGGGTTTCGGTGTACACATACACAGAATTGAGCCAAAATATACACGCATATATATTTTTCACACAAAAAACTAATTTTTGTTGCGTTTCATGCTTCCTAGATCTACAAATTTTACTCATAAAATTTTAGATCAATTTTTAAGCCGCATGCCAGGACACAATAAAACGTGGCTCTGATACCAATGAAGGGAAAAATAATAAAAGAAGAGATATTCGGATACATACTTGTTGTAGCGCGGTAAATCTCGTTGCGGAAGCGTTACAAGGATCTCCTTTTATTGGTCACCGTTCTGGCTTTTACCCACTCGGGATAATAGTAGCTAGATCGCAATCTAGAAGTCCCTGAAAGATTAACACAAAATAAAGTGAGTGGGAACGAGCAGCCTTGCGGCGTATAAGTTTTCTCGTTACCAAATTATGAGGACCTCGCCTCTATTTATAGAGGTCCTAAAGGCTAGAGTCTTAACCCTAGTCTAACTTAGAATCCTTTCTGAGATAGGATTTGGTAATTTAATTTAGATTAAATAACTCAATTTAATCTTAATTGGAACTCAATCCAATATAGAGTCATGGGCGTATCCCAACTCTATCATTATTATTATTATTATTATTATTATTATTATTATTATTATTATTATTATTATTATTATTATTATTATTATTATTATTATTATTATTATTATTATTATTATTATTATTATTATTATTATTATTATTATTATTATTATTATTATGCCTATGTTTGCCACTTTGATATTGTTATTACTAGATTGTAGTATCCTTTGGCCACTGTTATTACCACCATTATCATTACTATTACTTCCTCATGCCATCGTCATTGATATTTTGGGTGTTTTTATTATTATTATTATTATTATTATTATTATTATTATTATTATTATTATTATTATTATTGTTATTATTTGATTGTTGTTATTATGCCCTGATTATTTATTGTTATCGTCACCATAATTTTATTGTTGTCATTATCTTGTCTTTATCTGATTAATTTTGTTTAGAATTATTACTAATATTTTTAATATTATTTTTTCTGTCTGAGATTTAATTTGAGTCGCATTGTGTGAGCATTTTCATGACCTCCCAGGTGGGACACAACGTGTAGGAGACCGCATTGTTCGGTGAGACATTTCCTATTCCCTCTCCTTGTGTTGTGTTTGTTTGCAAGTAAATATTTTTATCTATGCACGCGTGAGATAAAAAATCACAAAAATATTTTTATAATTAAATTGAATTTTTTACTAATAAAATTGGGACCAATGTCCCTCATTTTAGCCAAGAAATGTAAAATGTCACAATAAAATAAAGAGTTAATTTTCTCCAAAAATGGGATCACTCATCCCGATTTTCCAAACTAACAATCCAATAACTCTTCGATCCCTCTTTAAGTGAGCGTGACGGAACCAATATTCCAAACCTAAATGAATGTTCCGATTTATGTATGTTTTTCTTATGTTTTACTTCATTTGTTTATTTTAAATTTATATTCTTGTATTTCCCTTTGGGCCCTAATAATTAATTTTGGGGCAACATTATTTAAATTTCCATTTGGGATTGTATTCCGTCCCAATTTACATTTTTAATCTTCTTTTATTGGGGTTGTATTCCGTCCCAATTTCCCTTGTAATTGTGTGCTTTATGTGTTCATTGCTTTCCTTTATCGCTTTATTTATCGCTTTCTTTATTGCTTTCTTTTGTCACTTTCTTGATGCTTGCAATGTACCTTTAATTTAAATGCATTAATCATGTGAGAGGAGAGATAGAATTTTACGAATTTAAAAACTCATTTATAATTAACCAAAGCATAAATAAGAGTGAAGCTCCGAACACCAATCTCTGGTCTAGACCAATAAGAGGTTAGAGACCTTTCCCAATTTCTTGTAAATTGGGTGGCAAGTCCAAAATACCTCAAAGGTGCCTAAAGGCATCGTGAGGCTAGATGATCCTTTCCAATATTCTATTGGGAAGGAGGCATCTAAAATGTCTCATGATGCCCAAGATCAAAAAGACGCGAACCGATCCCTCGAGCCCTAAAAGCGGGTCTCGTTACAAGGGCCTTTATTAGGTTTGGTGCGCATCACAAGGACCATCTCAATGTTCTATTATTGTGGGGTCTCCAAAATATCTCTTGTTTTCCGATAGGCCCAATTAGCATGGTCTTAGGATCCATGAGATTAGATAATCCTTCCAGTGTTCTATTGGAAGGAGGTGTCTAAAATATCTCTGCCTTGGCTAAAATAGATATATATGCATTGTCTTACTCTTCACGAGATTACATGATCCTTCCAGTGTTTTATTGGAAGGAGGTGTACAAAATATCTCTGATTGCCCAAAATAGACACACATGCATTATCTTAGGCTCAATGAGGCTAGACGACCTTTCCCAATGTTTTATTGGGTGGCGATTTCAAAACACCTCCTTGTTGCCCAAAATGGACACCCTTGTAATTCCTTACAAGTTATAAGAACCTCTCCCGAACACCCTAAAAGCGAGTCTTTGGGGCACCCCGACGCGCGTTGCAGATAGTATGATCATCTTCTTTTTCTCCTTTTCTTTTAATTTGAGCTAGAAGTAATCCTTTTATTTTCAATTCTAGAAATGTAATTGTGCATGTGGTGGTGGCTATGAGAAAAGAAAAGGGAAAGTGGAAGGTTGATGATCAAGTTGCCAAGTGAGTACGTTGGAGCTAATGACATTGAGGTTTGGGAAATTTGTGTATTTCTATATTTTTTATGTTTAATTTCTTGTTTTGAAGTATACATGAAATATTTGTGTTGAGTTGTTATGATAGTTTTGGGAGATTTGATAATTTGCGCATGTTCAGTTTCTAAAGGAAACTCTGCTCAAATTTAGTTGAACCTCTATTGATTGTTTTTATCATAAGTCAAGTTAGGAAATTTCAAATTGAATGAATCTAGCGCCATTAGAAATATAAGACATATACCTTTAAATGTCCTAGAAATAGCCATGAGCAAATTCGGCTCTAAGATATGTAAAAGTGGCCAAAACAAAGGTGTCTCTATTTTGGCGGATTCATTGGAATAGTATAGATTGTTTAGATCATATCTGACATTTTTATTGTTCAAATGACCTGAAATTTGTCCCATTATAAATTTAACACCTAGGAAACAATTATTAAAAGGAAGTTTTTTTTTAAAAATGAGTTTTTGAGGTTGGTTTAAGCAGTGCAAGTTTGAGATGAAAAGCAGTCCTGATATTCTAATTTTGTAGGACGCTTAAAGATGCTATTTTTGCGAGCGCAACCCAGGTCGCAAGCATGATAGAACATGATATATGATGGCTTTCCTACTTATTTGGGACCCCAAGGCTAGCACGAAACATTTCCCACCATTAGCACGACAGAGCATACTAGTTGATGGCTTTTCTTCTTATTTGGGATCTCATGGCTAGCATGAGTAATTACCCACCATTAGCCTCCTCTATTTTATGTATTTTGGGTATTTTACCTCTAGAAATACACTCGAACTTCATATGAACTTTCAAGAACTTATCGGACACATATTTAGAGTATTGTAAATAGTTACGACTTAGAAATACAAGTGATTAAGGTTATAAATATGAATAATTACTATGGTACTTAAAGGCATAATTAGTTAGACATTTCTAAATAAATCCAAAAATGATGTGATATGTTATGTAAATAGGGTTTTTTCAAGCAAAATACTTAAATTGGTATATTGAAACCTATAGAACTGCGGGGTTCTGATTTCCAACCCCTGGGATACGTGGGAAGCTTGTAATGCCATTCCAAGTGTATATATGCTATTAGTGATTCGAGCCTCGTTCAGGCTTAGTTATTGTTTGAAATTGTTATGCGATGTTAAAATTAAATTAAATGATTTTGTTAAGTGTGACATGAACCAAAAGTGATATGAATCTTTTTGTATATATGATAAAAATGTATATGATGAAATTATGTGTGATTTTGTATGAATTTAAGAATAATAAAAAGGATCTTTAAACAAGTATTAAAACAAATATAAAATCCATCTAAGTGAGGGATTTTGTGTTGATGTGGAATGATTCTTCATTTAATTTTTTAACATTGAAATTATAATGATCAAAATGAATATGTGTGATTCTGATATGTTTGATAGCGATATGAATAATATAAATATGGAATAATTATGATTTTAGCCTGTGTTACCTGAGTCATGGATAGATAGGCAAGCCTATAGGGACCTCTGAGTGTTGTAGCCTATGTGTCTTGATAGCCCTTTGTGGATCAAGACGAAATCCCATTTGGGTTCCTTATGTGTTTTTCGATTGTGTTAGATCCACCTATGTTCAGAAATGAATGTACCTAAGGGTACTGTAACGCGCGCGGGACCTGGTCGTTTCTCGAAGGCCCACTTTTAGGGCCCGAGAGGGGTTTGCGTCTTTTGATATTGGGCAATCATGAGATATTTTGGACACCTCCTTCCAATAGAACACTAAAACGATCATCTAATCCCATGAAACCTTTAGGCCCCTTTGAGGTATTTTGCAGTCGCCACCCAATTTACAAGAAATTGGGAAAGTTCATCTAACCTCGGGGGTCTAAACCAGAGAAAGATTCAGAACTTCACACTTATTAATGCCTTGGTTAATTATAAATGGGTTTTTTTTTAAATCGCTATCTCTCTTCTCACACGATCATGCATAAAAAAATAAAGCGCAAATCAAGCAGTAAAGAAAGAAATCTAAAGAAAGATAAAAAGTGGGACAAAATACAATCGCCCAAAATGCAAAAGGTATTAAAATTTAGGACAGAAAATACAATCCCAAAAATAAAATCAAATAAAACAAAAATAAATAACAAACTTGAATAAGGAAATAAACATTCATAATGTAATGGGCCAGATTATACCTTAGTGGAAATTGGCTTAATTGGCTTAACAAAGGGTGTGTCTGAACTAAATGTGTGATATTGGACTAAATTATAATAAGAGGAGGGACTTAATTGAGAAACTAAAAGTAAGTTTAGTGGCCACGTTGTAACTTTGTATGATTTAGTTAATTTGGATTAATTAGCACTAAATGGGCATTAACTAAGCTAAGGGGGAGACAGGTTTGAGAGGTGGAATTCCGAGTGTCAATAGCTGCCTTGCTACCTAATCCATTGCCATGCAATATAAGTTCAATTGGAGAGAGAAAAGCCATTAGTTGCATGTGTTTTCAGCCATCTTCATCTCTCTCAATTCTACTTCTTCTACCCTTCTTTTCCATGTGATTTCCCTTTAGAATTCTTCAATTTGATCCTATGAATGTTACTTTGATGATCAAGTTTTAAGATGTGGTAATTGAAGGGTAAGTGGCCATTTATAGTTCTTATCTCCTACTCTTTCTAGTTTTAATTTTATTGGATTGAGGATTGATTTGGTGTTCCAATACTGGAAAATTGGACTGGAAATTGTAGTGGAAGAAATCAAGAAGGATAAGGGAAAAGCAAAAATTGGAGAATCAAGAGCTAAGTGAGCAATAGGAGCTTAGGCGACATTGTTTGGGAAACTTGCTTTACTTTGTTATGTGTTAGTTGATTTTGTTACATTGAATGTTAAAGGTTGGCACTTGGGTATTTGCTGTGTGATTGGTATGAGAATATTGGTTGGTATGTGACTGTTTGAGGAACCTTGTAACATGAGAATATGAGATGCCTTTAATGCAATGAACTCTAACTAGGGTTGTGGAATATGTAATGTGCTTAATTCTATGCATCTTGCATTAGGTTTATTTGAATGGAAATTGTGTATATATGCTTGTTAATAAGTTGATTGGCATATTGATATATGAATAAAATGGATAAATGGTAAGTCTCATGAATGATGTGAGAAAGGAGGTTGTTTGTAAAGAATTGTGTTTTGCAACTTTTGCATAGGTCACAGTGACAACCAAAAGATTGCTACCGTGAGGTATGCAAGGTTTGCATTCTGCCTAGTTGTGATTGGTATGTCACGGTGACAACCAAAGTGGTTGTGACCGCGAGGTACCATGAATTCTATTCTGCCTGATGTAAACTTGGTACGTCACGGTGACAACCAAAATGGTTGTGACTGTGAGATACCTTGATTTACATTCTGCCTTGCACCAAGGGAGTATGTCACGGTAACAACCAAAATGGTTGTGACCGTGAGATACTCATTGGATGCATTCTATTCGGCTAATTTGGTGAATGTCACGGTGACAACCAAATTGGTTGTGACCGTGAGATACCCTAGGTTATATTCTATTTTGAAATCTTTGGTATGTCACGGTGACAACCAAATTGGTTGTGACCGTGAGGTACCACGTGTTTTGAAATTCTTGATCATTCATGATTGATGTCCAAGGGGTAAAGTGATGATTGAGTAAGTATAATAAAACTTAATGAGTGCTTAATGCTAATATTAAATGGGACAATTATATGTGATTGATGAGTTTTAAATTGTTTGTTATGTTCTGACTTATATTAAGTTATATCATGAGCTATGTGATGAATTAAAGACAATAGCATAATGATGGCCAAGAATGTGAATTTGTTATTAGTTCTAAATGACTTATTGTAATTTATGAATCTGTGGTTAATTGAATTAATACATGAACTAGATAATTATAGCCTGCGAGTCAAGTAGTGGATAGATAGGCATGCCTATAGGGTCAAAGTGCTGCAGCCCAATGCGTCAGATTCCTCTGGAATCACAATGCGTTTTGAATCCTTGCTGGATTCTTCATGGTGAATCATTGAATATGTTGAATTTTATTGTACCTTAGGGTACCAATACGAATCCGAGTATCCACGAATACACTGTAACTACTGTACCTTAGGGTACCAATGCGATACCCGTTATCTGCGTCATTGAATTGCAGGCAAAGATAGATAAATAAGATAAAGATAAACTTAAGTGATTAATTTGTTATGCATGATTTACTGTGCACGTTGCTAAGTATATGATAATCATATGAATGTTGATCTGAATTGTGTATAAGCAATCGTGCTATGTGTATAAATTTATGCATGCTTCTGAGTTATCAATTTAAGAATGAGCTCTTGCATGAAACTTTCATGTTATCTGTTTTTATGTATATACATATATGCTATATGTTGTTTCCCCACTAAGCGTTATTGCTTAGCACGGGTTTCTTTTCTAATCCGTGTAGGTTTGGATGCGAAGTGAGTTGAAGGATGAATCCGTATTACTGACGATCAACACTAGGAGTGTCTGTCTTTTAGGTTTTTGGGGTTGTTTCAAGTTGGCAATGAATTTTGTATATTCGGTTTAATCTTTTCACAATCAAGCAATATGTATGAATGTAATAACTAAGTATTATAATATAGGCCTACAGTATATATGTATGAAGTATATAAGTATGTGAATGTGTAACATGTGCATAAGATATCCACTGCATGTGAATCTGTGAGTGATAAAAGTTATTTGTACAGGTTTAGGCATGTATGTGTGTTTATGTTTTGTTGCGTGGCAACCGTTCTCGACTACTTTAGCTGAGCTAATCATGTGGTCGGGAGATGGGGTGTCACAAGTTGTGGTATCAGAGCCTATGTTTAGTCTTTTCTGGGAATTGGGTAGACTAGGATGTGTATAGCTGTGTTGACCTAATAAGGATATCCTTGTTTAATGTGTAGATAGATGGGTCATTCTCATAACTCGAGATAAGAGATGGCAGAAAGCGTTAATCCCCGAGAAGTGGAAGTGTCTGGGTTTGGATAGTCTAGACCAGTCAGTTTGGGTAATGAGGTTCCAATGGTTCCGATGGAGGCCTTATTAAAGATGCCTCAGGACATGGCAAGGGTGCTCGATCGAATAACGACACCAAAGGCTCCACTGGAATCATTGAGGAAGCATGTAGCAGAGCAGTTCCATGGTACAAGATTAGATGAATCGGAGCAAGCTAAATATTGAGTTGAGAAAGTGCAAAGGGTTCTTGGAGAAATTAGGTGCCCTCCTGAACAGCGAGTAGAATGTGTTATATCGCTACTTCAGGGTGCTGCTTATGATTGGTGGAAATTAGTCTTGCAACATCCAAGGCTTCCGGATCTGATCACTTGGGAATTTTTTGAGAAGGAATTCTGGAATAAGTATATAACCAAGGCGTATAGGGAGGCTCTAACGACCCAAAAAGGGCCTAGTCGGAATTTGTGTATTTGATCGAAAAGTTTACAGTATTTTTCGGTATTTGTGCTATTAGGATTGGAATTTTCTGAGGACTAAATTGAAGTTTTGATTCAAAGAATTTTCTTTATTGATTAATTGGTATTTGAGTAATGATTTATAAGAGTTTTGTCAAGGAATATAAAGGTAAGAAATTGAGGAGGTCCTCTAGGAGAGAGACAGGGGGGTTGGTGGTTGGGAGCATTAATGAGGATTTGAAAGAGAGAGACAAGAGGGAGCATAGAAAAGAGTTTGCTTCCTGTGGAAGCCATCAGTTATCCTCTTCTTCTCTATTTTCTTTCTCTCTTTCTCTCATTTTTCGAAATTTTCGCTCACAACTTTTCTCCTTGTGTGGTTCTTCAAGTTTTGTGAGGGATTTAGTAAGTTTTTGTTTTGGTTTAAGAGGTAAGTGGCTGGTTCGGCATCTTTCTCTTCTTCTCTATTTTCTGACTTTTGAAGGTGTGTATATGGCTTTGTTGTGAGGGTTATCTGATGTTCCTGTTTTTGTTGAATCTGTGCAAGAACCGGAAGATAGAAGAAAGAGTAAAGGCAAGGAGAAAGTTGGTTTTTGAAGGAGCGAATTGAAGTTTCTTTTCCAGGTTGGGGAGCATGTGTTGGATGAGTTGTCTATTTATCTTCCTCATTCGGATCCTTGTATGATGTGTTTATGTTTTTGATTTGTTAGTGTTGTGGATTTGAGTTTTGATTGTTATAAGTCTGTCTGTGTATATCTCGAAAATGAGTTTTGCATGATTTTTATTCAGTTTCCTCAAGTTGGATTTTTTTTTGTTTTTCTGGGATTGAGCTTTCTTTCTCTCACGTTAGTGCTGCTCAGCAGGAGACTCTCACAACACGTGAAGTTCTTCACGAGTCATGAAGATTAACCCGCTTGGCGTGTATGTTTGCTGAAATCTGGATGCATTTTGGTAATGAGCATGTTTTGAATGTATGTGAGTCCTGAGGTAAGAGTTATTGTGTGATCGAGTTGTGGGTGTGTGTTGGCTTCAAATCAGAGCAGGGAAGCACTGATTCTGGGAGAAAAATGACTCTATCACGAGAGAGACGTTCGTCCCGATCGTGACCGAGCTGAATTTCCTCAGTTCCTCTCGGATGCCTTGCACTTTGCTCCGAGACGTGATTGTTAGCCGCTCAAAATGCAGAGCTCAGCTCAGTATGAAGAGCCGTTCAGCAAGCAGAGTTTTGCTCGTCATGTAGAGCTCCGTTCGGCATGAAGAGCCCGATTACATTGTAAATGTTCCCTTAGTAACTTACTCTAGTTTGATTTCTCACTAATGCATGACTCGTGTCTTTAAGACTGTCTTGTTATGATAGTGTTTTGACCAGTGATTTTAGGTTAGTGAAGGTATTGAATTACGAGTAGGGTGTGGAGCCTGAAGTGTTATAGTAGTGGATAGATAAGCATAATTATAAAGGGATAGTGAGTGCAGCTGCCTATGTTGGCCCATTCAGGTCTAGTGATATGGTTGACCTTCGTTATTGTCTTAGTGAAAATATTTTGAGATTCCGGTCTCCCATGTTGCCTTCGGGCTAGCGAAAATGTTTTGAGGCCTCGGTCTCCAGTGTAGTGTTTTTCCCGTATCCACCACTAGTGAAGTTCAGGCTATTGTGTTTCGCTCGGTTTGTGTGCTTAGTGAAAAATTTGTGCTCGGTAGTGTTCTATTCGGATTTGATGCAATGAATTGTTATGACAGAGTAACTTATCTAGTGCGTTCAGATCGGCTTGTTTATTTTGTTCATTTTTGAAATCCTGATTTGATGAGCATACTTTGTTACTTCTGATCCTCTGGGCTATGCATGTGATTATGTATGAATTTTCATGACATTCGATATTTTTCAGTATAGTGTTTTTCTTTGTTTTGTTTCCTCCCCACTAAGCGTTATCACTTAGCACGGGATATTTTTATTTTCCCGTGTAGGTGGCAGGTTTTGTTCCGGTCGGAGTCACGCATTTGTAGGGTCGGCCACGTAGGAGTTAGTTTATTTATTTCAGCTCCTGTCTCTTTTGTAATTTTTGTTAGATTGGCCTTTTGGGCCCTTATGTAATCTTTTGGATGATGTATACATTTATTTTATTTTATTATTTTTTTTTAATTGTGAAGATTTTTTTTATTACTCTAAGTATGCTTTCGCTTGTGCGCGCGTGTATGTATTTATAGTATCACGTTATGCGTGTTCTATTTTTCATGACACTCCGATCGGGGTGTTTCCGTAGGCATTCTAATCGGGGTATTATAGAGGCAAATTGGAAGCAGTTTTTGAATCTGAGACAAAGAGCAATGTATGTGGCCGAATACGAGAAGGAATTCTGCCGCTTGAGTAAGTATGCACCGCTTGGTGTTTTAAATGAGTTTAGATGCCAACAATTTGAGGATGGGTTGATTGAGCAGATTAAGGCATTATTGATCTCGATGACCACTGAGTAGAATGTGAGTTACTATCGGATAGTGCAAGCTATAATGTGAGCTGATAGGTCATTGGGGATACAGAAAGAAAGAATACAGAAGAGAAATTCTAACCGAGGTGGGTCTCACTCAGGCAAGAGACTAAGAGATTCTCAGATGGCACCACCAGCTGAATCCATATTTAGTTCGGTAGCTAGAGGTAAGAAGCAAGGGACATCTCATGTGTCTGGGACTGGTAGAGGTACATCTAGTACCTGAAGTGAAGTGCACGAATGTCCCCATTGTGGAAAAAGACATAAAGGAGAATGTTGGAGAATTACGGGTGTATGTTTTAGATGTGGAAGCACTGAACATTTCCTAGCAAATTGTCTGAAGGCATATGAGGCAGCTGGGAATCAACAAGAGCAGAGCAAGGGTGGTTCTAATTTGCCACCAGCTAATAGAGGAAGAGGACAAGGCAGAGGTGACCAGTCCAGAGGTGGAACTATATCAGAGACAGTGGACAGGCCTACTATTGGACCAACTCGGGCTTATGCAATGAAAGCTCGAGAGGATCAAGATACACCTGAGGTTATAGCAGGTACCTTTCTACTTTTCAGTATAGAGATGTTTGCATTAATTGATCCTGGATCAACTCATTCATATGTGTGCACTAAGAGAGCATGTAATAAAATGTTTAATGCTGAAAATTTAAAATATGATATATGTGTATCGAGCCCACTGGGAAATAGTGTGTATGTGAACAAGGTGCATAGGAATTATCCGTTAGTAGTGCAGAGTTGTGTGTAGCCGGCTGATTTGATAGAATTACCCTTTGACGATTTTGATCTAATATTGGGCATGGATTGGTTAAGCAAGCATAGTGCGGTGGTTAACTGTAAGAGAAAGACTGTAGTACTCAGTGATAGTGAGGGAAATAAAGTGATGGTGAGGGCTATATGTGCTAATCCTCTTGTAAATGTGCTATCAGCAATTCAAGCGTATCGATGCTTAAGAAAGGGATGTGAGGCTTACTTGGCTCTTGTTTAAGATTTTAAAAGAGAGCAAGTGAGAATACAGGATATACCCATAGTGAGGGAGTTCCCTGACATGTTCCTAGAAAAACTGCCAAGGGTACTGCCAACAAGGGAAGTGGAGTTGTCGATTGATGTTGTGCCTAGAACAGTGCTAGTGTCCAAGGTGCCTTATGGAATAGCTCATATGGAGGTGAAGGAATTAAAGATGCAATTGCAGGAGCTGCTAGTGTGTCTCCTTGGGGAGCACCAGTTCTGTTTGTCAAGAAGAAAGATGGAACCATGAGAATGTGTATAGATTACAGACAATTGAACAAGGTAACAGTGAAGAATCGGTATCCTCTACCAAGAATTGAGGATTTATTTGATCAGTTGAGAGGGGTGGGTGCATTTTCCAAAATAGACTTAAGGTCGGGGTATTATCAGTTGCCAGTGAAGAAGGAAGATGTACCTAAGACTACATTTATAACTCGGTATGAACATTATGAATTCCTAGTAATGCCATTCGGGTTAATTAATGCACCTGCTGTATTTATGGACTTAATGCATAGGGTGTTTAGATAGTATTTAGATCAGTTTGTTGTAGTGTTTATTGATGATATCTTGGTTTATTCAAGGAATGAGGAAGAGCATGAGCAGCATTTGAGAACAGTACTTCAGATTTTGAGGGAGAATCAGTTATATGCTAAGTTGAGCAAGTGCAAGTTTTGGCTTAAGAAAATATCTTTTCTGGGACATGTGATATCAGCTGAAGGGATTAAAGTAGATCTATCTAAGGTTGAAGCGATTGTAAATTGGAAGCCACCCAGAAATGTACTCGAAGTTCACAGTTTCTTGGGGTTGGCTGGCTACTACAGAAGATTTCTGAAGGGGTTTTCTATAATAGCTTCGCCATTGACTAGATTGCTTCAAAAGGGAGTTAAGTTTGCGTGGTCAGATAAGTGTCAATCAAGTTTTGATCCATTGAAGAGGATGTTGGTGGAGGCACCAATCTTAACTCAGCCTATTACTAGCAAAGAATATGTATCGTACAGTGATGCTTCTGGTATAGGTTTGGGTTACGTATTGATGCAAGATGGGAAGGTGGTGGCATATGCCTCAAGGCAATTGAAGATGCATGAAAAGAATTATCTGACTCATGATTTAGAGTTAGCAGCAGTGGTGTTTGCTTTAAAGATTTGGCAACACTACAAGTATGGTGAGAAGTGTAAGATTTTCACTGATCACAAAAGCCTGAAATAGTTGCTAACTCATAAAGAGTTGAATTTGAGACAACGTAGATGGCTTGAGCTGTTTAAGGACTATAATTGTATATTGGACTATCACCCGGGGAAAGCTAACGTGGTGGCTGATGCATTGAGCAGAAAGTCTATGTCGACTATGTTGCTAAGGCAAGTGAGATGGAGGTTTACTACAAATAGGGCACTATTGGCTCAGTTGAAAGCAAGACCAGTATTAAGAGATGAATTGGTGGTTGCACAAAAAAATGATGGTAAGTTGCAACAAATTTTGCAGTCAGTGATGAATGGTAACAAGACTGACTATTTCGTGAATGAGGAATGTGTATTATTTTATCGGAAATGGTTTTGTGTTGCAAATGATAGTGGATTGAGGAAAAGGTTGATGTATGAGGTGCACAATACTATTTTTACAATGCATCCAGGTGAAAATAAAATGTATCAGGATTTAAAACAACTATATTGGTGGCCTGGTATGAAGAAGGATGTGGCAGAGTATGTGTCTAAGTGTCTGACCTGTCAGCAGGTGAAAGCAGAACATCAGGTTCCACATGGTTTTTTGAATCCTCTTTCCATTCCACAATGGAAATGGGACAACATCACCATGGATTTTATTTCTGGATTGCCTATGACTTTGAAGCAATAGGATGCAGTGTGGGTAATTATTGATAGATTCTCAAAATTAGCTCACTTTATACCAGTTCGAATGAATTATTCTATAGACCGATTAGCCGAATTGTACGTAAAAGAAATTATCAGACTTCATGGAGTGCCATTATCTATTGTATCTGATAGGGATCCGAGGTTTACTTCTATGTTCTGGAAGAGTCTGCAAGCTGCTTTGGGTACTAAGTTGAATTTCAGTACAACGTTCCATCCTCAGACTAACAGACAGTCGGAAAGGGTTATTCAAATACTGGAGGACTTGATGAGGGCATGTGTTCTGGATTTTTCTAAGAGTTGGGATAAGTACATTCCACTAATGGAATTTACTTATAACAACAGTTTCTAGACAAGTATTGCTATGGCTCCATATGAAGTGTTATATGGTAGGAAGTGTCAAACGCTGAAGCTTGTTGGACCAGATTTAGTAAGGGATATAGAAGAAAAGGCCAGAATTATTCAATAGCGATTGAAAGCAGCTAGTGACAAACAGAAGTCGTATGCGGATTTAAAGAGGAAGGATATTGAATTTAATGTGGGTGACAAGGTGTTTTTAAAAGTGTCTCCTTGGAGAAAGGTGTTGAGATTCAGGAAGAAAGGGAAATTGAGTCCGAGATTTATTGGATGATATGAAGTGTTGGACAGAGTGGGTCAGTGGCTTACCGGTTAGCTTTGCCTCCAGCTCTAACCAAACTCCATGATGTTTTTCATGTGTCTATATTGAGAAAATACCGATCCGATGAGTCTCATGCAATACCTGTGCAAGAAGTTGAAGTTCAACTGGATTTCTCTTACGATGAGAAACCAAAAGATAATCTAGCAAGAGAAGTAAGGCAGCTTCGGAATAAACAAATTCCACTTGTGAAAGTGCATTAGCAACACCATGGAGTGGAAGAGGCGACATGGGAGCCTGAAGCTGCTATGCGGGAACAACATCCCCACCTATTTGATTCAGGCAATAATTTCACGCATGAAATTCTTGTTAGGAGGGGAGAGTTGTAATGGCCCAGATTATACCTTAGTGGAAATTGGCTTAATTGGCTTAACAAAGGGTGTGTGTGAACTAAATGTGTGATGTTGGACTAAATTGTAATAAGAGGAAAGACTTAATTGAGAAACTAAAAGTAAGTTAAGTTGCCAAGTTGTAACTTTGCATGATTTAGTGAATTGGGATTAATTAGCACTAAATGGGGATTAATTAAGCTAAGGGTGAGACAGGTTTGAGAGGTAAAATTCCGGGTGTCAATAGCTGCCCTTGCAACCTAATCCTTTACCATGCAATATAAGTTCAATTGGAGAGAGAAAAGCCACTAGTTGCATGTGTTTTCAGCCATCTTCATCTCTCTCAACTCTGCTTCTTCTACCCTTCTTTTTCGTGTGATTTCCTAGAATTCTTCAATTTGATCCTATGAATGTTACTTTGATGATAAAGTTTCAAGATGTGGTAATTGAAGGGTAAGTGGCCATTTATAGTTCTTATCTCCTACTCTTTCTAGTTTTAATTTTATTGGATTGAGGATTGATTTGGTGTTCTAATTCTGGAAAATTGGACTAGAAATTGTAGTGGAAGAAATCAAGAAGGATAAGGGAAAAGCAAAAATTGGAGAATCAAGTGCTAAGTGAGCAATAGGAGCTTAGGCGACAAGGTTTGGGAAACTTGTTTTACTTTGTTATGTGTTAGTTGATTTTGTTATATTGAATGTTAAAGGTTAGCACTTGGGTATTTGTTGTGTGATTGGTATGAGAATATTGGTTGGTATGTGACTGTTTGAGGAGCCTTGTAACATGAGAATATGATATACCTCTAATGCAATGAACTCTAACTAGGGTTGTGGAATATGTAATGTGCTTAATTCTATGCACCTTGAATTAGGTTTATTTGAATGGAAATTATGTATATATGCTTGTTAATAAGTTGATTGGCATATTGATATAAGAATGAAATGGATAAATGGTAAGTCTCATGAATGATGTGAGAAAGGAGGTTGTTTGTAAAGAGTTGTGTTTTGCAACTTTTGCATAGGTCACTGGTGACAACTGAGAGATTGCCACCGTGAGGTATGCAAGGTTTGCATTCTGCCTAGTTGTGATTACTACATAACGGTGACAACCAAAGTGGTTGTGACCGTGAGGTACCATGAATTCTATTCTGCCTGAAGTAAACTTGGTTTGTCACGGTGAAAACCAAAATGGTTGTGATTGTGAGATACCTTGATTTACATTTTGCCTTGCACCAAGGGAGTATGTCAAGGTGACAACCAAAATGGTTGTGACCGTGAGATACTCATTGGATGCATTTTCTTCGGGTAATTTGGTGTATGTCATGGTGACAACCAAATTGGTTGTGACCGTGAGATACCCTAGGTTATATTCTATTTTGAAATCTTTGGTATGTCACAGTGATAACCAAATTGGTTGTGACCGTGAGGTACCCTTATAACACCCCGAAACCACCCTAGTAGAGTAACCCTTAAGAGTATGTGTTATGTTAAGTGAATTAAGTTGTTATGTGTGTGTGTTGGGTTATGTTCTAGTATGAAGTGTGTATATGAGAGTAGTGTATGTTAGGGGGCTAGAATTGGGTAAGTTATGGTGGATTAGAGTTCGGTGTGCTTTCCCTCTTGAGAGAGTGACATGCGGCAAGTAAGAGGATAAGTATTGGGAAAAGAGAGAGAGAGACTTCAGCTGGTTTCCTTTCTTCTTCTTCTTCTTTCTCTTTCCCGTTACTTTGCTCCTTCTCTTCCCTTTCTTCTTTATTTCTTCTTGAATTCTTCCTTTTACTGCAAATTCTAGTGAGTTTTGGGTAGCCTAAGCTGGTGTGGTAAGTGATAAGTAATAATTCTTCTTCCTTTCCTTTAGATGAGCTTTTGTAATTGTGAGTTAGGGTTTAAATATGTTTGGTGTTGTTGGGTTTTGCACTTCAAAGAATCCTCCTAGAGAATCCAAGGGCAAGGAAGTAGCGAGCGGGAGTGGAGCCCCTTGATTGGAGGTTCATTAATTCCAGGTTTGGGAATTTGCTTTGATTTGATGTTCATGTGTGGGTTTTGAAATATGCATGAAATTCTTGAAATTATGAGGTGTAATTAGATTTGTATTGATATATATGATATGGGTTTTAAGTTTTGATGGGTTAGGTGGCATAATTATTGAAATATTGAATCAAATATGATGTTGATTGAACTTTGCTTTATATTTTTCTGGTTTTGTGATTTTTGAGATCTTGATTTGTGAATTGATGATTTATGTCAGAATTAAATTGTGGAAATATGTTATTTGATGTTGGTTGTGGTGTTTGGAAGGCTTAATTTGAGGTAAGATGGAGCTAGAAATGATTTGGATAAAATTGGTTTTGGTTTGAAGGGGAAATTCTGGGTTACGATCTGTTGGGGACTGGAAATCTCACTTCTGTCGCGAGCGCGACAGAAGAGGATTTCCAGCTCTCGCGTGTTTAGCTTGAAGAAGTGTTGGCCGTCCGACTCGTGCTGAGAAGCACGACTCGTGCTCCCTTCCTGCGCGTGCGAGTTGTGCATCTCAGTAGGGCGATGGCAGCAGGAGAAGATCAGCACGACACGTGCTGATGAAGCACGACTCGTGCTCCTTCAACAGGACTCGTGCTGCTGTAGCTTCCTCAGTATGTCGTGCTCTGAAGCATGACTGGGGTAGAGCGACATCCGACACGAGTCGTGTCCCTCAACACGACTCATGTCCGATGCCTTTCTGTCGTGAGCGCGACTTAGTCGCGAGCGAGACAGAAACCCCCATCCTGCCCTATATTCTTTTGTACCCAATTTTCCAAAAATGAATTCTAAATGTCTTTTTCTTGTCTTTTTCCTACGGTTCGCTATATGAATTGTTATATGACTATATTTATATGAATTATGCATGACAAATTATATATATATATTGCAAATTGAAACATGATTTGGTTTATGCATGACCTCCTAGAGTCGAATAAGTGGATAGTTAGGCATGCCTAATAGAGTTACTATTATTGTAGCTAGTGTATGATTTGGACCTTGATCAGGTCACCCGACTGGATCTTCGTGATCCCTATGTACCGAATCTACGCAAAAATATTTTTGGAACAAAATTAAAAGATTGTTTTGGTACCCTCGGGTATCTATGTGTTATGCGAATACTGTTAATACCTTCGGGTATCTACGTGTACTCGTTATCCACTGTTTTGATAGAGCAGGTGCAATAATGTTATTTGTTGTTATACGTGAATTCTGGAATATTGCATCTTGGTAATAATATGACTATAATACTGTTATGCTTTAAGTTAATTTATGAAATCTTAACATTTAACTGTGCCATTCACTTGTGATTATTTGTTGACGCCACTGTGAGTGGTCGTTGTGCATCTTTGTTTCCCCACTAAGCGTTTTCGCTTAGCACGGGTGTTTTATCCGTGCAGGTGTGGAAGGTTTGAAGGGTTGAACAGTGGGTTTCGCATCAGCAGGGCCAACACGACTAGCGGATAGCAGATTTTATAGTTTAGGCCTTGTATTCTTTTTTTATTTGTTATAGTCTTGTACTTTTGAAACTATGTAAAGAATATATTGTAAATCGTTTTGATATTAGTTATATGTAACTATTCAGTTGTGCTGAGGCACTATTGTATCCTTTTGGAATATGTAAAGACTTTTTTGTTATATTAATGAAATGCAATATTTTGCTCTAAGGTCTATTCTCTGATGAATGATGAAATTTCAATTTATTCATTTGTATATGTAATTGGTGTGCAATGATTGGTTCTATTTGAGCGTCTGTGGGTGGCAACCCTTATCTATCGGGGACCTTCATCCTCTTCATAGGGTGAAGTTCTCTACGTATAGGTAAGGGGTGTTAGAACCCTATTTTATGAAATTCTTGATCATTCATGATTGATGTCAAAGGGGTAAAGTGATGATTGAGTAAGTATAATAATACTTAATGAGTGCTTAATGCTAATCTTAAATGGAACAATTATATGTGATTGATGAGTTTTAAATTGTTTGTTATGTTCTGACTTATGTTAAGTTATATCATGAGCTATGTGATGAATTAAAGACAATGTGTAACACCCTCTACTCATACGTAGGCGATTCCATCCAATAAGGAGTGAGATGCCGTATGAGTCAAGGTGCCACCACCAGATACAATGCAAAACATACATTCCTAAATAAACATATATACATAAATACAAGGTAATTAAAAACTTTACGAAACAACATAGGTAACGGCTGATCATACATTAATATAACAAAAATTATTACAATAATGTTTTGATCAAACTGGTTGAAACAAAAGATAATTACATATCCAAAATACACAAATGCGGAAGCTATACAAAATCACTGATACAGAGAGTTCTATTACAAAAGAATCATCAAGGACTACAAAAGCTAAGCCCTACACTAATCTCTTCTATGTTGGCTTGACTGGCGGCGACTCTCCCCAAAACATAGCACCTTCCGCACCTGCACGGGTAAAAGACCGTGCTAAGCGATAAACGCTTAGTGGAGAAAACACACAAGCAGTATGGACGGCCATTCACAATAGTCGTCGAGGCATAACACATTCACAATGGTAAATGCAGATAATCATAGCATGTAAAGATACATTCTTGAGTATAAAAGCCACACTTTCGATAACATATAATCGCATCCATATTCACATTCATAATTACATTAACTGATCATTCATCTCATTATCATACTCATTCGAATGGCACATTCTTATAATCGTATCGTAACATAACAAAGCAATAGAACACCTGCTAACTCACAAATAGTGGATAACGAGTATACGGACAGTACCTTATGGGTACGAATCGAATACTGACAGTACCTTACGGGTACGAATCGAATACCATTTCCTTTTATCAATTACAAAATATTTTACTGGGGGGACCTTAAACAAGATCCAAATACTGAGGGGTTCGCGAAGAACCAAACAGGGACCTGATCGGGGTCCAAACGAAACTAAGGCTGCAGCTAAAAGACTCTATTAGGCATGCCTAACTATCCACTTACTTGACTCCAGCAGGTCATACATAAACCAAATCATGTTTCGGAGCACAACATATAATTCATCATGTATAATTCGCAATATAATAGACATATAAACACATTCATAAAGCATACAGTAAGGGTGAACCATGGAAAAGACATTTGAAATTTATTGTTAGAAGAAAAGGCAAAATCAGAAAGCAAGGCAGATAAAAGGCACTGTCGCGATCGCAACAACGTCATGCTCGCGACAGAGGCAGACTTGCCTAGGTCGCGACCTCGACACTCATCGCGATATCGCGAGGGAACAAGGGCATCTCGCTGTCGCGCTCGCGATAGTGAGTTGCCAGCTCGAAACAGATCGCCCAACAGATCGGCAGCCGAGCGCGATAGAGGCTCTGCTGCACGGCTCGGCGGAGAGCTCGGACCAGTGCGAGGGCTGCTTTCACTGGGCTCTATCGCGACCTCGCGACAATGTCGCGCTCGCGACAGAGTCGTGAATTCCAGCCCTTGCCCAGAAAATCCCTCTTTGACAACACCCACTCACACACATTCAACTCAAACCAATTCTTACCTCAATTCTACCAACCCATCCATCAGCAACAACATAAAATAACATAGTTCAACAATTAATTCCCATTAATTCATAAATTTAAACACACAATCTTAAGGATCACAAAATCTGGACATTTTGCAGCAAAACTCAATTAATCCTCACAATCACTTCAATAAATCCATACTTATGCATAATCAATTATCACAACCAAAACCCATAGCATGCATGCCAATATATGTCCATTTGCACAACCAAAAATCCAGAAATTCATGCACATACACATTTGAACATATGAACATCAAACAGCAGAAATTCCCAAACCTTATCTCCTTAGCTCCAAATCTAATGAGCTCTACTAGAACCAGCCTTCTCCTTGACTTTTGGGTCACGGGGAGACTTAACTAACCAACAAACCAACAATAACATACAAAATACAAACCCTAGATCAAAACCCCAAACCCAGAAAATAAAAAAGAAGAAGATGAACAAAATGAACAATTGAAAGACATATGCAATAACCCACCAAAAGAAAATCTAGGAGATGATTAATTCCGACCAACAATTCTTGGATCCAAGTTTGGGCAATCAAATGAAGAGCAAAGGAAGAGAGGAGACAAGGGAGAAGAAGAAAATGGGAAAGAGGGGGTGAAATTCTCCTTTTCCCAATTTACTTTCTTTCTTAACTCATCTCTTCCCAACCCTAACACTTCTCATTTCCCTATTGGTGGAAGCTAATCACTCACACCTAAAAAGCATGCACTATTACACACAAAGACATCTCAACTTAAACACACCCTACTATGGAATGCTCAAGCACATCCCAAACGCAACCCAACTAATTCACACCCTATCACAATATGAGCACCCACACTATAATAAACCCACAAAACATACAATTTACCTATAATACCCTTATGACATGCCAAAATACACTCAATGCATGCACACATAGATGGCTCATTCTACTAGGGGGCAAACAGAGTGTGACAACTCTCCCCTACTAACAAGAATTTCATCCTCGAAATTCTCACCTGGACTGAACAAATGCGGATACTGAGCTCTCATCGACTCCTCCGGTTCCCAAGTCGCTTCCCCAACTCCATCGTGATTCCATAAAACTTTTACCAAAGGAATCTGCTTGCTTCTCAACTGCCTCACTTCTTGAGCTAGGATGGCTCTCGGTTCCTCATCATAAGAAAAATCTGGCTGCACTTGCACATCTTGAACTGACAAAACATGTGAGGGATCTGATCTGTACCGATGAAGCATCGAAACATGGAAAATATCATGCAACTTCGCCAACTCCATCGGTAAAACCAATCTATAGGCTACCGGACCAACTCTAGCCAAAACCTCATACGGTCCAATGAAGCGAGGACTAAGCTTTCCCTTCTTTCCAAATCGAAGCATCTTCCTCCAAGGCGAAACTTTAAGGAAAACCTTATCCCCGACCTTAAACTGGACATCTTTCCTCTTCAGATTAGCATATGACTTTTGTCGATCCTTAGCCGCATTCAAATTTCGCTGCACAACTCTGATCTTCTCTTCAGTATCCCTAACCAACTCTGGCCTAATAACTGATCGCTCAGATAGCTCGGTCCAACAAACTGGAGTCCTACACTGCTGACCGTACAAAGCCTCATATGGTGACATATCGATACTCGACTGATAGCTATTATTGTAGGTAAACTCCATAAGCGACACATATCTATCCCAACTACCCGGAAAATCTAAAGCTCATGCCCTCAACATATCCTCTAGAATCCGAATGACCCGCTCTGACTGACCATCTGTTTGAGGATGGAATTCCGTACTGAAGTTCAACTTGATACCCAAAGCCCTTTGCAATTCCTTCCAAAACTTCGAAGTGAACCTCGAATCCCGATCTGATACTATAGATAACGGCACACCATGCAATCTGACCACCTCATCCACATAGATACTGGCTAACTTGTCCATCGGATAGTCTACTCTAACTGGCAAAAAGTGAGCTAATTTCGTAAGTCGATCCACTATTACCCAAACTGAGTCATGCTTCTTCTGAGTCAAAGGCAAACCAGATACAAAGTCCATGGCAGTATCCTCCCATTTCCACTCAGGAACGGATAAAGGCGTAAGCAATCCCGAAGGAACTTGATGCTCGGCCTTTACCTACTGACATGTCAAACACTTGGACACAAAATCCACAATATCCCTCTTCATACCGGACCGCCAATAAAACTGCTTCATGTCCCGATATATCTTCTCACTGCCAGGGTGCATAGTAAAAACCGTACTATGCGCCTCACTCAACAGCTGTTTCCTTAACTCCTCATTCTCAGGCACACACAAGCGGCTTTTATACAACAACACTCCATCCAGAATCGAGAAATCTGACTGTTTGCCCGATCTGACCTCTTGCACAACCCGCTGTAGCCTCTCATCATCCCTCTGAGCATCCACAATCCTCTGTCTCGAGGTAGGTTTCATTCGCAACTGAGCAACCAAAGCCCCATCTGAACCGAACCTCAATCTGAACCGCCTCAAAAATAAGGCTGAAACTGACTTCCGACTCAAAGCATCAGCGACTACATTGGCCTTACTTGGATGGTAATCCACTATACAGTCATAGTCCTTAAACAACTCAAGCCAACGGCGCTGTCTCATGTTCAACTCTTTCTGCTTGAGGAGATACTTCAAGCTCTTATGGTCCTTAAAGATCCTACACTTCTCCCCATATAGATAATGGCGCCAAATCTTCAGTGCAAAGATCACAGCCGCCAACTCTAAATCGTGCATCGGATAATTCCTCTCATGTGGCTTCAACTGACGGGAAGCATAAGCCACAACCTTACCTTCTTGCGTCAGTACACATCCAAGGCCTACACCCGAAGCATCACTATACATGACAAACTTTTTACCCGAGATGGGCTGAGTAAGTATAGGAGCCTCGACTAGCAACTTCTTTAACCGCTCAAAACAAGCCTGGCACCTATCCGACCACTCGAACCTGGCTCCTTTTCTCAACAACCTTGTCATCGGAGCGGCGATAACGGAGAAACCCTGAACAAACCGACGGTAGTAACCCGCCAAACAAAGAAAACTCCTCACTTCCTGAGCATTCCTAAGTGCTTTCCAATCAACTATCGCCTCAATCTTAGCCGGATCAACTTGAATCCCTTTGGCGGAAACAACATGACCCAAAAACGACACTTCCCAAAGCCATAAATCACATTTACTAAGCTTGGCAAACAACTGCTGCTCTCTCAAAACTTGCAATACTAACCAAAAATGCTCCTCATGTTCACGCTCATCCTTGGAATACACCAAGATGTCATCTATAAACACCACTACAAACCGGTCTAAGTATGGCCTAAACACTCTGTTCATCAAATCCATGAATACCACTGGAGCATTGGTCAAACCAAACGGCATCACAAGGAACTCATAGTGGCCATACCGAGTCCAGAATGCAGTCTTAACCACATCCTCATCCTTAACTCGAAGCTGATAATACCTTGACTGAAGATCAATCTTCGAAAAGACACCCGCACCTCGAAGCTGATCAAACAAATCCTCGACTCTAGGCAAGGGATACTTGTTCTTCACTGTGACCTTTTTAATTTGCCTATAGTCGATACACATCCGCATAGAACCATCCTTTTTCTTGACAAACAAAATTGGAGCTCCCCAAGGAGATATGCTGGGTCGAATAAACCCCTTATCCAATAGCTCTTGTAGTTGAGTTTTGAGTTCTCTCAACTCTATAGGAGCCATCCGATAAGGTGCTTTTGATATGGGAGTGGTACCCTGCATAATCTCTATGGACAACTCGACTTCTCTCTCAGGAGGCAAACTTGGCAACTCACTAGGGAACACATCACTACACTCCCGCACAACAAGGATGTCCTCAATCCGAACTTGATCCCTCTTGGAATCCAACACAACCACTAGGAAAGCCTCACAACCCTTCCTAATAAATCTCTTAGCTTGCATCGCAAAAATTACATTGTTCAAAGAACTAGCACTCAAACCTTTAACAAACATAAAAGACCGATCCTTATCTCGAATCACAATCGTCTTCCTATGACAATCAACCATAGCACGATGCTTACCCAACCAGTCCATACCCAGAATCAGATCAAATTCTCTGAAAGGCAACTCAATCAAATCCGCCGAAAACACAACTCCCTCAACCACAAGGGGACAATTCCTATAGACTCTACTCACATTGACACTATGCCCTAATGGACTGGTCACACATATCTCATAATCTAGTTGATCTACCACATGCAACTTATCAATAATCTTATCCATGCACAAATATGAGTGTGTAGAACCAAGATCAATTAGAGCATACAATTCAGTGTTATGGAGTAGGAACATACCAGTAATCACATCGGGTGCATCCTGTTCCTCTCTGGCTCTCATGGCATAAGCTCTTGCTGGAACAGGCAACTGTCGCTCGACTGTCTCTAATGCAGCACCCTCTCTAGGTCGACTGCCTCGACCCCTAACTTGGCCCCTACCACAGTTAGCTTGCATGGCATTAGAGCCAACTCTGCTAGCCTCTCTCTGAGAACCCGAATCCTCATTCAGCCTTGGACAATTGGCTAGAAAGTGCTCGGTGCTCCCACATCGGAAACACCCACCTGTGAGCCACCTACACTCACCCCGATGAGCCTTACTGTAATGCGAACATATGGGCATAGACTCAGATCTACCACCTCTACCAGAACCAGATACCACTACAGAACCCTGTCTCCTACCCCTTATAGCTGGACTAGATGAGGACTCATCCTATGTGTTTCGGGACCTCTTTCCCGAGGACGAGGAAGACGAACCACCACGGGAAGGATTCCTCCTTTGAGCCCTCTCTCTCAGAACGGTTTCTGACTTCTCAGCCCTAACATCAGCTTCCACAATCTGATAATAACTCACTCCTGGAGTGCTCATTAAGGAAATAAATATAGCTCTGAAGGACTCATTCAACCCGGCCCCGAAAATGCCTAATTCGAAACTCATTTGTCATAATACCTTCAGGAGCATACCTAGCCAAACGGTTGAACTCCTTCTCAAACTCTGAGACCGACATAGCCCTCTGTTTCAAACTCAAAAACTGTGCCCACCTAGCATCCTTATAGGTCTGAGTCACATACTTGCTAGTAAACTCCCTTGCAAAGAAATCCCATGTGACTGGATCTGGTAACTGAGGATGTCTGCAAACTAACTCCCACCATTCAAAAGCGGACCTTGCAGCAAAGCCACTACACACTCTGCCTGCTGATCAGGAGGACACCGGACTTCTCTCAAAGCACGCTTCACCTTATCTAACCATCGGCCAATAACCTACAGGTCCCTGGATCGAAACCAGGCTCTGATACCAAAAACTGTAACACCCCCTACTCATACGTAGGCGATTCCATCCAATAAGGAGTGAGATGCCGTATGAGTCAAGGTGCCACCACCAGATACAATGCAAAACATACATTCTTAAATAAACATATATACATAAATACAAGGTAATTAAAAACTTTTCGAAGCAGCATAGGTAACGGCTGATCATACATTAATATAACAAAAATCATTACAATAATGTTTTGATCAAACTGGCTGAAACAAAAGATAATTGCATATCCAAAATACACAAATGCGAAAGCTATACAAAATCACTGATACAGAGAGTTCTATTACAAAAGAATCATCAAGGACTATAAAAGCCAAGCCCTACACTAATCTCTTCTGTGTTGGCTTGACTGGCGGCGACTCTCCCCAAAACACAGCACCTTCCACACCTGCACGGGTAAAACACTGTGCTAAGCGATAAACGCTTAGTGGGGAAAACACAGAAAGCAGTATGGACGGCCATTCACAATAGTCATCGAGGCATAACACATTCACAATGGTAAATGTAGATAATCATAGCGTGTAAAGATACATTTTTGCGTATAAAAGCCATACTTTCGATAACATATGCTCGCATCCATATTCACATTCATAATTACATTAACTGATCATTCATCTCATTATCATACTCATTCGAATGGCACATTCTTATAATCTTATCGTAACATAACAAAGCAATAGAACACCTGCTAACTCACAAATAGTGGATAACGAGTATACGGACAGTACCTTATGGGTACGAATCGAATACTGACAGTACCTTACAGGTAAGAATTGAATATCATTTCCTTTTATCAATTACAAAACATTTTACTGAGGAGACCTTAAACAAGATCCAAATACTGAGGGGTTCGCGAGAGACCAAACGGGTCCAAACGGGGACTAAGGCTGCAGCTAAAAGACTCTATTAGGCATGCCTAACTATCCACTTACTTGACTCTAGCAGGTCATACATGAACAAAATCATGTTTCGGAGCACAACATATAATTCATCATGTATAATTCGCAATATAATAGACATATAAACACATTCATAAAGCATACAGTAAGGGTGAACTATGGAAAAGACATTTGAAATTTATTTTTAGAAGAAAAGGCAAAATCAGAAAGCAAGGCAGATAAAATGCACTATCGCGATCGCGACAAAGTCGTGCTCGCGACAAAGGCAGACTTGCCCAAGTCGCGACCTCGACACTCGTCGCGGTCCCATGAGGGAACAAGGGCATCTCGCTGTCGCGTTCGCGACAAACGTCGTGCTCGCGACAGTAAGTTGCCAGCCCGAAATAGATCGCCCAACAGATCGGCTGCCGAGCTCTCTGTCTTGCTTGCGACAGGCATCGCGCTCGCGGCAGAGGCTCTGTTGCACGGCTCGGCGGAGAGCTCAGATGCTTGCGAGGGCTACTTTCACCAGCCTCTGTCGCGCTCGCGACAGAGTCACAAATTCCAGCCCTTGCCCAGAAAATATGCAGAAAATCCCTCTTTCACAACACCCACTCACACACATTCAACTCAAACCAATTCTTACCTCAATTCCAGCAACCCATCCAACAGCAACAACATAAAACAACATAGTTCAACAATTAATTCCCATTAATTCATAAATTTAAACACACAATCTCGAGGATTACAAAATCTTGAAATTTTGCAGCAAAACTCAATTAATCCTCACAATCACTTCAATAAATCCATACTTATGCATAATCAATTATCACAACCAAAACCCATGACATGCATGCCAATATAGGTCCATTTACACAACCAAAATTCCAGAAATTCATGCACATACACATTTGAACATATGAACATCAAACAGCAGAAATTCCCAAACCTTATCTCCTTAGCTCCAAATCTAATCAGCTCCACTAGAACCAGCCTTCTCCTTGCCTTTCGGGTCACGGGGAGGCTCAACTAACCAACAAACCAACAATAACATACAAAATACAAACCCTAGATCAAAACCCCAAACCCAGAAAATGAAGAAGAAGAAGATGAACAAAATGAACAATTGAAAGACATATGCAATAACCCACCAAAAGAAAAGCTAGGAGATGATTAATTTCGACCAACAATTCTTGGATCCATATTAGGGCAATCAAATGAAGAGCAAAGGAAGAGATGAGACAAGGGAGAATAAGAAAACGGGAAAGAGGGGGTGAAATTCTCCTTTTCCCAATTTACTTTCTTTCTTAACTCATCTCTTCCCGATCCTAACACTTGTCATTTCCCTATTGGTGGAAGCTAATCACTCACACCCAAAAAGCATGCACTATTACACACAAAGACATCGCAACTTAAACACACCCTACTATGGAATGCTAAAGCACATCCCAAACGCAACCCAACTAATTCACACCTTATCACAATATGAGCACCCACACTATAATAAACCCACAAAACATACAATTTACCTATAATACCCTTATGACATGCCAAAATACTCTCAATGCATGCACACACAGATGGCTCATTCTACTAGGGGGCAAACGGAGTGTGACACAATGGCATGATGGTTGCCAAGAATGTGAATTTGTTATTAGTTCCAAATGACTTGTTGTAACTTCTGAATCTGTGGTTAATTGAATTAATACATGAACTGGATAATTATAGCCTACGAGTCTAGTAGTGGATAGATAGGCATACCTATAGGGTCAAAGTGTTGCAGCCCAAAGCATCCAATTGCTCTAGAATCGCATTGCATTTTGAATCCTTGCTGGATTCTTCAACGTGAATCATTGAATATGTTGAATTTTACTGTACCTTAAGGTACCAATGCGAATGCGAGTATCCACGGATACACTGTAACTACTGTACCTCAGGGTACCAATACGATACCCGTTATCCGCGTCATTGAATTGTAGGCAAAGCTAAATAAATAAGATAAAGATAAACTTAAGCGATTAATTTGTTATGTATGATTTACTGTGCACTTTGCTGAGTATATGATAATCATATGAATGTTGATCTGAATTGTGTATAAGCAATCGTGCTATATGTATAAATTTATGCATGCTTCTAAGTTATCAATTTAAGAATGAGCTCTTGCATGATACTTTCATGTTATCTATTTCCATGTATATACATATATGCTATATGTTGTTTCCCCACTAAGCGTTATCGCTTAGCACGGGTTTCTTTTCTAATCCGTGTAGGTTTGGACGCGAAGTGAATTGAACAACGAATCCATATTACCGACAATCAACACTAGGAGTGTCTATCGTGTAGGTTTTTGGGGGTGTTTCAAGTTGGCAATGAATTTTGTATATTCGGTTTAATCTTTTCACAACCAAGCAATATGTATGAATGTAATAACTAAGTATTGTTATGTAGACCTATAGTATATGTGTATTAAGTATATAAGTATGTGAATGTGTAACATGTGCATAAGATATCCGCTACATGTGAATGTGTGAGTGATGAAATTTATTTGTACAGGTTTAGGCATGTATGTGTGTTTATGTTTTGTAGCGTGGCAACCGTTCTCGACTGCTTTAGCCGAGCTAATCATATGGTCCGGAGATGGGGTGTCACACATAAATCGGGATATTTTTTAAAATAGGAACATTGGTTCCTTCATGTTCACTTTAGAAAATCAATTAGTTGTTTTTGGTATACTTTGGAAAAATCGGGATGAGTGATCCCATTTTAAGAAAATTAACTCTTCTTTTTAAATGTGAGTTTTTATGGGTTGAAATTAGGACATTAGTCCCATTTTATTAGAAAAAGTCCAATTTATTAATATAAAACATTTTATGTGATTTTTTAATTAACGTGCATAAAAAATAAAAAAAATTATTACAAATTACATAATAAAATAACGAATAAATACAAAAAAGATAAATAATAATAAATAAGACAAATTCCACCAAGATGTTGTCTTCAAATCTCCTTGGACTGTACATTCTTTTACACAATTAAAATTTTAACTTCACTTTTCTATCAAATTTCACTTATTTACTTACTTTTACACACAATTACAATTTTACCCCTAAACTTTTTATTTCTTTCAATTTAGTCCCATTTTCACTTATTTTCTCATTTATCACTATTTTAATCAATTTAAATGCATTTTTACCATAATGCCCCCAAACTTTAATCAAATTACAATATTGCCCTTCTTCTTACTTTTATTTACAATTATGCCATTAATTAATTAAATTTCCACATCTAATCACTTCTTAACTTATAACTTATCAATTAATCCACTAACCAATCATTTTACGGTAAATTACATTTCAATCCTTAAACTTTTTATCTTTTTTCAATTTAATCTTCTCTTTACACTTTTTCACCATATATTACAATAAATCTCTTTTTAATCAATTTCTTTAAATTTGCCCCTAGTATCATTCAGTAGTTATCACTAGACTGGATATGCGGGAATGGGCCCTAACCTACCGAAATGGCCCCTAGGAAGCCAAATTACATTTCGATAGTGTCGGAGTGACCACTAGGGAGTCAAATTACACTCCGACGACACTACACTTACACTTTACAATACACTATGACACTTATAAGTAGACCGTCATTGGTCTACAATTGCAAGTCGCCATGACTTGCTACCGCAGTATACACTGACATCCCTATGGCTAGCCATCTATATCCTGAACTAGATTTGCTACCAGATCACTAAGGGCAATACATAATCATTATTCAATACACTTTTCACTTACGATACAATATGGAATAAATCCACAATATTAATCATGTAACGCCCTAATACCCCTTGGGGGGACAAGGGAGCGCTACGCAACATAAATATAACTGTAACCATACATGCTATAAAAGATAAAGCCTTAAACACACTTATCAAAAGAGATCATCATTACACTAACTAATTATAGGTTTACATCTTAAAGTACAAAATTACATATTACATATACTTATATACAAAAAGAATAGGAACATTAACTTTACATTACAAAAATAACCTAACTAAAAGACTTCACGACTCCTTCTAGTGGCCAGCAGATGCTCCACTCAAAGCACGGCTCTAAGCAATAAACCTACACGGGAGGTAAACACCCGTGCTAAGCGATAATGCTTAGTGGGGATATAAACATACAATAAACTAATACAAATAAATCATGCCATTACATACCATAGCAACATACACTATAACTAAATAATAAATAAATATTCAATATTCCAACCTTCATATCATTAAGTCACTAACAAACAATGTTACCGGAAATGGCACAATCACATGGCGATATAGAACATATAACACACTACTACCATCAGCCATACAATTACAACTTAATATAGCCTGAACCTATTCAGTACTGGACAACGAGTACACTAGATACCAAAAGATGCCAAACACTAGATTATAAGAGAGAACAATATTAACACTAGAGATATTAGAATCTCAAAACACTAGATACCGATTAGTTACCAACACTAGTAGTTGCGAACACTAACCCTTATAAGCATGCTTATCTATCTACAACTCAATTACAGGCTATTAATCAATTATCTCACTTAATGCTCACATATATCCATACATTCGTCATCACCTTATCTATAGCCATTCATGAACCAAACATCATTGTTCAAACGCATAAATATACTTATTAATCTCATATGCATAAGCATTTATAGGTCACCTAATATAATTCAGAAAAAATTAAGTAAAAGAATCGCATATGGAAATTAAAGCAATGTCGCTCTTACAACCATTGCCGCGCCCGTGATAGAGCGGGGATACAAATTACAAAATGTCATCATTCTATTATTGCAAGATCAAAAGCCTTACATCATCTATTACAAAACATTCTCTTTAAAAAAACATTATAATATCATAACAAAAAGAATCTTATATAAAAGTAAAACTCCACTCAAGCTCCTAGTGGCCAGCAGATGCACCTATATCTTACATGTTAACAATTATCATATACATGCCCATTTTACATAACACATGCCTTTATCATATACATTTACTAAAGCAATTACATATTCTCTAGCTTTTCCATATGTTCAATACAATAAGCGATAACTTATCACTACATCTCATATATATGCATAAACATGCACATTCATATACATATGATAGATCACAACCTTACTTGTTCATACACAACCATACAATAACTATAGCCTGAATTCACATTAATGGTGGATACGAGTGCTCTAGATACTGACTAGCAGTATCAAAGATCTAGAGACTGAAGTCTTAAATCATACAGATACCCGAAGGCATCAAGCTCTAGACCCAAACGGGCTAACTCTAGACCCAAACGGGCCAACTCTATCAGCTGCAAACTCTAGAACTTTATAAGCAAGCTTATCTATCCACTACTATGAATCCTTCAGGCTTACATAAAATAATACTCACTAAACCATATACTTCACATTTACACAAGTATCCAAACCATTATTGCATATTAAATCACTTCATGAAATAGCTAAGCAAACTATCAAGCATATGATTCAATATTCATTTATGCAATCATATAAAACTTTACTATGCAAGGTCATACATAATCCAATGCTAAATTACAATTAAATAATAATAAAAGGCTTATATTCAAACTCTGGACAATGTCACGCTTGCGATAGAACCCAACAATCACAGGCATCGCTCTCGCGGGCAATGTGACACTCTCAATAGAAAGTTAAAGTAGCTTCTGTCAAGCCCGCGATGGAGCTCGTGCTTGCAGCAAGTGTGACGCGAGCCGAACCCCCATGGCCGCCCCTCTGACCGCCTGCTTTAGGGCGTTCGGGCAAGTAAGGATCCATTGGCAACTTGTAAGGTATTTACAAGTGCATCTATTTTGGGCAACAAAGAGGTTTCATGGAGTCGCTACCCAATAAAACATTGGAAAATTTCCTCTCGCCTCGGAGAACCTAAGACAGTGCATGTATCCATTTTGGGCTAACCAAAAGGGGTCTTGGAGGATGAACCTCTCTCCCTTAGAGCCTAGGATTGTTAATTTGGTCTTTTGGTGGGACACAAGAGGTGTCTTGGAGGTTCCAATGAGTGATCGGATACCTCTCGCCTCGTTGAGCCCAAAGACCAGAGCTGGGTTCGGGACCTCTCATCTATTTCTACCTTGATTAATTTTATGATTAGATTTTGAATTTGCTAATTTGCTCTCTCTCCACACGATGCAATTCAATTAAAAGCGCACTTATTCACATCAAAACGTAATGAACAAAATAAATAAATAAAATGTAACGAAAAGGGACTATAAAAACAAATACAATAACACTAGGAGCGGAATATAACTCCCATTTGTAAAAGTGCGGTACATACATAAAACGGGAATTTCATTTATTTTGAGGACTTTGGTCCTCACATGCACTTATTATGAAAGAAACTAGTTTTTATCGGGGTGTTTTTATTGGATGGAAATTAGGACGTTGGATCCTTGAGTTTGGAAAAAATCCCAATTTTATTTATTATAAAATATTTATCCTTTCTCATTTAACGCGGAATAAAACAATTCATCGCTAGCACAAAATAATAAAAAAATGAATAAATAAATTACTAAATAAGCAAATAAATAAACAAATAAATAAAAAAATAAGTAAACAAAGGGTAAAGAGATAAACCGAATAGAGTCTCTCATGGCCAAAACTCCTCTTAAGCTCCAAATTATCCCAAAAACATAAAAATAATCTCACAAAATAATCAATAATGCTAATATATAAAAAAAAACATAATATTAATAAATATTAAGGAAAATAAAGGTTAAAATTCAGAACTTAAAATAATAAGAATAAAGCTATTGATAAAAGACAGAAGAGAAAAGATTTAAAAATAAATAGAAATAAGCAAAATAGAAAGAAAATAAAAGAAGGTTTTGAGAATTGCAAACAGATCCCAGGGACGGCCCCTAACATATGACCGACGGGCGTTGCTGGAAGCGACCGACTGATTGGCATGCCGTCGCTCATTCGAGAGACGAACATATCCCGGGGTGACCGACGGGCAGTAACGTGTCACATAAGCGCCGTCACTCAAACGAACGACGAGTGTCGGTGACCTTATCACCCGTTGGTTGCTACTGTTCTCAAAAAAAATAGTAGAAACCAAATTTTCTCAAACAAAATGATTTTTCAACACAAAAATCCAAAAAAGGCCAAAATAATTAAAATAAACTAAATGAGATGGGTATCCAGAATATTTGCCCTCGACTTTTACCTTTTAGGTTGGATTCTTGATGATTCGGATCCCGCACGCTTCACGAGAAATTGGTAAAAAATCAAGAAGACAAAGGTTTGGATTTTTCTTTCTTGGTTTTCACAAAATGCACAAATGTTGGAATCAAAATTCTTAGAAACTAATCAATTTTAGCTCCTTTGAATTAATTATGATTCACAAATCAAAAAGTAAAATGGAGAAATCTTGAGATGAGGAAAAAAGTATGCTGGAAAAAATGTTAATTTTTGTCCAACTCGCCAGCCAACCCCATAAAAGGGTGAAAATTAGGTTTTTATAGGCTTTGAATCACCGACGGCCATCTGAGCCACACCGACGGACATCTGAATCCATTGACGGGCATCGGGGCTCTCCATCGAGAGACGGTCATTCCGTGACCGGTGGGCTAGCCGCCTGTGGAGATAAACTTCCTTTTTTACCCTAAAACTCCCAATTTTCTTTTTCTCTTCGTCGGGAATGAAGAAAACATATTTCTCGTGAATCTAGTAGGCCAAAATCTCTGAATCCCAACCGTTCATTCGGATTCGGGCATCGATTTCTTCATCGGGTAATCTCTGATCTGGACTTCCTCGGGACACGGTGCTTACAGTTGCCCCCAATTTTGGGGAAACTAGCGCGCAAGTGCCTAGATGAGCCAAAATTCAGAGAAAAAAGAAAACAAAAGGAAGAATAGCGTACCTGGAGCAATCCTTACCTTCCATATTTCTTGCTGGGTAGACCTTGTCTCCGTCTGCTCAGCGGATAGCGATGGATGTCCCTACCGATCTCGTCTTGACCTGCAAGGGGTTGATAAGGTGTAGCATTCTCTAGCTACAACCTTGATGTGAAGAGCGGTGTTCTCTAACCACAACTTCAGTTGCCCTACTGACCTCGTCTCGATCCGCCTGCCCTTTCGCTAGCCTTGTCTTGGCCTGCACGGGGAATGTGAGATGCAGCACTCTCTGACTGCAATCCCAGTTGCAAGATATGGTGTTTTCTAACCACAGTGCCGCCGCGACGTATTATATTGCTGGTACCTTACCGACCTCGTCTCGGTCTGCATGGTCTTTCGCTAGCCTTGTCTCGGCCTGCACGGGGAAGGTGAGATGCAGCACTCTCTGACTGCAATCCCGGTGTGAAGAGCAGTGTTTTCTAACTGCAACTTTGATTATGAGATGCGGTGTTCTCTAACCGCTATCTCGAGGTGGAGAGCAGTATTCTCTAACTGCAACTCCGGTTGTGAAGTTTCCCTGCTAACCCCCATCCAATCTACAAGGTGCGTAGCACTCTTTGGCTGCCGCGTGAACTGTGAGATGCTGCACTCTCTGACTGCAATCTCGGTTTTGTTAGAAATTCCTTGCTAATCCCCATCCGATCTGCAAGGCGTGCAGTGCTCTCTAACTACAACGTGGATTTTTGAGGTGCGGTACTCTCTGACCACAGTCTCTGCTTGTTGGCATTTTCTTGCTAATCCTCATCCGATCCGCAAAGTGAATGTCCGTTGGAGTATGATTTTGGGAGAACATAACGCTTGATGTATCCATCCTCCAATGTGATTGAAGTCTGGATCAATATTAAGCAATGTTCCTGTGCGATAATGAATATTTGTTAATTCATATATAAGTGATCCTTGCCTGATATGCTCATAAATGATTTTGGATTATCATTTATTATTTATCATTATTTTCTATGCATCATTTCCTGTGGTCATATAGTTGTAAAGTAGATAAACATAAAAGTTTACAGCCGCCCTTAATGCGAATAAATCACAAATATAGAAAGAAAAGAAATAAAAATATGTAAAACTAAAAGTAAATGTTTTTTCCACTAAAACTCTATTTTTGTACAATGTACATACAAGTGCAATAATAATAAATAGCATATAAAAAGAAACAATAATACAAAAATGTCATCCCAACTCCCTGAATAACTACAATGGTGGATAATCCGTGAGCTCCTCCTCGGGGTCATCATCCTCATCATCAGACAGATGCATCGGCTGGGGCTGAGGCTGAGGTGGAGGCTGAGGCTGAGGCTGAGGTGCAGAAGGTCCGGCTCAGAAGTAGAAGGCTGGCTAGAAGGACCTACTGGGTCTGACCGCTGAGAGTTCCATACCCTGACCATGGGCTGGAACCTAGGAGGAACTGCCTTTGGCACGGATCGAGGCTGTGATCTCTCAGAACTCTATAGCTGAAACTGTACCTGAGCATACGAGTCCAGGAAGGGTTGCGCGCATACTGTCATGAAGCGCAAGGTGTCCGTGATCATCCCCCCCCCCCCCAACTCCTTGAAGGCCCTGCTCAACTAGCGAGTCTGCTCAACCGAATCGGTCCTCATACTCTCTAGTCTCAGCTCTGTCTGCCCCCTGAACTCCCTCATGGACTGAGCTAGGGGGGAATGGTCCCCTCCAACCCCTGGACTCTGGACCTGAGAGAGTCAAGCGACTCATCTATCATCTGAAGAGTCACGTTGATCCTCTGAGCTACCTGGTCCTAGGACGTCCTCAACTCCTGCCTGAGCTACTCTCTGGGGCCCTCCTGCTCCTGCGTGATGTGCTCTATGAGCCTAGCTTACTCCTGACTCATATGCTCCATAATCCTGGCCTGCTCTCGGACAATATGCTCAACAAGCCCGGCCTGCTCCTGGCGCATGCGCTGAATGATGCTCGCCTGCTCCTGAATGATGGCCTGCTACTGGTCCAGCCTCTCCTGAGTGAGTCTGTCCCTCTCTCTAAATTGCTCATGGAGGACCTTGTCCCTCTCGTCTTGCCTGCACTCAAATGCTGCAAACATGGAGACCATGAGCTGGGAGATGTCTGGCTGTGATGGCTGAGGCTGAACTGGCTCCGGCGTCTGCTCTGGTTGCGAAGCTGTGGAGGTAGATGCCCCCGGGTCTCCTTTGGAGTAGGGGTGGAACCTCTCGGATGGCCTGAGTATGGCTCGCTGTACCCTCGTTGCTGGAGGAGGAGTGGGGGTCGGCACCCTCGGTGCTGTAGGAGTGCCAAACAGGTCGTCCATAGTGAACTCCAACTCAAAGTCCGATGGCGTCCTCTGCTGCTCCTGCTCTGGCTGTATCTGTGGCTACTCCTCCTGGTAATGCTGGTGCTGGGGAGGCTGCTCCCCTGGATACTCTGGATATAGGGGCTGCTGCTCCTGCGGCTGTGGCGGTGCCTGCTCTGGATGCTCCTGTGCTGGTGCTAGTGGAGGAAGTGCAAAGGCTCGCCGAGTCTCGTGTATGGTAAGGAGTCTAAATGCCTCAGGCTGCCCTGCTAGCTGCAACACCATCCCCATCTGTACAGCGGCTGGGGCATCTACGTATATCCCCTCATCCAAGGCACCCCCAAGTCTGTCCGGGGCGACACCCAATCCTAGGAGCAATCTGGTAATAACTCCACCGATAATCACCACTGGGGCTGTCCCCCTGGAAACCCTGACCATGTTAGCCAAAATCTCATGGCTAATATTCAGACGCCGGCCTGTCACCATGGCCTAGAGGCTCCAGATCTCCACCGCATTAAGCGACCCTGGGTTACCAGCCCGTCCGAGGTACGAGCTGGAGAGCACTCTGTGCAAATACCGGAGTGCCTGTGAAACCAACACGGTACTCTTTGCTGTATCATGGTCATACAGCACTTCGGGTAGGGCTATGGCCGCCCAATGGGCGCGTCTCACTGCTCGCTGGGGCACTATCACTCCGTCGCCCCATGGGAGTCCCATGGCCTCTGCAAAACGCCAACGCATGATCCTGAACTGCTGACCATCGAACCAAAACTGCATCACTCCAGGCTCGGTGTTAGATCTCTGGTACCCTCCGTAGTGCAATGTGGCCAGGACCTACCGCACTGCCACTGGATGTGTCTGGAAGGCCGGCGTCAAGAACTCCGTCCAGCCTGCGCCCTCCATAAGTATGTCGATCTCCTCGGCCATCCCCAAGGCCTCTAGGAATGGCCTAGAAATGAAGCGACTGGCTCGGAACTCCACCTGAACCAGTGCTTTGTATCTTTGTGCAGCCTCGGCGTCCATCCAACCCGGAGCCAGCAGCTCATGCTGGCCCTGTGGGACACATTGTCATGGAGGCATCCTACAAGAAATAAGTTATGCAATTAAATTAACATAACGGCCATAAATAGACGATTTATAGTATAAGGCAAATCGGGTATCCTTCAGACAAGGAAAGTCTAACCCGAAAAGAAATAAGGGAAAAATAAAAATAACAACAATAAAAAAATAAAAATAAAAATAAAAGTAAAAATAGATAATAATAACATAATAACGAAATAATAATAAAAAAAATTGGGCAGCATCCGGGCAGGGATGTGCCCAACCCCCTGCATTATGAAAGGCAAAATAACGACAGGCCTCAGGCCCCAATAACCAACCATAATAAATAAAATAAAAAATTCGGGCAGCATCCCGGCAAGGATGTGCCCAACTCCCTGCATCAGGAAAAACAAAATAACGACAGGCCTCAGGCCCCAATAATCAATCGTAATAAATAAATAAAAAAATAAAAAATTGGGCAGCACCCCGGCAAGGGTGTGCCCCACACCCTGCATTAAAAACGAGAAAACCACAGGCCTCAGGCCCCAACAGCAATACAATATTTATTGGTTTCGCAACTAATACATGCGTAAGCATTTCTCATTTCTAAGCAAGCATGCTTTATTAGAATTCAAGGCAACAAAATTTTCATGTAAAGTTGCCTAACAATATAATTAATTATTTAAACAGTACCTAAGGCTAATTATTAAGGCACAATATCTATCCTAACAATCCTTAGTAATAAAAAAATGAAAAATTAAATTTATTTACTTGAAATTAAGATCAGAAGAAGAAAATAAGTAGAAGAAAGTAAATAAAAAATAGTTACTGACCTGTAACTTGTAGAAAAATGATGAAAACGGAGAAAATATACTTCACTGGGTGTCTGGTAGCGTAAAGAATGAGAAAATGCAAGACAAAAATGTGAAAAGATGAAGAAAAGTGAGAAAAATTGTAATGAGGGACAGTTTGAAGAAGGAAAGCAAAAAGACAAAGGCCAAAAACTGCCTGTCCGTCGGTCTCTGCCTGCTTATATAGCTTTCGTGACCAACGGGCTGGGCGCCTCCAGGAGCGACAGACGGGCTGCCCGTCTGTCGTTCAAAATTCCCTCCTTTAATGCATAATTAATGCACGTGCTAAATGCAATGATGATGCATGCATCTGCCAAGTGGATGACTTCCGACGGGCAGGCCACCGCTGCTGAGGCACGGGTAGGCCGTATGTGGAGTGCTTCTATAAATTTGACCAGTTTTCCTTGGGATTCGTGCCTTCTTCTCATATTCACCTTTTTCTATCTTCAGTCTTGGACTTTTAAAGGATGACTTCTCCTCTTTTCCAAAAGATGTACCGCATCTTGGATGACGCTCGCACCTGGGAAAATAACGTCCTCACTACTCTGTCCGGGCTAAAACATTTACGGAGAGCCAAAATAGACCACAACTTACTCCTAACTGCAACCCATTTTTGGAATCCCTGCTTCCATGTTTTCAAATTTACTTATCAGGAGTTGTGCCCCCTGCCTGAGGAGTTTGTTGCTATCACTGGAGCATGGTACCCTCCCCATGAACTGCCCTACGTCCCCCACTACGGTCTGATTCAGATTCGGGATATTGCCCTATCTCTACGTATAGCTCCTTCCGAGGCCGCTCGGCTGCTCTCATAGGGTCCTACTTTTCCGCTAGAGCCATTAATCGAGGCTCTAGACAGACTTTCTGATGTCCCTACATATCGGGTAAGCATTGTGTTCTTATTTTATATGATGAGCTTCTTGACCATAGCTCCAGGGGACTTGGTTGGCGACCTCCGCCTGTTTGGGGTTCTAGATGACTTTCACCGCGGACTATCCCCCTTTCCCCTTATTCTGGCCGAAACCATTCTGGGCTTGGATGTTGTACGCTCTGGATCCACCACCTCATTCATCGAAAGCCCCTTATTACTCTAGGTACGTCATTATTTTAAAAGGTAGTGCATCCCTTGTGGATTTTCGCACTAGCTTTTCTTAGCGGGAAGTGCATCCTTTCGGATTTTCACACAACCCTATGCCTAATTTTTGCCTGAAGTAAAACTGACTTACTCCAGCGGCCTTTTTTTTTTTTTTAGATATGGTTGCAGGAGAAACTGAAGATGCTATCAGAACCACCTCCCCGAGTCATCGCAGAATACTCGCCGAGACATTTCCTCCCGCATCGACGGTTGTATTCTTGCATAACTCCTGATGAACACACCGCTATATTTGGCGAGCTATCAGACGATGACATCAGTTTCATATCTGCCTGGCTCCCTCTGTCTCATGCAGTCGTTGACGGATCATTAGGGTGTGTTCCCCTATGCGGGCTTCGTCAGGCCACCTTCTGCATTACAGCCCGATGTGCTCGTCAGCTCGGGATGACCCAAGATGTGGTGAGGGTCCCAATATCCTTTAAAGGAGGAGCTTTCTCTGCTGCTTTCGTTTCTCGCTATCATGAGCTGTCGAGCCAACTTCCAGTTAAGACCGTCATACCTCGATTCGGAGCTCATTCCATGGCCTCTACCAGCGAATATAAGAGATGGGTCCTCAACCCAGCGTCTGACAACAGGATGCGAGGACTTAAACACTTGGCCGGTGAGAGTAGCGGTAGGTCCTAGTTTATCTTACACATGTACACCCCTTTGGGCATTATGTTCCTTTTTAAAACAGAACTAGAAAATGATGGAAATGAAAAGAATAATTCTTATTTTATTTCACAAAATTGTGTACATTTCCATAGAATTTCAGCATACATGATCAAATTTTGACGTTAACTCGACCGTGTACGCCCTATTAATTCATGAAACCAAATCTTGATATCATCAACTCATGTTACCAATCGGCCCTCTCGGGTTTTCTCGATCGGACATTTTCTCTCATGCCTCTAATTTTTGCACAGGATGCATTTTTTCGGTTTTCACCCTGTCGAGGCGCCCAATTTTAGCAAAGCCGCCTTTTTTCTATTTTCGAATCGCAGGGCATTTTATTCTCTTCTTTTTATTTTTAGTCTTTAGCTGTGGAACCTTTTGAGTCTATCTATATTGATCGGTTCCCTAAATTCATTGCCATCTCTGTCCGATAAAATTGCAGCTCCTTTAGACAACAGCTTCTTGAGGATGAACGGCCCTTCCCAAGTTGGTCTGAACTTCCCTCGAATATTTAGTGCCCCAGGTCTCATCTGTTTGAATACCAAGTCACCCTCTTTTAATGGATGCTTCTTAACCTTCTTCCCAAAGGATCGGGCGAGTCTCTTTTGGTAGACCTGGTTGTGGTAATAGGCTTTCAATCTGCTCTCATCCAGCAGGTTCAGATGTTGCAACCTTTGCTGTGCCCATTCAGCTTCAGGAATCTGGGCTTCCATGACCACCCTAAGTGACTTAAGCTCTACCTCCACTGGCAACACTGCTTCCATCCCATACACCAGAGAAAACGGCGTAGCACCCGTAGATGTTCTAACCATTATCCTGTAACCCCACAACGCAAAAGGTAGCTTTTTCGCCCAATCTTTGTAGGTCTGGGCCATTTTGGCTAGAATATTCTTAACGTTCTTATTAGCAGCCTCTACTGCCCTGTTAGCCTGTGGTCGGTATGGAGAGGACTTATGGTGCTCAATCCCATATTTCTCAAGCAGCTTCCTCGTTTCTCCCATAAATTGGACCCCGTTATCAGACACTACATGATGCAGGAGGCCATATCTGCAAATCAAATTCCTCTCAATGAACTTTGCCATATCCCGTGCATCAATCTTCTTAAAGGACTCCGCCTCTACCCATTTTGTGAAGTAGTCGATGGCGACTATGATATATCTTTGCCCATTAGATGCTGTAGGACGGATCTCCCCAATAATATCTATTCCCCAGGCTGCAAACGGCCAAGGCGACGTTAGGCTATGTAGTTCTGACACAGGTAGGTGCCTCAAATCTGCATACTGCTGGCATAGCTGGCACTGCTTCATGTACTTTGAACAATAATTATCCATAGTGAGCCAGTAGAATCCTTGTCTCATGATTTTCTTTGCTAGTGTCAAACCGTTCATATAAGCTCCACATACACCTGCATGAGTTTCTTCCATCACCTTTCGGCCTCCCTTTCATCCAGGCATCTGAGTTGAATACCGTCAGCCTGCCTCTTGTACAATGCTCCGTTTATGCATATGAATTGAGTGGATAGCTTGCGGATCATTCTTTTGTCTTTTTCAGTAGCTTCTTCCGGAAATTTCGTGCTCTCTAAATAATTCATGATATCAAAATACCACGGCTTTCCGTCGGCTACCTCTATTTCCATTATCGGTTTGACCTCAAAGCTAGGCCTCTCAGAACTTGAGATTAGAACTGGTTTCATGGCTACTCCTTCTGGATTGTCCCACATTGACACTAGGGTTGCCAGTGCATCAGCCAACCGGTTTTCATCTCTTAGCACGAAATGGAACGTACAAGTCTCAAACCGACTCCATAGCTCTCGCATATACTCGACGTACGGCATTAAATGCTCTTCCTTAATAGCCCACTCTCCCCGAATCTGGTTGATTACTAAGGATGAGTCTCCATACACCTCCACATCCTTTGCCCCCAGGGCAATTAAAGTTTCCAGTCCGAAAGTGCATGCCTCATACTCAGCTTCGTTGTTAGTGGCCCTGTATCTCAACTTTTTGGCCAAAGGGTGTTTTTCGTCATCCGGGGTTGTCAGGATAATTCCTACTCCTACCCCTTTACTGTTAACAGCCCCGTCAAAGTGCAGTTGCCAACCTTGAACAGAGATTGCCGCTATGTTTTCATCCGAAAAATTAAACTCAAGCGAATCGCCCTGGATGGGATGATCGACTAGAAACTCGGCTACTGCCTGCCCTTTGATAGTTTTTCAAATGATATACTCGATATCGAACTCCTGTAGCAACAGCAACCACCTTCCCATTTTCCCAAGCAAAGACAGTGCTTCTTGCAAATACCTCAGAGGGTTCTACTTTGTCACTGCCCGTACTTTGTACGAATGGAAATAATGTCTCAGCTTCTTGGATACCCAAATCACGGCGAGGTAGGTTTTTTCCACTTCTGTATATTTTACCGCGTAAGCGAGGAATTTCTTGCTGAGATAATAGACTGCAAATTCCACTCCGAATTCATCTTCCTGCTCCATCATGGCACCTACAGAGCCATCTTCCACTGCCAAATACAAAATGAGCGGCTTGACGGGTTGCGGTGGTCTCAGTACCGATGGGTTCAACAAATACTCTCTGATGCTGTCGAAGGCCTTCTAACAGTCCTCGTTCCATACCACAGGCTGATTCTTTCTAAGCAGTTTGAAAATTAGCTCGCATATCGAGGTGAGTTTTGCAATTAACCTGCTAATATATTGTAACTTGCCCAGGAAACTTCTCACATCTTTTTCGTTTTGCGGCACTAGCATTTCCCTAATAGCTTTCACCTTATCCGGGTCGATTTCGATCCCTTTTTGGCTAACCACATGCCTTAGCAGCTTTCCTGAAGTTACTCCGAAGATACACTTTTTGGGATTTAGCCGCAGGTTGTACTTATCTATTCTGGCAATAAACTTCTCTAATGCTTCAAAGTGGCCCTCCCTGGTGGCTGACTTGACCATCATGTCATCTACATATACTTCCACCTCTTTATGGATCAAGTCACTCAAGATCTTTGTCGCCATCCTCTGGTAGGTAGCCCCTGCATTCTTCAAACCAAAAGGCATCACTCTATAAGCATATGTCCCCCACTCTATGATAAAAGCCGTTTTGATCGGATCAATTATCTTATTGAGGATCTAGTTGTATCCCGCATAACCATCCCCAAAGCTGTACATCGTGCAATTGGCGGTACTGTCTATCAATACATCGATATGGGGTAGTGGGAAATCGTCCTTCGGACAGGCCTTGTTCAAATCTCGATAGTCCACGCATACCCTCACTTTTCCATTCTTTTTGGCCACAGGAACTACATTGGCTAACCACATGGGGTACTGTACTTCTACCAGGAACTTAGCTTTAATCTGTTGCCGAATTTCTTCTTTTACCTTATCTGCCCATTCTGGCCTAAGTCTTCTCAGTTTTTGTTTCACAAGCTTGTGGTCTGGATAAGTCGGAATGGCATGTTCCGCGACGTTCCAATCGATTCCCGGCATGTCCTCATAGGTCCAGGCAAAGACTTTTTCATATTTTTTAATTTTTCTCTCAAATTTTTCTCTTTCCTGAGGAGTTTTGTTTGATGCTATCAAGATTTCTTTTGGATTTTCCGAGGTTCCAAGATTAAATGGGGTAGTATCAGTAGAATCAATATCAAATATGGATGGAATGTGATCATGATCATGCATGTTGAAATTATCAGAAACATCACACAAGTAAGCAAAATCATTCATTTCATTAATAAAATTATAATTGTCATTTACATCATTAAAAAGTTCAGGAATGAAAATACAATCTAAACCGGTCTCTTCCTCATCTCCCGCTGGATCTGCCAAAGCCAACGGTCCTGCATCATCAAGGTTGATCGGAGGCTCTTCATCCACCTCTTGAGCAGCTTCTTCTATCTTCGCCTTCCTTTTGACATGAGCGGTCAGCATAGCTTCGGTCACCACTTCTTCAGGCTCTTCCCTGTCCCAGATAGCTCTGTTGGTCAAGACCTCTTCATCTCAAAAGTCATCGGCTGGCTTAATCATCCCGATGTCCCAGTCATAAATATCGCTGAATACCTCAAAGCCTGGCACAATCCTTCCATCAACCAACTGAGGCTCGGCCTCCCCAGTGTAAGCGCAAAGTGCTGTTGCGGGCACGAAACTTTCCTAGAGGTGAGGAATCCCCTCTGCTGGCTTCACTCCTCTCTGCATTCCTCCTTTATAGCCCAGGCGCTTTCTGTCCTTCTGACCTTTAGTGGCAATGGCCTCTGGTATCCCTTAGGAGTTCTTCCCCAATCCAGCACTCGGAAGGAACGCCATCTTCTTCATCACAGCTAGCACTTGTGGGCTTCCTTCTGTTGTCCTTTCCTCCTTGATCATGGCCACGTGGAATCCACTGAAAGGCTGCCTCGCTATCTCGAGTATTGACACTTGATTCTCTCTTGCAGCCTTGATGGTCACCACTTGTCCTTCGTGTGGTATCTTGACCATTTGGTGGAGAGTAGAGGGAACACCCCCAACTTGTGGAACCACGGTCTCCCCAACAATGCTAAAAAATTGGCAGGAATGGGTAAGACTATGAATTCTACCTCAGTCTCCACTGGCCCCGTCTTGACCAACGCCTTGAAAGTCCCTGAAGCATGCCGACGAGAATTGTCATAGGCTGTGATCATCAAATCTGATTTGGCTAGCATGTCCCCCATCACTCCAAAGGCTGCCATGGCTACTTGAGGGCACACATTAATTGACGACCCATCATCCACCATCACACAAGAGGTGTGTTTCTGATTGATTTGAGCCCTGATGTACAAGGGGCGACTGTGGTTGCGGCCTTTCACGGGTAAATCAGCATTTGTGAACACCACACTCTCTCCAGCCCCTCCTTTTACCACCTCCAGCAGCTCAGTGGGCGAAATCGTTGTAGCCACCATCGTCATGCATAGAGCCTCTACCAGTCTTTGTCTATGAGAGGGGGACTGTCTCAGTAAATCCCAAATGGAGATCTGGGCCGGCATCTTCTGCAACTGTTTGACTATCTGATCCCCTTCTGGCTCTTTTCCCTCCTCTTTCTGACCTTCCCTGTGCTCTTGAGGCGCTGCCACTTCCGGCATTACTCTCGCACTGCGGGTCACTGCTCCTACCTTCATTTTTCCTTTACGCTCTTCCGCTTCCTCCTCCTCTGAACCCCATGGGTCAGGAAACTCAGTAGCTCCATCATTATCACTTCCATTCTCACTAGTGGACCAGCAATCGATCACTGCAGCGAGCATCCCTTTTTCACTTACCTCGTAGAGGCTCGTGACAGCAGTGTTTACATCGACGCCGTATAATTCATTCAAGACAAACTCCTCCGGTAAGCTGGATCCGATCATGAACACGGGTGGGGGCACCTTGTTATATCCAGCTTTCTTCTGGCCTTCCCTCTTCTCAGGGTCTGTAATCTGCTTTGTATCGATCAGGTCTTGGATTGCATGCCTCAAAGCCTTACAGTTGTCTGTCACATGATCCGTGTGCTGATAGTAAGCACAGTAATCATTCTCCTTGTGACCCGGTATTCCTTGCGTCCTAGGAGGTCTAGGAGGGAAGGGCTGTAATTTTCCTTCCTTCATCAGCCTTCTCAGAACCCATGACAAGGATCTTCCCAGGTTTGAAAAACGTCTCGTGGTTGCGTCGGCAGCAGACACCTCAACAGTTCTTATGGTGCTACTGCTGGGACCCACTGGCCTACTTGCCCCCTGGCTACCAATCCCCCTCTTGGCATAGCTATCACTGTTCGCTCTTCGGGCCAGGTACTCTCCTTCCGCTTCAATGGCTATATCCTTCAAGGACTCCCAGTCTTTTAATCCCTTCATCTTCAACCCTTCTCTCAAGTATGGGCTTGCGTTCTTGATGAATAATCTAATCTGGTCCTGAGTCTCCGGCTTCCTTCTCATTTCCATCACTCTGTTCCTCCAGCGAGTCAAGTACTCATGGAAGGATTCACCATCCTTTTGCTGCAGCAACTATAGATCTTTGAGGGTCACGTCCATCCTTGTGTTGCAATCGTATTGTCTTAAGAACTCTTCCGTCAGCAAATCCCAGTCTTCTTTGGTTCTACGGTCAAAACCATGGTACCAATCTATAGCCGGACAAGTCAGACTTAACCAAAAATATTCCACCTTTTGTCTCTTCGTCAAGGTGGTCCCCTTCATGATCAATGACTGTCATAGCCGACAACGGTCCTCGAATCACTTCCCTCAAACCATCCTCGAAGTGTTGGCACTTAAACTCTTCCATCAAAAGCAACTCGGGTACATACTTGCTTAACCGGTTGAACTCCTTCTCGTACTCATTCCCCGCTATTTTAAACTGATGAACTCCTTCCACTTAGCTTCCCGGTATGCCTTCGTCACATATTTCTGTTCAAACTCTTGCTTGAAGAACTACCATGTCAACTCAACTGGTCGTTGAGGGTTACGAAGCACAAGCTTCCACCAATCGTACGCTGGCCCTTGTAGTAGCGACACTGCACAAGATACCCTCTGATATCCGGGACAGTTAATCTCTTGTAAAATCCGGTCTACTCTCTCAATCCAGAACTCGGACACATTCGATTGGTCCAACGAAGTCCCATGAAAATCTTTCGCTCCTCTCTTTCTCAACAACTCAGTAGGATCCTTAGGAGCCGTTAACTTATCCACTAACTGAAGTAAACCTTGCACTAAGGCCAGATTCTCAAATCCCATACTAGGCATATCATGACGCTCATCACATTGATGTTGCAGAGCAGGCTCTTCAACTCTAACCGCATTAACACTGCCCGTTATCTTACCCATGTTCTCACTTGGATCAGACTCCATCTAGACACTACACAAGACACATCTGCATTAGGCCACGACACAAAACGGACTCGCATGCAATGACTCGACACTCAAACAATCAAAGACAACCAGAACCGCCTAAACCAGTGCTCTGATACCACTAAATGTAACACCCTGATACCCCCATTGGAAGGATACCGGGGCGCTACCCAACACTCACTCAAAAACATACATACATCACAGCGAAAGCATACAATAAAATGATAAATCTTATAATCTAATCAAAATATATTATATACATCATCAAATACATATATCACTGTACCCAAAAAGAATTACATAATTACATAACCAAAATGATATACAAAAAGAAATACTGGAGGAGTACAAAATAACACAAAACTCTACTCTTGTTTGGCCGACCTACAGATGCGCAACTCGAACTGAACAAAACCTACCACCTACACGGGAAAACAACCCGTGCTAAGCGATAACGCTTAGTGGGGAGGAACAAAGATAACAGAGCACTATGGAATAATATCATGCAAAAACATATATAAATAAGCATCAACAGACTGAATTCTCTAAGTAACAAAAATAGAGATACATGAATCATAATCACTATAAGAAAGCAGGGCTTAACAACAGCATGCATAAAACAATTACACTAACTGAAATCACTCAATAATCATAACATTTCACTAAGCAAAATGCTAAACACTTCAAACAATAGCCTGAATTTCAGTGGTGGTGGATACGAGAACACTACACTATAGGGATACTATGAATAGTATCAAAAAGTGGAGACCAAAGCCTCAACACTATCACTAAACACTAGACCCTAAGCGGGTCATCGTAAGGCCCAAACGGGGCAACATAGGCAGCAGCACTCATTATCCCTTTGTAAGCATGCTTATCTATCCACTACTATGACACTTCAGGCTCAACTTACTAACTCACAATTATAATACTTTAAATTATCCAAAGACACGAATCAAAACACTATTATTATCATCAATCACTAATACAAAAGCTAGAACAAAATATCATCAAGGCATGAGTAAAACCATGTACCATGAAATAACGTGAAACCATGCAAGGTGGGCAAAAATAATCAATTTAGAAAATAGGGCAGGCAGGAAGGGCCTCTGTCTCGATCGCGACATGCATCACACTCACGAAAAAGCACAGGGTACCCGTCGCGCGCTCGCGACAAAGCACAGCTTGACAGACGCTCACATTTTTGAGCTCTATCGCGCTCGCGACAGAGACCGGGCACTTCCTCTTTGCTTTCATGCTCGGAGGCAAGCTTGCGCTGAGGCTCGGCTTACTGAAGCCCGACCTACCGAGCTCTCTATCGCGCTCACGACTTACGTCGCGTTCGCGACAGAAGGCTCCTTAGCAACAAAAAGGTCATTCCGCACTCTGTCGCACTCATAACAGGCATCGCACTCGCGACAGAGACGAAAATTACCTAGAATCTGCACTTCTTCCCAACTTAACCAATACTCAAATCCACTCAATCATGCACTAACACTTACCTCAACACTCAATTGCCTACCAAGTCATACTTATCATCAATATATACTCAATTTAAACAAGAAATCACAATTAAATCACAAGAGCATGCAAACCAGAATTTACACTAACTCATGCTATTTCACTTCCAAAACTTTACATGCAAATCACTATAACTTGAAGCATGCCAAACCAACGATCCGACTCAATCAAATACATGCATTTACACATAATTTAACACTCAAAATCACCAGAAAATTAAAACATAACACACAGATGATCCAAAAAGAGAAGAGGTCAAAACACTTCCAAACCTCAAAATGAAGCTTCAATCCAACCCTTCAAGATCCAACTTTTTCTTTCCCTTTGCTCCTCCTTCTTTCCTCAGATTCTTCCACAAAACCCAGCTAAATCAACACTAAATCAATCCATACACTCACTCTTCCAAAACCAGTAAACAAAGAAAGAGGAAGAGACCCAAATCACAACCCAAGCACTTACCTTTTCAAAACTTAGCACAAACTCAGAAATCCTACACAAAGATTGAAGCACCAACTCATGGAAAGATGAAGGGCATCAAAAATGAAAAGAAAGAGAAGAGAGGAACGGGAATTGAGCAAGCCAAGAGGGAAATTCCGCTTCCACAGGAAGCTAATCCCCTTTTCTGCCCTCCCTTCCCTCTCTCTTCCTTTTTCATTAAATGCCCAACCACCAAGTCCACATAGCAAGCTCCTATTGGACCCTAGAATCCAAATCTTTGACTTTCTCTTCATCCTTGGCACCATACACATTACTCACTAGATAAACTCTTCACTTAACGCTTTAATTAATCTTGCAATTTAGTCCTCAATTACTCAAATTCCCACATGCCCAAATTACTGAAATACCCTTAATTTCTCGACTTAACATGCAAATTCTGACTAGGTCCTTTTTGGGTCATTACAATCACTCCCCCTTAAGAAATTTTATCCTCGAAATTTCCCCGCTAATCACATATATCCAAGAACCCAACAGCCAAACATACACAAAAGCTTAATAATACAAACTTACCGGAAGGCCCTGCTGGTTCAGCTGCGTCTTCCCCAATCATAGCATACACTCGCGGGCGCACATACACTTCTTCAACTGGCGATTTTTGCACCGATTTCGATGGTGCCTGAGAAGGTTTTCCACTACCTCTGCGACTTCGGTTCCCTCTCGATCTCTGCTCACTTACTCTACTTTCCAGCTGATCTTTAAGCTCTCTTCTTTTCGGGCAATTTGTTAAGAAATGCTCTTTGCTTCCACATTTGAAGCACGCTCCAGAGATCCCTCTACACTCACCCCAATGGTATTTCTGACAATGCTCGCACTCCAGAATCACACTTCCCTTACTAGAGGGTGGCGCTACACTCCCAACTTTCGATTGTACTAGAACCGAACCTTTCGCTCCTGGGCCATTCGGAACTCCTCTTGACTTCTTACCACTCCCAAGTCCGCTATCCGGGGCTCTCGTCTTCTGCTCCATCCTCTGCTTGATCAACTCAGATTCTTCTAACTTGATCGCTCCTGCCACTAACTAGTAGTAGTTGACCGGTTGCATGACTGTCATAGCCGACAACGGTCCTCAAATCACTTCCCTCAAACCATCCTCGAAGTGTTGGCACTTAAACTCTTCCATCAAAAGCAACTCGGGTACATACTTGCTTAACCGGTTGAACTCCTTCTCGTACTCATTCCCCGCTATTTTAAACTGATGAACTCCTTCCACTTAGCTTCCCGGTATGCCTTCGTCACATATTTCTGTTCAAACTCTTGCTTGAAGAACTACCATGTCAACTCAACTGGTCGTTGAGGGTTACGAAGCACAAGCTTCCACCAATCGTACGCTGGCCCTTGTAGTAGCGACACTGCACAAGATACCCTCTGATATCCGGGACAGTTAATCTCTTGTAAAATCCGGTCTACTCTCTCAATCCAGAACTCGGCCACATCCGATTGGTCCAACGAAGTCCCATGAAAATCTTTCGCTCCTCTCTTTCTCAACAACTCAGTAGGATCCTTAGGAGCCGTTAACTTATCCACTAACTGAAGCAAACCTTGCACTAAAGCCGGATTCTCAAATCCCATACTAGGCATATCATGACGCTCATCATGTTGATGTTCAGAGTAGGCTCCTCAACTCTAACCGCATTAACACTGCCCGTTATCTTACCCATGTTCTCACTTGGATCGGACTCCATCTAGACACTACACAAGACACATCTGCATTAGGCCACGACACAAAACCGACTCGCATGCAATGACTCGACACTCAAATAATCAAAGACAACCAGAACCGCCTAAACCAGTGCTCTGATACCACTAAATGTAACACCCTGATACCCCCATTGGAAGGATACCGGGGCGCTACCCAACACTCACTTAAAAACATACATACATCACAGCGAAAGCATACAATAAAATGATAAATCTTATAATCTAATCAAAATATATTATATACATCATCAAATACATATATCACTGTACCCAAAAAGAATTACATAATTACATAACCAAAATGATATACAAAAAGAAATACTGGAGGAGTACAAAATAACACAAAACTCTACTCCTATGTGGCCGACCTACAGATGCGCAACTCGAACCGAATAAAAGCTACCACCTACAAGGGAAAACAATCCGTGCTAAGCGACAACGCTTAGTGGGGAGGAACAAAGATAACGGAGCACTATAGAATAATATCATGCAAAAACATATATAAATAATCATCAACAGACTGAATTCTCTAAGTAACAAAAACAGAGATACATGAATCATAATCACTATAAGAAAGCAGGGCTTAACAACAGCATGCATAAAACAATTACACTAACTGAAATCATTCAATAATCATAACACTTCACTAAGAAAAATGCTAAACACTTCAAACAATAGCCTGAATTTCAGTGGTGGTGCATACAGGAACACTACACTACAGGGATACTATAAATAGTATCAAAAAGTGGAGACCGAAGCCTCAACACTATTACTAATCACTAGACCCTCAGCGGGGTTATCACAAGGCCCAAACGGGGCAACATAGGCAGCTGCACTCACTATCCCTTTATAAGCATGCTTATCTATCCACTACTATGACACTTCAGGCTCAACTTACTCACTCACAATTACAATACTTTAAATTATCCAAAGACACGAATCAAAACACTATCATTATCATTAATCTCTAATACGAAAGCTAGAACAAAATATCATCAAGGCATGAGCAAAACCATGTACCATACAATAATGTGAAACCATGCAAAGTGGTCAAAAAGAATCAATTCAGAAAATAGAGCAGGCAGGAAGGGCCTCTATTGCGCTCCCGACAGAGCAACCCGTTGCGCGCTAGCGATGAAGCACAGCTCCGTAGATGCTCACTTTTTCGAGCTCTGTCGCGCTCGCGATGAAGCGACGAACTTCACGCTCGCGACAGAGACCGGCCACTTCCTCTTTGCATTCGCGCTCGGAGGCACGCTCGCGCTCCGCACTCTGTCGCGCTCACGACAGAGATGAAAATTACCTAGAATCTGCACTTCACTGCTCTTCTTCCCAATTCAACCAATACTCAAATCCACTCAATCATGCACTAACACTTACCTCAACACTCAATTGCATGCCAAGTCATACTTATCATCAATATATACTCAATTTAAACAAGAAATCACAAGAGCATGCAAACCAGAATTTACACTAACTCATGCTATTTCACTTCCAAAACTTTACATGCAAATCACTACAACTTGAAGCATGCCAAACCAACTGTAATGGCCCAAATACCGGTCTAGAAGTGTCAGAGTGTAATTCCAGTATTATCATGATGATCGCAGCGTCGAACAGTGCAGAGAATGAGTTTGCCAGTGTTAAAATTTAGTAATAAGTGGGTTAAAAATATAGTGATTCCGGGACAGGTGACACCGAGGTGGCTATACAGCGGACCCGGCTGTCCAGCGCCCGAAAAATTTTAATTTTACCAAAATGATCTGTGGGTTATAAGGAGTTTAGTGGTGAAATCGGAACTGAAAACGAAGCTAAAACGGCCTCCGAAAGTCATTTTGAAGTTGGCTACCGGTTCGGTTCAATTTGAACCGGGGTTTGACCGAGATTTGACCAAGGGGTTATGAGAGGTTTATGTGGCCCAATAGAAGTTAAGTGTGTTAAATAATGTAGTGGAAGTGATTTCTGTGAATTTTGACAGCTTTAGGGTTGTATTTTACGGCAGAATGAAAACTGATCGAATCGGACCGGTTTAAGTGAATCAATGCCCAAACGGACTCTGATTGAGCTAAAAATTTGCAGAGAGCCTATTTTTGATGTTTTAAGATCAATGGAATTATTTATAAGTGTAAATAATGAGAGGAACATATAGATGCTTTGGAAAAGTGCAATTAAATCGAAAAATCAAAATTTTGGTTTAAATCGGTTGGACCACCTTGGTTGGACCGGTTAGGTTCATTAGAGGGCTATATAAGAAGAGTGGAGGCCAGATTTCTTTAGAAAAATCCAGCCAAAACGGGCCTCCTCCTCCTTCTTTCAAAACCGTATGTTATTTTTCATACTTTCCTCCATTTTTCTTCATTCTTTCTTTAATCTTTCTCCAAATCTTAGCCTCCCAAACAAATATAAGTACCTATATAACATAAACACAGCAAGTGGAGTCCATTTGGAGCATTAAAAGTGAATAAAACTAAGTATTCAAGCTTATGCCCAAAATTTGAGGTAAGAGATTTAAGTTGTTTTAATTTAGTTTATTGGTCCCTATGGGGGTTTTTGAGGGTGTAGAACACATTTATGATGTTAGATTTCATATTGGAATCTTGGTTTTAAAGTGATGTGGATTTTTGAATTCAGCCACTATAGGAACTTTTATGGTGGAAGTGATTTCAAAGGATTAAGGCTTTGGAAAAGAGGTTTAAGAAGTGGAGAACAAGAATCTAAGGTGAGTGGATACATTATCCTTCCTTTTCCATTGATTTTGTACATGTTTTAGGTTATGTCCAATTGTGAACATGAGATTTAGGCATGTTTAATTAAATCTAATGGGATATTCATAATCTATGGACTTAATATAGTGTATAAATATGATTAGATGAAATTAAAATACATTATTATGAAAAACATAGTGTTGGCCTAATAGTATACTAAAGGAACTATTATGTTTTAGTGAGTTTTAAGGCATGTAAATGATGTTTATAATATGCATAATATGTGTAATACAAGATGGAATAATTAAATGTATGAAAAGAAATCATAATGAAATGTTAAAGTGTTGGTCGAATGGTATTCTTAGGAAAACTTAAAGTTCTAATGGGTTTTAAGGCATGTAATTGATGATTATAACATGTATAGTAAGTGCAATATATAATTGAGTAAATAAAGGAATTAAAATAAACCATCATGTGTGAGTGAGTGTATGGCCGAATTGAACATAATGGAAAAATAATGGGATATGTGATGATATATGGTATAATAATGATATATGTGACATGTATAACATGGAATAAGTGAGATTGAGTGGATAAACAAAATTATAGTGCATGTTATGAGAAATGGTATCCTTGGCCGAATGATATACATAGTGATAATTGTGTATATTTTGATAAGGTATGGAATATAATGTCATAATATGACTATATAATGATAAATGAGTGTGTATACAAAATTGCAAGTGAGAATAATGTGTATGTGAAATGTGTATGATGATAAAGTGTGATAATTATATGAATGATGATGAAATATTTCCCTTAGTAGTTGTCTGGTAGTGAAATCTAGTCCAGGATATAATTGGCTAGCCATATGGATTCCACACCGCGGTACGAGTCATGGCGACTCGATATTGATAGACCAATGACGGTCTATCCCAATGCAGTGTTCAGTGTTTACAGTGTATCCAGTGATTACATTGATCATGCAGTGCAGTGCAGTGAAAATGATCCTATCAGGATCATTTTATAGTGTAATGGGTCTGTGGGGCCCATGTCCTGCATATCCGGTCAGTAGATTTTCTACCAGGTTCATACTAGGGGCATAATGGTAAATAAGTGATAAGAATGATTAAAATAGTGATAAAAGTGAAAATGAGTGAAAATCGAACTAAAATGAAGTAAACAGAAAGTTTAGGGGTAAAATGGTAATTTTATAAAAAGTTGGCAAAAAGTGAGCAAGTTAGGTAAAAGTGTAAGTGGAAGGGTAAAATTGTAATTTTGACAAAATGTGAGGTTAAAATAGTAAAATAGTGAAAAAGTGATAAAATAAGGACCTAATCATAATTTAGTGAAATTATAAGGTTAAAAGTGGTATTTAAGTGTAAAAAATGGTAAAATAGTAATTAAAAAAAAAGTAAATAGGGTTAAAAGTGTAAAATGAAAAATAAGGACACAAAGGGAATTAGTGAAAAAGAAAGGACATGGATGGTATTATGGTAAAAGATGGGACATAAATGTAATTAATGTAAAAGATGGGACATAGATGTAATTAATGAAAAAGTTAAGGACGTGTATGAAATTAAGTGAAAAGATTAAGGACATAAGTGTAAATAATTGTAATTGGTGGAGTAATTATGGAATATATGTATAATTAATGTAATTAGAGTGATTTAATAAATATTATAATTGAAATGAGATTAATTAGTAAATTAGTATAAAAATATGTTAATTGGCAAATTAGTAGTATAGTTAATTAATTAATGAGTTTTAGTGGATCATTATATTGAGAAAATAATTGAATAAATTATTGGATTTAATTAATCAAATCGTAGTTAGTGAAAATTTGTGGATAAATGAATAAATGATTTAAATGAGTGGTTTAAGGATTAAAATGGAATTTGTGAGTTAATAGTGAGATTAATTATAACTAGTGGTATGATTGTAATTATAGTGAATTGAAGTGGTAATGCGGAAATTAATGAATATTGTGGGGACTAAAGTGTAATGTGAAAGAAATATTATGGTATTGATTAGATGGAAATTTGTATGATAAATAATTAAGTAATGTAATAATGAAATTAAGTAATGAAAATTTTGTAATAACTAAAGACTAAATTGTAAATTGACATGAACGAAGGGATTAAAATGAAATTATAAAAAGAGCATAACAATAAGTGCGTGTTTGTAATTAGGGAGCGAATAATTAAGAATTTTAGAATTATATTGATCGATTGAATATTAAGTGTACAATGACTATAATTGATTTATGACTTAACTATAATGTTAGCGGCAATTAAGGGTAAATTAGTAAATTAGTGGCATTATTGTAAATTAGTGAAATTTATTGGACTTAATCGGAATTGATCATAGCAAGGCTAATAATAATGTTTAAGTGCAGATTGAGAGAGAAATAGACCACTAAAAGAATTGATAAATTGGTTATATATATATATATATATATATATATATATATATATATATATATATATATATATATGTATGAAAATTTAAAAGAGGATATTCGAAAATAAATAATAAAGTAGATAATAATGATAATATTAATCAAGTGAAATGAAAAGATAGTGTTTTAATTGTAAGACATAAAGAGGGATTATTTTGTAGCGTTAATTGTTAAGAGAGACTATAGTGAATTAAGCAACAATGTAGATTAATTGAATAAGGGTAATAAGACGGATTAACAAACTAAGTATAGATGAAATAAATTAAATATTCGAAGTGCCTAATTAAGTATATTGGAAAATAAAGATTTACATAGAAAGGGTGATAAACAACGGAGTGATCAATAAACGTTGTTAAGATAAAAGAAAATAGACAAGGTGTTAATGTGAGTAATAATATAAGTGACCAGAATCGATAAAAAAATAACATATTAGAAATGGAAATTTTAGTGACGTATATGTGGACCAAATGAATAGTAGGAAGAGACAGTTATAGGTCAATCGATAGATAAGTGATAAGTGGAAACTATTAAACAAAATGAGTGTATAAGTGAAATGAAGTGGATAAGTGATATCGTAAAGAAAATTTTTTGATAAGTGTAGAATCGAAATAGTAAGGGAAGAAATAATATAGAGATTAATGTATAGTGATAACCATATAAGAGTAAACGCAATTGAAATTAATTAAAGTAAATGACTTATTGGAAGATTTAACGTAATAAATGACATTAACTGAAGAGAGTTAGTATAGTGTAAATGAGTAAAGGAAATATTAGAAACGCAAAGAAAGTAATAGTTTTTGCTCAGTGTTACTAGTAGTGAAATAATGATAAAATTATAAGTAAGTTAATAAATAATTTATTGTCCGGAATTAAATTGCAATTGAGTATACAAATTAAAGGAAGAATCTACGAGATTATTTACAAAGGTAAAGGTATTAAAAAGGAAGTACATATGAAATTGATCGTAAATGACAAATCAAACAAAGTATTAAGTCATTAATGCACATAATAAAGTTAATCACAATAGTTATAATAAGAGTGAAACCCATAGATAAAGTAAAACATCTGAATTAGCAAATAATAGTGGAAATTGATAGCTATAAAGATTAACATTGTAAATGATAACGAAATCGATAAGTGCACAGATTAACAGTGCAAATGATGGTGGAATCGATAAGTGTAAAGGTTAACAGTGTAAGTGATAGTGAAATTGTAAATGGTATGCTAGTGAACAACGAATTGCAGAGTAGTGATAAAGGTAAAGACATTGATTAGTGATAGTAGTGGTAATGATGAAGATAAGGTTAGTGAATACCATTAAGGTATGTTATAAATTGTTTTAAAAGACTTAGAAATAATCGTCTCCATAATCCAAACACAGTAAAATAATTAAGTGAACAAGCATGTAGGATTAGTATGGAAAATTTAGGATAAGTATCCACCACTGAGCATTTTAATGCTCAGCGCGTAAATGTTATTGCACGCAGGTTGTAAAGGTTAAACGTGGCCGAAGACATAGAAGCAATCGAAGATTTAGCGACAGCAAGGACCGAAGAATCTGCATGGCATGTATACAATTGTAGTTGGATAAAATTATGGTATAAGTAGGTAAGTTATATGTTAGTGTATTGTTATGCTTATAGTATATGTATTATTGTGTATGTTATGAAAAAAAAAATTCAGAGCTTTCAAGTGTATCATCAGTGATTGGCAATGCAGTGTAGTGATGTGACATCCAGTATCCGCATCATTTACGGGTATAAGGGTGTTACACCAACGGTCCGACTCAATCAAATATATGCATTTACACATAATTTAACACTCAAAATCACCAAAAAAATTAAAACATAACACACAGATGATCCGAAAAGAAAAGAGGGCAAAACACTCCCAAACCTCAAAATGAAGCTTCAATCCAACCCTTCAAGATCCAACTTTTTCCTTCCCTTTGCTCCTCCTTCTTTCCTCCGATTCTTCCACAAAACCCAGCCAAATCAACACTAAATCAATCCATACACTCACTCTTCCAAAACCAGAAAACAAAGAAAGAAGAAGAGACCCAAATCACAACCCAAGCACTTACCTTTTCAAAACCCAGCTCAAACTCAGAAATCCTACTCAAAGATTGAAGCACCAACTCATAGAAAGATGAAGAGCATCAAAAATGAAAAGAAAGAGAAGAGAGGAATGGGAATTGAGCAAGCCAAGAGGGAAATTCCGCTTCCACGGGAAGCTAATACCCTTTTCTGCACTCCTTGCTGTAACACCCCCATACCCCCGGTAAGGAATATCGGGGCACCACAAGCCAAACCCACACATACTCGAACACACGCATACACAATTTTTGAATTCAAATTCCCTATACCGGGACCATCATCTCGCTGACGCTGTGGAACAGGCTGATCAAGTCTAACTGGAATCACGCTATCAGTTGTCTCTCCTACGTTCTCACTCGGGTCAGACTCCATCTATTCTATACTCTACAAAACAAATAACATCTGCATTAGGCCACAACTCTAGACAGACTCTGACATTCAAGCTATACTTTATATCTTATAGACCAGAACCTCTAACCTATGCTCTGATACAACCAAATGTAACACCCCCATACCCCCGGTAAGGAATATCGGGGCGCTACGCGGACTCTAACGCACACATATGCGTACACATGCATACACAAAGGCGGAAGCGATAACAGTAAAATAATTAGAATAACTTGGGCCAAACAAACTACTCTTATATCATACATATAAACTGTACATATTACAAAAGCTTTATACTTAATACATATTCATTTTTGGAACACATATATAAAACAGTTAACATTTATATGTTGATACTATACTTCCTATATACATAATGATGTTACTCAAAACATCAAAAACTCTATCTAGTACAAAAAGATCTTCATCAAGCTCCTAGTGGCCATGACCTGCAAATGGAAACTCTCTAATCGCATCCTGAAAGCCTATATGGGAAAAACACCCGTGCTAAGCGATAATGCTTAGTGGGGATAAACAGAAGCAAAAGACTTCGAACGAAGTCACAATTATATCACATGCATATCAATAGTCATGTCATTTACACATAACCATATACACAACCTTATAACAGATAACATTCATTCTAATCAGTTCCATATGTAAATATCCAAGCAATATGGCAAAATAATATCGATATCATGTCATGTTCATGTATATCTACATGAATCTCTATACATATGCAAATCTCTACTACACTTCTTGTACACTACAGACCATATAGTAGCTTGAGAAACACGATAAAACATAAAGTAGCCTGAATTCTCATTAATGGTGGATACGGGTACATTTCAAAACAAAAATCCGAAGTCTCAAAATATTCTCTCTATCTTATTAAAATGACCATCTCGGAGGTCAGCCGCTTGGCCCAAACGGGGCCGAATTGGGCAGCTGCACTCGATATCCCTTTATAAGCATGCTTATCTATCCACTACTATGACCTTTCAGGCTCAACATAAAGACTCTATAAACTGAATCGTATACATTGCATGTACTCTAATGTTCATTCCAAACACTATACACTATTTATGTATTAACTAAGCAAACCATGTGTACTCATATACCCTATGCATATACTCATATATAGCAATGCACAACCCATTATACATGTTCATAAACTCCATGAAAATGATTCAATATACTATATCATATGCATTATAATCACTCAAGCATTATATCATGCCTCAATCATATATGATCAATATCACATGCCATATCATGTTCAACAATTAAAAAGCATGTATACATTTAATTCCATTATTAAACTCTTATGCCAAGCTTTAATTACCTATAACGTCCATTGACAACCACTTATATACTCATTTCATAAGATTAGAAATGAGTTGGATAAGCTATAGGAACTTGCAATGAAGTTCGGGTGCATTTCGGGAAGAAAAACACTCAAAATATGCAAAGCAGGGGATGGTCACGGTGGCAACCACTTGGTTGTGATCATGAGATCCAAAAATATTTGATTCTGCCTTGTCTGGGAATTGGTCACGGTGGCAACCACTTGGTTGTGACCGTGACATACCAAAAATAGCAAAACAGAAGCGAAAACTCAGGACTGCTTCACTACTCTACTTTTTACAGCCTAAAACAATGGCTAAACCTCATTTTTAGGCAAAACTATCTTCTTAACAATTGTTCCCTAGGATGTTAAATTTCAAATGGGACACTTTTTAGGTCAATTGGACATCTATAAAATCAGATATGATCTAAACAATCTGACCTGCTCAAATGAACCGGCCAAAGTAGAGACACCTCTGGTTTGCAAAATTTTTAGGGTCCTAGAGAAAGACTTTGCTCAAGGTCATTCTAATACTTTTATAGGTATAGAAGTCATGGTTCTAATGACTCAAGAATCACTCAATTTAGAGGTCTATAACTATACTTATGACAAAAATACTTTATAGAGGTCAGATGCAAAATGAATAGAATTTGCCAAAACAAAACTTTATCATCATCACACACTCAAATGATCAAGTCACATACTCATAAACATATATATATACATATATCATAAAAATATATACACATATACCACAAAAATACCGCAAGCAATCAAAATGAACAGAAATTAAAATCACACACGATCCCGACCTCTACGAAGCTTAATCTCTGTTCTCTATTCGTTTTCGATCTTGTCATTCCCTTTATCCAATTTCTTGTCCACCGCTTCAACAAAATCATATAGAAAACACTTGAATTAAACTTCTACTCACTTTAAATTAAAAACAGAAAGAAAAAGGAGGTCAGATCGGAGAACCAACCGAACCAACCAAACTTACCTCTTCTCTTACTCTTCAAACCAATCCAAGAGGTTCTCTCTCAAAGGACAAAGCAAATGAAGAAGAAAAGAAAAAGAGATGGCAAGGCAAGAGGGACACGGTAGAAAACCAAGGAAAAGAAAGAAAAATAAGGCAAAGCAAAGAATGAAAAAGGAAAAGTAAGGTAGCCGGTCAATGCTAATCCAAAAATCAATTACCCATTAATTGCTAACTATAAGCCTTAAATGCCACTAACCTCATTAAATACATTAATTTACTCAAAACAAATACTCCATGCCAAGTGTCAATTCCCTACGATGCCACTTGTCAAACTCCTACGCCACCACATGTCCGGTACACATCAAATAAGCCCAAAAGTCCAACTCAGTTAGGCTTCACAGGAAGCATTCTGTCGCGCCCGCGACGCTGTCGCGCTTGCAACAGAACCCACACTAAGCCACTCACTCATCTTATTCCCCATTAAACTTAACTTAATCCAACAAAATTTTTGCCAAAACTTCTAGGGTCAAATCGGGGTGTTACACCTTCCCTCTCTCTTCCTTTTTCATTAAATGCCCAACCAAGTCCACATGGCAAGCTCCTATTAGACCCTAGAATCCAAATCTTTGACTTTCTCTTCATCCTTGGCACCATACATATTACTCACTAGATAAACTCTTCACTTAACACTTTAATTAATCTTGCAATTTAGTCCTCAATTACTCAAATTCCCACATGCCTAAATTACTGAAATACCCTTAATTTCCCAACTTAGCATGCAAATTCCGACTAGGCCCTTTTTGGATCGTTACATGGCCTGCAAGAGTCAAATTAGTGGATAGTTAGGTATGCCTAATAGAGTTCAGTAGCTGTAGCCCCAATGTGTTCTTGACCCTAATCAGGTCCCCGTTTGGGTCCTCGTGATCCTCAATGTGTTCGGATCTCGTTTAAGATCCCTCAATGTGAAAATGTTTTGAATGAGAAAATAATGATGTTGCTTTTTAATTGTACCCTCGGGTACCCCCAATGTGTTCACACGTTATCTGCTATTGTGAGTTAGCAGGCATTTCGTTGTTTGTTTTATTGTGACTATAAGCATGTGAGATCAGTTAATATATGAATTGATTATGAGCTCTTGAATACAATTGAATGTGATTAAGCTGTGATTAAGATATATGGGATTATAAGCATGTGCCATATTGTATGTGTTTTGTTTTGACGACCATTGTGAATGGTCGTTCTTATTATTTGTGTGTTTTCCCCACTAAGCATTATCGCTTAGCACGGGTGTTTCATCTGTGTAGGTGCAGAAGGTTTTGACCTTTTGGAAGAGTCTCCGCAGGTCTAGCCAACACAAAAGGATTGAAGTGTTAGGACTTAGTTTGGTACTTAAGATTCTTTTGTAATATTTTGGGCTCTCATTGTATTTATTCTTTTGTATTGCTTCCGCTATGTATTCTAGAAGATGAATTTTTTTAATATCAATTTTTGTATAAAATATTGTTGTATTGAACCTTTGGATATCAATGAATGATCTTTCAGTTCTCAAGTTTTAATTTTAGCTATTTTTTGTATATTGTGTATATGTATATTGTTCTGCTTTGTTTGGTGACACCCTTGTCCATACGGGTTCTCACTCCCTTTAAGGATGAGTTCTACTACATATGGGTAGGGGATGTTATATTAAGTTTCATTTCCAACTGTAATTACTCAATTCCAAGTTTTATAGGTCAAAATATGGCAAAAAAACTAAGGACCGTTCGGATGGTTTGAGCATAATTCTAGTGCAATTCAACTAACAACACAATTTTCATGCACAAATTAATTATTCTAACTTTATTTCCATGCTCATTCATCAATTTCACACCCCTTTCAAGATTAATATCATTATGAACATCTCATGCACATGTAATAAAAATTAAAGGTTCTCATACCTTAAATGACCAACTTTCCTTTTCAAGCTTTACTCTTTCTCCTTCCCCTTGCCCTTGCTGGATTCTCCCACTAAATTACACCATAAATTCACGTTAAACTCTACTAAAATCCCATGATTTCCAGCATCTCATACATATAGAGCAAGAAGGAGATTGAAAGAAGTTAAATTTTGCACCAAATTTACTCTTCTCTTTAAAATCCCTTAAACATGCAATTGCGTATGTGAAAATAGAGAGGAAATGAAGTAAAATTTCTGCAAGTCTCCCTTTTATATGCATGCAAATTCATGAGGTTTCAAGAGTGCACACATGGCACTATTTCATTGGTCCCATCTTTTTAATTTTATGTATTTATAATTTAACCCCCATATTTCATTTAATCCCACATTTGCATGTAATTTAGCTCTATTAACATATTGGCCCATAATTCAAGTTCATTTATACATGTAAACCATATTTTACTAAATTATTGGATTATCCGCATCTTTTAAATTAATACCCGTTATGTCCCTCATTATGTTTTAACTACTTAACTCTTATGATTTGCTTTGTGCTTCACCCTAAATATGGCATGTTACGACTAGTGTGTATTTTAGGGCCTTACATAAAAGCTACTTGAAAAACATTAAAAATGACATAATTAAGATAAAATAAACATAAAGATAAAAATGTAACATAATTAACTTTAATGCCAATAAATGCCCTTAAATATAGATATAATTAAGACTAATCACTAATCAAAAAGCAAGATATACATGAAAGATAAATCCAATTCCTTTAATCTAACACCAATTATACAAATAAAGCTTATGAACAATGCCAACATACATACATATATACAATTATACTTTAAAGCTTGTAAACATTACCAACATTTATTATGGTATAAATGTAGGGTTTTATCGCAATAATTCAAAATAAACGCTGTGGAAATTAAACAAAAAAAAACCCAAACAGGATCCATGTGATCCAATTGATTCAAAAGGAAGAGTGTGACGCGCACCGAACCCCATAGGACGCCCCGGAGGCCCGCTCTTAGGGCGATCGGGAGAGGTTCATGAAAACTTGTAAGGTATTTACAAGTGCGTCTATTTTGGGCAACAAGGAGGTTTCTTAGAGTCGCCACCCAAAAAAACATTTGAAAAGTTCATCTCGCCTCAGTGAGCCTAAGACGGCGCATAATATCCATTTTGGGCAAGCCAAAGGGATCTTAGAGGCATTCACCCCAATAGAATATTGGAATGATCCTCTAACCCTATGGAGCCTAGGATTGTAAATTGAGTCTTTTGGTGGGACACAAGAGGTGTCTTGGAGATCTCATTCCAACGGAACATTGAAATAGTCCTCTCGGCTCGTTGAGCCCAAAGACCAGAGATGGTTCGGGACTTCTCATTTATTCATACCTTGATTAAGTTAAAATTGAGTTTTGAATTTAAGATTTCATCCCTTTTCTCATACGTTTAGATGCAATAATTAGAGAGCAAGTTGGTCACATAAAGAAAACGGTAAATAAAGTATAATTAAAATAAAGTACATAAAAATAAATTACGACAAAATTAGGGGCAGAATACAACTCCCATTGTAAAATAAAGGTAAATCATGCATAAAACGGGTTATTTATCAAGAGTGAGGACATTGGTCCTCGCATACATAATTAAATAAAATAATTTTGAAGTGACAATTTATTTGGATGAAAAATTAGGACATTGGTCCTATTTTGTTAGAAAAATCCAAATTTTTAATATAAATATTTTTGTGATTTTTTAATTAATGTGCATGGAAATAAATAAACTTATTATAAATTACATATTAAATAATAAGAGCAAATAAAGCAAAATAATACTAAAAATGCTAAACTCCACCAAAATGGTGTCTTCAAGCCTCCATGGGCTCCCACTCACCATTGGAATACTCACACATGAAAAATAAGTATTGAAATAAAAATACAAATAAAGATGATGTTAGTAATGAAAAATGGATTTAAACATATAACATGTAAAAATGAATTTAAATAAAATAACATGCATAATGTATGACAAATTAATTAGATGGCATGATAAAATAAACAACTTCACATATTAACAATTAACATGCATAAATAAAAACAATAAAATTTAACATGCATGAAAACATGGAAATAATGATAACAATAATAAAAATCAACATGCATGAAAATATGAAAATAATAATGATGATGATAACAATGATAAATTATAATAATAAACAAAACTAATAAAAATAATAATAATAATAATAATAATAATAATAATAATAATAATAATAATAATAATATGAACAATAAATAAGAATAATAATAATGATGACAAATAATAATGATAATAATAATAACACTAATAATGATAATACTAAAAACAAAAATAATTACAATACTAATAATATCAAAGAATATGAACAATCCAATTAACAAATAATAATAATGATGATAATATCAAAGAATATGAACAATTCAATTAAATAATAATAATAATAATAATAATAACAATAATAATAATAATAATAATAAAACAAAAATAATTATGGTAATAATAAATAGTAAATTATAATAATAATTATATATGAACAAAAATAATGACAAGAATATGAACATGAACAATTAAATAAGAAATAAAAATAAGAAATAATAATATAAACAATTAAATAAAAGATTAAGAATAAGAAATAATAAAAGTAATGATATGAACAAAATAATGAAAATAATACTAATAAAGAATAATTAAATAAGAACACAAGAATAAAAATAACAACAATTATATTAAAATGAAATAAGAAAAAGAACACAAAAATAGTACGGACAATTAAATAAGAACTAAGAAAATAGATCTAAGAGGATTTACATGTTAGTTAGCTAATTAAAAATTAAAATTAGAGTCAAGAATGCATACCCTCAAAATTGGATGTGATGAATGAAATTGGATGATAAATTGCTTGCTTTGATTTAGGGAAAATAAAATGTAATGAAATTTTATCCCAAGAACAAATAATTGATTTATTTGTCTTAAAGAAAAATTATGAAAATCAAGAAGTAAAAAAAAAAAATCACAAGAACAAATAATTGATTTATTTGTCTTAAAAATTAAATCAAAAATTAAAATATTTGGAGAATTTTTCTTGAAGAAGAAGAAAAATAAGAAGAAGAAGAAGATGAAGAGAGAAAACAATATTTTCTCTTAAGAAAAATCCCCCCCTAAATCCTTATTAAAAATCCCTTTTTATAACCCCAAAATTTAGAATTTTTAATTAATTGAATTAAATAAATTTAATTCTAATAATTACAAAAAACTCACGAATTTGAAGAGTTTGGAGAATAAAAGGTTTTTGCATTAAATTGCACAAAAAAATGAAGAAAAAATCAATTTTTAGGCCAAAAATCAGAAAAACAGCAAAAATCGGCGAATTGGGGCGCACAACGCGCGCCCGACGGGCGTTGGAGCGTGCAGGGGCGCTGCCGCACCCGACATTCGCCGACTTTTTCTTTTTTTTAAAAAAAAAAAAAAATTCTAAAAAACTATAATTTCAAAACATACCTTTTTTGTCCCAAAATAATTTTTAAAACACTTAAAATATTTTTTTAAAAATACATTTTTATTTATTTCTAATAAATCAATTTGACAAGGAAATCATCATTTTCAACTTTCATTTTTGCCTATAAATCGGCACACTTAATTTCATCATTGGGTAATCCTGATCTAGGCTGTCTCGGGACCCGGTGTCTACAGTTGCCCTCAGTTTTGGGGAAACTAGTGCACTAGTGTTTAGGTGAGCTTAAACTCAGAAAAAGGGAAAGAACCGCGTACCTGAGGCGGCCGTCTTTTCCGGAACGGATGATGTTGTTGTCGTGGTTGTCGCCAGCTTGTCGGCGTGTTGTCCATTGTTGAAGCGGTAGTGCCGTGATCGTGCTAACCCTCCGGGGAGTGGTAGTGCCGTCATCGTGCTAACCCTTCTGAAGTGGTAGTGTCGTGGTCGTGCTAACCTTCCGTAGAATGGTAGTGCCGCCATCGTGCTAACCCTTCTGAGATGATGAACTGGTAGTGCCGTGATCGTGCTAACCCTTCGGGGAGTGGTAGTGCCGTCATCGTGCTAACCCTTCGATTTGATGAAGTTGTAGTGCCGTGGTCGTGCTAACCCTTCGATTTGATGAAGTGGTAGTACCATGATCGTGCTAACCCTTCTGAAGTGGTAGTGCCGTGGTCGTGATAACCTTCCGTAGAATGGTAGTGCCGCCATCGTGCTAAACCTTCTGAGATGATGAAGTGGTAGTGCCGTGATCGTGCTAACCCTCCGGGGAGTGGTAGTGCCGTCATCGTGCTAACCCTTCTGATTTGGTAGTGCTGTGGTCGTGCTAACCTTCCGTAGAATGGTAGTGCCGCCATCGTGCTAACCCTTCTGAGATGATGAAGTGGTAGTGCCGTGACCGTGCTAACCCTCCGGGGAGTGGTAGTGCCGTCATCGTGCTAACCCTTCTGATTTGGTAGTGCCGTGGTCGTGCTAACCTTCCATAGAATGGTAGTGCCGCCATCGTGCCAACCCTTCTGAGATGATGAAGTGGTAGTGACGTGATCGTGGTAACCCTTCTGAGTTGATGAAGTGGTGCTGTCTGTGAGCCCTTTGGTTGATGTTTGAACTAATGTTTGAACTAATGTTTGGTTTGATGTCGTTTTGGTTGGTTGCCCCCTGAGAGGTCTTTGGTTGATGCTTGGATTAATGCTTGAACTGATGTCGTCATTCGCCTTTTGTCGGTGTCCGCATCAAATCTCTCTTTCTGCAAAATAGGGAAACTAAAATATGCAGGAAAAATAGTGAGCATGCACGTGAAATGCATGAGTTATGCAGAAATGCAGGATAAGAATTCATCTAAGTGGACTTAGAGATAATAGCCGGTCTGGCTGCAATTTGCGATAGGATTGATGCCTTTTGGAATTGCCTTTGAATTTCATATCTTCGGAATTTTGAGGTTCTCATCTGATACCTGTAGTCATTTTTTGAAGGTAGTGCGTCCCTTGTGGATTTCCACACTAGCTTTTCTTAGTGGAAATGCGCCCTTTGCGGATTTTCACATAACCCTATGCCTTATTTTTGATTGGAGTGGACCCAATCCAATCCAGCGGCTTTTTTTTTTTTTTTAAGGACAGACTTCCTGTTTTCAGGTTTTCACCCTATCCTTTTGTCTAACTTTTGCTTAGAACGCCAATTACAGTTTTCACTCTAACGGCTTTTTTTTTTTTTTTTTTTTTTTTGCAGATTGCTGAAGTTGTTGGCAAGAATCTTTCAGGAGTCTTGGGACATGGTTGTATGAGCTTAATTCTTCACATTTGATAGCAGGATAAATCAGTTGAAGCGCTTGAGTGATGAGAGTAGCAGAAGGCAGACAATAGATGATCTTGATCACACAAAGTGATCTGCTATGATCACGCCAATATATCATTGCATAAATGCATGTGTTTCAATTTGATTTCATTAAACATGATCATTATTTGGCATTAATTCAGAGAATATAGGACCTCATCTAATCTCGGGATAGATTTTGAAAGCATCAAACTCCTGTTATCAACCAACCCTCTCGAACTTTCATGGTTGAATATTTTCTCTCTGCTCTTAATTTAATTTTTTTTTAAGCAAATTCTAGATGCAGCGTTGGGGATGAGACTCAACTCAAATGCATAAATGCACTTATGGCTCCCTGCTGGAAGCTCAAGAAACACCATATGCCTATTCCTACATACCGAACCTTATTAAAAGGTCATCTCCGCTAATTGGATAAAACTGAACCAAGAATCAAAAGGTCTTACTTTGGTTGTAACGTTAGGCTTAGGTAGATGGCTATCAAAGAAGGATCAGGTTGCTAGAGAAGAAATGGCCGCAAATTTTACTCGACCGATGAGAGGACCATCCTCAGCTCAATTGCGTACTATAAAGGGATTCTTGAATTTGGATTTGATAATATTTTTAGCTCATCAAGCTCATAATAACAATTAAGTTAAAGCGATTGCCACTGAAACTCATTAAGAGGTTACTATCTTGAGATCTACTTTTTCTTTTTCTTTTTTTTTTCATTTTTTTTTTTGCGAGCTCATGTCTTTGACACTTGACTAAACCCTCTTCCCAAAGTGTAAACTCAATCATATCAAGGAAATTTTTGATAACCCAAAGAATTGTCAATGATGTATATCCATCCTCACTAGAACGGACATTCTTCTAAGGGGAGGCAAAAATTATTTTAGGCGAGGAGATAGTTTTAACATGTGTAATAACAAAAATTGGCACGCGTTTAGCATACCTCCATAAAGGCCCAACGGGCTAGCAAGCGATTGTGAAATAAAGGTAGAAAATAGTCATTTAGAGAGCTAGACAAAGAAAGGATGCCTAAATCATTTTCTAGGTTCCGTCTTATCCAGGGATTGCTTTGACAGGAAATCAGAAAGGTTCTAGTGCTCTTAGTGAGTTTTCATCCAATCCCCTAATTGCAACTAGTTTTTTTTATTTATTTATTTTCTCTCAAAATTTTCCTCTCATCGGGAGTTATATCATATGCTATCAAGATTTTCTTTGGGTTTTCCAAAGTTCCGAGATTAAATGTGTTCATATTAATTGAATTAATATCAAAAAATGAATGATTCGTGATCCTGAGAAATGAAATCATTAGAGACATTATACAAATACGCAAGATTGTTCATCTTATTGCAATTATCAATACTGCAAATATTGTCATAGAAAGTGTTCTCGTAATAAAAGAAGCAACTAAAAAACATATTCTTCCCCTCCGATCACATTCATGGTGGGGGAACTGCATTATACCCTGCCCTCTTTTTCTTGTCTCTCTTCTCAGGATCGGTGATCTCCTTGGCATCAATAAGACCTTGAATTTTATTCCTTAGAGTTCTGCAGTAATCTGTTAAATGCCCGGTGTGCTGATGGTAAGCACAGTACTGATCCTCTCTGTGCCCCGACTTTCCTTGATTTATGGCTGGCCTGGGTGGCAAAGGTCTCAGCTTGCCTTCTTTTGTCAATTTCTCCAGCACCCAAGATAAAGAACAACCCAAATTGGAGTAGTACCTCTGGACTTGTCCAACCTCGGCGGCTGAAACCTCGGCCATCTTACCACCTCTATTATTGCTGCTTCCTGCACCACCTGGTTTGTACCCTGACTGGTTGCCATAACCTTTCCCAGCAAAGTTATTTTGGCTTGCTTTCTTCGCCAAGTAAGCACCCTCAGCTTCTACAGCAATGTCCTTAAGGGATTCCCAGTCTCTGAGACCCTTAAAGCTGAGCAGGTCCCTCAAGTAAGGGCAAGAGTTCCTGATAAATAGCCTGATTTGGTCAGCAGTGTCAGGCTTTCTCTTCATCTCCATGACCCTATTCCTTCATCTTGTAAGGTACTCATGGAACGACTCATCATTCTTCTGCTGTAAAAGATCGAGGAGGTGACCTCCATCCTAGTACTGCAGTCATATTGCTTCATGAGCTCCTCAGTTAAAAGGTCCCAATCCTCTTTAGACCTCCTGTCTAACCCATGGTACCAGTCCATAGCCGGACCCACCAGACTGAGGCAGAAATATTCCACCTTCTGTTTCTTGGTCAACCCCGTGCCTTTCATCACCAGGGTATACTGCTTAATGTGTGCAGATGGATCCGAAGTACCATCAAACTTTGGCAGCTCGGGCATTTTGAACCTTTGGGGCAACAGCTCTTCATCCCCCAGATCTCTGTCTTCGGGGTTGATCCCCCTTCCGGCTGATAGCATGCGGGTAATGGCTTCGATTTATTGCCTCAACCCTCTCATCGCCTTATCTTCTGCCCGAGGTGCTCTAGCGCCCACAAACTGAGGTGCTACTGCCTCTTCATCTTCCTCCTCTATCACAAAATCATCATTGGGATTGGGGATTATTGCCCTTCTTTGCTCAACAGGCACAGCAGCTATATGCTCATTAGCAGGTTGGCGGGGAGCATTAACTATACTAGGGGCTTCTCTGCCAGCAGGTGGTTTAACTTGCCCCCCAACATGAACCATCTGGAGCTATGGAGCAATGGGTGGATATGGAGCAGCTGGTGGTTATGGAGCAGGAGGATGAGCAATTCTATCAGCCATAGCTCCCATCATTTCCAACACTCTTCGCTCAAAATCCTCTACCCTCCTAGCTAGGTATTGAGTTGTTAAGGCTCCAGGTTCTTCTACCATGGATGACTCTCCGATCGTTGAGGGTGGCTCAGAATTCCAGTTAGACACTAATTCTGTCAATCCAAAAGGCAGATCTATCCTCACCAGCCGACCGTCAGAACCCCTAGTCCACTTCGGTGAATCTATGATGGCTGAAAGATTTGAACTGTTAGGATGATGCATGAATGATTTATACAATGCATGATCGTGTTTATGCAGCATGGACAAATATATACAAGCAAGAAGATCCTTCCAACTTTATCACTCCCACACATGAGGTAGTGTATTCTCTTTCCTAGGTGGGCTTTGTCTATAGGTCAACAGGGAACCCAATGAACATGTATGGTGCGTGGTGGGAAACTAGCAGCACAACACTTCTTATTTTAAAGCACATACGTATGGGTTTGGCCTTTATGTATTCAAACATTTCAACCATATTAAGATGGGCTCACCGGGGCATGAAAGCCTTTGATAAAAGACCATTTAATTTGGTTGATTTTGTTCAATAAATATTGGCCCACATAGCAAGCATTGTGTTAAGGAACATGTCACCTAGGAGAAGTATCTATTGCCATTACATGAGCTTTGGTCAAGGGTGATGATACTTTAGGGCTACCCAAGCATGGTCCCTGCAGACGGGTCTAGCTCATCACGAGCATAACGATCGATTGGGTCACCATTTGATATACCATAAGGTACGAGGCTTGGGCTGGTGATTATCCCTAACACTTCCCCACATTGAGTGAACGTAGGGTCGTGCTTTAGGAATGCACCAGGGCTAGAAATAGGGACCAAACTAGCATAGTTTAAGGCTCTAGTATGGATGCAATGCAATTTCGAAAAGGGATAAAATTTTTAAAAACTCAATTATAATTTTTAACCAAGGTACTTTCGAATCAAAGTCTCTTCGTTCCCCAGTGGAGTCGCCACTGTGACGCGCACCGAACCCCGTAAGACGCCCCGGAGGCCCGCTCTTAGGGGGATCGGGAGAGGTTCATGAAAACTTGTAAGGTATTTACAAGTGCGTCTATTTTGGGCAACAAGGAGGTTTATTGGAGTCGCCACCCAATAAAACATTGAAAAAGTTTATCTCGCCTCAGTGAGGCTAAGACGGCGCATAATATCCATTTTGGGCAAGCCAATGGGATCTTGGAGGCATTCACCCCAATAGAACATTGGAATGATCCTCTAACCCTATGGAGCCTAGGATTATAAATTGAGTCTTTTGGTGGGACACAAGAGGTGTCTTGGAGATCTCATTCCAACGGAATATTGAAATGGTCCTCTTGCCTCGTTGAGCCCAAAGACCAGAGATGGTTTGGGACTTCTCATTTATTCATGCCTTGATTAAGTTAAAATTGAGTTTTGAATTTAAGTTTTCATCCCTTTTCTCATACGTTTAGATGCAATAATTAGAGCGCAAGTTGGTCACATAAAGAAAACGATAAATAAAGTATAATTAAAATAAAGTACATAAAAATAAATTACGACAAAATGAGGGGCGGAATACAACCCCCATTGTAAAATAAAGGTAAATCATGCATAAAACGGGTTATTTATCAAGAGTGAGGACATTGGTCCTCGCATGCATAATTAAATAAAATAATTTTGAAGTGATAATTTATTTAGATGAAAAATTAGGACATTGGTCTTATTTTGTTAGAAAAATCCAAATTATTAATATAAATATTTTTGTGATTTTTTAATTAACGTGCATGGAAATAAATAAACTTATTATAAATTACATATTAAATAATAAAAACAAATAAAGCAAACTAATACTAAAAATGCTAAAAATGCTAAACTCCACCAAAATGGTGTCTTCAAGCCTCCATGGGCTCCCACTCACCATTGGAATACTCACACATGAAAAATAAGTATTGAAATAAAAATACAAATAAAGATGATGTTAGTAATGAAATATGGATTTAAACATATAACATGTAAAAATGAATTAAAATAAATAAAATAACATGCATAATGTATGACAAATTAATTAGATGGCATGATAAAATAAACAACTTCACATATTAACATTTAACATGCATAAATAAAAACAATAAAATTTAACATGCATGAAAACATGAAAATAATGATAACAATAATAAAATTCAACATGCATGAAAATATGAAAATAATAATGATGATGATAACAATGATAAATTATAATAATAAACAAAACTAATAATAATAATAATAATAATAATAATAATAATAGCAATAATAATAATAATAATAATAATAATAATAATAATAATAATATGAACAATAAATAAGAATAATAATAATGATGACAAATAATAATGATAATAATAATAACACTAATAATGATAATACTAAATACAAAAATAATTACAATACTAATGGTAATAATAATGATAATAATATCAAAGAATATGAACAATCCAATTAATAAATAATAATAATGATAATAATAATAATATCAAAGAATATGAACAATCCAATTAACAAATAATAATAATGATGATAATATCAAAGAATATGAACAATCCAATTAACAAATAATAATAATGATGATAATATCAAAGAATATGAACAATCCAATTAAATAATAATAATAATAATAATAATAATAATAATAATAATAATAATAATAAAACAAAAATAATTATGGTAATAATAAATAGTAAATTATAATAATAATGATGATAATAATAATATATGAACAAAAATAATGACAAGAATATGAACATGAACAATTAAATAAGAAATAAGAATAAGAAATAATAATATAAACAATTAAATAAAAGATTAAGAATAAGAAATAATAAAAGTAATGATATGAACAAAATAATGATAATAATACTAATAAAGAATAATTAAATAAGAACACAAGAATAAAAATAACAACAATTATATTAAAATGAAATAAGAAAAAGAACACAAAAATAGTACGGACAATTAAATAAGAACTAAGAAAATAGATCTAAGAGGATTTACATGTTAGTTAGCTAATTAAAAATTAAAATTGGAGTCAAGAATGCTTACCCTCAAAATTGGATGTGATGAATGAAATTGGATGATAAATTCCTTGCTTTGATTTAGGGAAAATAAAATGTAATGAAATTTTATCCCAAGAACAAATAATTGATTTATTTGTTTTAAATAAAAATTATGAAAATTAAGAAGTAAAAAAAAAATTCACAAGAACAAATAATTGATTTATTTGTCTTAAGAATTAAATCAAAAATTAAAATATTTGGAGAATTTTTCTTGAAGAAGAAGAAAAATAAGAAGAAGAAGAAGATGAAGAGAGAAAACAATATTTTCTCTTAAGAAAAATCCCCTCCTAAATCCTTACTAAAAACCCCTTTTTATAACCCCAAAATTTAGAATTTTTAATTAATTGAATTAAATAAATTTAATTCTAATAATTACAAAAAAAACTCATGAATTTGAAGAGTTTGGAGAATAAAAGGTTTTTGCATTAAATTGCACAAAATAAATAAAGAAAAAATCAATTTTTAGGCCAAAAATCGAAAAAAACGGCAAAAATCGGCGAATTGGGACGCACATGGGCGACCGACGCCCGTCGGCGTGCCCAACGGGCGTCGGAGCGTGCAGGGCGCGCGCGCACCGCCTGCGCGCTGGGGCGCTGCCGCACCCTACATTCGCCGACTTTTTCTTTTTTTTTTAAAAAAAAAAATTTCTAAAAAACTATAATTTCAAAACATACCTTTTTTGTCCCAAAATAATATTTAAAACACTTAAAATATTTTTTTAAAAATATATTTTTATTTATTTCTAATAAATCAATTTGATAAGGAAATCATCATTTTTAACTTTCATTTTTGCCTATAAATCGGCACACTTAATTTCATCATTGGGTAATCCTGATCTAAGCTGCCTCGGGACCCGGTGTCTACAAAGAGACTAACGAATACCAACCCTTAGATGCACAAAAACAAACAATTTTGCATTTTGATTCCTATCAAATTGAAAAAACCTCCTGCGTTTGCTCCGAGGTTGGTTCAAACGCCAGGTGCTACTCTAATATGAGCTTAAATAGCTCTTTTTTAGTTAGTGTTTTGTGATTAAAATCGTGTTTAGTTGTAGTTAGTTGTGTTAGAATTTTGTTTGTTTTATGTTTTGTTTTATGTTGTATGAGTTTAGGAGCAAATTAAGCAAGGAAAGATGGTTCTGTTGCGGGCGCGATGGTAGCTGCGAATGCGACCTAATGTGCATAAGAAGAAGGAAAGGAAGAAGGAGGAAGAGATAAGCAAGATAGAGCCGTGTTCTATCGTGGGCGCTAAGGAGGTCATAAGCGCGATAATGCAAGGAAGAAGAAGGGAGTCAACGCCAACAGAAAAGTCAGTAAAGTGAATCCATGTTGTGTTGCGAGCGCGACAGAAAGAGCCATTGGAGCAGTTATTTTGAAGAGTCGTTTGAAGAGTCAAACCTTTTTACCAATTTTTACAACTCTTTGGAAGAGGCAATTCAATGGACATGAGTTTTGGAAGATATATATATAAAATTCAGTTGTAAAGAAAAGATATCCAGATTTTTAACTTAAGAATTTTCTGTAAGAGTTAGAGAGAACAATTGCTCTTAGTCTTAGTATACTTTAATGTTTTAAGAAGAAGACAAAAGCAAATGAGAAAATTATATTTTTGTGAAGAGAAAAAGGGTTGAGAGATCTCCTTCTTCTAACTTCTAACTTTTGATTCTTCTTTGTAAATATTTAATGATGTTTTTATGAACTTGAACAAGCATGTTTATGTTTGTTTATTCTCATTAATATAAGTCATCTTTAATTAATTGCAGAATTTTTCTAATAGTACTATTGCATGATCTTTATAAGTGACAGTGCAGTTCGAGAGATATATTCTTACTTAAAGCCATTAGAGATTCATTGTCATAACATTGCTAGAGAGATCAGGATGTTTATGATAATTGTTATAGGTTGCTCTATATTCTTAAAATATGTAATATGATATTCTAATTCATTAATGAGAGTGAAGGGTTAGAAATTATATTTGCATGTTTTAGGCATTCTATTTTATGTCGAGAGAGTGATTTAGAATTTTATAACAACTTGACTTGCATGTTAAAGATTAACTTTTAAAGCTAGAGAATATTTATCAAGTTCATATTTGTTAAATCTAATCATTAATCCTACTTGTCTTCTTTGATTATTATTAATTAGGTTTAGTTACTTTAGTATTTGTAGACACCGGGTCCCGAGCTCAGTATAAAAATGTCAATGATAATTTTGGATCCTTGATAATTCCCTCCGAAAAAAATAATATATGTGATAACATATAAATATGTGTGTGTAAAATTTAATTAGTTAATGTTGTTTGTTAATTAATTAGTTAATTGGTTAGTTAATTAGTTAATATTATTGTATTAATTAAGATGCATGTAAAATTAAAGATTAATTAGTTAATTAATTAGTTAAAATGTAGAATGTTTAATTAATTAGATAAATTATATATTAAGTAGATTAATTAATGTATGTAATGTTTAATTATATTAAGATGTAATTAATATGTAATGTTTAATTAAATTAGTATGTGTGTGTATTAGTTTTAATTAAGTTAGATTAATTAAGATATGAAAATGGAGGGAATTATTGAGGAAGTTACCATTGTACCCTTAACCCTAATTTGAGGGTGTATAAAAAGAAAAGAATGAGAAAAGAGAGAGGGGGGGCTCTCGGATTGCATAGAAAGAAAAAGAAAAGAAATAGAAAATAGAAAGAGAGAAGAAAGAATAGAAAACCGAGAGCAAGAATAGAGGAGGAGCCGGCCAAAGAAACAAAGAAAAAACAAAAGTTGAAAGAGAGAACAGAGAGCAAGAAAGATACAGAGATACCAAAGAACCAAAGCAAAGAAATAGAATAGAAAGAAAATAGAGAGTGAAAGAGTGAGTGAGTGAAAGAAATAGAAAAGGAAAAGAGGAAATAAAAGAGAAGGGAACAGAGGAGAGAGCCAACGACGCCGGAAAAGGGAAAAGAGGAAGAAAAAGGGGAGGAGGAACCGTCGCCTCCGCCGGCCAAACGCCGCCGCATACGGCGGCACGCGCCCCACCAGAGGAAACAGCACCTCCGGACGAAGCTCACCGTGCCGGTCGTTCCTCCGTCGGTGGCCGGAAACAAGGCGCGTGTAGAGAACGACCCGCGACGCTTCGAAGCGTTTTTCGACTCCAGCGAAGTCCCTTCCGGCTCGTGACCCCTTCCGCCGTGCCTCCGGTGGCCTGATCTCCGACCCGGTGGTGGCTGTGTCGGTCACCCCTCTTCCGGCGACACTCCGGCGACGGTAAGCCATATTCCCCCCTTTTATTTATTTCATTTCTATTTATTATTTTAATTATTATTATTATTATTATATATTTATTAATTTAATTTCTGTTTATTAATATTAATATTTTTATTTTTATTTATTATTCTGTTTTAATATTATTTTATTATTTATTATTGTTATTTTTATATTTATTTATTAATATTAATATTATTATTATTATTATTATTATTATTATATGGTTATTGTTAATTAATTGTTATATTTGTTTATTATTAGTATTTTGTGTTTTAATTAATATTAATTATTATTATTATTATTATTATTATTATTATATTTATTTAATTTCTGTTTTTATTATTATTATTATTATTATTATTATTATTGAGTTCTATGGTTATTTAGTTTTATTGATTTGTGATTATGATTTAATTTTATGCATTATTATTATCATTATTGATTATTGTTAGAATTTTGTTATTTATTTATGCAATTATTTATGTATTCATTTATTTATTTATTTAGAAATATGTAATTATTATCTTATATTATTTTATTTATTTGTGGTTTGTAATAATAAATGATTTTTTGACCATTCTGAAAAGAACCACCACACAAATGTTTTCTACTAAAAAGAATGCTTGCTAAATAAAACTGGACCAATGTCCTATTTTTACCCAATAAAATCATCACATAAAAATTGTTTTCCATAATGAACACATGTGAGGACCAAAGTCCTCAAAATAAATGAATAACCCGTTTTGTGCATGTATAGCACGTTTACGAACGAGGGTTGTATTCTGCCCTTGGTATTATTGTAAATTTATTTCATGTTTTAATGCTATTTTATTTTATGCTCTTAAATGGATGAATGCGCTTTAATTTAAATTGCATCGTGTGGAGAGAGAGCGAATTAATGATATTAAAATTTGATCATAAAATAATCGAGGTAGAAATAGATGAGAAATCCTGAACCCAGCTCTGGTCTTTGGGCTCAAGAGGTTAGAGGTCATCCTTCAAGATACTTCTTGAGTCACGAGACTTTAGCGCTAGTCCTAGGCTCCTTAGGGCGAGAGGTTCACCTTCTACGACCCCTCTGGCTGGCCCAAAATGGATACTAAGCGCAGTCTTAGGCTCTCTGAGGCGAGAGAAACTTTCCCAATGTTCTATTGGGTGGCGATTCCATGAAACCTCTTTGTTGCCCAACATAGACGCACTTGCGATTTATTGCAAGCTGTCAACGGACCCGCAAATGTCCCGATCGCCCACGTGCGGGCGGTCCGAAAGGGCGGCGCTCGGGATCCGGCGCGCGTCACAGTATTCCACTAATAGTTTAGTTCCATCATCAGAATTATTAAACATTGTAAACAAGATTAAAATCAAGTAGTAATAGCGAGTAATAATTAATCTACATTCTTCGTGGGAACGATATCTTAAGTACTATAATCGGTAAACCGTGCGCTTGAGGATTTAGCATAACATGCTCCAAGGAACAACCACCCTCTACAGTATCCACACACGAACGAGGATGAGCAAAATGGCGAGGAGTGCTAGCTCCTTTGTGCAGCTAGGGTTTTATTTTTTTCTTTTTGTCACTCTTTCTAAAAAGTAGATCACACTTCTCAGATGTAAACTTAGGGCATCATCTTATATATATATATATATATATATATATATAATTAAAGCCACGTTAACCCTAATCTCATTTAGTGGTTAACGTAGAGATAATTTAGGTATTCATATTCCTTATTCAAAATAAAGAATATTTCCTTCTATTTTTTAATATTTTGAATTTAATATCTGACAAATTTTAAATTCGAAATGCCCAAATAAAATCATATCTTGTTCATTACATTCTTAATGTGCGACACAATAGATTCATATTATTTTAGTAGTGGGTCTAATCCTATTATAAGCCCACAAGTCGTAATTAGTCTCTAGCAAGACATTATGACTACCCAAATAATATGAATATCGTCAGTCCGATTTGAACCTAATCAATAGAACATGTCATAATCCTTTTTGTCACACGATATTTTATTTGAAATGAATCATGGTCCAATTCACACTCACATTGTTAAAAACTATAATTTCTCGAATACTAATGAGACTGATAAAATCAAATGATATTGATCACTCTATCAATTCATTTGAGCATGGCCATGCATTTCTCAGTCTTATTTATCGATTGACCTAATAGATATCTCTCTCACAAGAGAGAGACAAATTTCATCTTGATTATTCATTATCCTCTGCATAATTATCATCATGCCCAAGCACAACCTTTTATGATTATCTTATTAAAGACAACGTATGATTACGTCAAAACACAATGTTCCTCATGTAGGAATCTGTTATAATCTCAGGTCTAAGGATTCGATAACATAACTATTATGAGATCACTTATGACACTATCCCATGTAGTGATCTCATTGTGGGTCTATCCAGTATCTTATTCTCTAACAAGTACCTACAAATTTGATTTATAACACCATATATAGTTATCTCATGATTATCAATCAAACCTATACTAGACTTAATTTATCTTTATGCCCTTTAGTGATCAATAACTAGGGATAACACGAATAACATAGTTTTTCATAAATATTATAATAATATAATTTGCCAATAATCCTAATGTAGAGAGAACCATTCTATAAATGAAAATACAATCATTACATCAAGGTCCAAATGTTTGGCCTAGGGCATAACCACTAATAATAAATACATTATAAATAGTATTAACATGCCAATACAGAACATATATAAGGCATACATTGAGATAAAAATAAAAATGCCCCTCCTTATTCATCTCTGCATTCTGGAAGTTTGGTCTGATTAGAAAAAATGTTTTATTTGATAAAACAAGAACTTCCAAGATTAACATTGTCTGATAAGACAAAATAATTTCATTTGATCAGAAAAATTCATCTAAATCTAGGCTTTTTATTAAAACTCATTTGATTAAACACAAGTTAAAGAACTTGATCTTATCAGACAAAATAGTTTCGTCTGATCAGACCAAACTGGATCTCTTTCCTGGAATAGTCTAAATTTTCATTAACCCTTAAATGGATTTATAAAGAATTCAACTTCATTCCAAGTCATTCATTGACCAAAGAAAGAGGTTAAAAATACCTTAAAAACATATTTTTAAGCTTCCTAAGATCTAAAAGAGATATAATAAAATGAACTTTTCAAAATGGCATTTTTATTTATAAAATCCCATTACACCCATCCATACATGGATTATATGATTAGATGAATAAAGAAAAGAGATAAAAGGTTTTCATAGATAAAACATATTAACATACAAGAAACACAACATCTAACAAATAGAACAAATATATACATGAATATACAAAGCCTAAAAATAAGAGCTTAAACTTCTAAATAAATCCATCCTTAAGTAAGTTTATACCTTTTAGTTTTGTTGGTGTAGAGTATAAGGTTTGCTTTCTAAAATGAGTCCCAAATCCAAGCTTAAAAAAGCTTTTTACGTAAAAATGGGGTTTTGGGTGCATGTAAAATAGGGTTTTTTGAGAGTTAGAAGATGAGAGGGACTAAAGGGGGAGAGGATAAAAAGGAACCTCTCTCTCTTCCAAATCTCAGCCTATTCATATGCCTCTCATGTGAGGCCCTGAGATATACCCTAGTAGCATTATGGTATATTTAAGGTGGATTAGAAATTAAATATAAAAGGCTAAGTAAGTAAAACAAAGGTTAAGGGACATAGTTGGAAATAATTTAAAATTTAAGGGGTAATTTTATAATTAACTTAAATTGTTATGCTAATGAGTAAATAAATAAAAGACCTAAGTTAGTATGTAATTTGGGTAGAAATACATGTTAATGTGTAATTTGAGGAAAAATTAGGGGTGGAATTAGAATTATACAAAGTCAAAAGTTATGGCCAATAAAAATTCAATTAGTGTGCATTCTAGAAACTTAAAGAAAATGTTAAGGAAACAAGGAGGAGAAGTGGCCAAACAAAAGGACGTAAAATTCAAATTTTTCTCTCCTCTCCTCTCCTCCTCACCAAAAAGACACACACTAAGGGAGACTTAGAAGAAGAAAGAAAGCTGGGCAAATTTAAAGATAAAATAAGGTAAGCTAGGATGGAAATTACTCATTAATAGTATAGAAACTTAATCTTTCCATCATCTTCTTTGTTCCTTAAGGTTAGGGTGTTTATGCCATGTGATGTATATAAGATTGATTTGTGCGTATGTTGTGATTTAGTGGAAGAACAAGGCAAGGGCAAGGTTTGAAAGCCAAAAAAACTAGTTTAACAATGTTTAGGAATTTTGTCATTTTGTGTGTGCATATATGAACCATACATCAATTATGTGTTTATATGTAGTGTAAATGGTGTATAATTGTTATAAATGTGATTAGTGGAGATTGTTTGGTTGATTTGGGGGAGAAGTGGGTTAGGCCAAACCTACCATCTTCAAACGGAAAGAGGATACAATTAGTATACATAAGGTATACCAATGGTATACCTAAGTATTTTGGTCAATCTAACTTTATATAAAACCTTAGAATATATGAATATATGTATATATATAACCTTATAATATATTAGAACACTCTAAAGGAAAAAGACCTTTAAATGCCGAAGATAAAGAGGGTGGAGTAAAAGGTACACCAAGGATATACATAAGGTATACCTTTGGTATACTTGAACTCTATGACTGAATTTTCTTACCAGGAGGTCTTATAGTATGCACATATGTACATTCTTGACCTTTAGCACAAATTTAGAACAATTGGAATGTGGAGGTGCATGTGGAGACCGAAACTAGTGATGTTTCGATCATTATTGTACAATGGTGTATAATGGTGGCATAACATAGCTAAATGAGCAAATAAACTTCATGGATAACCTTATGTTATATATTAAGCATGTTTATTGTAATGACCCGAAATCTACCCCAGTAGTATGTTGGCTTGATTAGGGTAATTAGGTGAGTTTAATAGTGAGTTTGGCAATTTGGACTTAAGTATAATTGAGAAATTAAGGACCCAATTGAAGAGAATAAATGAGTTTAAGTGACTAATGGGTAAATGTGCATGATTAATTAGAAGTGGGATTAATTAGCATTAATAAGATGGGATTAGACTAATTGGGATTAAGGGACTTTGAGTGGATTTTCGGGTGTCAATTGTTGGTGATGCCACCTCACCTTGTTCATGCAATATAAGGCTTGGATGAAAGAGAAAACTGTCATTTTTGCTGCATGTTTCCTTCGGCTCCTTTCTTAGACTAAATTCTTCAAGAATATGGTTGGTTAATTAGTTGGTTGATTGAATTAAATTTCGGGTAATCAAGGTAAGTGTGGTTTTAGATGGTTACTACTCTTCTTCTTCTTCTTCTCCTTCTTCTTTATGTATTGATTGAATAGTAATCCCCTTATTTTAATTCTGGAAATTTGATTATACGTGTGGTGGTGGCTATGAGAAAAGAAAAGGGAAAGAAGAAGGCTGGTGATCAAGGTGCCAAGTGAACACTTTGGAGCTAAGGAAGTTGAGGTTTGGGAAATTTGTGTATTATTGTATTTTTTATGTTTAATTTCTTGTTTTTAAGTACACATGGAATATTTGTGTTGAGTTGTTGTGATAGTATTGATAGATTCGATAATTTGGGCATGTTGAGTTTCTAAGGGAAACTCTGCTCAAATTTAGTTGGACCTTGGCTTCTTGTTTTGGTCATAAGTTAAGATAGAAAATTCCAAATTGTATAAAACTAGTGCCTTTAGAAATATAAGACACATACCTATAAATGTCCTAGAAATAGGAATGAGAAAATTCTAGCTCTAAGACCCTTAAAAAATACCAAAACAAAGGTGTCTCTAGTTTGGCGGGTTCATTGGAATAGTATAGATTGTTTAGATCATATCTGACGTTTTCGATGTCTAAATGACCTGAAATTTCTCCCGTTGGAAAATTAAATCCTAGGGAGTAATTGTTAAGAATAAAGTTTTTCCTAAAAATGAGTTTTAGATGTTGGTTTAGGTGGTGCAAGTTTGAGATGATAAGCAGTCCTGATATCCTAATTTTTGGGACAAATAAGGGATGCTTCTGTCACGAGCGCGACAGAACATGATATTTGATGGCTTTTCTTCTTATTTGGGACCCCAAGGCTAGATCGAAGTATTTTCCGCTGATACCCTCCGCTGTTTTGTATATTTTTGTGTGTTTTTCCTCTCGAAACACATCCGAACTTTACTAGAACTTTTTAGAATTTATCTGACACATGTTTAGAGTCTTGTAAAGAGTAAATGAATAATTACTAAGCTACTTAAAGTGTAATTAAATTCTATAGGAGGGCTTTTGGGACAAGTGGCATTTCATTGGCCATAACTCCTTAATTTCAAGTCCAATTATAATGAGATTGTGCCATGGTAATGTTAACATATAGATAAACATTTAATCTGAAGGCCATAATGGCTGAAAGTGATGTTATATTGGTCTTTAGAAGTCATAGAGGTGGATATTGGATAAGTAGTTGAAGGAAGTATATGAAGTGGAGCTTTGAACATGAAGTTTAGCCACGGTCTCGAGCGCTACAAGGGTCGCGGGCGCAATAGTGTGCTCCAACTGGCAAAGATGTCAGATTGTGTTTTGTCATGAGCATGGGCATTACCGCGAGCATGAGAGAAGTTTTTAGTAGGTTCTGTCATGTGAGCGACTTGTGTCGCGAGTGTGATAGAAGGGACTGTCGAGGTCGGTGGCGAGCGCGACATGTGTCGCGAGCGCGATAAAGCCTCAAGTTTGGAATACTTTCTAAATGTCCTATTAGGTGTAAATTGTGGTATTGGCCTGTGAATAACTATGCATATGAAAATTATAGATATGTTAATTCGTGTAAATATATGAATATTGAAGTGTGTGTGTAGACACCGGGTCCTGAGGCGGTCCAAATCAGAATTACCCAATGATGAAAAGGATACTTGTCACAAATAAAGGCTTCAAAAATGATGTTTCTCTTCTCGAGACCCTCATTGTTTTTAAATAAAAAATAAACAAATGAATATATATAAAAAAATATATTATCATAAAAAATTTAATTAAGTTAATTTTAAAGTAATATTATTAGGAAGTGTTATTTTGGTATTTAAAAAAAAAAAGAGAAAAGGAATTAAATTAGTTAATTAATTTTATTAAAAAAAAAGATTTAAGAAAAAAGAAAAAGAAGAATTTAAAAAAAAAGAAAAAAAAATGTAAAAGGGGTTATAAGTGGCCATGGATGGCCACTTTATAAGTGGCCATCCACGGCCACCTAGTGGCCGCGTGAATGGCCACTTTGTAAGTGGCCATCATGCGGCCACTTACACAAAGTGGCCGCATGATGGCCACTTACAAAGTGCCCATCACGCGGCCACTTGCTTTTGCATGTGGCCATCCCGCGACCACTTGCCACGTGTAGACACCGGGTCTTGAGGCAGTCCAGGTTAGAGTTACCCGATGAAGAGATCCATGTTGGTTTCCGGATAAATGGATGGAATTCAGAGGTTTTTATCTTTCGGTTTCATAAGGATTAAAATCTTTTTTGCTATAGCGTGAGGTTTTGAAAGAGTTTGGGAAATTTTGCTTGAAATTGGAAGTTTTGCTCCACAGACGGGATGACCATCTGAAGTAGGGACGCCCATCTCTACTTGGGGTGATCCCTATCTCTATGCATAGTAGGGATGGCCCGTCTGTAGCTAGGGATGGACACGTGTCTGAGTAGGGACGCCCGTCCCTAGTCCCGCGTTATGTCTCGTCTGTAGCTAGGGACGGACACGTGTCTGGGTAGGGACGCCCGTCCCTAGTACCGCATTACGACCCGTCTGTATCCAAATTTCCACGCGTACCCTTAGTAAGGACGCCCATCGGTAGTTGCAGGGATGCCCGTCGGTAGTGGATCTGATCAGATAACGCTGGATTTGATAAAATTTAATCTCTAATCTTTGAAATGGGGATAGATGTTGGTTAAAAATTGAATTTTAAAACTCCTTTTGAAATTCAAACTTTAAAACTAATGCTTATCTTATTTTATCTCCAAAAATTCTATAAATTGGGAAGAAGAATTCATTTTTCGGGGTTAGAAAATTTGACAAATTTTTGGTGGAGAAAATTAACCACTTTTTGAGAGATTGGAATTTTTTAGAAAAGTTTTTTTTGTGAGCAATCTACCAAAAATCTATAAAATCTCTGTTTATTTTTAGGATTTTGTTTGATAAAAATTATTCCAATTAATTGATTTACTCAAATTCTTCTTGCGAATTAAGCCAATTTGAGGTAACGAAATTTATTCGTTTCCATCAATACAGCTAATTCAAACATTTGATCGCTATTAAATTTTCAAGAAGGAGAAATACAAATTTTCTTAATTTGATCTAATTTATTTGATCCTTGTGGAGCGTGCGAGGACTTAAACCATTCGATATTCACCCGAAAAGGTAAAATCCGAGGGTAAACATTCTGGATTAGCATTTGTATGATTTTAATTAACTTATATTAATTGTTTTCATTTTTACTTGTTTATCTTTTAACTCATTTCTTTTAAAGTTTCCTATTATTTTTCTTTTCTTTACTTTATTCACCAATTTCGACACTGACATGTTTATTCCTATGAGTTATTTTTTGACAATTTGGATTTGGAGTTGTAAACGATGATGGTCGAGCCAATTTGAGGATTTACATACGGGTTCTTTCTTCACTCTTGCCTTTCATTCATGTTATTATTAAGATTGTTTCAATGTCGTTAAAGTGAAAAGGGCCAAAACATTTTATAGTAATTAATTTGGAATTTTTCCTAAATAAAAATGGGACCAATGTCTCAATTTTCTCTATCCAAAATAAAATCATAACATTCAAAAATGTTTTAATAAATATACATGAGAGGACCAATGTCCTAATCATTAATGAATACCCCGATTTATGGATGATTTGTATTTTATTTACAATGGGGGTTGTATTCTGCCCCTAGTTTTATTGTAATTTATTTTGAGAATGTTTATTTTAATAATGCTTTACATATTGCTTTTGACGTGAATGATTGCGCCTTAATTAAATGCATCATGTGGAAAGTTGGTGAAACAATGAATTCAAAACTTAATCATAATATTGATCAAGGTATAAATAAATGAGAAGTCCCGAACTCACTCTGGTCTTTAGGGCTCAATGAGGCGAGAGGTCTAGGACTTCCAAGACACCTCTTGAGTCTCACCAAAAGACTTAAATTTACAAATCTAGGCTCCAGGGGATAGAGGCTGAGACCTCCAAGATCTCTCTGGCTTGCCCAAGATGGATATGTATGCGCCGTCTTAGACTCGCTGAGGCTAGACGACCCTCCCCAATGTTCTATTGGGTGGCGACTCCAAGAAACCTCATTGTTGCCCAAAATAGACGCACTTGTAAATACCTTACAAGTTTTAATGAATCCCATCCCGATCGCCCTAAAGTGGGCTTTCGGGAGGCCACGGGGTTCGGCGCACATCACACCACATCTTCCCTGGGCGTGCGCGATTCTTGGCGCGCGCGTTCTCCCCCTTCACGCAACCATCACCCCGTCATTTTCACTGCGTTTTTTGCTTTTTTCTACGTTTCAATCCGTTTTGACCGCTGATTTTTTCCTTTTCTGTGCAATTTTCGGGAAGAAAAATTAAAAGAATAATTTGTCTTTCTTTATTTTGGGACAACCCAACAAATTAAAACAAAAACTTGGTCTTCATTCTTAGGGGGCGACGACAAAGGTTTTCAAAAAAAATGGATTTTAATTTTCTCTATAGTTTTTCTTCTCTCCAGCAAAAGACTTGTTTTCTTTTTCAAAAATTCTTCAAAATATTCTTAAGTTCTTTTTTCCTTTTTCTCAAGCTTTAATTTATTTATTTTTCTTCAAAAAAATATAATCCATTTCTTGGGTGATTTGAGCTTGGAAAATTAACTTCTTTTGCTCAATCATCCACCAAAAATATTTTTTATCAAAATATTCTCTTAATTTATTTTAAAATATCAATTTCTACATTTTCTTTAAGTATTCATCACCACAAATTCGACAAGGAAAACAAATCGAGACACCGTTTCTCCGATCTATAAAATTCGGAGGGTAAATATTTTGGACCCGTCCTCATTTATTTTTGCTTGTTATTTATTGTTATTTTTGATATTATTGCCATGATTACTACTAGTATTTTGGCCACTGTTATTAATATTGTCATTGTTGGCTATTTCCATTGTTACGTTCATATTTATTGTTGACTTTTCTTTTTTCCTTTTTCTTATGGCTATTTTCACTCTCCTTGCATCACTGTGCACTCCATCATCACCATCATTTTTATTATTATTATTATTATTATTATTATTATTATTATTATTATTATTATTATTATTATTATTATTATTATTTATTATTATTATTATTATTATTGTTTGGGTTTTTTTCTTTTGCTACTGTTAATGTTCTGCCATTATTATTATTATTATTATTATTATTATTATTATTATTATTAATTATTTGTTTGCTTCCCGTTGCCCTCATGCTTGTTTGGCTTACTAATGTTATTTTTATTATCATTGTTACTTCTTTGTGTATTAATTTCATTATAATTATTGTCATTGTTCGGTGTCAACATGCCATCACTGTTAACATCACTTAGTCTAGGTTTTGTTTCATTATTATTATTATTATTATTATTACTACATTTGTTTATTACTTTATTTTATTATTATGACATTTTTATCATTATTATTATTATTATTATTAATGTTATTTTGTTGTATTGCATCATCATCATCATCATCATCATCATCATCATCATCATCATCATCATCATCATCATTATTATTATTATTATTATTATTATTATTATTATTATCGTACCCAATATTTATTTTGTCTTTGCTTGATCAATCTTTAGAATATTTACTAATATTTTTTATATTATTTTTTGTCTGAGATTTAACTTGAGTTGGGTTATTTGAGCATCCTCGCGACTCCCCGGATGGGTCGCGACACGTGGAGGATCACACCGGGTTTGGTGAGATCTTTCTTAATTCCCTCTCTTTATGTTGTGTTTATTTGTAAATATTTATTTTATTTATGCACTTGTGAGATAAAAAATCACAAAAATATTTTTATAATTAAGTTAGAATTTTTACTAATAAAATTGGGGCCAATGTCCCTTGTTTTAGCCCAACAATAAAAATATCACGATTTAAACGAAGAGTCAATTTTTCTCCAAAAATGGGATCACTCATCCCCGTTTTCATCAAATAACCAAAACGACTCTTCAACCCTTTAAATAAACGCGAAAGAACCAATGTTCCTAAACCTTCAAACGAGCGCGAAGGAACTAATGCTCCTAAAACTTAAATGAATGGCCCGATTTATGTATGTCTTACTTTAATTTTGTTTGATTATTTTAAATTTATGTTAATTTCCTTTTGGGCCCTTGTAATTAATTTTGGGGCAATGTTATTTAATTTTGGGGATTGTATTCCGTCCTCGTCTAGATTTTAATCTCCTTTTATTGGGGTTGTATTCCGCCCCTATTTCCCTTGTAATTGTGTGCTTGTGTGTTTATCGCTTTCATTTACCGCTTTTCTTTATCGCTTTATTTATCGCTTTCCTTTTACCGCTTTCGATTGCTTGCGATGCGCCTTTAAATTCGAATGCATTGATCGTGTGAGATGAGAGATATAATTTTAAGAGGTTAAAAACTCATTTATAATTAATCAAAGCATAAATAAGAGTGAAGTTCCGAACACCAATCTCTGGTCTAGACCATTAAGAGGTTAGAATCTTTTTCCAATTTCTTGTAAATTGGGTGGTGACTCCATGATACCTCAAAGGTGCCTATAGGCGTCGTGAGGCTAGGTGGTTCTTCTCAATGTTCTATTGGGAGGAATACACCCATGATGTCTCGTGGTGCCCATGATCAAAAGACACAAACCAATCCCTCGAATCCCAAAGGCGGATTCAAAAGCGAGGGCCCTTGCTGGGTTCCGGCGCGCGTCACAATGGCTACTCCACTGGGGACTTGTTTGAGACTTCGCTTTGAAAGTGCTTTGGTTAAAATATAATTGGGTTTTTAAAGCTTAAAATTTTATCTCTTTTCAAAAAAATTGCATTACATTTTAGAGCCTTAGTATTATGTTAGTTGGTCCCCTATCTTACCTCGGTGCGTTCCCGAAGCACGACCCTACTTTCACTCATTGTAGGGAAGTGTTAAGGATAATCACCAGCCCAAGCCTTGTACCTTTTGGTATATCAAATGGAGAACCGATCGATCGTCATGCTCGTAATGAGCTAGACCCATTGGTAGGGACCATACTTGGGTAGCCCAAAAAAATCACCATCAACCAAAACCCATGTAATGACAAAGAGAAACTTCCACTAGGTGGCATGCTCCTTAATACGATACTTGTGATGTGGGCCATCACGTATTAAACAAAATCAAGCAAATTAAGTGATCCTTTATCAAAGGCTTTCATGCCCCGGTAAGCCCACCTTAACTTGATTGAATTCCCCAAATACGTAATGGCCAAAACTCATACGCATGTTCATTAGACTAGAGTTGTTATGCTGCCGGATTTTTGCCGTGCGCATCGCGTGTTCATAGGGTCCCCTGTTGACCCATGGACTAAGCCCACCTAGGAAAGAGACCGCATTACCCCGTGTGTGGGAGAAATAAGGTTGGAAGGGTCTGTTTGCTTGCATATGGTTATGGATGCTGCACAGCATGCTCGTGCATCGCATGTCATTCATGCATGTCAATAAAACAAATACATGTATATATAAATAATAATAAATTTTCTCTCATGCTATACGTGTATATACCTTTTCGTCTGCATATTATTTCTTTCACGTGTACATACCATCCTGCGTGTAATTTCTTCCATGCATCCCATCGTATTGTGGTAATCCATTGATCTCGCACTCATCAAAGACCATTTGCATGGCACGATCATGCATGTTATATGTCATCCATGCATCATTCTAACAATCTTGATCTTTCAGCCACCATTGATTCATCCAAGTGGACTAGCGGTTCTGACGGCCGGCTAGTGAGAACATACCTGCCCTTCGGATTGCTAGAACTAGTGCCTGTTTGGGGTTCTAAGTCACTCTCAACGTCCATTGAATTATCCTCAATGGCAGAAGAGACCGGAAACCTAACCACCCAAGACCTCGCCGGGAGACTGGAGGATTTCGAGCGGAGAATGCTAGAAATGATGGGAGCAATGGCCAAAAGGATTGCTCAGCCTCCTCCTACCGCGCAAACACCAGTTGCTCCATAGCTACCGGTAGCCCCTCCTCGGGGGCAAGCCGAACCGCCTGCTGGTGGGAAGGCTCCCCTCGCTGGAGTTGCTGCCCATCAACCGGTAAATGAGCCTAAAGCTGATGTTATGCCAGTTGAGCCAAGAAGAGCAAGGATCCCAAACCCTGATGAGGATTTCATTATGGATAGAAGGTTCGAGAAGCTTTAAAAGAGGTTATTGGCCACAATTAAGAAAAGGATAGATGCCATGGCGCTCGTTCTTCAAGATCAGTTTATGGCAACTGCTCTTAACCAAGTAGAGCCGGCCACTGTCGAAGAAGCCTACACAGTGACAACCTCAGTGCCTCCTTCTACCTCCAAGCCCGGAGGCAAGATTCCACTTATTTCATCAGTCGAGCGAAGCAAAGGAAGCAGCAGTAATAATAGGGGCAATAATAGAGTAGCAGAAGTCTCAGCCACCGGAATGGCTCCTAAACACCTCACTATCTCAGGCAGACCATTATCTTGGCACTTCACCCGTCTCATCAAGAAAGGAAAGTTACAACCCTTGCCAGCTGGGCTTGCCCTAAGCCAAGGACAGTCTAGACACAGAATAGACCGGTATTGTGTATATCACCAGTACACAGGGCACAGAACAGAATATTATCGTCCTCTGAGAGATCGTATTTAAGCATTAATGTCTGATCCAGAAGAGCGAAAGGAGCAGAGGAATACAAATTGAATACCTAAGTGGAGGATGAATGTCGTTCCCGCGGATGGTGATGAACCATTGGCCGAAATAGCTCTGCCGATGGAAATCGGAAGAAGATAGCTATTCACATGTTCTTCTTATCCTAGAACTATTAGATGATGACATTTTTAATTCTAGTTTTGTTAAATGAAATGAATGCTTTTTGCTTATTTGTATGATGTTTCTAATAATTTCATTCCTTATGATCACGATGCATCCGTTCCAATTAATACGACTCCATCTAGTCTCGAAACTTTGGGGAATCCAAACAAAATCTTGATAGCATCTGATATAACTCTTGAAGAGAGGATAATTTTGAGAGATAATAGAAAAAAGAGCCTTTGCCTGGACCTGGTGTGACATGTTGAAAATTGACAAGGACGTTCTTGAGATCAGTAATACTTCCACGTGCCAACATGACGACGAACCGAATTTTGAAAGCCATTTCTTTGCATCTACAAACATTTGAGCTACATATGGTGCTGTTGAATAAAACCAAACTTCGAAAGCTACATCAGGAGTTAGGCGAATGAAACTCAAGACCTTCACGAAGGAAACATAACTCATCGGAACCGAACAACGTGAACCCTTTCCTCCCAACCATTTGAAACATGTACCCCAAAAACCAATTATGATCGACTCTTAACCATCCAGAACCCTTATAGCCAAAATTCTTACTAAATCTCAATGCCCGATTAGACTGAGCAACTTGGTCCCAATGGTTAAGAAGAAAAGTGCGTGTATATGTAAACTTTAGGATTTGAGCAAAACTTGTTAAGAGCAAGAAAATTGGGGAGCAAAAAAAAAATAAAATAATAATAATAATAATAACAATAATAATAATAATAATAATAATAATAATAATAATAATAATAATAATAACAAATAATAAAAAAAATTAGGTTATAAAAAAAAAGAGAGGGAGAAGAAAAGAGAGAATTGATCAGGGGGGCAAGGGAATGCTATTTGGGGGCAAGCTTTGTTCAAATCCCGCTGACCTACACACACCCGCATTTTGCCGCTCTTATTCTGCCACTAAAAAGGACCTAAAAGACTAATTCACAAACCATCCATCCAATCCCAGCCGTCGAAAGCCATTTCGGAGCTTAAACCACCAAAATCGATAAAAGTACCCCAGATCATCCAAGCCCAACCTGTCACCCTATCTCAACTTTTGAAAGGCCATTCCAGGGTCTGAACCGCCAAAGCCAATAAAAGCCAAGTGTGAGATTTCACATTCAAGCCCCAAATAAGGAACCCATCACCTCAATCAGTCTGCACAAGGGCTAAGACCAAGACTTTGATACCAAGAGGAACAACTCTCAGAAGCAGCAGTCTCCCTGGCTGACGAAGATGAAAGCGAATTCAACCAATACTGACAAATTGAAGGAGGGTTCCATAGCAGAGGCTAAATAAAGAAAAAAAAAAGAGAGAAAATATTCAATCAAGAAAACCCGCGAGGGCTGATTGATAACAGGAGTTTGATGCTCTCAAGATCTATCCCGAGATTAGATGAGGTCTCATATTTCTCGAGTTAGTGCCAAATAGTGATCATGTGTTATGAAATCAGATTGAAATATATGCATTTACGCAAAGATGTATTGATGTAACCAGAGCAGTTCATCTTACACACTCAAAGTTGTCTGGGTCCGATATAAAACCAGCACATTATTACTATCTACCCTCTGATGCTCTCACCACTCAGGCACTTCAGTCAACTCATCTTGCTACCCACTGTGAAGCCAACCCTACAGCACCTTCCCAATAAAGAACCAAGCTCATACAACCATAATCTGAGACATAAGCACATGCCAATCATACCCGAAAGATCTTTTGCAACAACTCCAACTTCTCTCACACAAAAAAAAGACCGTTAGAGATGAAAACCGTGACTGGCGCTCTAAGCAAAAGTTAGGCCAAAGGGCAGGGTGAAAACCTGGCAACAGGCAGTCTGCCCTACAAAAAATGAAATGAATAAAAGCCACTAGATTAGGTTGGGTCCATTCCAGGCAAAAAATAAGGCACATGGTTATGTGAAAATCCGACAAGGACGCATCTCCCGCTAAGAAAAGCTAGTGTGAAAATCCACGAGAGATGCACTACCTTCAAAAAATGACTACAGGTATCGAAGGAGAACCTCATAATCCCCAGAGGCATGAAACTCAAAAGCAATTCCAGAGGGCACCGATCCTGCTATAAATCGCGACCAAACCAGTTGTCGCCTCCAAAATCCACTTAGACGAATTCTTGTCTTGCATTCCTACATACATATGCATCTCACATGCATGCTCACCACATTTCCTGCATATTTTGCTTTCTAAGTCTTGCAGAAAGAAAGAATCAATGCCAACGCCAACAAAAGGGCAAGCGACAATATCGATCAAAACATCAATTCAATCCAAGTCAATCAACCGAAGACCTCTCAGGGAGTAATCAACCGAAGACCTCTCAGGGGGCGATCAACCGAAGACCTCTCAGGGGGTGACCAACCGAAGACTTCTCAGGGAGCAGCTAACCGAAGACCTCTTAGGGGGCGATCAACCGAAGACTTCTCAGGGAGCAGCTATCCGAAGACCTCTCAGGGGGCGATCAACCGAAGACTTCTCAGGGAGCAGCGAACCGAAGACCTCTCGGGGGGCAATCAATTGAAGACTTCTCAGGGAGCAGCCAGCGAACCGAAGACCTCTCAGGGGCGATCAATCGAAGACTTCTCAGGGAGCGGCTAACCGAAGACCTCTCAGGGGGCAATCAACCGAAGACTTCTCAGGGAGCAACTATCCGAAGACCTCTCAGGGAGCAATCAACCGAAGACTTCTCAGGGAGCAACTAACCAAAGACCTCTCAGGGGGCAATCAACCAAAGACTTCTCAGGGGAGCGACTAACCGAAGACCTCTCAGGGGGCAATCAACTGAAGACTTATTAGGGAGCGGCTAACCGAAGACCTCTCAGGGGGCAATCAACTGAAGACTTCTCAGGGAGCAGCGAACCGAAGACCTCTCAGGGGGTGATCAACTGAAGACTTCTCAGGGAGCAGCCAGCAAACCGAATACCTCTCAGTGGGCGATCAACCGAAGACTTCTCAGGGAGCAGTTAATCAAAAACCTCTTAGGGGGGCGATCAACCAAAGACTTTTCAGGGAGCAGCCAGCGAATCGAAGACCTCTCAGGGGGCAATCAACCAAAGACTTCTCAGGGGGCAATCAACCGAAGACCTCTCAGGGGGCAATCAACCGAAGACCTCTCAGGGGGCACCAGCCAGTCAAAGACCTCTCAGGGGGCACCAGCCAACCGAAGACCTCTCAGGGGGCACCGATTAGCCAAAGATCTCCCAGGGGGGCACCACCTCAGAAAGGATAACACACCAACAATCCCATCCAGTCTGGGAACGCGATCGCCTCAGGTACGTGTCTCTTCCCTTCTTTTCTGAATTTTGGTTCACTTAGGCACCTAAGTTCTAAGTTCCCCAAAATTGAGGGCAACTGTAGACACCGGGTCCTAAGGCGGTCCAAATCAGAATTGCCCGATGATGAAAAGGATACTTGTCACAAGCAAAGGTGTCAAAAATGATGTTTCTCTTGTCGAGACCCTCATTGATTTTAAAAAAAAAATAAACAAATGAATATATATAAAAAAATATATTATCATAAAAAAATTAATTAAGTTAATTTTACACTAATATTATTAGGAAGTGTTATTTTGATATTTAAAAAAAAAAAAGAGAAAAGGAATTAAATTAGTTAATTAATTTTATTGAAAAAAAAGATTTAAGAAAAAAGAAAAAGAAGAATTTAAAAAAAAAGAAAAAAAATGTAAAAGGGGACATAAAGTGGCCGCGTGATGGCCACTTACAAAGTGCCCATCACGCGGCCACTTGCTTTTGCAAGTGGCCATTCCGCGACCACTTGCCGCGTCTTCCCTGGGCGCGCGCGCTTCTTGGAGCGCGCGTTCTCCCCCTTCACGCAATCATCACCCGTCGTTTTCACTGCATTTTCTGCTTTTTTTCTGCGTTTCAGTCCGTTTTGACCGCTGATTTTTTTCCTTTTCTGTGCAATTTTCGGGAAAAAAAATTAAAAGAATAATTTGTCTTTCTTTATTTTGGGAAAACCCAACAAATTAAAACAAAAACTTGGTCTTCATTCTTAGGGGGCGACGGCAAAGGTTTTCAAAAAAAAAGGATTTTAATTTTCTCTCTAGTTTTTCTTCTCTCTAGCAAAAGACTTGTTTTCTTCTTCAAAATATTTTTAAGTTCTTTTTTTCTTTTTCTCAAGCTTTAATTTATTTATTTTTCTTCAAAAAAATATAATCCATTTCTTGGGTGATTTGAGCTTGAAAAATTAATTTCCTTTCCTCAATCATCCACCAAAAATATTTTTTATCAAAATATTCTCTTAATTTATTTTAAAATATCAATTTCTACATTTTTTTTCAAGTATTCATCACCACAAATTCGACAAGAAAAACAAATCGAGACACCGTTTCTCCGATCTATAAAATTCTGAGGGTAAACACTTTGGACCCGTCCTCATTTATTTTTGCTTATTATTTATTGTTATTTTTGCTATTATTACCATGATTACTACTAGTATTTTTAATATTATGCTACTATTATTTTGGCCACTGTTATTAATATTGTCATTGTTGGCTATTTCCATTGTTACGTTCATATTTATTGTTGACTTTTCTTTTTTCCTTTTTCTTATGGCTATTTTCACTCTCCTTGCATCATTGTGCACTCCATCATCACCATCATTATTATTATTATTATTATTATTATTATTATTATTATTATTATTATTATTATTATTATTGCTTTATTGTTTGGGTTTTTTCCTTTTGCTACTATTAATGTTCAACCATTATTATTATTATTATTATTATTATTATTATTATTATTAATTATTTGTTTGCTTCCCATTGCCCTCATGCTTGTTTTGTTTACTAATGTTATTTTTATTATCATTGTTACTTTTTTGTGTATTAATTTCATTATAATTATTGTCATTGTTCGGTGTTAGCATGCCATCACTATTAACATCACTTAATCTAGGTTTTGTTTCATTATTATTATTATTATTATTATTATTATTATTATTATATTTGTTTATTACTTTATTTTATTATTATGACATTTTTATCATTATCATAATTATTATTATTATTATTATTATTATTATTATTATTATTATTATTATTAATGTTATTTTGTTGTGTTGCATCATCATCATCATCATCATTATTATTATTATTATTATTATTATTATTATTATTATTATTATTATTATTATTATTATTATTATTATTATTATTATTATTATTATTATTATTATTATTATTATTATTATTATTATCGTGCCCAATATTTATTTTGTCTTTGCTTGATCAATCTTTAGAATATTTACTAATATTTTTGATATTATTTTTTGTCTGAAATTTAACTTGAGTCGGGTTATTTGAGTATCCTCGCGACTCCCCGGATGGGTCGCGACGCGTGGAGGATTACACCAGGTTTGGTGAGATCTTTCTTAATTCCCTCTCTTTATGTAGTGTTTATTTGTAAATATTTATTTTATTTATGCACGCGTGAGATAAAAAAAATCACAAAAATATTTTTATAATTAAGTTAGAATTTTTACTAATAAAATTGGGACCAATGTCCCTTGTTTTAGCCCAACAATAAAAATATCACGATTTAAATGAAGAGTCAATTTTTCTCCAAAAATGGGATCACTTATCCCCGTTTTCATCAAACAACCAAAATGACTCTTCGAATCCTCTTTCAATAAACACGAAGGAACCAATGTTCCTAAACCTTCAAACGAGCGCGAAGGAACCAATGCTCCTAAAACTTAAATGAATGCCCCGGTTTATGTATGTGTTTCTTTAATTTTGTTTGATTGTTTTAAATTTATATTCATTTCGTTTTGGGCTCTTGTAATTAATTGTGGGGCAATGTTATTTAATTTTGGGGATTGTATTCCGTCCTCGCCTAGATTTTAATCTCCTTTCATTGGGATTGTATTCCGCCCCTATTTCCCTTGTAATTGTGTGCTTGTGTGTTTATCGCTTTCATTTACCGCTTTTCTTTATCGCTTTCCTTTTACCGCTTTCGAATGCTTGCGATGCGCCTTTAAATTCAAATGCATTGATCGTGTGAGATAAGAGATATAATTTTAAGAGGTTAAAAACTCATTTATAATTAATCAAAGCATAAATAAGAGTGAAGTTCCGAACACCAATCTCTAGTTTAGACCATTAAGAGGTTAGAATCTTTTCCCAATTTCTTGTAAATTGGGTGGCGACTCCATGATACCTCAAAGGTGCCTATAGGCGTCGTGAGGCTAGGTGGTTCTTCTCAATGTTCTATTGGGAGGAATACACCCATGATGTCTCGTGGCGCCCATGATCAAAAGACGCAAACCAATCCCTCGAATCCCAAAAGCGAATTCAAAAGTGAGGGCCCTTGCTGGGTTCCGGCGTGCGTCACATTGTGTTTGTTAATAAACCATACATGTGTGCATAATATTAAACGACATGTCAATGCTTAATGTAGTTGTATGGAAAATGATAAGTATATATATATAATCCATGTGAAGTTGTGCATAATGAGGTATGAGCTTGTATGGTAAATCATATATGTGGGTGTATGCAAGATATCACATGTTAGAATGTTAGTTAATGTTGGTGTATTGGTGTGACTTATGACCTTGAGCTTATGAATTGCTTATTTACATAGAGACTAATAATGTAGCAATTTAGTTGAGCATGTGTCTATATGTGTTTATACAATTTGTATGAATTTAATGATGAAGTGTGAGATTGATAATAAGATATACGCATATGGAAGTGAATAGTGTTAAGAGTTATATGATATTTATTTAACGTAGTTTTGCGAAGGTTTATATCATGAGAATATGGTTTAAGTAACTAAGTCAGTTGTCTAGCCTATAAGTCAAGTCGTGGATAGATAGGCATACCTATAAGGTCTGAAGTGCTACAGCCTAAAATGAGTGATTTCTATCAACCAGTCAGGGGTAATCCTGGAATATGTTCACTAAAAGCGAGTGATTGTGTGTGTCTTTATTTAAAGGTATCTGCAGATACCAGATTGCGATCGAATATTTATGTACCTACGGGTACTAATGTGATTGATTATTTTGTACCTACGCGTACTGATGCGATTTATTAATTCTGTACCTACGGGTACTAATGCGATTGATTATTGGGTACCTGCGGGTACTAAGGTGATTGATTATTTTGTACCTATGAGTACTGATACAACTAATTAATTCTATACCTACGGGTACTAATGCGATTGAATATTTCAATATCTACGGATACTAGTTTAAAGGTATCTACGGATATCAGAGTGATAACTCGTTATCCACTACCATAAAAGTGCAGGCAAGTTAGGAAATAGCTAGTAAATAAGTGAGTGACTGTCAATTTATGAATTATACGAATAGTGAGTGTATAGTATTGATAGGTTAAAGTGTAAGTAATGTGGATTTGTGACTATGGTTTTGATAAGTTATGTGCTACATATATATTAGTGTTAATATTTGTTCAGTGAAAAAAAATGTGAATTTAATGCATGATGGGTACAATATGTATTATCAGGTAAATTATGATATGATAACAAGTAAATGTTTGTAAACTTTACATGAATTAGTAAGTATGTGGTATGGTTAAGGATTGAATAAAAGTATGCGTTGCTTGGATTTCTATTTATAACATGATGAGGGTGGTTATACATCTATTAATGTTAATAGTTATTTGACATATGTGGATTTATATATGTAACGCAATTGAGTGGTGATAACTATAGATTTGTGAAGAATGAATAGAAAGATAATATAATGAGCAAAATTAACATATTTGAATTTAGAATTAAGTGCAAGGAATTATATAATGGCTTGAGGATAATGATAGCTGCTTGCATGTAGTTGTGGATGAGTGCACTAATAATAATAAATTGAAATATATATATATATATATATATATATATATATATGTTTTGCTTGAGTATGTGATTTGTATTGATGATCACTATGAGTGTTCATCCATGTTTCTTTGTTTCCCCACTAAGCGTTATCGCTTAGCATGGATGTTTTATCCATGTAGGTATCTAAAGATAGCATTTTGAAAGACAGTTCCTACATCACCAGCGGCAAACACATTAGGAATCTGCTGTATAAGTAGGTTATTTTGTAATAGCAAAATATGTGTATTTATAGTTGGCATGTGTAAGGAGACTAAGTTTTTGTATCAAATAAGTTGTATTTTGTAAAGCAAAAACTTATGTAAGACTATAAGTGTTTTGTAATGTATGGATTTTTGGAATGTAATTGAATGTAGTTTTTGAAAGAAATTTATTAATCATGAGTTTCATGTGAATGATAATTCGTGTGCATGTGTTTGTTATTGTGACACTTCACAACCATTGTAGTAAAGCTCTACACGTGGTTAGGGGGTGTTACATTTATCACCTTAGAAAAATTTTAAGGCTCCAATTGTGAAATGGACCTTTAAGGCCAAAACTAAACAAAGCGGAGAGGTTAGGTATATACAATGCATGCTTTAGGTATTTAGGTGATGTATACTAATGCATGTGCTAGTGTGAATCATGTATAAACTCTATGAGATAAATGTGCCTAAATACATGATTGTATGATGGCTTCTAAGGATTGCTATGTGATGGAATGTGATTGATTTATAAGGCGTGTAATAGATGAATAAGTACTTACAAAACTTAAAGGTATGCATGTAATACATATTGTAGACACCGGGTCCCGAGGCGGTCCAAGATCAGGATTACCCGATGATGAAATAGAAGACCGATTTTCGGCAAGAAATGTGAGAATCGATCGTTCCCTTGTCAAAGGTGTGTTTTTTGGAAAATAATTAAAAATATATATTTTTTTTGGGAAATTAAAATTAAGATGAAAAAAAATATATTAATTTTGTTTCAAAATTTAAAATTAAAAATAAAAATAAAAAAAAAATAAAAATAAAAATAAAATTATCGCGAGTGCCACCGCGGCAGCGCGGGGCCGCCTGCGCGGCAGGATGCCCCAGCGCGCAGGGGCGCCTGCGAGGCAGGCCGCCCCAGCGCGCAGGGGCGCCTGCGCGCGAGGCTGGCGCTTCGCGCGCCCCCCCCCCTGCGCGCAGGGGCGGGCGCCTCGCGCGACCCCCCTGCGCGCAGGGGCGGGCGCCTCGCGCGAGGCGGGGCGCTCCGCGCGACCCCCCCGCGCGCGAGGCGGGGCGCTCCGCGCGACCCCCCCGCGCGCGAGGCGGGGCGCTCCGCGCGCCCCCCCCTGCGCGCGAGGCGGGGCGCTCCGCGCGACCCCCCCCCTGCGCGCAGGGGCGGGCGCCTCGCGCGACCCCCCTGCGCGCGAGGCGGGGGGCCTCGCGCGAGGCCTGCTGCTTCGCGCGACCCCCCCTGTGCGCGAGGCCTGCTGCTTCGCGCGACCCCCCCTGTGCGCGAGGCAGGGGCCTCGCGCGACCTGCCTGCGCGAGGCAGGCTGCGCGCAGCAGCCTGCCGCGCGCGGTGCCAGGGCACCACGCGCAGGCTGCCGCGCGCCCTTTGGCTCCTCCGCGCGACCTGTTTTTCCTGTCCGTTTTTTTCGCTATTTTCAGTCTGATTTTCTGATTTTTCTTCAGTCTGACATTTTCCATTGTTTCACCAATTTACGTTATTTTGGATTAACTAAAAATAAAGCCTCTTTTGTCCCTTGCCATTTTTGGCCAAGGCAAACTTAAATGAGGAATTTGCCCTCATTTTTGAGGAGGACGGCAAAAAGATTGAAAAAAAATTTTTTTAGCTTTTTCTCTCTAGCCTTTCCACTCTCCAGGAAGCTTTTCTTGCTTCTAAAAAAAACTCTTCAAAAATCTTCAAGTTCTCTTCAAAAAATCTTAGTTTTGTCATTACAAAATATTTAATATTGGGTTGATTTGAGCAAGAAAAATTAATTTTCTTTGTTCCTTCATCCCACAAAAAATATTTTTCTCAAGATAATTTGTTTAGAACACAGATTTTATATTTATTCCAAATACTATTATCATCAAAAAAATCCGACAAGGAAATCGATCGAGACATCCTATTTCCAATCTCAAAAATTCAGAGGGTAAACATTCTTGGACTTGTTCTCATTTATTTATTTGATTTTTTTTATTTGTTCACATTTTTCTTTACTTTATATAATTTCTATTCTATTATCATTTTTATTCTAGTTAATAAACATGTTTTATATGTCGTATTAATTTGTTAAATTTATTATTATTTCATCATTATCATTACTTGTTAAATCCTATTTTATGTTAATGCATGTTCCACTGTCACTAATATTCCTTCACTTTTGCATTGCATTTTATATATTTTGGGCCAATCTATAGTGCTTTCTTTGTCTTTTTTGCTTTGCCTTCCACGGATTTATATACTTTTTCTTCACTTCATTCATTTTACTTTTGTTTTAGTTTTCTTCATTTATAGATATTTTATTCTCTTTTGTTTTATTCTTTTATCTTCTTTTATTAAGTTATTGTTTTTATTTAGTTTAACCATTATTACTATTTAAAGTTAATTTGTTTCCTATTAATACTATTATTATTATTACTATTATTATTATTATTATTATTATTATCGCTATTACTATTATTACCCCTTTTTTATTAATCAATTAACTAGTTAACATTATTGTCATTGGTATTATTATTTAATATTTCGTATTATTTTTATTATTAGTGTTATGGCTATCATTGTTGTTATTAATATATTTTGCCCTTTTTGACTAATCTATTTTGAATATTTACTAATACTTTTTTGATATTATTTTTCTGTCTGAAATTTAACTTGAGTCGGGTTATGTGAGTGTCCCCGCGGCTCCCCGGATGGGTCGCAACTTGCGGAGAATCACATCGGTTTGGTGAGATCCCTCCAACTCCCTTTTTATGTGTTATGTGCTTATTTGTAAATATTAATTTTATTTGTGCACGCGTGCGATAAAAAATCACAAAAATACTTTTACTACTAAATCGGGATTTTTACTTTTAAATCGGGAACAATGTCCCTTGTTTTAGCCCAACAATAAAATTGTCACAATTAAAACGAAGAGTCAAACCTTCTTCAAAATGGGATCACTCATCCCGATTTTTATTCAAACAATTAAAATGACTTTTCGAACCTTTTTAAATTAAACACGAAGGAACCAACGTTCCTAAAATTCGAACAAGTGCGAGGGAACCAATGCTCCCTAAATAATGTCCCGATTTATGAATGTCCTTTCATTTCATTTTTGGGTGAGTGCTTAAAGTTATTTTCTTTCATTTTGGGCCCTTGTAATTAATTTTGGGGCAACTTTATTTATTTTTGGGGTTGTATTTTGCCCCTATTTCTATTGTAATTGCGTGCTTGCTGTAGACACCGGGTCCCGAGTCCGGCATGAAATGAAAATGGTGATTTTTGATCCTTGATTATTCCCTCCGAAAAAAAAATAAATAAAATATAAATAAAATAAAAAATAAAAAATATAAATATAAATATGTGTGTGTGAAATTAGGTAATTAATTAGTTGATGTTGTTAGTTAATTAAGTGGTTAATATTATCGTGTTAATTAAAATGCATGTAAAATTAAAGTTAAAGTGTGTAATTAATTAGATAAAATAAATATATGTATGATAATTTAAATGGATTAATTAGTGTAATGTTTAATTAATAGAGAGTTTAATTAATATGTATAATTAATTAATGTATGTGTTATTTGAATTAAGTTAAATTAATTTAAGGAAAAGGAGGGAAATAATTGAGTGGAGGAAATGACCATTATGCCCATTAGCCCTAATTTTAGGGTATAAAGGGAAAAGAATGAGCAAAGAGCAAAGGGGGCTCTCTCTCGGCTGGGATTAGAAACAAGCAAATGAAAAATTGAAAGAAAAATAAGGAAAGAGAGAGCAGGGGGTCGGCTGGAACAAGGAAATGAAGAACACACAAATGAAACAAAAGAAAAAAGAAAACAAAGAAAAGAGAATACAGAGAGAGCAAGAAGAGAAGACACCGGAGCTGAGGGCCAAATAGAAAGAAAATAGAGAACAATAGAGAGCAAGAAGAGGGTAAGAAAAATACCAAAGAACTAAATCAAAGGAAATAAGGAAAAGAAATAAATGAGGGAAGAGAGGAGAGTGGCCAACGGAGACCAAGAAACCAAACCAGACCGCCGGACCAGGGAGAAAGAAAGAAAAAGAAGAAAAAAGAGGGGAGAGAGGCGGAGGCTCCGCCGCCCAACCGCGGTCACCGGCGACGACACGCACCCCACTGTCGGCATCAGCACCCCCAGACGCTTCCGATGGCACCGGACGATCCTCCAACGGACCCAGGTAGGCGGCGCGTGTAGGCGATCTCCGGCGAGGCATCATTCACGGTTTTTGGCGATTTCCGGCTCCGTCAAACCCCCTTCCGGCGCGTGGACCAGTCCGCCGTCTTCCCCGGGCGACGATACATCAGACGGCGTTGGTGTTGTCGACCACCCCCCTCCGACGGCGGCTCCGGCGAGGTAAGTCCCTATTATTATTATTATTATTATTATTATTATTATTATTATTATTATTATATATTTAATTAATTTCTGTTATTATTATTATTATTATTATTATTATTATTATATATTTAATTAATTTCTGTTATTATTATTGTTATTAATTTCTGTATTATTATTATTATTATTATTATTATTTATTTATTTTCTGTTTTTATATTTGTTGTTATTATTATTATTATTATCATTATTATTTGTTATTATTATATATTTATGCATTTTATGTATATTATTATTAATATTATTATACTTATTTATTATTAATTATTATTCTGTGTTCATCTTATTACTATTATTATTTTATTATTATTATTATTATTATTATTATTATTATTACTTATTCATTATTATTAATATTCCGTTGTTATTATTATTATTATTATTATTATTATTATTATTATTTGTAATTATTTAACATTCTGTTTATTTTTATTATTTTTATTATTATTATTATTATTATATGTTTATTAGTATTATTATTATTCTGTTTTTACCATTATTAGTATTATATGTTTATTTTATGTTTGTTGATGTCATATTGTTGTTATTATTGTTATTATTATTATTATTATTATTATTATTGTGGTTAGTTATTATTATTTTAATGTCATTATTATTATTATTAGGATTGTGTTAATATTATTACTATGTTTATTATTGTTGATGTTATTATTTTATTGCTTTAATTAATATTGTCATGGTCATTATTATTATATTATTTTACAGCATTATTATTATTATTATTATATTATATCATTGCTATTAATATCATTATTTATTTTATATTATTATTATTATTTTACCTATCTATTATTGTCATTTTATGTTTATTTATTATTTATTATTATCATTATTATCATTTTATGGTATTATTATTAGCATCATCATTTTTATTGCATTTGATCATTATAATTGCCATTGTGTTTTACATTGATTAATCCTCTCAATTTGTTTGATTCAATTAATTATTTATTTGTTTATTTATTTGTTCAATTATTTATTCATTATTAACCAATATTGTTTTCTGTCTTTACCGCGATGCGAGTGGCATGTGACTCGCTCACGGAGTTAGGCGGAGCACGGTCGAGGTGAGTAGATTAGGATTTATTTATTATTATGAAATATGTAATTATTATTTTGTTTTATTTTATTCGCTTGTGGTCTGTAATAACAAATGATTTTTCGACCGCATTAAAAAGAATCACCACACAAATGTTTTCTACAAAATGAAATTTGTCAATAAAACTGGACCAATGTCCACGTTTTCATTCCAAAACCAAAAGATTTAAATTGATTCAAGAATTTTATACTTTTCATAAAAAGTAATTGGGAATCAACGTTCCCGCCTAAAAGGATAGCCCGATTTATGTATGTATTCTTATTATTATATCTTCCTTTTATGATTTCATACTTATTTCTGGATAACTGTAAATATATTTTATTTATCGCTTTATTTGTTATTTTATTATTTTTTACTTGTTTGAATGCGCTTTAATTTATGGCATAACTCGTGTGAGAAGAGAGATAAAATAATTGATCCCAAAAACCCTTTTACATAATATTAACCAAAGGTATGAATAAGAGTGAGGTCCCGAACTCTCTCTGGTTTTGGCCTCATAAGGTTAGATTTATTTCCCGATGTTCTATCGGGTGGCGACTCCGTGATCCTGCCTTATGATAACCCAATAGACGCTCTCGTAAGTTGATTGCCAACAATGGGTTTGGATATATTTTTGTCCATTGCGAAGCGATCAGCTTTCACGAGTTTTAATGAACCTCCATCCGGTCTCGGGTCCTAAAAGCGGATTTCCGAGGGCCATCCGGATCGCGAGCGGGGTTCGGGCGCGTCACAGTGGCGACTCCGCTGGGGATATCATGAGATTTTGCTCCGAAAGTACCTTTGGTTAATCTAATGTAAATGGGTGTAGGATCAAGAAATTTTATCCCTTTTCGAAAAATTGCATTGCATCATGCTAGAGCCTTAGAATTATGTTAGTTTGGTCCCTCTATTAGCCCCGGTGCGTTCCTGAAGCACGGCCTCATTTTCACTCAATTTGGGGAAGTGTTAAGGATAATCACCAGCCCAAGCCTCGTACCTCAATGGTATATCAAATGGTGCCCCGATCGGTCGTTATGCTCGTGATGAGATAGACCCGTCGTGCAGGGATCATGCTTGGGTAGCCCTAAAGCAACACCACCTTGACCAAAGCTCATATAATGGCAATAGATACTTCCCCTAGGTGGTATGTACCTTAATACAGTGCTTGCTACGTGGGTCATCGTGTATTAAACAAGATCAAACAAATTAAGTGGTCTTCTATAGAAAGCTTTAAAGCTTCTATAACCTCACCTTAATTTGGTTGAAGTGTCCAAATATACAATGGCCGAAAATCATACGTGTGCGCATCTTGAGAGACGTCATGCTCTAACACGCTCGTTGGGTCCCCCGTCGACCCACGGATTAAGCCCACCTAGGAAGAAACCAATTGACCTCGTGTGTGGGGGCAATAAGGTTGGAAGGATTTACTGCTTGCATGTGGTTATTATTGATGTATTGTATATTCATGTCATTCATACACATAACTTTCTTATCATTTCCCATATATATACATCTTTTCCTGTGCATAAAATTATTACATGTACATATAATTGTGTGCATAGTTTTTCACGAATTTCAATGTATCATTCATACACAAATAATTTTTTTTTGTATCTCCTCCTTATGTATACATCATTTTGTGTGCATAAAATCATTACATGTACCTATTACTATGTACCTATTACTCTGTGTATAGTTTCTTCACATGTTTCATGTATAATAATTCTTTCCATACAATAATAGAACATGTGCACTTTGTATATAAAATTGCTTGTATCATAATTTGTGAATATAAATATAACACGTTTGTCATGCATGCACATAATAATGCTTGTCGCAATACATACATATTAACATTCTTTATGACATCAATTGTGCGCCATTATCTGTATATACAGCATACATCATCGGATGTACATATTAACATGCATTATAGCAAGTATAAACATACTGTCCCCATGACAAAAAAAAAAAAGAAAATCAAATCAAAAAAAAAATGCATTCACCATGTGTCATAGCATGTACATATCCGTATGCCCACATTACACATGTACATTAACATTGCGCCCTGGAACATACATATACTGTTGCATGTCATAGTGTGCACACATTAGCATACTTCATTAGACTAGACATCAAACACAGAAAATACCTTGCATTTTTCACATTGTATACCATATCATGAACATGTACTATCATACATGAATTATGTCATGTACATATAACTTCTCCATCATGCATGTTAGTCATTGTATATACCAATGCATGTCTTGAATGCTCATACCATGTAAATACGCATACTTTGTGAACGCTATTTGTTTCTTGCGACCACTTTCATTGTATATCTCGTGCTGCAAACATACTCCACTTACAGTACATAGTCATTCGTATATTGAGTCCCAAGTTATGTGCATAATTTGTATATATTTTGCATTCTTATCTATGTGAGTTTTGCCATTCCTCGCGACTCATTAGTGCACATTATCTTGCTAGATCACCTTCATCTTAAGTCGCATACGTATTTTTGTCATGTCAAAATCAGGCCATGTGTACATGTATCATATATCTTGAATATTCATTCTCATGTTATACCATATTTTGTACTTGTGCCATCGTTGTATGTTGTTTGCATGTACACTGTAAATTTATGTATGCATCATGCATTGTTCCCACATTCACACTCACTTATAATTTTTCGTAATATTTTACACACACACATCTTTGTACATATTTCATGTATGCGTTTTTATACAAATATTTTTACACGTGTTTCGCACATACAGTTCCTTACACGCATTGCTAATATACATGACGCTATTGCATATGCCATTCAATATACATGATTTTTAATGCATAGTTTGTGCATATTCAAAAGAAAAAGAATGAAAAAAAAAAAAGAAAAAGAATGAAAAAAAAGAGCTTTTGTGCCTACACGATTTTTGTGCAAAATTTTTGTGTTAAGCTGTATCATAAAACGCTGACATCTTTGCACCTCATTAAGGTACCTCTGATTCAAGGTTTGACTCTGCCTAAGTAGTTCTCAATTATGAATGGATTTGATCTTAACTCTAGAAACCTGAGTTTCGTTCCACTTTGAATTAAGTAAGAGGTATATATGTTTGGTCTTTAAGAGCTAGATCACATGAAAATATTTGACTATACCACGTAATGTCTAAATTTCGAGCACTTTTGGCCCGTTTTGAAAATAAATTGAAAAAAAAAAGAAAAAAACTAGTTGCAATTAGGGGATTGGATGAAAACTCACTAAGAGCACTAGAACCTTTCCGATTACCCGTCAAAGCGACTCCTGGATAAGGCTGAATCTAGAAAATGATTTAGGCACCTTTTCTTTGTATAGCTCTCTAAATGACCATTTCCTACCCTTATTTTACAATCGCTTGATAGCCCCTTGAGCCTTTATTTTGGTATGCTAAATGCGTGCCAGTTTTGTTGTTACACACATTAAAACTACCTTTCGCCTAAAATGATTTTGGCTTCCCCTTAGAAAAATGGCCGCTCTAGTAAAGATGGATGCACATTATGATATTCTCTTGAGCTATCAAAAATTATCCCGGCGAAAGTGGGTTTACACTTCTGAAAGAGATTTTTAATCATTGATGATCTTTGAGGCTTGACCATTGGAAATCTTTGGACCATCAAAAATTTGCCCCGATGAAAATGGGTCTACATTTCGAGAAGAGAATCTCAATCATCGATAATTTTGTGGGTTGAAATCACCCTGATAAGAATGGGTCTGCACGTCGAGAAGGGAATTTTGATCATTGACAATTTTTTTGAGCTATCAATAATCACCCTGATAAGGATAGGTTTACCCCTTGGGAAACGAAATTTTCAATCATCGATAATTTTTGGTCTACACTCCTGGAAAGGGGTTTGAATTATCGATAAGCTTTTTGTGTAATTAGAGACATGATCTTGCGAAATCGAAAGAAAAAAAAAAGGAAAATAATAGGGCCCAAGATAATACCCCTTGATGAGTTCAGTAGCTACCTGTCTTAGCTTAATTGTTATGTTGAGCTTGATAATTCAGAGCATTATCGAATCCAAATTCAAGAGTATCTGGACAGTGTACAATTAGTCCGAAAATGATTCCATCATCCAAATGAACGTTGCGGCCGTTTTTCTCTAGCGACCTGATCCTCCTTTGATAGCCAATTACCTAAGCCTAACGTTACAACCAAAGTAAGACCTATTGATTCTTGGTTTGGCCTTATCTAACTAGCGGAGATGACCTTCTAGTAAGGTTTGGTACGTAGGAAGAGGCGTATGGTGTCTCTTGAGCTTCAAGCAGGAAGCCACGAGTGCATTTGCATTCGAGTTGAGTCTTGTCCTCGATATTGCATCTAGAATTTGCTTTAAAAAAAAAATGAAAATTTCTGTTTTGGCCTTTGCACATACACACAGAGATCGCATGGTATGTCTCGTATTCACATGCTGATTTAGTAAACATCGATACTTACATGTTTCCTTTCTTACACTTCATTGGGAATGACTCCCGAATTCTTTTGCTAAGATTGAATCAGTTGAGAATGTGGTTCATTCAGTATGCTCAAAGGCAGTTAGAAACTTGAGTTTGAGGTACCTGATAGGTTGCACTCATTTTACAATCTTTGGGTATTTCTTATCACTACCCATGAAAATGATACTTTGCGTAAACTCTCAGCAATATTCTTTGTAAATATGCTTTCTGCAAATGTTTTTACACATAATTGTATCAAATATTCTCAATAAACAGTTTTACATGTACAATTCTTGGTGCATGTCTTTTGTCATAAGAATTTTAGCCAATATATTTCATAAGTGCTTTTGACGCACATGGCTCTTTATGGTTGCATCCGCATTTTTCGCATGCAGTACATACATGTATATAATTTTTTTCTACACGTGTTTCATATACATAGTCATAAGTGCACACATCGCACACACCCAATTCCATACATAGCTTTTATGTATATAACATATCAAAGTCCTTTGAGAAGGCACAATCTCAAAGTCCTACTCAAAGTCCTCTGAGCAGGAAAGCAAGCCTATTCATGCATGCCATACCGGGGGCAAGCAGGTGATCCAAATGATGGGTCCAGCTCAACGTTGTCAGACACTACCTAGAAAAGCAAGCCTATCCACGCGGTGCCGGGGGGCAATTAGTGAGCATCAAAGCCTCTCGATCAAAAGTCTCCCAGTGAGCATCAAAGCCTCTCGATCAAAACCTCCCAGTAAGCATCAAAGTCTCCCAGTGAGCGTCAACTGACAATGACCCCAACAGGCAGGTGCCGTTATAGGTACGTGTTTCTTTTATAATTTACCCTACAAATTTGCGTTTTCCTTTTTTTTGCAGAAAAAAAAAAGAAAGTTCAAGAAAAACATCAGCGATAGAGCAGATCGCAACCTGGACTGCAGTTGGAGAACACTGCATCTCATAGATCGAGATTGTAGCCAAAGCATGCTGCATCTCACTAATCGAAGTTGTGGTCAGAGGGTGCCGCACTTCACCAAATCGAGCTTGTAGCCAAAGCATGCTGCATCTCTCCAATCGAAGCTGTGGCCAGAGAATGCCGCACTTCACCAAATCGAGCTTGTAGCCAAAGCATGCTGCATCTCTCCAATCGAAGCTGTGGCCAGAGAATGCCGCACTTCACCAAATCGAGCTTGTAGCCAAAGCATGCTGCATCTCTCCAATCGAAGCTGTGGCCAGAGAATGCCGCACTTCACCAAATCGAGCTTGTAGCCAAAGCATGCTGCATCTCTCCAATCGAAGCTGTGGCCAGAGAATGCCGCACTTCACAAATCGAGCTTGTAGCCAAAGCATGTTGCATCTCTCCAATCGAAGCTGTGGCCAGAGAATGCCGCACTTCACCAAATCGAGCTTGTAGCCAAAGCATGCTGCATCTCTCCAATCGAAGCTGTGGCCAGAGAATGCCGCACTTCACCAAATCGAGCTTGTAGCCAAAGCATGCTGCATCTCACCAATCACCAATCGAAGCTGTGGCCAGAGAATGCCGCACTTCACCAAATCGAGATTGTAGCCAAAGCATGCTCATCTCACAGGCACCCCAGTCTCCTCAAAAATTATCCTTAAGTCCTTCTTTAAAGGCATTCTCAGTCTCTTCGGAGCATTATCCTTAAGTCCTTCTTTAAAGGCAAATTCGTTATCCCTAAGTCCTTCTTTAAAGGCAAATTAACTATCCTTAAGTCCTTCTTTAAAGGCATTCTCAGCCGAAGAAGGGAGCATTATCCGTAAGTCCTTCTTTAAAGGCATTCTCAGCCGAAGAAGGGAGCATTATCCTTAAGTCCTTCTTTAAAGGCATTCTCAGCCGAAGAAGGGAGCATTATCCGTAAGTCCTTCTTTAAAGGCATTCTCAGCCGAAGAAGGGAGCATTATCCGTAAGTCCTTCTTTAAAGGCATTCTCAGCCGAAGAAGGGAGCATTATCCGTAAGTCCTTCTTTAAAGGCATTCTCAGCCGAAGAAGGGAGCATTATCCTTAAGTCCTTCTTTAAAGGCATTCTCAGCCGAAGAAGGGAGCATTATCCGTAAGTCCTTCTTTAAAGGCATTCTCAGCCGAAGAAGGGAGCATTATCCGTAAGTCCTTCTTTAAAGGCATTCTCAGTCTCTTCGGAGCATTATCTGTAAGTCCTTCTTTAAAGGCATTCTTAGTTAAGTCCTTCGTTAAAGGCATTATCAGTCTCCTCGGAGCATTATCTGTAAGTCCTTCTTTAAAGGCATTCTTAGTTAAGTCCTTCGTTAAAGGCATTCTCAGTCTCCTCGGAGCATTATCTGTAAGTCCTTCTTTAAAGGCATTCTCAGTCTCTTCGGAGCATTATCCTTTAGTCCTTCGTTAAAGGCATTCTCAGTCTCTTCGGAGCATTATCTGTAAGTCCTTCTTTAAAGGCAATCTTAGTTAAGTCCTTCGTTAAAGGCATTCTCAGTCTCCTCGGAGCATTATCTGTAAGTCCTTCTTTAAAGGCATTCTCAGTCTCTTCGGAGCATTATCCTTAAGTCCTTCGTTAAAGGCATTCTCAGTCTCTTCGGAGCATTATCTGTAAGTCCTTCTTTAAAGGCATTCTTAGTTAAGTCCTTCGTTAAAGGCATTCTCAGTCTCCTCGGAGCATTATCTGTAAGTCCTTCTTAAAAGGCATTCTCAGTCTCTTCGGAGCATTATCTGTAAGTCCTTCTTTAAAGGCATTCTCAGTCTCTTCGGAGCATTATCTGTAAGTCCTTCTTTAAAGGCATTCTCTTTAATTCCTTCTTTAAAGGCATTCTCAGTCTCTTCGGAGCGTTATCCTTAAGTCCTTCGTTAAAGGCATTCTCGGTCTCTTCGGAGCATTATCCTTAAGTCCTTCTTTAAAGGCATCCTCAGCCTCTTCGAAGAAGAGAGCATCATCTTTAAGTCCTTCTTTAAAGGCATTCTCAGCCGAAGAAGGGAGCATTATCTGTAAGTCTTTCTTTAAAGGCACTCTCAGTCTCTTCGGAGCATTATCTGTAAGTCCTTCGTTAAAGGCAGCATTATCTTTAAGTCCTTCTTTAAAGGCACTCTCAGTCTCTTCGGAGCATTATCTGTAAGTCCTTCGTTAAAGGCAGCATTATCTTTAAGTCCTTCTTTAAAGGCACTCTCAGTCTCTTCGGAGCATTATCTGTAAGTCATTCGTTAAAGGCAGCATTATCTGTAAGTCCTTCGTTAAAGGCAGCATTATCTTTAAGTCCTTCTTTAAAGGCAGTCTCTTCGGAGCATTATCTGTAAGTCCTTCGTTAAAGGCAGCATTATCTGTAAGTCCTTCGTTAAAGGCAGCATTATCTTTAAGTCCTTCTTTAAAGGCACTCTCAGTCTCTTCGGAGCATTATCTGTAAGTCCTTCGTTAAAGGCATTATCCTTAAGTCCTTTTCTTTAAAGGCATTCCCAGTCTCTTCGGAGCATTATCTCGGTGCAGCTCAAGAGAGCAACCTCTGCGTTTTGTAAGTCTAGAGCAGACTCGACGCATTCACCACATCATCACTTCTCGGCAAGAAGACAAGGTATCCGCCACAGGTATGTAATCCCTTCTCTCTTTCTCTTTGAATTTTGGCTCACCTAGGTGTCTATGCACTAGCTTCTCCAAAATTGGGGGCAACTGTAGACACCGGGTCCCGAGTCCGGCATGAAATGAAAATGGTGATTTTTGATCCTTGATTATTCCCTCCGAAAAAAAAATAAATAAAATATAAATAAAATAAAAAATAAAAAATATAAATATAAATATGTGTGTGTGAAATTAGGTAATTAATTAGTTGATGTTGTTAGTTAATTAAGTGGTTAATATTATCGTGTTAATTAAAATGCATGTAAAATTAAAGTTAAAGTGTGTAATTAATTAGATAAAATAAATATATGTATGATAATTTAAATGGATTAATTAGTGTAATGTTTAATTAATAGAGAGTTTAATTAATATGTATAATTAATTAATGTATGTGTTATTTGAATTAAGTTAAATTAATTTAAGGAAAAGGAGGGAAATAATTGAGTGGAGGAAATGACCATTATGCCCATTAGCCCTAATTTTAGGGTATAAAGGGAAAAGAATGAGCAAAGAGCAAAGGGGGCTCTCTCTCGGCTGGGATTAGAAACAAGCAAATGAAAAATTGAAAGAAAAATAAGGAAAGAGAGAGCAGGGGGTCGGCTGGAACAAGGAAATGAAGAACACACAAATGAAACAAAAGAAAAAAGAAAACAAAGAAAAGAGAATACAGAGAGAGCAAGAAGAGAAGACACCGGAGCTGAGGGCCAAATAGAAAGAAAATAGAGAACAATAGAGAGCAAGAAGAGGGTAAGAAAAATACCAAAGAACTAAATCAAAGGAAATAAGGAAAAGAAATAAATGAGGGAAGAGAGGAGAGTGGCCAACGGAGACCAAGAAACCAAACCAGACCGCCGGACCAGGGAGAAAGAAAGAAAAAGAAGAAAAAAGAGGGGAGAGAGGCGGAGGCTCCGCCGCCCAACCGCGGTCACCGGCGACGACACGCACCCCACTGTCGGCATCAGCACCCCCAGACGCTTCCGATGGCACCGGACGATCCTCCAACGGACCCAGGTAGGCGGCGCGTGTAGGCGATCTCCGGCGAGGCATCATTCACGGTTTTTGGCGATTTCCGGCTCCGTCAAACCCCCTTCCGGCGCGTGGACCAGTCCGCCGTCTTCCCCGGGCGACGATACATCAGACGGCGTTGGTGTTGTCGACCACCCCCCTCCGACGGCGGCTCCGGCGAGGTAAGTCCCTATTATTATTATTATTATTATTATTATTATTATTATTATTATTATATATTTAATTAATTTCTGTTATTATTATTATTATTATTATTATTATTATTATATATTTAATTAATTTCTGTTATTATTATTGTTATTAATTTCTGTATTATTATTATTATTATTATTATTATTTATTTATTTTCTGTTTTTATATTTGTTGTTATTATTATTATTATTATCATTATTATTTGTTATTATTATATATTTATGCATTTTATGTATATTATTATTAATATTATTATACTTATTTATTATTAATTATTATTCTGTGTTCATCTTATTACTATTATTATTTTATTATTATTATTATTATTATTATTATTATTATTACTTATTCATTATTATTAATATTCCGTTGTTATTATTATTATTATTATTATTATTATTATTATTATTATTTGTAATTATTTAACATTCTGTTTATTTTTATTATTTTTATTATTATTATTATTATTATATGTTTATTAGTATTATTATTATTCTGTTTTTACCATTATTAGTATTATATGTTTATTTTATGTTTGTTGATGTCATATTGTTGTTATTATTGTTATTATTATTATTATTATTATTATTATTGTGGTTAGTTATTATTATTTTAATGTCATTATTATTATTATTAGGATTGTGTTAATATTATTACTATGTTTATTATTGTTGATGTTATTATTTTATTGCTTTAATTAATATTGTCATGGTCATTATTATTATATTATTTTACAGCATTATTATTATTATTATTATATTATATCATTGCTATTAATATCATTATTTATTTTATATTATTATTATTATTTTACCTATCTATTATTGTCATTTTATGTTTATTTATTATTTATTATTATCATTATTATCATTTTATGGTATTATTATTAGCATCATCATTTTTATTGCATTTGATCATTATAATTGCCATTGTGTTTTACATTGATTAATCCTCTCAATTTGTTTGATTCAATTAATTATTTATTTGTTTATTTATTTGTTCAATTATTTATTCATTATTAACCAATATTGTTTTCTGTCTTTACCGCGATGCGAGTGGCATGTGACTCGCTCACGGAGTTAGGCGGAGCACGGTCGAGGTGAGTAGATTAGGATTTATTTATTATTATGAAATATGTAATTATTATTTTGTTTTATTTTATTCGCTTGTGGTCTGTAATAACAAATGATTTTTCGACCGCATTAAAAAGAATCACCACACAAATGTTTTCTACAAAATGAAATTTGTCAATAAAACTGGACCAATGTCCACGTTTTCATTCCAAAACCAAAAGATTTAAATTGATTCAAGAATTTTATACTTTTCATAAAAAGTAATTGGGAATCAACGTTCCCGCCTAAAAGGATAGCCCGATTTATGTATGTATTCTTATTATTATATCTTCCTTTTATGATTTCATACTTATTTCTGGATAACTGTAAATATATTTTATTTATCGCTTTATTTGTTATTTTATTATTTTTTACTTGTTTGAATGCGCTTTAATTTATGGCATAACTCGTGTGAGAAGAGAGATAAAATAATTGATCCCAAAAACCCTTTTACATAATATTAACCAAAGGTATGAATAAGAGTGAGGTCCCGAACTCTCTCTGGTTTTGGCCTCATAAGGTTAGATTTATTTCCCGATGTTCTATCGGGTGGCGACTCCGTGATCCTGCCTTATGATAACCCAATAGACGCTCTCGTAAGTTGATTGCCAACAATGGGTTTGGATATATTTTTGTCCATTGCGAAGCGATCAGCTTTCACGAGTTTTAATGAACCTCCATCCGGTCTCGGGTCCTAAAAGCGGATTTCCGAGGGCCATCCGGATCGCGAGCGGGGTTCGGGCGCGTCACACTTGCGTGTTTACCGCTTTCATTTATCGCTTTCTATATCTATTGCTTTATCGCTTTCTTTACGTGCTTTTGATGCGCTTTTACTTTTAATGCATCGCTCGTGTGAGATGAGAGATATTAATCTTAAGAAGTTAAAAATCCATTTATAATTAACCAAAGCATGAATAAGAGGGAAGTTCCGGACACCATTAACTCTGGTTTAGACCGTTAGAGGTGAGAAACCTTTTCCCAATTTCACGTAAATTGGGTGGCGACTCCAAATACCTCAAAAGGTGCCTTTAGGCGTCAATAGGCTAGGTTATTCTCCCCAATGTTCTATTGGGAGGGATACACCGATGATGCCTCATGGCGCCCATGATCAAGAGACGCGAACCTTTCATACCTCGAATCCTAAAGCGGATTCAAAGAGAGGGCCCTCGCTGGGTTTGTCGGGTCCGGCGCGCGTCACAGTGGCGACTCCACTGGGGACTTTGTGTTTGAGACTTCACTCCGAAAATGCTTTGGTTAAAATATAATTGGGTTTTTAAAACTTAAAATTTTATCTCTTATAAAATTTGCATCATATCATTTTAGAGCCTTAGACTTACGCTAGTTGGTCCCTATCTTACCCCGGTGCGTTCCCGAAGCACGACCCTACTTTCACTCATTGTAGGGAAGTGTTAAGGATAATCACCAGCCCAAGCCTTGTACCTTTTGGTATATTAAAATGGAGACCCAATCGGTCGTTATGCTCACGACGAGCTAGACCCGTTGGCACGGACCATGCTTGGGTAGCCCTAAAGTATAATCACCTTGACCAAAGCCCATGTAATGGCAAATAGAAACTTTCCCTAGGGGGCATGCTCCTTAATACGATGCTTGTGATATGGGCTATCACGTATTAAGCAAAATCAACCAAATCAAATGGTCTTCATCAAAGGCTTTCATGCCCCGTTGGGCCCACTTTGATTTAGTTGAATTGCCCAAATATGTAATAGCCAAAACCCATACGAATGCGCATTAGATTAAGACTGTTATGCTGCCGGTTTTCCACCGTGCACCATACGTGCCCAATGGGTTCCCTGTTAACCCTTGGGGTGAAGCCCACCTAGGAAAGAGACCGCACGACCTCGTGTGTGGGAGTGATAAGGTCGGAAGGATCTATTTGCTCGCATGTGATTGTGGATACTGCACAGCATGCTCATGCATCGCATGTCATTCATGCATGTCAATAAAATAAATACATGTATATATAATGATAAATATTCTCTCATGCTGTGTGTATATATCTTTTCATCTGCATATTATTTTCGCGTGTACATACCATCCTGCATGTAATTTCTTCCACGCATCCCATCGTATCGTGGTAGTCCATTGATCCTGCACTCATCAAAGAATATTCGCATGGCACGATCATGCATTGTATATGTCATTCATGCATCATTCTAACAATCTTGATCTTTCAGCCATCCTAGATTCATCTGAGTGGACTAAGAGATTCTGACGATCGACTAGCGACGACAAACTCGCCCTTTGTATTGCTAGAATTAGTGCCTGTTTGGGATTTTGAGCCACTCTCAACGACTAGTGAATCGTCTTCGATGGCAGAATTACCTCGAGAGACCGGTTCTTTGACGATGAAAGATCTGGATAAGAGGCTGAGGGACTTTGAAAGGAGGATATTGGCCGTGATAGAAAACATTGTTGCCCAAATGACACCAAATGCCAGCCAACCTCCTGTGGCCCCTGCTGTTGAACAAGTTGAATCGCCTATTCTGGAAGAGGCTCCTATAGCAGTCCCTACCGTACGACAACCAGATGTTGAGTCTAGAACTACGACACCCCTCGAGCCGAGAATAATTCTTGTTCTGAAAGATGATCTCATGGTGGAGAAAGAGGATGAGCAGGTAACTCCTCAGGCTGTGACGAATGAAGTCCCCAAGGGAGAGGATAGCGCGATAAAGGGGATAAAAGGTGGGATTGAAAAGTTTGAACCTCAGACGACGACTACTATAGAGAATCTGGTCACCTCCATGGTGCCACCTGTAGAACAACAGTCTGCTGCTCCCACGGTGTTACGGAAAGAGAATGATCCAACTAAGGGAATACACCCACCACCGACTGGACCTAGAGGCGAGTCACATGTCACTCTGTCAGCTGAGCAAAAAGGCAAGAGGCATGTTTCAGAGAATGGGCTTTTGGCGGTGACACGGGGCCTAAAGAGAAAGATGGATGCTCTTAAAGAGGAAATTGCAGAGTCTAAACTTGCAGTTGCCCGGGCTGCTCGAGAGAAGGTCTTTATGGACTTGCAGAAAAGAAGTCAACCGTCTAGGTGCGACATCTGTGCTGGCACTCAAGAGATAGAGGGAGCGTCAACAGTTAGAATAGTTCAGAAGGCTTGCTTCGGCATGGGTGAATCTTTTCCTCAAGATAGAGAGGGGGACCTGCGCTTGTGGTTAACCAACCCATCCAGAAATCGGGGGCTTAGGAGGTGTCGTCGACACGCTAGATATCAGAGGGGTGATGGCCAAACCTCGAAAGATCAAGTACAAGATCCTGCTACTGGTAAGCAGCTGGTGGCTCTTGAAGGAGGGGGTAATGCCACTGGGAGAGACAACCAGGAAAGCTTAAGTCTCGGTGACAACAGTACGGGGGATACCGGAGCCACCAAGTCCCCAAACATTAGAACCACTCAAGATCACTATACCATCTGGGATAAGCCTTTATCTGAGCACCTATCTCATTTTATCGATAAGGGGAAGCTACGGCCAAAACTTGCAAAGCCCGCCAGGGGCCGTGGGCGTCTCAATCACCGGATGGATCTGTACTACGCCTACCATCAGCATACTGGGCATGAGACTGATGGGTGCCGGGCTCTAAGGAGACGAGTCTCACACTTGATTGACGAGGAACAGAAAGATGAGGGGAATGGTCCATGAGGGTGAAGGATCACTGATTACAGCAACGATGACGAGCAAGGAGGAAATAGCTATCTGGATGATGCTTTATTTCTTTTTGTTTTTAATTCCAGAACTCTTTTAAGACAATTTGGTTAATTGTAACATGTTGAACAATTTCTGTTTTGTTTATGCGATATTTCCTTGATTTCATTTCTCATGATCACGATGCATCCATTCATTTTGACATTAACCCAATTAATACGACATCATCTAGTCTCGGAACTTTGGGGAATCCAAATAAAATCTTGGTAGCATCTGATATGACTCTTGAAGAGAGGATAATTTTGAGGGAATAAAAAAAAAAGAGAGCCTTTGCCTGGACCTGGTATGACATGTCGAAGATTAACAAGGACGTTCAGAAGACCAGACTACCTTCCATTGCCAACATGACGACGAACCAAATTTTGAAAGGCACTTCTTCGCATCCACAACACCTGAGCTACGTATGGTGTCGCCGAATAAAATTGAACTTCGAAAGTTACATCAAAAGTCGGACAAATAAAACTCAAAACCACCATGAGAAATATACAACCCATCAGAACCAAGCCATATGACCTTTTTTTTCTCTCTACCCATTCGGAATGTGTACCCTAAAACCGATTATGACTGACCCTTAACCATCCAAAACCCTCATAACCAAATTTCTTACCAAAATTTAATGCCCGACCAAATTGAACAACAATGGTTCCAGTGGTTAAGATAAAAAGTGCACGTATGTGTAAACTTCAGGACTTGAACAAAGCTTGTCAAAAAAAAAAAAAAAAAAATTGGGTTGTAAAAAAATTGGGTTGTGAAAAAAAAAAATTGGGTTAAAAAAAAAAAAAAAATTGTGTATAAAGAAAAGAGAGAAGAAAAGAGAGAATTGATAGGGGGCAAGGGAATGCCATTTGGGGGTAAGCTTTGTTCAAATCCCGTTGATCTACACATGCCTGCACGTTGCCATTCTTTTTAGCTACTGAAAAGGACTTAAAAGGGCTAACTCCAGAGCCATCCATCCAATCCCAGCCGACGAAAACCATTTCGAAAGCTTGAACTACCAAGGCCAATGAAAGTGCCCCAAATCATCCATGACCAACCTGTTACCCTAGCCCGGCCGTTGAAAGGCCATTCCAGGGTTTAAGCCACCAGAATCGATAAAAGTACCCCAGATCATTCAAGCTGAACCGCCAAAGGCAATAAAAGCCAAGCATGAAACTTCACATAAGTAACCCATCAACTCAACCAGTCTGCACAAGCAATAAGACCAAAACTTTGATACTAAGAAGAATCACTCTCAGAAGCAGCAGTCTCTCTGGCTAACAAAGATCAAAGCAAATTCAACCAATATTGACGAACTGAAAGAGGGTCCATGGCAAAGGCTAAAAAAAAAAAATAAAAAAATAAAAAAAAAATAAAAAAATAAAAAAATATTCAATCAAGAAAACCCGCGAGGGCTGATTGATAACAGGAGTTTGATGCTCCCAAGATCTATCCCGAGATTAGATGATGTCCCATATTTTTCGAGTTAATGCCAAATAGTGATCATGTGATATGAAATCAGATTGAAATATATGCATTGGTATGACCAGAGCAGTTCATCTTACACACTCAAAGTTGCCTCAGTCAGATATGAAACCAACACATTGCTACCATCTACCCCTTGCCACTCTCGCCACTCAGGCACTTCAGTCAGCTCCTCCTGTTATGAACTGCAAAGCCAATTCTATGGCACCCTCATGATAGAAACCAAGCTCAGACAACCTTGACCTAAGACGCAAACACACGCCGATTATACCTGAAAGACCTTTTACAACAACTATCTACCCTCTACCATTCTCACCACTCAGGCACTTCAGTCATCTCATCCTGCTACCCACTGTGAAGCCAACCCTACAGCACCTTCCTAATAAAGAGCCAAACACATACAACCAAAGCCTGAGATATAAGCACATGCCAATTATACCCGAAAGCCTTTCGCAACAACTGCAACTTCTCTCAAAAAAAAAAAAAAAAAAAAGCCGTTAGAGATGAAAACCGTGACTGGCGCTCTAAGCAAAAGTTAGGCCAAAGGGCAGGGTGAAAACCTGGCGACAGGCAGTCTGCCCTACAAAAAAATGAAATAAATAAAAGCCGCTGGATTGGGTTGGGTCCATTCCAGGCAAAAAAATAAGGCACAGGGTTATGTGAAAATCCGACAAGGACGCATCTCCCACTAAGAAAAGCTAGTGTGAAAATCCATGAGGGACGCACTACCTTCAAATAATGACTACAGGTATCAGAGGAGAGCCTCATAACCCCCTAAAGGCATTAAATTCAAAAGCAATTCCGGGGGGCACCGATCTTGCTGCAAATTACGACCAAACCGGCTTTCGGCTCCAAATCCACTCGGATGAATCCTTGTCCTGCATCTTACATAACATATGCATATGCACATGCATAACTTACCCTTGCATACAAGTCTCTTTTGATTTCGCAGGAAAGTCTGGCGCCTTCACACACCGACAAGCTGGTGTTTATCAGTCGTTCAGCCGTGGTTTCACACACCGACAAGCTGGTGTTCTATCAATCGCGTTCTTCAAAGTCTGGCGCCTTCACACACCGACAAGCTGGTGTTTATCAGTCGTTCAGCCGTGGTTTCACACACCGACAAGCTGGTGTTCTATCAATCACGTTCTTCAAAGTCTGGCGCCTTCACACACCGACAAGCTGGTGTTTATCAGTCGTTCAGCCGTGGTTTCACACACCGACAAGCTGGTGTTCTATCAATCACGTTCTTCAAAGTCTGGCGCCTTCACACACCGACAAGCTGGTGTTTATCAGTCGTTCAGCCGTGGTTTCACACACCGACAAGCTGGTGTTCTATCAATCACGTTCTTCAAAGTCTGGCGCCTTCACACACCGACAAGCTGGTGTTTATCAGTCGTTCAGCCGTGGTTTCACACACCGACAAGCTGGTGTTCTATCAATCGCGTTCTTCAAAGTCTGGCGCCTTCACACACCGACAAGCTGGTGTTTATCAGTCGCTCAGCCGTGGTTTCACACACCGACAAGCTGGTGTTCCATCAATCACGTTCTCCAAAGTCTGGCGCCTTCACACACCGACAAGCTGGTGTTTATCAGTCGCTCAGCCGTGGTTTCACACACCGACAAGCTGGTGTTCTATCAATCACGTTCTTCAAAGTCTGGCGCCTTCACACACCGACAAGCTGGTGTTTATCAGTCGCTCAGCCGTGGTTTCACACACCGACAAGCTGGTGTTCTATCAATCACGTTCTTCAAAGTCTGGCGCCTTCACACACCGACAAGCTGGTGTTTATCAGTCGCTCAGCCCTGGTTTCACGTCGACAAGCTGACGTTCCTCAATCATGTGACCGGAGTAGTCCTATGATGCCGACAAGCTGGCAAGACCAAGTTCCGGACAGCGACCGCCTCAGGTACGCATCTCTCCCTCTCTTTTCTGAATTTTGGCTCACTTAGGCGCCTGCGTTCTAAGTTCCCCAAAATTGGGGGCAACTGTAGACACCGGGTCCCGAGGCGGTCCAAGATCAGGATTACCCGATGATGAAATAGAAGACCGATTTTCGGCAAGAAATGTGAGAATCGATCGTTCCCTTGTCAAAGGTGTGTTTTTTGGAAAATAATTAAAAATATATATTTTTTTTGGGAAATTAAAATTAAGATGAAAAAAAATATATTAATTTTGTTTCAAAATTTAAAATTAAAAATAAAAATAAAAAAAAAAATTAAAATTATCGCGAGTGCCACCGCGGCAGCGCGGGCAGGCTGCCCCAGCGCGCAGGGGCGCCTGCGAGGCAGGCCGCCCCAGCGCGCAGGGGCGCCTGCGCGCGAGGCTGGCGCTTCGCGCGCCCCCCCCCCCTGCGCGCAGGGGCGGGCGCCTCGCGCGACCCCCCTGCGCGCGAGGCGGGGCGCTCCGCGCGACCCCCCCGCGCGCGAGGCGGGGCGCTCCGCGCGACCCCCCCGCGCGCGAGGCGGGGCGCTCCGCGCGACCCCCCCCTGCGCGCAGGGGCGGGGCGCCTCGCGCGACCCCCCTGCGCGCGAGGCGGGGGGCCTGCGCGCGAGGCCTGCTGCTTCGCGCGACCCCCCTGCGCGCGAGGCAGGGGCCTCGCGCGACCTGCCTGCGCGAGGCAGGCTGCGCGCAGCAGCCAGCCGCGCGCGGTGCCAGGGCACCACGCGCAGGCTGCCGCGCGCCCTTTGGCTCCTCCGCGCGACCTGTTTTTCCTGTCCGTTTTTTTCGCTATTTTCAGTCTGATTTTCTGATTTTTCTTCAGTCTGACATTTTCCATTGTTTCACCAATTTACGTTATTTTGGATTAACTAAAAATAAAGCCTCTTTTGTCCCTTGCCATTTTTGGCCAAGGCAAACTTAAATGAGGAATTTGCCCTCATTTTTGAGGAGGACGGCAAAAAGATTGAAAAAAAATTTTTTTAGCTTTTTCTCTCTAGCCTTTCCACTCTCCAGGAAGCTTTTCTTGCTTCTAAAAAAAACTCTTCAAAAATCTTCAAGTTCTCTTCAAAAAATCTTAGTTTTGTCATTACAAAATATTTAATATTTGGTTGATTTGAGCAAGAAAAATTAATTTTCTTTGTTCCTTCATCCCACAAAAAATATTTTTCTCAAGATAATTTGTTTAGAACACAGATTTTATATTTATTCCAAATACTATTATCATCAAAAAAATCCGACAAGGAAATCGATCGAGACATCCTATTTCCAATCTCAAAAATTCAGAGGGTAAACATTCTTGGACTTGTTCTCATTTATTTATTTGATTTTTTTTATTTGTTCACATTTTTCTTTACTTTATATAATTTCTATTCTATTATCATTTTTATTCTAGTTAATAAACATGTTTTATATGTCGTATTAATTTGTTAAATTTATTATTATTTCATCATTATCATTACTTGTTAAATCCTATTTTATGTTAATGCATGTTCCACTGTCACTAATATTCCTTCACTTTTGCATTGCATTTTATATATTTTGGGCCAATCTATAGTGCTTTCTTTGTCTTTTTTGCTTTGCCTTCCACGGATTTATATACTTTTTCTTCACTTCATTCATTTTACTTTTGTTTTAGTTTTCTTCATTTATAGATATTTTATTCTCTTTTGTTTTATTCTTTTATCTTCTTTTATTAAGTTATTGTTTTTATTTAGTTTAACCATTATTACTATTTAAAGTTAATTTGTTTCCTATTAATACTATTATTATTATTACTATTATTATTATTATTATTATTATCGCTATTACTATTATTACCCCTTTTTTATTAATCAATTAACTAGTTAACATTATTGTCATTGGTATTATTATTTAATATTTCGTATTATTTTTATTATTAGTGTTATGGCTATCATTGTTGTTATTAATATATTTTGCCCTTTTTGACTAATCTATTTTGAATATTTACTAATACTTTTTTGATATTATTTTTCTGTCTGAAATTTAACTTGAGTCGGGTTATGTGAGTGTCCCCGCAGCTCCCCGGATGGGTCGCAACTTGCGGAGAATCACATCGGTTTGGTGAGATCCCTCCAACTCCCTTTTTATGTGTTATGTGCTTATTTGTAAATATTAATTTTATTTGTGCACGCGTGCGATAAAAAATCACAAAAATACTTTTACTACTAAATCGGGATTTTTACTTTTAAATCGGGACCAATGTCCCTTGTTTTAGCCCAACAATAAAATTGTCACAATTAAAACGAAGAGTCAAACCTTCTTCAAAATGGGATCACTCATCCCGATTTTTATTCAAACAATTAAAATGACTTTTCGAACCTTTTTAAATTAAACACGAAGGAACCAACGTTCCTAAAATTCGAACAAGTGCGAGGGAACCAATGCTCCCTAAATAATGTCCCGATTTATGAATGTCCTTTCATTTCATTTTTGGGTGAGTGCTTAAAGTTATTTTCTTTCATTTTGGGCCCTTGTAATTAATTTTGGGGCAACTTTATTTATTTTTGGGGTTGTATTCTGCCCCTATTTCTATTGTAATTGCGTGCTTGCGTGTTTACCGCTTTCATTTATCGCTTTCTATATCTATTGCTTTATCGCTTTCTTTACGTGCTTTTGATGCGCTTTTACTTTTAATGCATCGCTCGTGTGAGATGAGAGATATTAATCTTAAGAAGTTAAAAATCCATTTATAATTAACCAAAGCATGAATAAGAGGGAAGTTCCGGACACCATTAACTCTGGTTTAGACCGTTAGAGGTGAGAAACCTTTTCCCAATTTCACGTAAATTGGGTGGCGACTCCAAATACCTCAAAAGGTGCCTTTAGGCGTCAATAGGCTAGGTTATTCTCCCCAATGTTCTATTGGGAGGGATACACCGATGATGCCTCATGGCGCCCATGATCAAGAGACGCGAACCTTTCATACCTCGAATCCTAAAGCGGATTCAAAGAGAGGGCCCTCGCTGGGTTTGTCGGGTCCGGCGCGCGTCACACATATGCTAATTTAAAACATAAACTTTGGAATATTACAAATATGACTATGTTTGATCTAGTTGGCAAGTATGGCATGAGTAATAGTTTGTAAACTCTGTATTTTGAACTATTATAATTTAAAGAATCTTTAATCCCCTTTAAAGGTGGATTGAAGTTTATGCACATACTTTTATAATGTTTATGATAAGTAAGTTGATGTATCATGATGCTTGTATGCTATGGTGAAAGTATATGGCCTGCTAGAGTCTTGGATATGGATAAATAAGGATGCCTAGAAGGGCTTGCGCAGCTGCTTCTGTCCTATCACTATGTCTTCTGTTAGTGAGACATATGTCTCTTTTAGGGTTAATTTCACCTAAGGTTTATTGGACTTTTTACTTTTAACCGAAAAGTCATAAAATAACATTTTTTAATGGAAAAATATCTAAATTTATGGAAATATTTTAGAAAAGTCACTTTGGTCAGATTTTAGAAGGAACCCCTAGCAAAAACCCTCATTGGTCCCCATATCAGCTTGCCACATGGGATGAATGTCATGTCAGTCTCAACATCACAACCAATGAGGAGATGACATGTATAAAAATTTTATGATTTTTTTTATTTTTAAAATATTTTTATACGTGGCATCTCTTCATTGGACATGACATAGCAGTTGATATGGGTGCCAGACTAATGTGGTGGCCTATGTGGCATGCCAATAAGGATTTCCAATAGGATTTCTCCCAAAATCCGAAAAAAAAAATAATCTAAGTTTAGGTATTTTTCTGTTAAAAAATTTTAATTTGTGACTTTTTGTTAAAAGTGAAATAGTCTAATGACAGTGGGTGAAATTAACCCTCTCTTCTATCGACACTTATATGTATCTTCTAACTAGTACTACGATACCTTTTATATCTATTAGTTATTTTTTAAGCTTATGCCTCTTTTGTTGATACCTTTGGGGTATCTTCAACTGATGCCATATATGGGTATTTTTTGCACCTATTATCTACACCTAGAGAGAAATAGTAAGCTAATATGTATCTGGTCTATTTCTATCCTATTCTGCTTTGATTTGGCCTTTTTTTGTTTATGTTATGTTTGATGGATATTGTAGACACCGGGTCCTGAGGCAGCCCAGATCAGAGGTTACCCAATGATAAAATTAACGCTTATTCACAGGCAAAAAAGTAGAAAGTGATGATTTTCTTATCAAATTTGCTTTTTGGAAATAAAAAATAAAAAATATAAAAACTAAAAATAAAAATAAAAAAGGAGTTTGGGAACTATAATATTTTAGTCAAAGCTGCCTCTTTAAAAAAAACAATTTGGCCGTTTGCGGCAGCCGACGCTCGAGGGGGGACCTCCCTCGTGCACCAGGTGAGCGCCTAGCGCGCAGCTCGTGCGCGCTGGCGCTGGGGCGCTCGCCTCTGCACTGCTCAACACGTGCGTGGCGGGCGAGGCACCTCTCGCCCTGCGTGAGCGCCCGACGGTCGAGGCACCTCCCGCCCCGAGTGAGCGCGTGACGGGCGAGGTGCCTCTCGCTCGCCCGTCCTCACCTGCCAGCGCATGGCGCACGTGCTGGCAGCTCGTCGCTCGCCAGCGACGGGCGTTGGTCGCCACTGTCCCGCCAAATTCACCGAAAATGTAATTTTTGGCCTTTTTTCATGATTTTTTTTCCCAAAATTGATTTTTTATCCCATTTTTTGGTATTTTCATAATTTTTTCAATTTTTAAAATTAATAAATTAATTTTTTATTTTATTTATCCTTAAGATAAATATCAAAGATTTAATTTTATCTTTTTTTGAATTCAAAAGGATTTGATTTTATCTTTAAATCTAATTTGAATTTAAAAATATTTGATTTTATTTTCTTAAATCAAATTTGAATTCAAATAGATTTGATATCTATCTTTAAAATAATTTAAATTTTAAAAAAATTTAATTTTTAAATTTGAATTTTAAAATGATTTGAATTTTTAAATTTAAATTTTAAAAAAAATTGATTTTTAAATTTGAATTTTAAAAAAGATTTGATTTTGAATTTAAATTTCAAAAAGATTTGAATTTTTTATCCTTATCCTCATTTACCCTATAAATAGGAGGCTGGGGATCGAGAAAATGATTTAGATTTTTTTTTTACTTTTCATTTCTTCTTCTTGAATAGAATTCTCTCTACATTTTTTTGAGTTTCCTTCTTCAAATAAATTTCTTAAGGTTTTAAAAATCAGTTTTCAATGGAATAATTCTTCTTGAAATAAGGAAAATAATTTTTTGTTCTTGAGAATTGTTATTTTCTTTCATTATTTATTTTTAAGCAGCTTTCTTTCTTAGAATAACACTCCAGCTTTTATTATTTTCAATTCTAATTTTGCGGATCAAAACAAGGAAATCAATCATATTTTACCTTCATCGAGTTCGAATTCTGAGGGTAAATATTCTGGGACCAATCCTACTTTTCTTTTATTTTCTTATTTTATTTATTCACAATCATTTTATCAACATGTAGATATTTATGTCTATTGTTTATATATTTTATTTTATCTCTGATATTTCCTTTATTTTCATTATTTTATTTCATTGTCTCATTCACATGTTATTTGTTTTTCTTGTGAGTTTATTTATTTCTACTGAAGATGGGGTGCTGAAAAGGGGAGCCCACTAGGATGATTTGGGGACACCAATTTGGTTCATTTTCTTTACCCTGTCTCCTTTTGGTTTATTTTTATTTTCAATTTATTGTAAATATTACATTTAGCTCGCTAATGTAAAAATGGCTAAAGGTTTCTACAAATAAATGGAATTTTTCTAAATAAAATAGGACCAATGTCCTGATTTTCTGTCCAAACAAAATGGATATCTCAATATTATTTTTTCTCTAAATACGCATGCGAAGACCAATGTCTTCATTATTAATCGAATATCTCGCTTTGTGTATGTTTTCCCTTTTTACTAATTTACAATAGGGGTTGTATTCCGCCCTTAGTTTTATTGTAAGCTATTATATTTTTTATTTGCTTTATTTTGAGCCTACATTATTTAATGCTTTCATTATATGATTGATATGACGCTTTAATTATTGCATTAAACTGAATGAGAAAATAAATAAAATATTAAATTCAAAACTCAATTATAATTTAACCAAGGTATGAATAAATGGGAAGTCCCGAACCATCTCTGGTCTTAGTCTCAATGAGGTTAGAGGACCATCTCAATGTTCTATTGGGATGGGGTCTCCAAAATATCTCTTGTTGCCCAAAATATGCCCAATTTGCATTGTCTTATACTTCACGAGATTAGATGATCTTTTCAGTATGTTATTGGAAAGATGTGTCCAAAATATCTCTAGCCTGCCCAAAATAGACGTATATGCATCTTCTTAGATTTCACGAGATTAGACGATCTTTCCAATGTTCTATTGGAAGGAGGTGTCCAAAATATCTCTGATTGCCCAAAATAGACACACACGCTGTCTTAGGCTCAATGAGGCTAGACGACCTTTCCCAATTTTCTATTGGGTAACAACTCCAAAATACCTCATTGTTGCCCAAAATAGATGCCCTTGTAAGTCTGTTACAAGTTTTCATGAATCTCTCCCTAACGCCCTAAAAGCGAGACTTCGGAGCGCACCGGGGTTCGGTGCGCGTCACGGATATAATTTCTGAAATAGAACATAAACAAAGTATTAGATGTTCAAAATTATGTTACTTGTCTGGTTTGCCTTCCTATGTCATTTAGGCATCTTTTGTGTATTTGCTTTTAGAAAACTACTATGAGGAGTTGTCATAATGAGTAAATTTTCCCATTAAACAGTTATGCTTAACACGGTGGTTTTTCCCCGTGTAAGTCATAGTTATAAAATTAGAGATGTTGGGACAACCACAAAGGCCAAAGCAGAGGACTTTGTAGCTATGCTATTTTGAAAACCATTACGAAAACTATTATGTGTATATTGATGTTGAGATGTATTATGTAAAGAACTTATGTATTTGTAAATTTTTGGGCTTATAAATAAAAACTTGATATATGTATAATTACGGACATGTAATGCTTGGACTATGTGTATGGACATGTATATTAATATTTACATACTAAAATGTGATGGTTAGACTATATGTGTAATTCGGCCATACATATTATAAACAGATTATTCCATGATCCGAATTTCAAATTTATATGGTTAGAACAAATAAACACGATCTATGCACGTAATGTCACTAAAATATACAATTTAAATGGGTTGTGCTATTGATGTTCAAATGAACCGGCATATGTGAGCATATGTTTGTTAATTTAAATAAAGTAATAATTTGTTGTGCATTCACTTATCCTACCATGGGATATGGGGGTGTCACATCTGGTCTCTCCAAGACACAAATCGACAAAAATTAGGGTAGGATTTTTTTCTATATATGGAAGTTTGGCCTGATCAAACCAAGCGATTTGTTTGATCAAATAAAGCTTTTTGTCTGATTAAACCAAGCAATTTTTTTTAATTTGACCATATTTTATCTGATCAGACCAAACAATTTTGTCTTATCAAACCAAGCGGTTCTATTCTAATGAGACAAAATTGCCCAAGATAGGGACAATTCAAGATAGGTCTAAACCATCTTTATTTATGTAAAACATTTTGATTGTATACTCAGGTTTGGAATCTTTTTGGTTGACAATAGTCTTTGCTACTCAAGCCCGATATCGTATGATTATTGGATGTCTTCGGACTAGAAAAGACTCAAACCCACTAACTTCGGACTTAATGTGGATGAGATTAAAAGTTTAAGGACCCCGATGTGATCAAATAAAATTTAAGGACTCCATAGAAAAAAATGTATAAGTTCAGGGATCCGAAGATCCATTTTGCCTAAAATAAAAAAAAAAATTAATTTTATTTATTTCCAAATTTGTATGCTGTCATCTATTTCTTTTTTTTCAAATCAATAAAAAAATCAATTTGGCCCTTAAACTTCTTGCTATATTCAATTTATTCCATATTCAACTTCCGGATTAAATTAGTGAAACAATCGACAAAGATATATAAAAAAAAAAATATCTATTAATATCCCCTGACTTCTAATTTCTATAGTATTAACTATCTAATAAAATTTACGAAAATTCAATCTACATTTTAAATTTTTGGTCACAACTTTTATGATATGCTAAAAAATCAAATTATATATTGGCATGTTATTTTCAATTTGTTTTTAGTTTGGCCCATTTCATCGAAAATAGTATTATTGTTTTTTATCTTTTTTCAAAATTTTTAGATACCAATAACTATATAATCAATGTAAATATTATAATATTAAAATATAAATTTATGTTGGATAAAATTTTATGAAAAAAAAAAGATATTATAAGTCTAAAAGTATCAAAACTATATTTCCGATCCGAGTCCAAGTCGATCTACAGGTTGCGAACCTGATCAGTCCTGAAGAGATAAAAAAAAAATGAGTTTTTTTAGCCTGTTTTAGAGTGATGCACTCTTAAATTCAAATGAGTTCTAATAAAATAAAGTAGAGAGATATATTTTTATCATTATGTGCTCGAAACTATTTATAGTCCTTATGTGAGCTAATGAATTAGAGAAATATCACAGCTAAGTGATGTGACAGGTGATGAGATGGTATGGCTTCTTGATTGGAACAGGACTCATTGACCCATTGTTGACTTGTAGATCCTTCTTCTTGGGCTTGTGTGTTGAATTGGGGCCAAATAATGGGCTTGCTATTATGAGTATTAGCATACATATATTTTGGTGATTAAGTGAGAAAATGACAGCAAATTAAAAATATTATGCTAATTTAAAGTATAAATAATTTTTAGGACAAATCGACTATTATTAAAAAAAACTAAACACGAAACTAATTTTTTTATTTTGTATAAAAATTCATTGACATTGTATTTGTGGCTTTCCTAAGATAATTTTCTGGGTCATGCCATTATCAGCGTATTATGAGAAATAAAGTTTTGGGAGAGACATGATACTCAATAATTTTCAAGCTACCTAATTTCTGCGTCTTAAAGCACTTTCTCCATTTTCATTACTTTTTTTAATTGATAGAAAAGCATATACCTCCAATTACATTACTTTAATTATTTTTGTATGGATATGGCCGACACCATTGACTTGTACGAGCATGAATAGTAGAATTCATTGCAAGTGTCATCAAAAGTGGGACCATTTTTTAAATAGTATGTTTTAAAAATGTATTTAGAAAATTGATATAAAAAATTTTTAAAATTGACCATTAGCTATCATCGTACTTCAATTGAGAGAATTGAAATATGTTTTAAGAAGAGTAGAAAAAATTTAGCCTTTGATTTCAAACAACAAAAAGGCTTTTATTCAGACTGTGTTTTGTTTTCGATTTTTTATTTTTTTTTAAATAAAATTAAAATATATTCGATAAATTATTTTTCGTTTCAATTTTTGTAAAAATTTAAAAAATTAATTTTCACATTTAAAATAAAAAATAAAAATTTTTAAAATTAAATTTTTAGAATTTTGCAATTTTATTTTTATTATTACCACACTGCCACTATCACTGCCGCCGCCGCTGTTGTTACCACCACGCCTCAGCCACCACACTGCCGCTACAACCACGCCTCAGCCACCACCACCACGCCTCCACCACTACCACACTGCCGCCGCCGCTGTTGCTACCACCACGCCTCCACCACTACCACACTGCCGCCGCCGCTGTTGCTACCACCACGCTTCAGCCACCACCACCATGCCTCCACCGCCTCCACCACTACCTCGCAGCTGCCGTCTCCGTTGCCGTCTCCACTGCCGCCTCCACCATTACCATCACCATGCTGTTGCCGTCTCCACCATAACATGAATAATTAGTGTTTTGTGCAAACTTTAGTATTTTTATAAAAAAAAATTAATTATTATTCTTTAAAAAAAAAGGTAAACATTAATAATTTATTAAAAAAAAAAAAACACTTTAAAAGCTGTCAAAAGCTGTCGGTCTAACATTAATAATGTTAAAAAAAATATAAAATGTTAGATCAGATCTAAAACAGCAACATACTGTTACGATTTTAGTTAAAGTTTTTTCAGAACTCATGAATTTTACATTATGAAACTGTAACATGTTAATACAGTTTTTTACTTATCCTAAATTCATAAATATTTTTCAATACATACCAATTTTATAAATTTTTTTAAAAATATATTATTTAAAAAATTGTCCCTCCAAAACATGGGCTAAGGAGCTTGACCTTTGCATGAGTGAGAAGGTATCCATGTGGAGCTTAGTATTGTCCTTTTTTGTAATTTCGTCAGCAAAATAATTATTTGAGCAAATCAAAGAAATTGGATTATCATTTATTCGTTCAAACGTTAAGACATTTGTTCTTTTAATTAAAATTTTGATTAATAATAATAATAATAATAATGCTTAAAATTATTTTTCTCTATATAATAGATTGATAGGATTTGAACTGAAATAATAGAAATATATGAATTTTTATATATTGGTAATTATATAAAGAAAATTGGATTAATGAGAGAGAAAGAGAATCAATCACATGACTCTAATATTCCAATCACGGACTCAACAGGGCACTAAAGGTTAAAATTGTTTTTGACTTTTAACGCTAAATTCGCGGTTTCTTGATTCTCCTGTTCTTCTTAAGATTTGAACTGTATAACATTAAACGATATATATATATATATATATATATATATATATATATATATATGTACAACTGGTCCCATATCCAACTTGTTAATGAAAAAAACAAATGCCATGTTATTAATCACCATTTCATTATGTATATTTATCTCTTTCTACCCTGTCGGTGTCATATATCTATGATTTTTTTTTTCTAGAATGCACAAAAAAATCGACAAATCATGAAAACCATACTGGTTAATGCAACTCAAGAAATAGTAGCTCGATCAAGAATGAGCAACTTAATCAAGAAATCAATATATTATAAAAAGAACTAATTCCTTTTTTATTTTTATTGCTGAACTTCAATAAAATATATATTGATAACCGGATACCTCGTCCATGAGTTCGGCTGCTTTGCTCCTGAATCCGGTTAGCTGAGATGATATGAATAAACTCTTAATAATAATTCGGTCTATCCTAATATCTTGGAAAGAACTTGTTTCCATTAGTTACAAGGATTGTCAGAGTCCTTTGAAGATTCCTATTCCATTATAACCCTGGTTTCTCATGATCAATCTTATCTAATCAGAAATCAAATTTATCTAATCAGGAGTCCTTGAGTTCTACCCCATTTAGGACTTCAAGTCCTGTCCTATTGAGGATTGTTGTCCTACTCAAAAGTTAAATCCTATTCTAATATTGATTTTTAACTCTATAAAAAGAGGAATCAAAGTATGTTTATCTTCTTAATTTTTTTTCAATTACAATACACTTTACCCTCGTTAATTTTCCTGACTTGACCATCAGAGTATCTCTTGTTGGATAACCCGCCAAAATTTTGTATTTTTAGGTGACTTCTCCTAGCCGCCAGCCCGAAAATTTTGAACTGTCATCATATATAATAATAATAATAATAATAATAATAATAATAATAATAATAATAATAATAATAATAATAATAAAAAGCAGTTTACTACAACATAATATTGATATCTACGTTTTTTTTTTGTCAAAAGGAAGTTTACAACATCATTCATGTATACAATCACATTGATCCCATAAAGATTCTACAACACAAGATTGATATCTATTTTTCAGTTTAATTTACTATAACATTGAGGAGGTAGTGCAAATTTAATCAGCTAAAAAGTGTCTGAGTGAAACCACAATTAAACTTACTAATTGATAATACCAATTATTTCTATTAGACCTGATCCATTTTCAGTTTAAAGCCTAACTTAAGACAAGCCAAAATCCAGTCAATTCAAAGACCCAGCGCATGACGTGTAGTCATCCAGGAGCTGGCAGCATAGCATGTTTGATTGGACTGACAGAGCATGTCTCCTATCGTAGTCCACTAACACACATCTGTAGCCTATGCCTTCTACCTGCTCCCTGTCACATCGCCACTCACCTACTTTTATACCTGAGCTGACTCACTCCCAGTACTTAAGTGGCTTCTCACATCCACTATAAATAACTTGAGGCACTGTAGAACCAAGTATTGAATTTATGAGACTCTCTTTCTCTACATTCTCTCTCTAAATCTTACTAACTTAAGTTCAGAGTGCTTACATTTGGTCCGATTAGGTTTGTCTTATTGCAGCTTACAACCTCGTGGATCTGATCGGCTCACTTAAAACTTTCATTCGACCTCATTTTATTTCTAATCTTTTAGGGATTATCATTTGGTGCTTTCGTCGAAAGCCCATGGGAAGTTCACCGAGACAATCCAGGCACTCTAGAACCGAGGGAAGCAATTAATCTAGCAATGATCAAAAAGACCAAGGTCGATTATTAAAAGAGAAGAACCCTATAGATCCTCCGCTCATAACAATCTTTTACCTGAATTTAACGAGGACTTCTTGGCACAATCAGACAATACTCCAGTCACCATGAAGGATCTAAAAGCGATCGTTAAAGATTTTAGCAGAAGTATAATACAATCTGTCCGAAAGGGCAAGCAACCTCAACTCTCAATGAGAGACTCCGTGGTTGACAACGAAAAGAGAGAAGAAAAGAGACAAAGGAACAAGGGAATTGTAATACGAGACCCAGAAGATAGAGACAAATCGGACACTTGCTCAAATGTGCATGAGTCAGGTAGAAGGGCAAAAAGAAAATGTTCTCGACAAGCAGGAGCCACGCTTTCAATACATATAACCTAACCTACACTCCTAAGCTATCATAGTCACCCTTGGTTTCCATAAGAGATGACTTATCATTTATGTGCATGCTAAAGAGAAGGTTTTTGAGAAAGGCTAAAGAAGAAGATGAATGCACGGTAGTGGATAAAAATGAGAAATGGTTAATGGTTCATGCAACAAATAAAGAAGTTTGGACTAGGGCATCCTAAAAAGCCCTTGTTCGATGGAAATGCCAACTCTCCCTTTTATTAAGAGATCAAAGAAGCTGAACTGCCGAGCAAGTTCAAGGAGATAACGATACCCAAATATACGAGCAAATCCGACCCGAAATTTCATATTTCAGAGTATCTAATGTAGATCCAGATGTACTCTTATAATGATTAAGTATTCTATAGATTCTTCCCCACAATCTTAGTGGGTGATGCTCTAGATTAGTTCCATGACCTTCCACAGGCGTCAATCATCTCCTTCAGGCAGATCCGTGATCTTTTCATAATGAGATTTATCATTTAGCTTTTCATTACGAGGTTTATCATTTAAATCCAGATGTCAAAGATGATCAATGACTTATGTAACCTGGTTTAAGGCCCTAATGAGAGCTTTAAAGACTATATCGATAGGTTCCAAATATTAGCATCAGAGATCAGGTATTTCCACCCTGAGGTAGCAGCAAATGCCCTAGCTAGGAGCGTGAGGAGTATCCAACTATTTGAGTCCATCATGACTCAACCACCAATAAACTTCACCGATCTGATGGATAGGGCCAGTCAATACATTCAATTGGATGGGGCCCTAAGAGCTTATGGGAGAATGTCAAGTATGGCAGACAGACTACAAGGCCGGTCTTATAGGTAGAAAAAAGAGTTAAGAGCCCAGAAAGAGTATCCACATCTATAAGTCTCTATAAGCCCCTATTGAAAGGAAAGACCGATCGGATTTCGATGATGATGAAAATCGAAGAAAGCCAAGGGATATTAAGTGTCAAAGATAGAGAGTTGGGGTGATTAACATGATCGTTGGGGGATCATCTTATGGAAAAGATTTCTCAAAGAGAAAGTAAGTCAAGGCATGTACTTCTCAGCTAAATCCAAGAAGCTGCCACCTGTTTCAATATCACTTGAAGACGCAAGAGACCTAAAATTCCCATATGAAGACACCTTAGTTGTCCAAGTGACAATCAATAATTTTTTGGTAAAGAGAATCTTGGTCGATAACAGAAGCGCAATGAATGTCCTCACCCTAGAAGCTTACAAGAAGATGGCCTTGCCGATCAAAGAGCTAAAGCTAAATACCACTCCATTGATCGGGCCCGACAATGCCACTGTTCTAGTGGTAGGATCGGTAGATCTTTTTGTAGAGCTCAAAGATGAAGTAGTGACCTATACGTGCAAAACCACATTTATGGTGATGGACATGGCCTTTGTATATAACTCAATTTTTGGAAGGCCGCTGCTTTTTCAGAGCAGAGTGGTGACCAATATCAGGTACATAGTCATAAAGGTACCCATAGAGGTAGGAGAGGCTATCCTAAGAGGAAAGCAAAAGGCATTTAGGAAAGCCTATATTTTTATGATAAAGTATGGAAGGCAGGCCTACATGGTAAAGCTAGGCCAGGAAGAAGAAGAGGTTAAAAAGTTGAGAATGGACCTAGAAGGGGAACTTATCACGAAGGAGTTATCAAAAGGAAAAGAAGTCCAAATCTGGTCAGGAATGACCAATGAGGTGGAAGAAGAAGTCTTGCAGGTACTAATGATCAATTAGGCCTCTTTTGCATGGAAGTCGAAAAATATCCCTGGCATTAACCCAAAGGTCATCAAGCACAAGCTGAATACTAATTCGAACCACTCTTTTATTAACCAAAAGTTGAGAAGGCATGCACCTAACCAAAAAAAGTTCATCTCAGAGCACTACAAGAAAAACACAGCTTAGCGAAAAAAATTACAAACGAAATTTAGCCACGAAAGATGCCGTTAGTGTTGTGGTCATTTGTAAATTTTGCGATGGAATATTTTCGTCACCAAACTTTACCGATGGACGTTGTAATTTTCATTGCAAAATTTTACAACAGAACTACATTTTTCATCGCTGAAATTTACTACGAAAACTGCTATTCCGTCGTAAATTTTTGCGATGAAAATTACTTTTCCATCGCAAAAGTTATGATAGTGTGACGCGTGCCAAACCGGAAAGGCTCTCATAGAGCCTGATTTTAGGACTCAAGGGATTGGTTCGCATCATTTGATCTTGGGTAACATGAGATATTTTGGAATCCCTATCCAATAGAATATTGGGGAAGTTTATCTACCCTTATGAAATCTTTAGGCACCTTTGAGGTATTTTGAAGTCGCCACCCAATTTACAAGAATTTGGAAAAAGTAATCTAACCTCTATGGTCTAAATTAGAGAGTGGTTTGGAACTTCACTCTTATTTATGCCTTGGTTAATTATAAATGAGTTTTTAGATTAGAAAATTCCATTTCTCCCCTCGCACGGCTAATGCAATTTATTAAAAGTGCACTTCAAGCACTAAGAAAGCGATAAATAAAAGCTGTAAATAAAGCGGTAAATAAAGCAGTAAATATGCAAAGCCACGCCATTTACAAATGAGAAATTGGGACATAATACAATCTCCAAATGAAAGAAAAACTAAATAAAATTGCCCTAAAATAATTAATTACAAGGGCCCACAAGATATATAACATAAATCTAAGCAATTAAGTAAAATTAAACAAAAGAGGAGACATGCATAAATCGGGATATTTATTCGGTTTATGAATATTGGTTCCTTCATGCTCACTTAAAGAGGGATCGAAAAGTTATTTCGGCAATTGGCTTGAAAACCGGGAAGAGTGATCCCATTTTTAGAAAATTTAACTCTTTATTTTAATTCGTGACATTTCACATTCCTTGGCTAAAACCGAGGACATTGGTCCCAATTTATTAGTAAAAATCCCGGTTTAGTTGTAAAAATATTTTTGTGATTTTTTAAATGACACGCATACAAAATAAAATACTTTATTTGAAAACAAAGACAATCACACAAATAAAGGGTTGGTAAGGTCTCACCTAATTGGCATAGTCTCCTACACACGATGACCCCTCCACTCGGTCACGAAGGCGCTCATGCGAACAAGATCGCATTTTAACCCCAAATAAGAAAAACAACAATAAAAAGGTTAGAAATAATTCTAAAATTAACCACATAAACATAAACGCAAGAGAAATAAAAAACATGGTTAACGTACATGTAGGGAATGGAATGGGTTAAATCGAGAACATTAATTTAATACACCACAACTCACATGCAAAAGGGATTAAAAATTAGTCATGCAAAAATATAATAATAGTGACAATAACAATGAAAAACAATAATGCCAATAACATTAATAATAATAGTGACAATAATAACGACAGTGATAAATACGTAATAATTATAATGATAACAACAACAACAACAACAATAATAATAATAATAATAATAATAATAATAATGATGAAGATAATAACAACAACAGTAACGAATACACAACACTAATAATAATCATAATAATAATAGCAAATAATAATAATGGTCATAATAAGAAGAATAATAAAAGTAATAGTAACAATACAATAATATTAACAGCGAAAACCATAGCATTAACAATAGTAATACACTACAAGAAAAATGCTCTTTAACGAGGGGAAATCCGGTCGTTAAAAGTTAAAATCCGGTCGTTAAAAATCTTTAACGACCGAAAAATCTGGTCGGTAAAAGCCCCTTCGTTAAAGGTATAGACGACCGGATATTGAATCCGGTCGTTAATATCTTTAACGACCGAAATGTTTCCGGTCGTTGAATAGTGACTTTTAGCGACCGGATTTTCCCTTCGTTAATTATATTCACTTTTAACGAAGGGATTTCCAGTCGTTAAAAATACCTTTTAGCGACCGGAGTTTCCCTTCGCTAATTATATTCACCTTCAACGAAAGGATTTTCGGTCGCTAAAAATAACTTTTAGCGACCGGAGTTTCCCTTCGCTAATTATATTCACCTTCAACGAAAGGATTTTCGGTCGTTAAAAATACCTTTTAACGATCGAATTTTCCCTTCATTAATTATATTCACTTTCAACGAAGGGATTTTCGGTCGTTAAAAATACTTTGTATCGACCGGATTTTTCTTTTGTTAATTATATTCACTTTTTAACCTTGTCATTAAAAATACTGTTTTACCGATCAAATTTTTCCTTTGCTAATTTTATTCGCTTTTAACGAATGAATTTTTGGTCGTTGAAAATACTTTTTACCGACAAGTTTTTTCTTTTGCTGTATTCATTATCAATGAAAAAATATTCAGTAGTTAAAGATAGTAACGGATTTGACTATTACATGTACACATCATTCGCACATATATATATATCCAAAATTATAATAAATAGTTTTTTCATAGATTGCAAAATATCAGATACAAAATACATCGATATTTCAAAATTGTTTGACATTATATCATATACAAGTATAAAATATAAAAACATCCCCTATCTATATCATTTTCTATTCACCTTAAAATATAAAAATTCTAGAAGAATGCATAATGAACCTTATATCTTCATTGTCCATTGTTTTGAAGACCTGTCGAATTTAAAACATAAATTTATAATTAAAATTCATGCATAAAGGCAATAAATCAAAAGGCCAAATAATTAACAAATCAAAAATTAAGTGTACCATTTGCATCAGAATAAACAATCAAACAAATCAACTCGTGAAAACAGGATTAGTTGGCTACTAGCATTCACTTTAATTTCAAACACAAGGTGTTAACAAAATTCAGTACTCTTGCATTATTCTGAAAATCAAGAAACCAAGATTATTCTGATGACCTTAATAGAAGGCACCATGGCAATAGCTTCCTCCACTGTTTCAGGGCAAAGGTTTCCAAGAACACAGAGCTGCACAAAAGAGTATAAATGGTCAAATGGTTTTAACTTTCAGACTAATCTTCCTAACTGCAGTTTAGTGAGCGATACTTCACCTCGAATTCAGCCAACTGGTATCGGCTAAGAATTCTGAATTATTGGTTAAGTTTCACACTATTAATACAAGAGGCAAGAAAATTAATTTTTAAAAATAAATTATCATTTAAGCAAAGGTCATGGATACTCTCGAACTTGTCTGACAGCATCAGGATTTTTATAGCGGCTAAAGCGCTTCACATACTACAAAGACTTCTCAAATACCCTGCAAAACAGAAACAGCTAATGCTTAACCTCATTTTGCAAGAAAAATGTAATTTTGGGACATTCAAATTTAGTGAGTCCCAAGTCCTTGGCACCATTGTCTTCAGTGATATTCTAATGATAATGTTAGACATGCAAAAATAAAAAGCTTCAACCCCATCAAAGTCCTCCAATCATTGGACTCATCACGCCTCTGTACTACAGGGAATAAGGAGTTAGCAAAGGAGCCTTGACTACAAACCATTAACATCACAACTGTGACATAAGTGCAGTGGTAAATGAAATCACATGGATATGTGAATGATGCCTTTCAAGTTTACTAAATACTGGAAAGTCTGACTTGCAGGTAGTTAAGTTGCAACCCAAACAATATATTCACATACGCTACAATACACTGGCATCATACTTAATGAAACTAGCTACGAACAAGCAATGCAACAAACTAGACTTCGCCACTAAAGATCCCCAGTGTAATAAGCAAAATAGAAGAATAGCAAAAAATAAGCGGTCAATAACTCACTGAGAGATTTGGTTTATTGGATTCTCAGACATCTGCTGAAGCTGCTCATATTTATGTTCAAGAATAACAACTCCTCATCCACAAACTCTCCAAAGTAGAACCTTCCATGTGAGCACAACAAAGATAGTTGATCATTTAAAATGACTGACATTACCTAGATATATCTCAAGAAAAAAGTGGCCCTAGAGTCTATTCATCCACAAGATCATTAAATTATGGTAAAAGGAGCCCATCTTTATCCCCACTCTGTCTTGGAGATATGACAGCTAAAGGATTATCTACTGCAACTTTAAACCTATACATATCTTCCTGCTAGACAGAAACACAGAAATAGTTTCAAATTGAGTATTATGCCGAAAAAGTAAAACCTTTAAAAGTTAAAAATTTTCCCAATATACTTTCAAAAATTCCACACACTTTAAATAGGCATAATCAACTGTCTTGACAACAACTTACAGACATGTCTCTTGTTAGCACAATGAAAGGAACAAACTCTATAGACAAATTTTGCAAAGAACTTACATGTTTGTCTACTGATATGTATTCTGCGCCACCTGAACTGGCTATTTTCTTCATTGTTCCTCTTCTTCGAACATCAAATTCGCCAACATCATCTGAAGACAAACATAATATGAGCAAATTGGGGATCAATATACCAAACCCCATGCAAAATTTAAGAAAAATAACCAACAAAAATTATGAGCAAACCTGAAGAGGATGGGGAGTCAGGAGGCTGAGAAAATTTAGGCCTTCTATTTTTCAAGCGAGAATAAAGGAATCCAGCTAGAAAAAGAGCTAAGGCCACCCCAACTTTCACTATAACAGGCCTAATATCTTTCTTTTCTTTTACCATTGCACTTAGATGTATGCATTCACATAGAACGAGAGAAATATATCATATCATGGGTCTTCATCTTCATCACCCTCCATCTAAAAGACACAGAAAAGAAACAAAAATAATGTGTCTAATATCAGATTGTGAAACAGAATAAAAAGATAAAATGAGAGAGAAGCAAAAAAAACAAACAAACAGGGACCAAAAATAGGAAGAAGCGCATCAAACAGATAAGCAAAATAAGAAAAATTCAATTCCAAATAAAGAAAGAAATATATAACTTTAAAGCCTATATAACCAGAATCAAAATGCAAATGATAATATTCATAACTAGACAAAATTTGGAAAATTCAAAATAAGAAACAAAATGATCAATTATACTGCGGAAAGTTCATGGACAAACTAGAAAGATTTAGTTATGCTAATCACTAAAAACAAAAACAAAAAGCTAGTTTTTTAAGCACAGGTTCAATGTAAGTTCGAAGAAATTATTTGCCATCGTGACAGTGAAAATGATGAAGATCAAAACCAAAAATAAAAAGTTATGCAACAATAGGGAATTATTGCAATCTCAATATCAAAAGAAACTTACGGTTTCCTCCCAAATTGTTTGATCCACTCATCATTCTCATACCTGTATTTCATAGTTCCCATCAGTCAGACAAACGCTATCTTCAATATCCATCTCCAGCCATTCTCTGGCTTCTGGAGACATAAAATCACTCGATATTATGCCTTCAGCACGCATCTTTGCTTCAAGCCTTTAGGGAGGATAATAAGAAAGTTAATTTAATTTACATGTTAATGATTGCATGGACTATAACTGCTGAATACATCTATGATGATAAACAGATAGAGATCATGAACATACTTGGAACCCAGCACAGGTTATATATCAGGTATATCAACTTCAACAACTCCATGGCCTCCCATGTTAAATAGAATATAGCTCAAAACATATTAAAAGATAATATGGCTCAAAACATATTAAATTTTAATTTCAAAATTTTTCAGTTAGATAGAATATATGAAAATAAGACCAGTTAGATAGAATATATGCAAATAAGACCAGTCCCTTTGTGGCATAATGAGTACTTACAGTTTGAGGATTTGGATCCAAAATCAAATGCAAAGTTAGGATACAAACCTGTCTTCAATGATGGCGGCGAGTGACGCGGCAGCAGGGCAAGGCAGAGGAGAGACGGCAAGGCGAGGACGACGCGATGCAGCGGCAGCAAGGCGAGGGTGACGCGACGCGAGGCGATGCAGCGGTGGCTAGGATAGGTAGACGCGACGCGCGACAGGGGCGAGGCGAGGCAGCTCGGTGGCGAGGCAAATCCGATGCGACGGGAGGCGAGGCGGCAGCGACTAGGCGAGGCAGATGCGATGCAGACGTGACCCGCGACGGCTGCGAGGCAGTGCGGCGGCGAGGCGATGCGGCGATCCAGGCACAAGGGGGCACCGTCCACTGTGAGAGACAAGGTGTATTTTGTACGCAAATTGGAAAAGGGGATGGGTGATTTTAACATTTAGGGTTGTATTTACATATGTTTTATTTTGGAGGTAAAGACAAAATCCCGCCAATTATTTTACACCATTAACCACAGGATTTTTATTCTTTCAACGACTGGATTTAATCCCTTCGTTATATAATAATAAAATTTAAAAACTAACAACCGGATTAATTTCCCTTTGTTATTTGTATATTTTAACGACCGAATTTTTATTATTTTAACGACCGGATTTAATCCACTCGTTATATAACAATAAAATTTAAGAACTAACGACCGGATTAATTTCCCTTCGTTATTTGTATCTTTTAACGACCGAATTTTTATCCCTTCGTTAAATTTTGGTCGTTAAAAGTCAATTTTCTTGTAGTGATAATAACAACAAATAAAAATAATAATAAACATAACAGCAATAAAAATACGTTAACAATGGAGATAATAATGCTAACAACAATAATGACAAAAAACGTGAAATGAGACGATGAAAATGGATTCAAGAATCTTTACCCTCAAATTTGATTATATTGGAAGCAAGATGTTTCGATCCGACTCCCTTGTCGAGTTTCAAAATAGATTCGAAATAACTCAAAAAAAAATAAAATACTAAAACGACAACAAATGATTTTTGGCTTTTGTTTGATAATAATCTCAAGGTAAGGGAATCGATTTCCCTATCTCAAACTAACCTCAAACTCAAAATATTTTTCTGGAATCAAGAAAATCAAAAGAAAAAACAAACTTTTAGAAAGATTTTGATTCTTTTTTTTTCAAGAACACTCTCCTGTTTTCCTTTCTTCCTCAGCTCTCTTTTTTCTCTCATTTCTGTCCGAAAAGTCCAACCTCTGTCAAATGAAAATTTTCTCTTCTTTATTTTCCCTTTCTTCCCAAAAGGGAAAAGAACAAAATCCCCTTTCCATTGCTCTTCCCCTAAAAATCTCTGAAAACTGAAAAAAACGGTCTTCAAAATTTGTCAAAAACCAGATTTTGCAAGTGAAAAGGGACAGGAGGGAGACTGCCCGCGAGTGGGTGGCTGCACGTTGCAAGACTACGTTTTTAGCCTCGAGCATTTAAAATAAGAAAGAAGTGGTTGAAAATAATTCAATTGAAAATAACAAGAGATAAATTAGAAACATTTCCCTTATTAATGATGGAAATGTGGATCAGAAAGAATAAGAGAGAAAGCAGAGAAGAAATACCTTTTCCACATATCGCATTAGGTTTGGAGGCGATAGAACGCCAGAAACGATCTATCTCGGTGCACAAGGATTAGATCTGAGAAATATCAAAAAAATTAATGAAAAAAACATATAGAAAAATATACAAGGAATATACACCACAAATAAAAAAAAATGGAAAAAAACATATTGAAAATATGCAAGGAATATACACCACAAATGAAAAAAATAAATAAAAAAAAGCAGAAAAATGAAACTGACCAAGTGGAAGGGGCGGCGAAAACGTCAATGGGGGAGTGGCAAGCAGAACGCGAGGGAGACTGGCAGCGGACGAGCAATGATGGGGGGGAGGGGAGGGGGGCGACTGGCGGAGAGGAAGGAGGGAGGGGGATGACGGCGGAGCAGATCTACAGATCCAGGCTGAGAGAGAGAGAGAGAGAGAGAGAGAGAGAGAAAGGGGAGGGATTTTTAATTTATATATGGGACATTTAGAGACGGAATATACTTATCCCCTCGCTAAAAATTACATTTACCGACGGTATATCATTTACCGTCGATACATACTACATTTATCGATGGACTTTTCAATTCCATCAGTAAATAATAGTTTTTGCAATGGAAAAAGAAATACCGTCGCTATTTTTTAGCGACGGATATTTAAATTTCCATCGTAAAATAATATTTTTAATGACGGAAGTGCCTAACCGTAGCTAAATTTACAAAAAAATGATGGACACAAATTTCGTTGCTAATTTCCATATTTGCCGAAGAAAGATGCTCTCCGTCGAAAAAATTTAGCGATGAGGAAATTACTTTTGTCACTAATTTTCATAGAAAATTTTGCCGTGAATTATTGGTACCACATTTAGTGACGGTTCCAATGTTTCATCACTAAATTCAGTCGACAAAAAATGGCAGGAATATTTACCGCCATTTTTAGCGATGGTAATCTACATTTAATTTTTTCTGTCGTAAGTTTTTCTTCATTCCTACGACATTAGCGACAGAAATTTAATTCTACCACTATTTAACAACGAAAATCATTTTCGTCGCTAATTTGTCGTAGTAACTTGGTATTTTTCTTGTAGTGGAGGAAGTTGATAGGCTTCTAAAAGCTAGAACTATCATAGAAGTCGACTATCCTGACTAGCTCGCCAATGTGGTCCTGGTAAAGAAGAAAAGCGACAAGCTTAGAATGTGCATTAATTTTACTAATCTCAACAAATCTTGCCCTAAAGACAGCTACCCACTGTTAAGTATTGACCAGCTCGTAGATGCTACAACTCGCCATGCGATCTACTCTTTACTTGATACTTATGCTTGCTCTCATAAATCTATAAAAAATATTGATATAAGAATTTATATAAGGATATATGCATGTGTGTGTGTTTATTCATGAAATTTGTAAGTAGAGCATCCACCACTAGGCACTAGTTGCTTAGCACGTGGTTTTTACTACACGTAGGTTTTAAGTGAGGAGCTAGCATGGAGCAAGTAGAGTAAATGATTAGGTCAGAGGGGAGTTTATATTTTTGGCATGTATATGTTTTAAAGGATGGACCTATATATATCTAAACCCTTTTGTATTGTACATTAATGTAATAAGAATTATGTGTAAATTATGAGGATATAATTGATGTATGTTTATGGTATGAAATATGTTGTGGAAATTTCTGATATGTATGGTTATACTGGAGTTTTGGGAATTGATGTTGTTATTTGTGGATCTGTTGGAGATTGTTATGGACGAGTGTCTATTTGGGAGTGTATTTTTCAAATGCGCAAGAGGGTAGGGATACAATATAGTTGTTATGCTACCGAAATTCCTACTAAATAAATATTCCATCTATTTCATAATATCTGTCACTTTTGTTGTTTCGCTAGAATTAATGAACATTAGTTAGGCCTAAATTTAGAATTAAATATAGTAGAGAATGACTAAATTACCCTTATTTTTATTACTTTCAAAATTGTGACTTAAATCTAATCGGTAGAATAATATTGAAAATTGAATATGGAATTAATATTGAATTGAAAATTGAAAAAAGAAAATTAATATTACATTGAATGTTTAAAAACGACATATAAAATGGAATATGAAAGTTTCTAAAAAATGACAGGTATTGTGGAATGGAGGAAGTAGCAAAATAAAAATTGACCAAATGAATAGTAACCCAATGTAGATTAAATGATATATGAACAATATGTGAAACGGATTTTATGTATGAAGGATATGGGAAAAAATTATAACATTTTATAATTTATACGGAGGTAACATTAAATAATGGTACCTACCTCTTGTAGTACAGAAACTCATTGCGGAAGCATCTACCAAGATCCCGTTTATTTTTGGTCACTGGTCCGGCTTTTACCCACTCGGGGTAAAAAGCAGCTAGATCACAATCTAAATGCCCCTGAAAATTAAGACAGAAAACTTGTGAGTGGGAATGAGCAGTCTTGCGGCGTGTACGTTTTCTCGTTACCAAATTATGAGGACCTCACCTCTATTTATAGAGGTCTTAAAGGCTAGAGTCCTAACTCTATAGTTTAACTCAGACTTTTTCTGAGATAAGATTTTGTAATTTTAATCAGATTAAATAACTCAATTTAATCTGGATTGGACTTTTATCCAAATTAGAGTCATGGGCGTACCCAAACTCTATCATCTCCCACTCGCAAATGACGGAACGCATTCCAGTCTTAATCTTCAGTTATACTGACAAATAGATTGTGTGACCAGCATACCTCGAGAGCACTAGTGCTATATACCTGTTAGGGATATATAGCGTCTCGAAAAACGAGATCCTCTTTTCATGTATGCCTGACCTTAGATTGCCTTCTCACATTCATTGCTTTAACTCATGATCTTATAAAACAATTTTCGTGTTCACTATTATGTTTCTACTCATAGAAACTATAATAGGCATGCCGGTGAACCACAAAACCTTATGAAAGTGATCAAAAGGCTATCTTCCCCTCTTACTATATGCCATCCATCATGATTCAATTCGCTTTTCTAGTTAGATCCGCCAGGCCTAAATTTTTTCTAGACCTCTTGGACATTAACTAAGCTAGCCACATTGAACCATGCTTCAGGGATAAGTAAAGGGTTCTAAGGGTAGAAATATATATATATATATATATATATATATATATATATATATATATATATATATATATATATATATATATATATATAAGGTCTCACAATAGGGAAAGTTGAGATCATTAATATTATTAAATTCCCATCCCTGTGGTCACATAAGCACACATGGTATAAAACATGTGTTATGGTGTTCTTTCCTTCCCTTAAAGGAGCGCATGTCTCACATTTCAATAATGTGTATATTAAATACTATACAGAAGCATAAGGTTGCGATGCACCGAAACACCCAACTCTAGTCCGCTTACTTAAAGACTACTTCTGTCTTTTTAGACAGAACATGGTAGTTACATATAACTGACCATCGGATTACATACAATCCTTATTTTGGATCTCAATCCAAAGCATACAACTTTATGTATGTCTTTATCTCGCACCTTAACAAGACTCATCTTATAATTTCTGCAAGACGGCACTTTTATTTTGAACAGGCTTTCGAGCATTCTCATATGTTCAAAAATCACCTCATCTTAGTCTTTGCCAACTCATTGACAAAACTAAGGTAAACACCCTTGTGAGTGGGCTACTTCTCTGTCTGACATGCTCAATCTCATATCAATAACAGTAAATGTTTACACATAAATATTCACACTCATGTATTGCCAACAATGAACTTTAGTTATTATTCACAAATAATAACGTTAAGGGATTATATAAAATATAACAGTACCAATTAAATTCTACGCAAACCTCGAGATCTAATGTGTCTCTCAAAACACATCTCTCGTTATAGGTTTACTCAATGAATCTGCATGCTTAGAAACGTACTGCAAGTTCATATCTCTTCGTGCAATAATATCTCTCTTATATTGATACTTAATGCTGATATGCTTAGCTCTACTATAAGCCATCAACGACTGACTGTCACTTTAGACTGTCACTGATACTTTTGAGATAATTACTCTTAAATGGCTCACAAACCATTTTACCCAAATTGTCTCCTGTACTGCAATTGAGGAAGTGACAAATTCAACTTCCACTATTGATGGGGCTACACAAGTTTAATTCTTATTACTCCACGTGATGGCACTCTTGCCAAACAAGAATATAAAACCTGAGATGGATTATCTCTCATCCACTTCTCCTGCCCAATCAACGTTTCTGTATTCTCTCATTTGCAGATCCTTTTTCTTAAAAATAGAGAGAATATTCTGCAGTATTATTAAGGTATATAAGTATCCTTTCAATTGCTTCCAATGTGCTTTGCCTGGGTTAGATTGATATTTATTAACCATGCCCGCTGCATAGCATATATCATGTCTTGTATACAACACTGCATACATAAGACTACCCAGGGCACTGTCATATCGAACGTTCCTCATACATTCATTTATTCTGGTTTCTTAGGACACAGATCTTTGCTAAGAAACAGATTCTTGGCAATAGGGTTATCTATGGGCTTGTAATTTTGCATATTAAATCGCTCAAGGTCTTTATTGATATATGTCTCTCAAGAAACAGACAACAATCTTCTTGAATGATCTCTTGAAATCTTAACTTCAAGAATGTAATATGCATGACCCATTTCTTTTATCTCAAAGTTGGACGTTAACCAATCTTTGATTTCGTTTACATACCATTTATCATTTTTAGCTTTAAGTATGTCATCTATATACAATGCCAAAATAATCAATTCATTTTCAGAACTTTTATTATAAACACAATGATCTTCATCAATCATGTTGAACATATTCGTCATGATTATATGATGAAATCTCAAGTACCATTATGTTGAAAACTGTTTAAGGCTATAGATTGAACTCATCAATCAGCAAACCTTATGTCCGCTGCCTTTTCTGATGAAACCTAAAGGTTGTTCCATCCATTTCTCCATTGAGAAAAGCAGTCTTTTCATCCATTTGATGAAGCTCTACGTTCAAACTCGCTACTATGGCTAGAATGAACCTTATGGACGTAAATTTTATAACAGATGAGAAAGTCTACTCATAGTCAATCTCTTCCTATTGTATGAACCCCATAGCGACTACCAGAGCCTTATATCTTTTGATACCTCTATCAGCCTTTTGCTTTACTTTGAGAATACATTTATTCTCAATTTGTGTCCTTCCAGTAGATCAACTAGTTCTCAAACATGGTTTGATCTCATGGATGCTATTTCTTTTTCCATTACTTTAATCCATTTCCTTAGATGGGCATGAAAAAGCCTTTTGAATATTTTTATGCTTTTTCTTGTCTTGTGGGATAACCAAAAGGGCTTCGTTCAAGCCTTCGATTTTAAATCATCGGCATGAAACATTTATCCTTTTAGATTTTTGCAGTTTTGAATCTTGATAAACGTGTCTCATATATTCATCGTGATTTATAATGCTCCCACTGGGACTATGTTCCATGCTCCCACTGGGACTATGTTCGATACTTCCACTGGAGTCAGGAATACTATATTCTTTCCTCCCACTGGAGTCAAGAATACTCCCACTCGAATCACGTCTCGAACGTCCGGATCGTTTAGAGGATCAAGGTCTTGACCTTCTTCCTCTGAATCCCTCCCACTCGGATGAAGTGATCCTGATATTCTCTTCTCGAGATTAATTGAAAGTGAGATCTTAATTCACTTCGCCCAACTTTGAAAATTCATCCTCTTGAGAATGTGACGTCTAGTGATTCAAATTCTATCATTATGCCATTTTCTTACTTACCCATGAAAATGTATCCTCTTGATACTTAAGAATATCTCACATAGACACTCTTTTCACCTCTTGGTCTCAAATTTACCAAATTGAGGTATCATGGACGCAAGCATTACAACCCAAAAGTTGTAAATGGTTTAGGTCAGCTTGTCGACCAGTTCACAACTCATAAGTTGTGGTAATGACAGATTTGGAGGGCATACAGTTCAGAACATATGTGGCAGTCAATAAAGCATCTCCCCAATAGGAGATAGGCAAATTTGCCTCTGCCATCATAGATCTAACCATATATAGGAGAGTCTTATTTCTCCTTTCCTCAACACCATTTTGTTGTGGATTTCTAAGAATGAACAACTGATGTTCAATCCTTTTTTTTTCATCACACGAAGCTTTAAATTTATCTGTAAGATATCACCGACCTCTGTCAGATCTTAAAACTTTAATCCTTTTATCTAATTGATTCTCAACTAAACTCATATAAGTCTTGAAGCAACACAATGCTTCTGACTTGTGAGAAATCAAATAGACATGACCATACCTAGTACAGTCATATATAAATGTGATGAAATAGTAGGCCCCATGCCTTACCCTCGTATTCATTTGACCACATTCGTCAGAATGGACTAACTGCAATGAAAATTTGACTCTAGTACTTTTTTCGAATGATTTTCCAACTAGTTTTTCCTTTTAGGCAATACTTTCGTGCAGGCAATTCAACCTTATTTAAATTGCCTACTAAACCTTCTTTGACTAACCGACTCATTCGATTTTGTCCAATATAGTTTAATGTAGCATGCCATAATTTCACATTATTCTCATTACAATGTGAAAAATAAGAAATTAAAGGAAAAGTTAGTTTTACTCAAATAGTTATCGTCCACATCCATAACAATAAAATCATTTAGAATATAACCAGAACCATAATAAAAATCATTCAAGCATAAGCATATACTGTCATCCTTAAAACATAAATTGAAAACAAATTTCAATAAAGAAAGAACAGAACCTAAATATCATAACAAAGGTATCTCGATCCCTTGTTACACGGTCCATTGGTTCTAAATCTATCACCCACAAATGATGAAATTTAGAACTAGATACATAAATTCCACTCACTCTTGAGTCAGAATAGTGTATCTTTTTAGGCACAATGCATCTCTTGCAAAATATCATTTCTATAGGCAATTGAAACATTTCACTCTTGAAAAGTTTATCTCCTTTTTGCCTTTGGACCTTTCGTGATTCTATTCCTTTTGCTTTTCAGGCTCTCAAGCCTTTTCTTTATCCCTATTGATGAAGCTTATTATCTTGTTCTAATGAAAACTCATTCTATTAGAACAGGACTGTGCCATATGCACTATGACATTGACCTTAATCACTGTCAGACGGTCCCTTTTAAGCTTTAAATGACAAGTGAAATCCTCAAATGTCTTTTTGCTTATCCATGTGAGTTAGTTGCATCCTCACATGCTACCAACTTTAGGGTAAAGAACGGATAACAGTTTGGACCTACTGCTCATCAGTCACTTATGACTAAGTTCACTAAGCTTGCTTTTTCTTTTTCATCTCTCTTAGATGTTTTCGCATCGAATAATCAGACTTTTCTGATATGTATCAAATTTGGTCTTCAATGATCGGAGGTTATTCAGAGTCATATTTTCGAATTTCTCTTGCAAAGCGAACCACAGATCCATTGCATTTTGATACTTGCGAAATTGCTTAGTGATGTGATGCAACATAGGCATCCCGATCTTGCTTATGCTGCGTTATAGTGTCATCCTCAAGTTCAGCCATAATCGAACTTGAAGAGTTAAGAGCCTCTTGCTCTTCAAGCACATACTGCATCTTTGTATTTCAGATTTCATAATTATAACTTAGAAGCAGCATCCATTAAGATCCTCTGACATCAAATGGAACAATATTGCACATTTTTAAAAGAGATAAGGCAACACATGCAATTTATTTTGCACCTGAAATAATATCCTAGTAAAATTTTCTTTTAGCCTCAAATTCGAAAAGGGTACTTATAGTATCCAATTACCCTCTAAGTCCTAATATCCAACCTTATAGGTTACAATTTCATGCATAATAAATCTGAATTATTGGATTATCAAGTTCTCAAATTTATGAGGGGATTTTATTAAGCCTCTACTTAATAAGCATGCAATCATTTTACTCATAAAATATCGCAAGGCAATTAACAATTAAAATAAACTCATTTATTATAAAGTTAAATGCTATTATGATAAGTAAATAAACACATTTATTTAACCAAAAATCCAATAATCCCAAAATAAGACACTAATGTCAAATATTAATAGGAAACATAAATCCTATTTTAATAACAACAAACGCCAACTCAAATTGACACTTATGTCAACTATTCTAGAAGTTCAGATTTCATAAAATCTTTTTAGTTATTAGGATTATATCTTTGACCTATTTAATCAATTCATCAAGCAACTCATAAGTCCATTGATGAAGCCATTGACAATGCACGCTCCGTCCATTTCTCAACACCATCACAGAATTTTAGTGTTGCTTCGCAACACTTTCCTTTTGGTAACTCGAACCAAAATTTTATTTTCATACATGGACCACCAGTTCAAATGCACTCTTGCATTTGTTCTCACACATTTACTTTATGATGCACTATTGCATCAATGTCATCAGCTCAAATCTTCATTCGCATTCTCATTTTACTTATTGATTGCACTCTTGTAATTCTTAAAGCAACCTAAGCATTTCTTAAGGAAGAACCGGCTATCCTTATTCAATATTTCTGTAACATAATACAGAAATTTTTTATACACTTATGTATAAATACTCATGATTGAAACACATTTCAATCAATAAGTAAGGACAGAACCTCAAAAATTTTCAAAATATTTTTAAAAATTCCCGAAAGCAGAAAACACATTTTCTACAAATTTTTAATATTTTATTTTGAAATTAAAAATATTTAAATATAAAAAATTACACAATTTATTTTTTAGTCATTAAAAAATTTTGAAAACATGACTAAAAAATCAGAAATAATTTGAAAAAATTATTAGACAAAAAACGGAGCTGAAATGGTGGCCGGAGGACGATGCACGCGCCGACAGGAGGGAGGTAGACGCGCTCACACGCCTTCGTGTGCCACACGCGCAGCCTCCCACTCGACCAGACACGTGTCAACTCCACAGAGAGCCACGTGTCTGGTTCCTATTGCTCCACCTGGCGCCCACATGGCACCTGGGTACACGTCACCGCCACGTGGCATGACACGTGTCATCCACGCGACGGTGTCTCATTGGACCACGTGGCACACGTGACATGTCAGCATTACCACGTGGCAGACCTCGGTCTGACATGTGGCAGCCCCTGATTGGGCCACGTGTCATTGATGCCACGTCATCAATAACACATGGCATGGCATGTGGCACCACCTCAGTGGTCCACGTGTCTTTCCTTAGTTGGGCCACGTGTCACCCGTATGACACATCATGATGACACGTGGAATGACCATAGTCATCCACGTGTCCTACCCCCGCATGTGCCACGTGGCATGGCCTCTGCCATCCACGTGGCGCTCGGCCATTGGGCCACGTGTCAGCAGCGATGCAATACTGCTGACACGTGGCGACGCGCGTGTGGGTCACCGCCCACGTGCACATGCCGAATGAGTTGTGGTGCGTGTAGTCCACGCGCCGCCTTGCTAATCAATTCTCGTCCTCTGATTTCGGCCGGTGGGGGGTTTTCACGGTGTGTAAATCCAATGGTGTGGTCAAAAATTAAAAATCCTGACTTTTAGTTAGCCGTTTAGAACACTCATGTTCGTCCCCTCGGGTTTCGGTGTACACATACACGAAATCGAGCTGAAATATACACGCATATATATTTTTCACACAAAAAATAAATTGTTTTGTTGTGTTCATTGCATCCCATATCTAATAATTTTACACATAAAATTTTAGATCTCTTTGGCCACATGCCAGGATGCAAAAACAACGGCTCTGATACCAATAAAGGATATGGGAAAAAATTATAACATTTTATAATTTATACAGAGGTAACATTAAATAATGGTACCTACCTCTTATAGCGCAAAAACTCGTTGCGGAAGTGTCTACCAAGATCCCGTTTGTTTTTGGTCACTGGTTCGGCTTTTACCCACTCGGAGTAAAAGCAGCTAGATCACAATCTAAATGCCCCTGAAAATTAAGACAGAAAACTTGTGAGTGGGAACGAGCAGTCTTGTGGTGTGTACATTTTCTCGTTACCAAATTATGAGGACCTCACCTCTATTTATAGAGATCTTAAAGGCTAGAATCCTAACTCTAGTTTAACTCAGACTTTTTTTCTGAGATAAAATTTGGTAATTTTAATCAGATTAAATAACTCAATTTAATCTGAATTGGACCTTTATACAAATTAGAGTCATGGGTGTACCCAAACTCTATTAATGTAGTATTAAAAAAATGCCAACATTTAAGAGAGTTAATTTATTAAAACCACAAATGGAACTAAGAAAACGTTTAATAAGCTATACTGTGGTACCCATTAGTTGTATACATTACGGGTAAAGGGTGTCACAAAATTGAAGAAGAATGACGAACTTGAAGAAAAGTTTTAAGATTTCAGAGAAAAGGAGTTCTAAAGCTTTGTAAAAGCAAAAAATTAAGAAATCCACCTGTTTATAGGAAGAGATAACTTTTTCAGCAAGCCAGGCATTAAAATCAAGATTGCCATGTTTCAAAAGATAGCTAACCGACCCGAGAAACGAAGCATCATCGACCCGAAGAGTGAAGCATCGCCATAATGAGCGCGAATGTCCCTCATTAATGCATTGACTCAACGGTCGAGAATATGAAAAGACAAGCTCAGATTTTTGAAATTCAAAATTCGAAATAAATTGGTAAATTGCACCGCCAAAGACTTTAATGCTATTTTTGTTGTTGATCTAATTGGATCTTTCAGGGGAACAAATGGTAATACCAATTATCTTAAATAGGCCTGACCCATTCTCAACCTAAGACAAGCCAAAGCCCAATCAACTTAGAGGCTCAGCGCATGATGAGCAGTCATCCCAAGAGCTGGCAGTGTAGCGTGTTCGATCGGACTGACAAGGGACGCCCCCTTGTCATAGTCCATTGACACACATCAGTAGCCCACACCTTCTATCTTCTCCCTATCACATTGCTGCTCACTTGTTCTGACAATTGAGCAAACCCACTCTCACATTTGTTATAAATAGCTCTAGGCACTGTAGAACCAGGTATTGAATTTTTAAAACTCTTTGTAAATCTTACTAACTTAAGTTTTAGAGTGCATATGCCTGGTTAGACCAGACTTGTCTTATTGAAACTTACAGCCTCGCTGATCCAATCGGGTAACTCAGAACTTCCATCCGGTCTCATTCTATTTTAATTTTTATTTTAGGAATTATCACTAATAATAAAATCATATTTATGGTTCAAGATGAAGAACGTACACATATATGTGTATAAAACCAACAATAGATTGTCTCTAGAGCAAAGCTGTATATATCCTTATATATAATTCCAATAAATATTTCATGGCTTTTCTTTATTATAAAACTAAAAGAGAATAAACTTGTGCTTATCCTGCTTCTTTGACCATGATTTTTTTGGTCTAGATATGTTATTGATGAAAATAAAAATGAGAAAGCTAACCTTGTGCACTCGTCAAAATCGGCATTGGACTGGGGCAAAATTCTCGCATATTTTGAAATAAGGGGATGGGGATGATTAGCTGTGCACCAACTTGTGTTGAGAGAAATATTTCAACTGTTGAATATATATATATATATATATATATATATATATATATATATATATATATATATAATTTTTATTTTTAAATTAAAAATTTATATTTGTACACATTAATAGGCATGCTTAACATTGTGAAATTTTTTTGCTTAGATAGGAGCTGTAAATAAATTTTACAAATAAAATCAATAGTATATCATTATTTATGCACATGTTAAATATTACTTCTCTTACATTAAACTAACTTTGCATACTGTATAATGTATTATTGATTTGATTTATAAAATTTAATGATACCGAATTTAAATATATATTTTTAAAGAAGTTAAAAAAAGAAAAAGACAAAAAGTAAAATATCTTTTTGTGTGTATAAGAAGGGTTATTGCATGCCATGGAATTCATTCAATGGTTGGAACTCAAGTGAAGAACACTAAGCTACTTCCTCAATGGCAAAGTTAGCCTTTGTTAATCTCTTAATCCTTCTTCTCAACTTGACCAATTTCCTTACTTCTACGGCTTGCCCTTACTGTCCATACCCTACCCCGCCCTCTAAACCACCTAAGCATACTCCTAATTTCCCACCCAAACACCCTCCAAATGTAAAACCACCCATTCATCCAAAACCGCCAAAACTTCCACCTCATCATCCAAAACCACCCATTCATCCAAAACCGCCAAAACATGCACCTTATCATCCAAAACCACCCATTGTAAAGCCACCTTATATACCAAAACCACCTATTGTTCATCCCCCATATATCCCAAAACCACCCATTGTAAAACCACCTCCTTATGTGCCAAAACCGCCAATTGTTCGTCCCCCATATATCCCAAAACCACCCATTGTAAAACCACCTCCTTATGTGCCAAAACCGCCAATTGTTCATCCCCCATATATCCCGAAACCACCTATTGTACATCCTCCTATTATTTTTCCACCAAAACCACCAGTAACCCCTTCACCGCCGTATTATCCATCACCACCTGTTGTTACTCCTCCCACTAAGCCTCCATCACCACCAAAGCCACCTGTGGTTACTCCACCAATTAAGTCGCCAACACCACCAAAGCCACCGGTGGTTGCTCCGCCAATTAAGCCGCCAACACCACCTAGTAGTGAAACCCCATGTCCTCCACCACCGCCACCTCCAGTACCATGCCCACCTCCACCGCCAAAGCAAGAAACTTGCCCCATTGACACTCTTAAGCTAGGAGCTTGTGTTGATGTATTAGGTGGTCTTGTCCACATTGGTATAGGTAGCAGTGCTAAGGATACATGTTGTCCTGTTCTTCAAGGGCTTCTTGACTTAGATGCTGCTTTATGTCTTTGTACAACCATTAAAGCTAAGCTTCTCAATGTTAATATCCTCATACCCATTGCTCTTGAAGTCCTTATTGATTGTGGAAAGAACCCACCTTCTGGTTTCAAGTGTCCTGCCTGAAAAATCTAGGAGGTTTCAGCTTCATCTAATTATTTGTAGTTTATGATATAATTTGCCATTACTGTTACTCTAAGAGGCTCTAGCTAGTCAAGTTAGCAGAGAATAATATGGGGAATGCTTTGTATTTTTTGTTCTTTCAGCTCACTTCGTCTCCAGATGGAAATATAGTCATATGAAGAGCTGTTATTAAATATTAGTTACCGTGTGTTCTTAAGATAGTAAGTATATGGAGTGTTATTTGGATGCGCAGGTTACGCTCCGTCAGATTTGTCTGCGTTCAATATAGGCCACTTAGATTTTTATATTTTTTTACAGCTCCATTGCTCACTTGGTATTCTAACAAAAAAATAATAAAATAAAATAAAAATTTCACGTGCACCCATAAATTCCAAAGGCATGGCCAAACACTATTTTTCAGTAATACGATTACGGTTTGACCTTTGTGCAATGCTTCATATTTGTTTTGTCTTTTTTACTCTGTTTCGTGATTAGATGGTGTATACTGATTTTGAATAAATCTAAACCGAATAGAGTAATAAATGAAAAAATTTAAAATTTAACTGTACCGGTGGGTGGGCATTTTGATGTGAATAAAATTGAAATTACCATTAATTTTATTTGAAATAAAATTTTATATTTTATATAAAATCGAAGTGAGAACTGTACTGAATTATATTGAACTATTTTAAAAATTAGACTGAAAGAATTGATATTTATTAATTATATATAATACTAATAAATTATAGATAAATATTATTTATAGTTTATATTTTAAATTGTTATATTTATAAAGTGTATAATAGATAGCTAATTGATAGTTCTTGAAATGTTAAAAATTGAGCGAGGCCGTATGGTAGTTGTGTGCAAGCCGATCAGATCCGTCTGCAAGAAAAAAAGTCCGGTCGGATCAGACGTGAATACTCCGAAACTTAAGTTAGTAGTGTTTTAGAGAGAGAGTAGTGAGAGAGAGTCTTAAGAGATCAATACCTGAATCTACAGTGATCGAGTATTTATAGACTCCTCGGAGAGGTAATTGACTGGCCTGCTCTAGTGTTAGAGTAGGCATCCGGCGATGTGACAGGGGGCAGATAGGAGGTGCAGGTCTATGGCATGTGTTAGTGAACTTATAGAGGGTATGTCCTGTCAGTCCAATTCGACAGGCGACGCCACCAGACTTTGACTCCTTAGGCGTCTGCTTGCCACACACCTGGTCCTGGGCATGTTCTCCTTAGTGGGCTCTGGGCTGAAGCTTGTTCAAGCCCAATGATAATTTGGTATTATCATTTGTCCCCCTCCGAAGAGATCTGATCGGATTAGGAGCAAGGACAAAGTTGGTTTTCTTAATAGCTTGATCATCTCATTTCAAATTTTAAAATTTGAACTTATCTATTCATATTCTTGACCGTTGATGTGAGTGCATTGATGGGGGAGTCTTGATCAGATGCAACCATCATGGTGACGATTCATTTTCAACGTAGGAGGTGCCTCACTTTGTAGGCCGGCCATTCACTTCGCGACATGTGGCAGTGTCAGTTTGAAATGCTTGACTTGTTGAAGAAGGACTGTTTTTCCTATAAATAGCTAACCCCCTTTTCATTTTCCACTTTTGCAAAAGCTTATAATCTTCCTCCGAAATTTCTAGGAGTTTTTTAACTTTTCTTTTTTCTAGTTTTTCATCTTTCTAGGGTTTTGAGTTCGTGCACCTGTTTCTTCTAGCTTCTCTAGAGATTTCTTCCGCCTAACACCAATTAAGTAGTCTTTTACTTACATGCTTATAAAAAGTTTAAGTTCTTCTTCTTTTTTTGATAGTCTAGGGATTTCATCTAGGGAGTAGTGCCTAGATATTCTCTACGCTCCCTATCTGCTTAAAATGGCTTTGGCTAGTTTGTCGGGTAGGAACGATGCGCTAGATATGAGTTTCCTTGCTGAGTATGATGAGAAACCTCGAATGGACTGACCTACAAAACTTTCTAGAGATGCGGTTAGTGAAATAAAATTAAAGTACGGTTTACCTACAGATGTGGTCGTTATGCCATGTCCGGTCTCCATGTCAGCCTCGAAAAAGCCGTTCGGAGATAAGAAGGAATTCTTTATTTGCTATCAACTAAGCCTCCAGTATGGTTTGCCATTTCTGCTCGACCAATTTGACATTAGTATTTTGAAGGGCTATGGAATAGCTTTTAATCAATTGAATCCAAACAGATAGAGAATGTTCGCTTGCTTCAAGATACACTATGGGCAAAAAGGCATCGAAGTCATCCCATGCTTGGAGATTTTTACCCACTTTTTCTACCTCTCAGGCTGAGCAGATGGGACAGAGTATTACTTCACCAGCTAGCCTAAGAGGCGATTGTTCACTCATCCCTTGTCCGATAAAGGATATAAAGATAAGTTCTTTTTACTGGCTAAGAAAGAAGGGTTTGGGACTAGCCTTTATAACAATAAATTTAGGTGATCAAGTGGGTGATCTCCCTATGTACCAGTCATACATTGAGAAGCTCGTGGTGTATATTAAAGAGCATGAGGATGATCCAATCAATTCTAAGACTTTATTGGATTCTTTAGACAAATCGAAGCCTTTTGGGGCCTAATGTGAGCTCTTAGAACTTATGAAATTTCATCTTTCATATGTCATCGCATCGCATTTTAGCTTAGCTAATTTTTTGAGTTGTAATAATTATCTTATCTATCTTGGCTATTGCAGGTGCAGCTTCTATGGATGCTTTCATGAGTCACTAGCTTGACCAATAGGTGATCAAGAAGATGAAGAAAGCTCGCGAGCAAGGCAGGAGCAGGAAGAGGAAATCGAACCAATCTACTGATCTTAGAAGGAAGTTCGATCTGAGGCCGCGCCCTATGGTTGTTACAGGGGGAGGTTCCTAATGTTCCAGACATTTAGGAGGCTTTTCTTCCTCAGCCAGCTCAAATAACGGCCAATCTAGAGCCATATAGGTATGTTGAGTGGATCATACGATAACTTTAAAAATATACTTGGCATTTTTTGCGATCATTTTGATTGGAATACAGTGCTATCTTGAGCATTTTCTAACTTCGGTATGGGTTTTTCGCTATTGTTGTTAGGATGTTTCAAAAGGTATTAGGTGTAATAGCCCCAATACCGGGTTAGTTGAAAATAATACTTTTCGATAGTAAATAGTGATTTCAAAGTGAATAGTAATTTTTAGAATGAATAAATATATATATATATTATTATATCATTGGATTGAGCTCGTCAATACGAGTCCGTAGGCACAAATTTCAGGTTTCAAACGAGTCCGGAATGGTCAAAACAGTGAAAAAGGGCAATTCTGGAATCTGGCACGACAGACGGGCGTCGGTGGAATGACGTACAGGCTTCCCGTCGGTGTAGGGATGGCCAGCCTGTCTGTGGAGCCTTTAGATGGGTCAAATCAGCCCGGTTCGACCGATTTTGACCCAAAACTTGACCGGACTATAACTTGAGCTACAGACTTTAGAAAATATTCTAAAAATATGGGCACGCTCGTATTGATAAATAGAATCCATTGGTGTAAATAAATTATAGTTTTGATGACTTTGAGAATTTAGCTATGGGACAGATAAATTATTACCATACCGGAGAGTAGCCTCCGATTGAGCCAAAAATATTCATGGAGTCTAATGAATATATTTTGGTGTTATGAAGTAATTTGTGTGAGGAATTAAGCTTTGTAAATAAGAAAAAAAAATGATTTCGATTTAAATAGTATTCGGTTGACCGGAGGTTTGACCGAGGCTTTGAAAATAGCAAATGATGTCGAAAATTGATGAAAATTACCAGATTTATTCTAGATAATATTTATGAATTTTTGATAGTAAAAATAGAATTTGTTTTGAGGACTTTGAAATTTAATGACCGGATTGATTTGATTGAACCGGACTGTAAACGAACTTGGATTGAGGTAAAATTTTGTGTATAACCTAGTTTTGATTTGATGTGAATTATGGAATTTTATTTGAGTGATTTTGGAGTTAGGAAGTGAGAGAATTGATTTAAGTTGGCAGGAAGAAATGGATAATTATCAATTTATGACTTGCACCTACTCTCACCTACCCCATAAATGCCCAAAATCTGTAGAATCAAGTGATGTTCATGTTTCTCTTCCCTCTTTGTTTGCTCTTCAAAACCGTGGCCTTGTTCTTCTTTTCCCCTCTCTTTTTCTTTCATTTTCTTTATAATTTGCTTGATTACTCCTTTGATTCAAGCAATTTAAAGTGAATCCAGCCCCTCCTTGTGATCATAGCAACATCTAGTGTTTTATTTTTGGGTTAAAAGCAAGGAAAATCATGAATTTGAGGTTATGTCTTCAAAAGGAGGCCATGGAGAAGAATCAAAAGAAAAAAGGAGTTTTCCAAGGGTAAAGCTAAGAAAATGGAAGCTTGAGGAGAGTTAAGCATGAAATTAAGGTTTGTGATTACGAAATCCACGTATTTCCATTTGAAAATTTGGGGTTTTATATTAATGTGAATTGTGATTTTTGTGTAAATGTATGTATAATTGAAATTGAGATGATAATTGAGGTTGAAGAAGTTGAGTAAGTGTATTGGAATGATTAAATTAGAAGAAAAGTAATTGTAGGTTTGGTGCTAATAAGACATCATGGTATGTATAGGTATAATTTTTATATACTTAATAAATTAGTGTGATTAAAAGGCATATAAATGTGAATTGAGGTTCAAATTAGTGAATTAAGTGTTAAATGCATGAAAAATAAATGTTAAGGTAAGAATCTAGTGGTGACCGAATGGGGTAGTAAGGAAAAAGGGATGATTTTATGATATTGATTTGATAATGGAGTGATAAAATGAATAGATGAGTAATTAGATATGGAAAAGAAGATTTAATGAAAAGAATGATACGAAAAATTGAATAATTGACATAATGAACCAAAGATGAAATTTGTGTACTTAATGATAATTAAATCATAAAATGAATATGAGTATAAATTGGAAGTATAAGTACTTAATTGTAATTAAGTGAATGAAATTGGATAATTTGAAGTTAATTTCCCATTATGTCCACGGTGGGAAATACTGTGAAAAGATTGAAGTAATTGAATCTATAAGTATATTGAGAATTGTTTGTGATTAAATGAATAATTGAAGCATAATTAAAAAGAAAGAATGTGTGGCTTTGGAGTACTTTCATTGCCATTTAATGCCCAAAGTATACTTATTATGTAAAATAAGTATAAGATGAATTTCATTGAATTGATGAGATAATTCATTTATTGTACAACATTGATGAGTATGTTGTATAAATGATAAAATGAAATGAAAATGAACTATGAATGTAAGTGAATCTGATAAAATCTGAAAAGTGGATCTGAAAGTCTGTTTTGAAAGTTATGGCCCTTAGTAGTGTCTGGTAGTGATCTAATTCAGGATATAGTGGCTAGCCATAGGGATTCTGCACTGTACTGTTGTGGAGCATGATGACTCCACTAGGTAGGCCAATGAGGGACTACCATACTGATGACCGATATACTGTTTACTGATGTACTGTTTACTGTTACTGTAAAGTGATTCCTTTGGGGTCACTCTATTCTATTTTATTGTGGACCACGGGATCCACACCCTATTTATCCGGCTCACAGATTTCTACCGGAGTGACACTAGGGGCATAATGGTAATTGAAATGAAAAAAAAGAAGAATAAAAGTGATATGAAAGAGTAATAGTGAAATAAAAATGAATGTTTAAATTAAAAAGCGTAATTAAATAAAAAGAATGAAGAGTTTGGGATAAAAAGGTAATTTACCCAAACATAACTCAGATGGGTCATGGTGATGTTAATGATCCTGAAAATGTAACAAGTATAGTGAACATGAAAATTTAAGTGAAAAATGACTTATGTGAAAGAGTTCAACGATCAAAATATGATTTTATTGCAAAAACAATTAGTCGTGAGGCTAATTGCTAAATTGTAAGATAAAGAGTGAATAAATGTGAAAATGTGATAAGTAAATGACAAAATTAGAAGTCAACGTCAAATGAAGGACCAAAGTGTAATTTGCCAAAAGTAAGGCAAAATCGTAATTAAATGTAAAATCATATTAGTAAATGATATGTAAATGGAAAGTGCAATTAAAATGACAGTCTCCCAAAGAATTCAAAGTTTAGGGACTAATATGTAATTTGTAGGTCAAGTAGTGATTTAAAATGAAAAGAAAAATGATCTAGTGACAATTCCGTAAGTAATGTCAAAAGAAGAGCAAAAACGTAACTTGTCCTAAAAGTGATAAAATAAAGGTTAAATAGTGATTTTGTACTTGAGATAATAAGTAAAATGAATAATAATGATAAAATGAATGATTAATGAAATTAAATGTGATGTGAAGACTTAATACGAATTAATATGTCAATTGGACATAAAAATGACAAGTGAGAGACTAAGCTGTAAATTTACATGTATAAAATGTATAGGAGTGTTAAAGGAATAGTATGATTGTGAAAAGAATAAATGATAGTGATATGAGGTAAAATGAGGGAAATAATGAGCTAATAAGAACTAAATGAAAGTTTGAGGACTAAATGGTAATATGGAAATTTAGATGCTATTAAGAAAATAATTGTGATATTTGTAAGTAAATGCAATTGGAGTGGAAAAATAGCGATTTAGTTATATGAAAGAGATCATAGATAGGTATTGAGCCAGCAGGGTTTAAATGATAAATTGCCGATGAGAAGGGCAAATAAAGGATGATAACGAAAAAAAGACACTAAGTGAAAGCGCAATGTGTGATTTAGATGATAATAAGAAATTGATTAAATATAGTGATGTTTGTGCATGTGTGCATTTGTTGGTATTGGAAATTATTAGATTCGTAATCACTACTGAGCATATTTAATGCTCAGCACGTAGTTTGTTTGACTGCGTGTAGGTACTCAGTAAGGCATCTGTGAAGCAGACACAGCACCTGCTTAGAAATCGGACCGGACCATTGGATTAAAGTTAAGATAGTATGTTATGTTTACTATTATTAGAATAATAGGTAAATATTATTGTATTGATTTGGAATGTATAACAAGTTGTAATTGTTGTGCCACTGAGTTGGGTTGTGTATTGTTTGAATTGCAGGTTTTGAGTAGCTAACATTATAGTCGTTATGCTGCCGAATTTTTGATTAAAAGAATAGTATTAGTGGCATGTATATGTATAATGGTTTAGCTTTGATTATGTATTGTGTAATATAGAGGTGTTAAATGTCATAGATGTTGATGAATGATTTGATAAGTTTATAAGTTAAAAGGAAAAAAAAAATTTACCGCATTTGTCATAAGCATCGATTCGATCGTAGTGCGTGACACCCGATATCCGTACCAATTGCGGGTATGGGGTGTTACGTTAGGTCACCCCATATTTTGGATAATTGCATCTTTCAGGAGTCCATTGACTTCTCTGAAGTGAAATTTTTTCTCGATTAGGAATGATCATCAAGTTTGGCAAATAATCATGTCAGATATGACTTTGCAATTTGACTTAGGTATAATGATCGTTAAGAGGTGCAAATGATTGATTCCTTTTGCAATTTCTTGGGAAAGACGTGTAACTTGTATATTTAGTAATCATAATTGATCGAAATATAATGTTACATTAAGTACTTCTTGAGTACATCGACATTCCATGATCTTCGGATATCTTAAAAGTCTAAAGTTCTTATTTTATAGGTACTTCTACTAAGGAACTTGGAAATTTCGTAAGGTCCTTCCCAATTGGGTATACGTTTTCCTACTCCAGCATTGCTGGAGCCGATTTTGGCATTTCTTAGAAGAAAATCTCCAACATTGAAAGTCATTGACTTTACTCTATTGTTATAGTAACTTGGCTATTCTTTGCTTGTAAGCTGTTATTTTGGCATAGGCATCCTCCCTTCTTTTTTTGAATAGATCCAAGTCTTGTTTTCTTTCCTACACATTTTTCTGATCGGAAAAGAACATTAGCCAATAGGTAAGTGTAGACACCGGGTCCTGATGCAGCCCAGATCAGGGTTACTTAATAATGACACCGATACCTATTTCACAGGTGGATGGGTAAAATTGTAGGTTTTCATTTTCGGATTCTGACAGGGGTCGAATCCAATCAAAATAAAATTTTCTATTCTTCTAAATTAACAAAAGTAAGTATAGGGAATAGGTTTGTCTCCACAGGGAATGAGAATCAATTTGCTTATTTTTTTATACCCAAAAGTAACAAAATGGGGTTTTGGAGAAACAGATTAACAATAAAATTAGATTGAATGCTAGGAAAATAAATGTAGTAAAAATAACTGAAGAGGGAAACATCAATCAAAGATTCATCTTAGTAGAAATTCAGTTTGTTTGATCATTGAAAAAAAAAAAACATTTTCTTGAATTCAAATTAGTTAGAATCATTAACAAGCTCTAATAATCCTTTAAAATAAATTGATGATTAAAACAAGCTCTTTAACCAACATTCTTATTAATCAATCAATCCTAAATGAGCTCTTAGGATTTGAATGGTAAATAGCATTAAGAACATTTTTCCAAAACTAATTCCAATCAGTAACACATATGTAGTGTTATTTAAATTGGTGCAAATATTTTCTTCACTTTGAATCAGCAACTCATTCTACCAAACAAAGTGAATTGCCACAATTATGAAGACACTAAACATGTACGAATTTAACATCTTCAATGACGGAAACCATGGATTTCTTATCCAAATAAATTGTGTTTTATTTGACCATGAATCCTCAAGAGAATTATATTGCAGAAAATACTTGAATTGAAAATAAGAAAATAAAATAGAAATCTCACAAACAAACTTGAATTAAAACCTCAACTTATCTTTGATTGAAAAGAAAATCTCAGCCACTCATGGCTAGAAAAACAATACAGCAATTAAAATAAATAATTCTGCAGAAAATTAAACTAAGAAAAGATTCCCCCAGGAAGAACTCTGTTCAGGCTTACACAAAGCTCCTATTTATACTAGATTTTCAACCCCAAATCTGGATGTGGATTGAATTTCAATTTGAATTTGAATGATGGTGAGATGCTGTAAATCTGGCCAGAATCAAGGAAGATAAAAATGTAATTTGATTTGAAAATTTCCAGCTTTTTTAATTCGTTGCATCTGGTCCTGTTTCCAGCATTCTTGAAGTATCTTTTCAATATTAACCTTGATTTTCTACCTGGAAACAAAAAGAAATAATTAATCTAAAGCATTTAAGTTTAAATTAATATTAATTATGAAGAGATTTTATCAATAAATTTGAATTATTTTGACTTTATCATATTCCCCCACACTTATCCTTTGTTTGTCCTCAAGCAGAACATATTCCATGAAACAAAATTAAATACCTACTCCTTTTTCTTTGATCCTTCAAACTCATCACATATTACAAATCAAAATTGATTCAACAAGCCAATCATAAATCCATAATCAAAAATTTATATTCTATTCAAATGAATATCTGCTCAATCTCAACAATTTTCAATGATATCAAGTAAGCAAGATCTAAGCATCCTCACAAGAGTTTCACTCAATTCCCACAAGTGTTTAAGGTGGTGTTTAAGCACTCAAAACACAACATAAAAAGATGTTACCATAGGCTTGAAAGTACGTCAACAATTCTACTACTAACATGATTTTTATGCATCAATCAAAAAGGGGCTTTTAAATGGGTTGTAATGAGGCTTGGGTAAAGGGTATGGAAAAATGTCATTTAGGTAAAAAGTCATCAAGAATTTTTTCTTTTTTTCTTTTTTTTTAATTAATTAAGATTTCAACCGTGTGTGTGTGTGTATATATATATATATATATATATATATAATATTCTGAACATGTGGAAACAAGGCTGAAAAGAGTGCACCTTTTGCAGCATCTGATTAAGAACTTATACACTTTATTCATATCTCACATTTTTTTTTTATTTTCTTTTTTTTTTCTTTTCTTTTTTTTTTTTTTTAACTTGAATTACAAAAAGTAATATTTCTATGAAAGAGAACAGTTATTGTCATATAAGCAAAATTCTTTTGATGACAAAAAGGGTTCTTTGGGGTAATGTAAGGCTAGTGACTAAATTGGTATAAATTCAAAGAAAATGTCAAGCTCAAAATGGGTTATCTAATGGAATTTCTTGGGTAAGGCTATTTGAGAGTTCAGATTGGGGTAATCCTAGTGCCCTTTATCATTTTAATGCATAAATTTCAGTTAAATGTAGTTTCAAAGTGTACGCAAAGTCAAGTTCTAGAACATACAAGCTATGCTTGAAATCACATCAAAAAAAGAAAAACATATATTTTAAGATGATGGTTCAAAAGCTCACAGGTGGATAAATTGATGCTTATTTCTCACATACTTATCAATCAAATTAATCATCAACATTGGCAAAAAAAAACATTTGTTAATAGAAGATAAATCTCAATTACTGTTCACAATTGAAATTTTGAAGAATATTTGGCATGTAATGCAATTGATATTTTTAGATACCCAGAAAAAATTTCAGCTTTAATTATTGGTTCAAAAAATATGTTTGCAGAGAATCAAAACAAACAAAACACATAACAAACAGATCAATCACCAGAATATCCCCCCTCACTTAGTCTCTACATTGTCCCCAATGTAAAAAATAGGGTCAAAATACATAACAAAACAAAAAGGGAAAGAAGTACTGCCCTGAAAACTATATGCACGGAGGGAGGATTGTTCATCAATTTCAGCAGGTTAGACACATGAATTGAGCTCTCTGCAAATTCAAAAATGAACTGCCAAATATATAATCAAAGTGCAAGATAAAATATAAGTAATCCAACACCAAATCACCCTGCGAAAATGATTAGCAGAATATCTATCAACCAAATTGCAGAAATTTAATCTAATTTGGATTTTCAAGTCAGACTGAACCAAATAATGTTCATGTACGCAAAGCAGAACATTAAAATTTTTGTCCTAAAAATTAAACCCAACTTAAATCCAACTGAAATTCAACCAAATTAGATAGTCGCCCAACATCAATTCACCAAAAGGTACAAAATCACTAGTTAAGCCAAATAATTTTATAACCATAATACAACACTATCAATTCCCAAATCCAAAAGAAAAAGAAAATTAATTAAATAATCTAAAACAGAACATGATAAGCAAACACAAAACAATTTGCAGCAACAGTAACCATTTTTTCAAATCCAAATTTGTTTCGCGTTTTCTTCTCTTTTTATTTTTTATTTTTTATTTTTTTTAAGAAATTAAAACAAAAAATAAAAATACCAGTTGGAGAAGGGAAGAATGGGTCATGGTGATTTGATTTCGACGAGATTAGATGGTGGGCGAACAGATCGGCACTAGTTGACCTGGTTGCGATTGCGATTACGGTAGCGGCACAACGAAGGTTGAGCAAATATTTTTCTGCTGCAGTGACTGTATTGGTGGTGTGCCTACAGCTCCTAATTGTTGGAAATCGCCATGGTGAACGGCAAGAAAACGGTAAGGAGGTAGGCGGCGGCTGCAAAGATGAGGTGGGCCTAGGGTTTAGCTTTGGAAGAGAATTTCCGCTAGAGAGAAAATGGATGGATAAAGAGGCAGACAGGGGTTATTAGTAAAAAGTCAAAAGTAAATGAACAAAGTAAAAATAATAAAAACTACTAAAACTTAACTCTAAATAATAGGCAAAAAAAAAACTAAAAGTGAACCATCAATTCCATAATACTACCAGACCCATCTCAGTTATGAATGTTTATACTGGTCTTTTTACCTTAGCTGGAGGTTGAAGAAACAGTAAAAACATAACTATAATTTCACAGTTAAAATGGAGAAGATTTAAAAGCTAGCCTTAGACATGCTTTGCTGCACTCAACCTGAGAATTCAACAAATCAATTTATTAGCTTCAAATAAAGAAATAAAGAAGTAAAAATTAAAATTAAACTAAATAACTATAAAACTAAGCAATTGAAATCCTAAACTATCAATTGGGTTGCCTCCCAATAAGCGCCTAATTTATTGTCTTTGGCTAGACAATGCGATCTCTTTATGTCTGGTAATTTGGTGCTTCCACCATGGCCTCTTCCATATTGCAGACCTGAAATCCTTCATAATAAGGCTTTAGACGGTGTCCATTAACCTTAAACACCTTTTTAGTAGTTAAACTCTGAATTTCTACAGCACCATGTGAAAAAACGTTAGTAACGACAAAAGGACCTACCCATCTCGACCTCAATTTTCCAGGAAATAGTTTAAGCCTAGAATGATATAACAGAACTTTCTGACCAATTGAAAAAGATTTTCTGGAAATATTTTGATCATGAAAAAGTTTTGTTTTTTCTTTATAAATTTTTGAGTTTTCATAGGCATCATTCCTTATTTCTTCTAATTCCTGGAGCTGTAATTTACGGTGATTACCACCCTCATCAACTGCCATATTACATTGTTTAATGGCCCAATAAGCCTTGTGTTCCAATTCAACAGGAAGGTGGCATGGCTTACCAAAGATTAATCGGTAGGGGGACATCCCTATTGGAGTTTTATATGCTGTTCGGTATGCCTAAAGAGCATCCTCAAGGCGTGTGCTCCAATCCTTCCTGCTTGGGCTTACTGTTTTTTCCAGAATTGATTTAATTTCTCTGTTTGAAACTTCTGCCTGGCCATTTGTTTGTGGATGGTAGGCTGTTGACACCTTGTGTGTCACGTTGTACTTCTTCAATAAGGCTTCCATCACTTTATTACAGAAATGGGTTCCACGGTCACTGATCAGTGCTCTTGGTGTTCCATATCTTGCGAAAATTTGATTTTTAATGAAGCCTACAACACATTTAGCATAATCAGTCCTAGTCGCTTTTGCCTCAATCCATTTTGACACATAATCGACTGCTAATAAAATGTATGAATTGCCAAAGGAAGATGGAAATGGTCCCATGAAATCAATTCCCCATACATCGAATATTTCACATACCAAAATAGGACTCATGGGCATTTGATTTCTGTAACTTAAGTTTCCTGTCCTTTGGCAATTTGAACATGATTTACAAAATATATAGCAATCACGAAATAAGTTGGGCCAAAAGAAACCACATCCTAGCACTTTACGTGCTGTCCTCTTGGAACCGAAATGTCCCCCACACTCATATGAATGACAAAATTCAATGATGGCTGAAACTTCACTTTCAAGAACACACCTGCGAATTAAACCATCAGAACAATATTTCCACAGATATGGATCATCCCATACATAATACTTACAGTCACTCTTAATCTTATCTTTTTGGACTCGAGTTAAATCATCAGGTAGTGTCCTAGTGACTAAGTAATTGACTATGTCAGCGTACCATGGGGTTGAACTTTGTAAATGATAAAGATGTTCATCAGGGAATGTGTCACGTAGGGGCATTGGTTCTTCACCATTTTCTAGCCTACTTAAATGGTCAGCAACTGAATTTTCTGCCCCCCTTTTGTCTCGAATTTCTAAGTCGAATTCTTGTAGCAAAAGAATCCACCTTAGTAATCTTGGTTTTGCTTCCTTCTTTTTCAGTAGATACTTCAAGGCTGCATGATCAGAATAGATTATAACTTTAGTACCCAACAAATATGATCTGAATTTTTCTAAAGCAAAAATTATAGCAAATAATTCTTTTTCAGTCGTTGAGTAATTTTGTTGAGTCTTATCAAGAGTCCTTGAAGCATAATATATAGCATGAGCAGCTCTTCCATTCTGCTATCCAAGAACAGCACCGACGGCATAATTGCTTGCATCGCACATGATTTCGAAGGGCAACTCCCAATTAGGTGGCTGAATTACAGGAGCTGAGGTTAACATCTCTTTCAGTTTTTCAAAGGATTTCTTACAGTCTTCACCAAATTCAAAGGGTACATCTTTTTGTAGCAATTTGCACAAAGGTTGTGCAATCTTTGAGAAATCTTTTATAAATCTTCTATAAAAACCTGCATGGCCAAGAAAACCATGAACTTTCTGCAAACAAGTGGGGTAAGGCAAAGATTTTATAAGATCAATTTTAGACTTATCAACTTCTATCCCTCGTGAAGACACAATGTGGCCAAGTATTAGCCCTTGATCCACCATAAAATGACATTTTTCATAGTTCAAAACCAGATTTTTCTCAATGCATCTTTGCAAAATCTTCACCAAATGTTTTAGGCACAAATCATATGAGTCTCCATAGACAGTGAAATCATCCATAAAGACTTCAATGATACTCTCAACATAGTCAGAAAATATACTTACCATGCACCGTTGAAACGTTGCCGGTGCATTACACAAACCGAACGGCATGCGACGATAGGCAACTGTACCAAATGGGCAGGTGAAAGTTGTCTTTTCCTGATCCTCTGGCTCTACTGGCACTTGATAAAAACCTGAATAACAATCAAGACAACAATAGTGAGATTTTTCTGCTAATCTTTCAAGCATTTGGTCAACAAAAGGAAGGGGAAAATGATCTTTTCTTGTGGAAGAATTCAGTTTTCTGTAATCAATACAAACTCTCCATCCATTTTGGATTCGAGTTGGAACTAACTCACCATCATTGTTCTCTACAACTGTAAAACCGGTCTTTTTAGGCACTACATGAATGGGACTTACCCAATTGCTGTCAGAAATTGGAAAAATTATACCAGCATCTAAGAGTCATAGGATATCATTCTTTACAACTTCCATCATAGGTGGATTAAGTCTGCTTTGTGCTTGTCTTGAAGGCTTACTTCCTTCTTCAAGTAAAACTCTGTGCATACAAATAGAAGGGTTGATTCCCTTTACATCAGCCATTGTCCAACCTATTGCTTTTTTGTGGTCCCTAAGCACACGAATCAACTGCTCCTCTTCAAAATTGCTGAGTTTGCTTGAAATCACTACTGGCAATGTCTGATTATCACCTAAATAGGCATATTTGAGGTGATTTGGCAATGTTTTCAACTCCAGCTTAGGTGCCTGCAAAATTGAAGGTAAAAGTTTAGAATAACTATTTGAAAGATCAATAAAAGAAACATTATTGTTCAATATTTTAAGTGATTCCATCTCAAAAATTGTCGCTTCTAAATCTTCTGGAACAAGGGTTTGTTCTTCTAATTTTTTCAGCTCCTTGGGGCAAAGGCTTTTACAAATTGTGACCCCCAGTTTGTCTTCCATGTTCAACTCTGATACCTGCTGTGCCAAACTATCTATAACATCTATAACAAAAACAGAGTCAGTTTCATAAGGAAATTTCATAGAATCATATATATTAAAATTTATCTTTTCACCATCAAATTCCATTGTTAAAATTCCTTTTGAAACATCTATTTTTGTTCCAGCCGTTTTCAAGAATGGTCTTCCTAAAAGAATCGGAACAGAATTAGCAGATACATCATCCTCCATGTTCAACACATAAAAATCTGCAGGAAATACAAGATTGTTAACTTGAACAAGAACATCTTCCAACACTCCATCCGGATATCTATTTGACCTGTCAGCTAATTGGATAATGACATTAGTTGCCTTAAGATTTCCTGCATTTAAAGAGTGATAAATAGAAGTAGGCATGACGTTTATAGAAGCACCTAAATCTATCATTGCTCTTTCTATTTTCATGTTTCCAATCTTACATGGTATGGTAAACATTCCGGGATCTTTACATTTTTGTGGCATTTTTCTTTGAAAAACAGCCGAAATGTTTTCATTCACAAAATTTTTTTCATTTCCTCTTAATTTTCTCTTAGAAGTGCATAATTCCTTTAAAAATTTGGCATAACTTGGCACTTGTTTTATAGCATCCAGAAGAGGAATATTCACTTCAACTTTTTTAAAAACATCCAAAATTTCCTTTTCTTTTTGTTCCTTCTTTGATTTAGCAAATCGATTAGGAAAAGGAGGAGTGCTTACCACGGGATTAATGGACTGCCCAGGGCTATTGGTATCTTTTTCAATTTCTTCTTCTACTGCATTTTTTTAGGTTGCCCTCGCAGGTTCTTTCAACTCCTTCCCGCTACGCAAAGTGATGGCACTTGCATTTTGCTTGGGATTTATCACCGGTTGAGATGGCAACTTACCAGAATTTTGAGACTCAATTCTCCCCACTGATGTTGCTAACTGGCTTACTTGATTTTCTAAATTTTGTATAATCGCTTCGGTTTTCTGCTGAAATTGTTGAGTGTTAGTTGCAAGAGCTGTAACTATTTGTTCAAGAGACATACCTTTAGGTTGAAATGGAGGTGTTGGAGCTGGTGGTTTTGGGTACATTGGCTGCTGAAAATTTGGAGCTTTTTATCCATAGCTGAAGTTTGGGTGTTGACGCCATCCGGGGTTATAAGTTTGAGAGTACGGATCATACCTCTTTTGACCTTGATAATCACCTGTAGCGTTTACTTGCTCTAAATTTTCTTCTTGAAGAGTTGGGCACATGTCAGTTGGATGTCCAAAATGAGAACAAACACCACAAGCCTTTGCTTGTTGTTGATTTCCTGCACATAATTGTTGCACGAGATTAGTCAAATTATCAATCCTTTGTTCAATGGAATTAATACTTACTTCATGGACTCTTTTTATCGGTTCTTGTCTCACTCCAAATTGTTTTGTATTGGCTGCAATTTTAGAGATCAATTGCTTTGCTTGAGTTAAAGTAATTTCTACTAAAGCTCCTCCACTTGCAGCATCTATCATATTGCGATCAATAGCTTGTAAACCTTCATAAAAATATTGAATCAGTAATTGATCACTTATTTGATGTTGGGGACAACTTGCATATAATTGATTAAAGTGTTCCCAATACTCATGCAAGGATTCGCCTTGAAGTTGACGGACTCCACATATCTCTTTTCTTATTGAAGTAGCTCTATTTGCGGGAAAAAATTTCTCAAGAAAGAGTTTCTTCAATTCATTCCACGTTGTGATCGAGCCTGAAGGAAGGTAATACAACCAGTCCTTGGCTTTGTCTGTCAGAGAAAAAGGGAATGCACGCAATTTTACTTGTTCTTCCGAAATCCCTTGCGGTTTCATGCTTGCGCAAACAACATGAAATTCCTTCAAATGCTTGTGTGGGTCTTCTCCTAAAAGTCCACGGAAGGTTGGAAGTAAGTGGATAAAACCAGACTTTAATTCAAAATTTACCTCAAGAGCAGGAAAATCAATGCATAGGGGCTGATGGTTTATGTTCGGAGTGCCCATTTCTTTTAAAGTTGGCTCACGAGCACCCATATTTGCTGCTGGATTTTTGTCTTGAACAGCTGGCCTTGAAGTTGAATCACCAGATAAGCTGATTTCGGATATAGAAGCTGTTGTAGGAACTGCTAAATTTCCACGGCTTTCTTTTCTATTTTTTCGAGCTGTCTTCTCGATTTCTGGATCAAATATCAAATTTCCTGTACGAGAAGATCGAGGCATAAGGCATAAAACAAATTAATTAACACCATTCCCCGGCAACGGCGCCAAATTTGACAGGGGTCGAATCCGATCAAAATAAAATTTTCTATTCTTCTAAATTAACAAAAGTAAGTATAGGGAATAGGTTTGTCTCCACAGGGAATGAGAATCAATTTGCTTATTTTTTTATACCCAAAAGTAACAAAATGGGGTTTTGGAGAAATAGATTAACAATAAAATTAGATTGAATGCTAGGAAAATAAATGTAGTAAAAATAACTGAAGAGGGAAACATCAATCAAAGATTCATCTTAGTAGAAATTCAGTTTGTTTGATCATTGAAAAAAAAAACATTTTCTTGAATTCAAATTAGTTAGAATCATTAACAAGCTCTAATAATCCTTTAAAATAAATTGATGATTAAAACAAGCTCTTTAACCAACATTCTTATTAATCAATCAATCCTAAATGAGCTCTTAGGATTTGAATGGTAAATAGCATTAAGAACATTTTTCCAAAACTAATTCCAATCAGTAACACATATGTAGTGTTATTTAAATTGGTGCAAATATTTTCTTCACTTTGAATCAGCAACTCATTCTACCAAACAAAGTGAATTGCCACAATTATGAAGACACTAAACATGTACAAATTTAACATCTTCAATGACGGAAACCATGGATTTCTTGTCCAAATAAATTGTGTTTTATTTGACCATGAATCCTCAAGAGAATTATATTGTAGAAAATACTTGAATTGAAAATAAGAAAATAAAATAGAAATCTCACAAACAAACTTGAATTAAAACCTCAACTTATCTTTGATTGAAAAGAAAATCTCAGCCACTCATGGCTAGAAAAACAATACAGCAATTAAAATAAATAATTCTGCAGAAAATTAAACTAAGAAAAGATTCCCCCAGGAAGAACTCTGTTCAGGCTTACACAAAGCTCCTATTTATACTAGATTTTCAACCCCAAATCTGGATGTGGATTGAATTTCAATTTGAATTTGAATGATGGTGAGATGCTGTAAATCTGGCCAGAATCAAGGAAGATAAAAATGTAATTTGATTTGAAAATTTCCATCTTTTTTAATTCGTTGCATCTGGTCCTATTTCCAGCATTCTTGAAGTATCTTTTCAATATTAACCTTGATTTTCTACCTGGAAACAAAAAGAAATAATTAATCTAAAGCATTTAAGTTTAAATTAATATTAATTATGAAGAGATTTTATCAATAAATTTGAATTATTTTGACTTTATCAGATTCCACAAAGTTTGAAAGTCACCTTTGATCAAAATTGTTTTTGCATTTTAAAAAAGGTCTTCGTTTGCAGAAAAAACCGATTTTTTGGTGATCGACGACCGTCCCTCGTGAGGGACTCCCGTCAGTCAAACATCAGGGATGCCCGTCTGAACGGAACTAGGGGGATAACCTATTAAGCGATGGAAGATCGTCCCTCATTTGAGGGACGCTCGTCGATAGCTCGAAAGGATGGCCATCTCCTGAGGGACGGGCAATAAAGGGCAAAGCAGGAATTTGCGTCTTTTGGTCGAGCGACGCCCGTCCCTTACTTGAGGGACACGTTTCGGCCGTGATCTGCTATCAATTTTCCAGATTTTATTCAATAGGAAATCTAGAATTTTCACCTTAGAAATCAAATATTAGATTTTTGGAGATTATTGGAGGATTTCAGGGGATCTTGAGCTGATTTGCCTCCTGTGAAATCAAAAAATCAAGCATTTGGAAAGCCTATAAATTGAAGCCATTTTGTTAACAAAGGAGGAGGCAAATTTTTAAAGTAAATTGATTTTTAGAAACAAAAAGTTTTCTCTTTACGTTGGTTTTATTCCAAAATTCATTTTTCAAGATCAAAGGGTCTGGTTGAGAAAGATAAATCAATTCTCTTTTCTTGATTTTCTCTCTTAAATTTGTATTGTTTCAAAGAAACTCTTTTAGAAAGAAGGTAGTGAGAGAAAGTGATTTTCTTATTGTCTTCTTCAATTCAATAGACTTTTGTGGAATTCAAGGTAGAAATCTACATTCTCATCGTCTTCCAGAGATCAATATTCTGAGGGTAAATATTCTGGGTTCAGAATATCATCATTTTGCATTAATTCCAATATATTTGATATGAGATATATGATTTGATTCAAGATGTAAATTGACATGTTTTGTTTGTAATTACATTATTTTCCATGATTGAATCTCCTTTATTAGCATAATTACACGAAATAATGGCCTAAAAATCATAAAAATGTTGGAAATATAGCCTTGTATGTTTAAAAAAGGAGTTTTCCCTTCATTTTAACTTCTAGATGTGACCAACAAGAAGAAGATCCGAATGATGGCCGTCCCTCCAGCGAGGGACGGGACGTCGCGAAATCTCTTTCCTTCTGTCGGTCGCTTCTTGGACGGCCGTCCCTGACCTTCCTTGGCCATCCCTGGTTCATTTCTTTTCTTTTTCTTACTTGTTTTAATCTTGTTTTTTTATTCTTGTTAATGCCATATTTAGCATTCTTAGTTTTATGTGTTTTTTTGTTGTCTTGTTTATTTTCAGTATTAACATTTGTTCATTTTTTATATTTATTTAACGTTGCTAACTTGTTATTTTCTTCTACCTTGAGTTAATTTTTTATGGAGTATGGATGGTAAAATGAAGGCTCACATTAGCCATATGACTTGAGGATATCATTTTGGTTTATTCCTCTCAACCCTTTCATGTTGTACTATTTATCTTTTGTTGTTCTTAGATTTTTATTTGGCTTTAATTATGATAAAAGTTATTTTTATGTTCGTTAAATATAAAAAGCACAAAAAGATTTTATGAATCAACTAAAATGACCAATGTCTTGGTTTTTGTCCAATAAAATGTCACCTAAAAGACATTTAATTTTGTAAATACGCATATGGGAACAAATGTTCCCACTTCGAATGAATACCCTGTTTTATGTATGATTTCTATTTTGCTTTTTATTGGTTGGGGTTGTATTCCACCCCTATTTTGTAAATTAATTAGTTTTATTGCCTTAAACTGCTTTATATATTGGTTTCAATTAAATGCTTGAGATGCACTTTAATAAATTGCATAGATCAAATGAGGAAAAGAATGGAATTTTAACTTAAGACTTATAATCTTAACCAAGGTATAAATAAGAGTAATGTCCCGAATTCTCTCTGGCCTTAGGTTTCACGAGGTTAGATGAATCTTTCCAATGTTTTATTGAGGAGGTAATTCTAAAATATCTCTTGTTGCCCAAAATAGACACATACCCATTGTCTTAGGCTCAATGAGGCTAGATGAATTTTTTCAATGTTCTATTGGGTGGAGACTCTAAAATAACTCTTGTTGCCCAAAATAAATGCCCTTATAATTTATCACAAGTTTGATTAACCTCTCTCGGATCCTAAAAGAGGGCCACCGAGGACCTACAAGGTTTGGCATCACAATGGCGACTCCACCGGGGACCTTGATACTTTGCTTCAAAAGTACCTTGGTTAAAAATATATAATTGAGTTTTTAAAATTAAAATTTCATCCCTTTTTCAAACTGCATTACATTTGAGAATAGAGCCTTAGATCTATGCTAGTTGGTCCCTCTTTTAGCCCCGGTACATTCCCAAAGCACAACTCTATGTTCAATCAATGTAGGGAAGTGTTAGGGATAATCACCAGCCAAGCCACTTACCATCATTGTATATCGAATGATGACTCGATCGACCGCTATGCTTGTGATGAGCTAGATCCATTGGCAGGGATCATACTTGGGTAGCCCTAAAATATCACTACCCTGACTAAAGCCCATGTAATGAAATTAGATACTTTCCTTAGGTGATATGAACCTTAATACTGTGCTTGCTATATGGACTATTAAGTATTGGACAAAATCAAATAAAGCAAGTGGTCACTCAATCGGGGGCTTTCATACCCTTGTGGGCCCATCTCGATTCATTCGAATTGTTCGAATACGCAATGGTCAAAGCCCATATGTATGCGCTTTATTTAAAATATGATTATGTTGTTGGTTTTCCACCGTGCACCATACGTGTCCATTGGATTCCCCGATGACCCATGGGCTAATCCCACCTAGGAATGAGACCACACGACCTTCTATATAGGAGTAACAAGGTTGGAAGGATCTACTTGATTTGCATGTGATTGTGGATACTGCATAAAGCACGACCATGCATTATATGTCATTCATGCATCATTTGAACAGGGTATGTTTTGTAGCCATCATAGATCCATTTAAGTGGTCTAGGACTCCCTTTGGTCGATTAATTAGGAATCCATTTTTTAAATTGCCGAAAAAGGTGTGGCATTTAGATTCATTCTCAGATAGCAGCGACACGTATTCTTCAGAGTTTTTAGCAGAAATCAATATGGCCAACCTACCTAGAGAATTCGATCCAACTCGCACCATGATCACAGAAGAAGTAGGCAGAAGGTTGGAAGAGTTTGAGACTCGAATGATGATAATGATGGGGAACTTGATTGCTGCAATAGCATCGCCCATAGGGCAACATTCGACTACCCCTTGAGCGGGGTAAAATGATCAGGAGACAGTAAGAGAAGATCCCTCGGCAGTGGTGTGCCTGCCAGTAACTGGATCCAGGGGTGCAACTCATATTGAGCAGAGAAGAGTACATGACCCTGACCATGATTTCTTTGAGGAGGAATAAGAGGAGCCAGTAGTGGTAAGGGAAAAGCACCTAGCTTTGAGGAAATGATCTCTAGAAAGATGGAGGAAAAATTTGAAGTTATCACATGTTAGCAGTAAGGAAAGGCATGAACCCGGAGGACAAGGAATTAGATGGAGAAGACCTATTCCCCTAGAATTACAAAATGCCTGACATCACGAAATTTGATGGTACTTTTAACCCGATAACACATGTGTAGCAGTACTCGCTGGTGATGAGGGGTATAACTCTAGCAAGGAAGCAAAAAATAGAATATTTTTACTTGAGCTTAATGGGTCCCGCAATTAATTGGTACCATGGGCTAGACAGGAGGATGAAGGAGGACTAGGACTTATTGATGGAGGAATTCCTCAAACAATACGAATGTAGTACGAGAATGGAGATCACTCTGAAAGACCTAAAGCTCTTGCAACAAAAGTCGAGGGAGTCATTCCATGAGTACCTCACTAGATGGAGGAACTAGGTCATGGAAATGAAGAGCAAACCTGACAACTCAGATCCAACCAGGTTATTTATTAGAAACGCTAGCCCATATCTGAAGGACGGACTAAAAATGAAAGGATTGAAGGAATGGGAGGCCCTGAAAGATATTGCTATAGAAGCTGAAGGAGAATATTTGGCCAGAAGGGCGAGCAATGAGGCCTTTGTCAGAAAGGGTTATAATAATCAGGGGGCAAGCAAGAACACAAACTCTAGTGGTAACAAGACGGGCAAGATGGCTAAAGTCTCGGCTACTACAATAAACCCTATGTACTTTTCAAATTTGGGTAAATTCCTGTCATGGGTGTTAAGAAGATTAATGAAGGAGGGAAAATTGCAACCCTTACCACCCATACTAGCTAGGAATCAGGGACAACTGGGTCACAAAAGTGACGAGTACTGTGCATACCACCAGCAGACCCAACATACAATAGATTCTTGCAAAATAATGAGAAATAAGATTCAAGATCTAATTAACACCAAACAGATCACTGATCTAGAAGAGAGAGAAAGTAAGAAGAAGTTTGGATACAACACTGAAGTTTGGATACAACACTGTCCTTCCGCCTATTTTTATGATCGGGTCTAATATGCCCGAATGGTATGTATTAAAAGATTTATTTGGAAATGAGTACATCGCTATCACATGCGGTGAATAGAAGGCGAGTGAAGAAGGGATGCCCACAGTGACGATTGACTGTTGGTCCACTAGTAAGAGTGGAGATGAAGATGAAGAGGAAGATGAGGAGCTCGCGGATCTATAGGGCTCAGAGGATAAAAGAATGAGAAGATCGAAGCCGTCACTCAAAGTGGAAGAGTGATCGCAGAGGTAGAAAAATAGCAAGATGCAATACTTGTACCCATGGAAAAGGAGCTAGAGGAAAACCCAATAATAAAATAGTTGAAGAAGACATCAGCTCAGATATCTATATGGGACTTTGTGACGCGCGCCGAACCCCGAGGGACCTAAAAGCCCGCTTTTAGGGTGTTCGGGAGAGGTTCATGGAACTTGTAAGAGATTTACAAGGGCGTATATTTTGGACAACAAGGAGGTGTTTTGCAGTCGCCACCCAATAGAACATTGGGAAAGGCCGTCTAGCCTCACTGAGCCTAAGACAATGCATGTGTGTCTATTTTGGGCAATCAGAGATATTTTGGACACCTCCTTCCAATAGAACATTGGGAGGATCATCTAATCTCGTGAAGCCTAAGATGATGCATATACGTCTATTTTGGGCAAGCCAGAGATATTTTGGACACCTCTTTCAAATAAAACACTGGAAAGATTATCTAATCTCGTGGAGCCTAAGACCATGCAAATTGGGCCTATTTTGGGCAACAAGAGATATTTTGGAGACCCCATTGCAATAGGACATTGAGATGGTCCTCTAACCTCGTTGAGCCTAAAACTAGAAAAGGTTCGGGACTTCCCATTTATTCATACATTGATTAAGTTATAATTGAGTTTTGAATTTAAGATTTCATTCCTTTTCTTATACAATTTAATGCATTAATTAAAACGCAGATCATTCACAAAATAAAAGCGATAAACGAAAGCAGTAAAGAAGCAAGATTAAAATAGAATAAACGAAAATCCAATAAATTACAACAAAACTAGGGGCGGAATACAACCTCCATTGTAAATAGCACGTGAATCATACATCAAGCGGGATATTCGTTAAGGATGAGGACATTGGTCCTCGCATGCATACTTACAAAAACAATGTTGAAGCATCAATTTTATTTGATAAAAATTAAGACATTGGTCCCATTTTATTAGTAAAAGCTCCAACTTAAATAATACAAATATTTGGCCATTTTTCATGTTAGCGGAGTAAAATAATATTTACATTAAATGCAAATTGAAATAAAGAGGAGTAGGGTCAAAGAATGGGCCCGAATAAAGTTCTCAGATCATCGTGGTGTCCTCCATTTTTAATAACCCTAAGGCCAATAAAAAAATAATAAAACTCACAAAAACAAAAGTTATGTTAGTGCAATAGTTGAAATAAAATAAACATGAAAAGTAAATAAAGGAAAAGAATATGTGAAAAATTATCATGAAAAAATAGGAAAGAAAAGAATAAGTGACAAAATAAAGAAAATGAAGAAAATGGAGGAGGAAGGACCAGGGACAGCCCATATCGCGCGAGCGATAGGCATCCTTGGGCCGACCGACGGGTGGAGGCAAAAATCCTAGACGGTCCCAGACCCGAAAAAATAAAGAAAATCAAATGAAAAACTGTTTTATTTTGAATAAAATGGAATCTTATGTGTAAAATCAATATGAGAGGATTAAATGCAAGGGAAGTTGATCCAGAATTTTTACCCTCGGAATGTTACCTTCGAAGATGAATGTCGCGTGATTTTTGTCCCTTGAATTATATAAGGATTGCTCCATAATATGTAATTTTAGGAGATTTTTGACTGCAAAATCGTACTTTTTGAAAACAAATCAAGAAAAGAAAATTATATTTTTCCTTCTTGATGTTTTGATAGGAATTATGAATGCTAAAAATGACTGGATCGGATAGAAATGAATTAATCTCGTTCCCTCAGATTCGCCTTGATTTCAAGAAAATATTTGATGAAAAATTTGAGGAAAAAATAAAGAACTTTTTGTGAGAAAACTTTATGTTTCCTAAAAATTGCTAACCTTGAATAATGAGCCTCAATCCCCTATTTATAGGTTAAGAAAAATAAATCAAGTAAATTTAAATTTGGAATTTAAATTTGAAAAAGATTTCTAAAATCAGAATCAAATCCGAATGATTTGCAAAATATTCTTAAAATCAAATCCAGAATTTGAAAATATTTGAAAAGATTTGGAAGATATAAGAGATCTTGAAAATATATTTGAAAAGATTTGGAAAATATTGGAAAATCTTTGGAAATATATTTGAAAATATATGAAAATCTGAAAAATCCTGTCCAATCTTGCATCAGATCAACGACCGACGGGCATCGATGGAGGACCGGCGGGCATCGATGGAGGACCGGCGGGCATCGGTCAGGGGGGCACTCTCGGTCTTTTGAGCGATGGACCACTACATGAGAGGCAAGTGCTGAGGGACAGCCGTCGCTCGCAAGAGGCAGGCGTCTCTCGCATGAGCGACGGGCGTCTCTCAATGTGAGAGACGGTCTGTTGCACGCGAGCAACAATCGTCGCTCGCCGTAAGAGATGGGCCATTCATGCGAGCGACGGGCGTCACTTTCACAAGAGACGGGCCCGTCCCGCGCGAGCGACAGGCTTTGTTCGCGCGAGGGAGGCCGTCCTTCGGAACGAGCAAAGGGCATCTCTCCTAATGACAAGAATCCCGTCGGTGACCTAAAACCAAGATGTTCCCATGGCAAACACCTCCTAACGCGCAGAAATCTCCCATCAACAAAAAATTCTTCAATCCTTGTAAATCCTAAGAGTGAAAGCTCGCAACTTTCATCAATTTGCCTGAAAATAGGCACTAATGTCTTCATCGGGTAACTCTGATATGGAGTACCTCAAGACCCAGTGTCTACAGTTGCCCCCAATTTTGGGAAAACTAGTGCACTAGGGTCTATATGAGCAAAAATTTAGAGAATAAGGAAAGAGATGCATACCTGAGGCAGTCCCTTACCTTTTGAGGTGTGTTTAAGCTGGTGACCCTTCGCTGCCGAGCTATGGTGTATTTTGCTGCAACCCTTTGACAATTCGTTTTGCCACCTTAATTTTACTGGCCTCCTCTCGGCCTGTATGATATCTGACTGTCGTGAGAAGCAGTGTTATCCAACTGTAACCCAATTGCGATGTGTTTTATCGCATATGTCCTACTGGTCTTGTCTCAGCTTGCACGGTTCCTGAATGTCATGAGCAGTAGTGTTCTCTAACTACAACCCAATTGCGATTTGTTCTATTGCGTGTGTTCCGTTGGCCTTATCTCGGCTTGCGTGGTTGTAGACAGCAGGTCCTGACGTAGCTTAGACTGAGGTTACCCAATGACGAAAATGATGCCTATTCACGGGCAAGAGGACAAATGAAAGTGATGGTTTCCTCGACGCTCACTCACATACATACATTCATACATAATCATACATGCATAAATGCGGGATAATTAAAAACTTACCTTGCGGGCAAAAGCTGGTCATGCATTAACTCACACACTCGTAAGTACCAAGTGGAAGCATAAGCACAAGCACATGCACACACACATACACTCTTTCAATCAGCGAAAGCATAAAACAGACGACATAACAGATGAATAACTTAACACATACTTACAACGGCATTTCATCATCCGAATATAACAGTAAGGCCATTGCATATAACACATTTACAAAAGGTTATAGAATATAAAACCCAAATTACAGAAGCTGATAACAGAAATAATAACTCCAGACTCTTATGTGGCCGACCTTGCAGATACGCGACTCGAACCGAACCAAACCTGCCACCTGCACGGGAAAAGAGCCCGTCCTAAGCGATAACGCTTAGTGGGGAAACACACAAGAAAATAAGGGCAGCCACTCACAATGGTCGCTGTGACGTGCGCCGGATCCCCGCCGCCGCCCGTTCGACCGCCCGCACGTGGGCGATCGGGGCACTTGTGGGTCCGTTGGCATCTTGCGATAAATCGCAAGTGCGTCTATGTTGGGCAACAAGGAGGTATCATGGAGTCGCCACCCAATAGAACATTGGGAAAGTTACTCTCGCCTCGGAGAGCCTAAGACTGCGCTTGGTATCCATTTTGGGCCAGCTAGAGGGGTCTTTGAAGGTAACCTCTCGCCCTAAAGAGCCTAGGATTAGCGCTAAAGTCTCGTGGCACAAAAAGGTGTCTTAGAGGGTAAACCTCTAGCCTCTTTGAGCCCAAAGACCAGAGCTGGGTCCGGGATTTCTCATCTATTTCTACCTTGATTACTTTATGATCAAATTTTAATATCATTAATTCGCTCTCTCTCCACACGATGCAACTGATTAAAGGCGCATTTTATTCATGTTCAAAAAGCCTTAAATGAGCAAGATAAATATTGAAAGCGATAAATTATAATAATACAAGGAGCAGAATACAACTCCCTTTATAAATGTGCGATACATACATGAATCGGGGCATTGTTTATTTTGAGGACTTTGGTCCTCGCATACACCATTATCAAAATTGGGTATTTTTATTCGTGATGATTTCATTGGATAAAAATAGGGCATTGGACCCTTGCTTTTGTGCAAACCTCATTTTATTGAATATAAAACATTGAGTCATTTTTATACATCAACGGGATAAGAAAGGAGTACATCTGTATACACAAAATCAATAAAAGGAATAATAAAAAGGATTAGGAAACTAAACCGGACGAAATCCTCCAAATGTGGTAGGTAACCGCTCCAACTCGGGATAGTCCAAGAGAAACAATATACACTCATGGAAAGTTAAAAGATGTCAATATACATACAATCAACATATGGGAGTTGAAAAGGATTTGAAAAAGATAGAAAATCACCTAAAAGGGAAGAGACAGAACCCACCGACGGCCTCTTTTAGGCGACCGACGGGCGTCAGTCAAGATGACCGACATGTCCGTCTGTCAATCAAAAAGTGGGTGTCTGTAGATGAGGTGACCGAAGGGCATCGGGGATAGAGATGACCCGTCGGTCACCACTGTCTCCGAAAAAACAGAAAGAAAAAAATCCTTTTAAGGCCAAAAGGAGGTTTTACAATAAGATCAAGTAATGAGAGTCAAAATAAAGAAAAATAATGACAAAATTGAAAGAATTAACAAATAAAGAATAAATATGAAATGATATAGAGAAGGAATCCGGAATATTTACCCTCAGATAATTGCTTTGGGTGAAATTCTTGTGTTGATTAAAGCCCTGCGTGTTCCACGAAAAGCAAGATGAAGGATCAAAAGAAGAAAAATTGATTATTTCTTCCTTAACCCTTCGAAAAGATTGAGTTTGGAATCAAAATCTAAGGAAAAATAATTAGTTTTTAGTCCCTTTTGATGGATTTGATCCTCTTTTGAAATAGATTTCTTTATGAAATGTGTTTGTTGGAAGAGAGAGAAAATGGGCTTGAAATTGGACAGAGTTTCCCCTTCTCAAAAATTTTCCAACCCTTTTCTATTGAAAATCCGGAGCTTTTATAAGCCAGACACGACCGACGGGCATCGGTGTATAGAGGCGGGCATCGGAAGAATCCTTCTGACACAAGGATTCGTCCGACATGCCTGCCACATCCACCGACGGGCGTCGGAGAGGTTGCGTGCTCCGAAAAACCAGGCGGCGTTCTGATAGGGGCGGTGACTTTCCGACGGGCGTCGGAAAATACCACAAGCCGTCGGTGACTCGAAGCGATGGGCTAACTTGACAGACGGGCTGGCCGTCTGTGGAGGATAAAATGCCTTTTTTGACTCAAAAATCCCTGTTTTCTCCCCCTCTGCCTACGAAAGGTAAAAAGACTCATTTCTCGTGGAACACGAGACTTAAACCCCCAAATCCAAACCATTTATATAGGTTAGGATACTGATTACATCACGGGGTAACCTCTGGTCCGGACCGCTCCAGGACACGGTGCTTACAGTTGCCCCCAGTTTTGGAGAAACTAGTGCACGGGCGCCTAGATAAGCCAAAATTCAGAGAAAGGACAGAAAAAAAGAAGGCGTACATGTGACGGTTCTTACCTTCCGTGCCTTTTGCCGGGTAGACCTCGTCTCGGTCCGTTCGGCGGTGCGAAGATACCCCTATCGGTCTCGTCTCGACCTGTAGGTGTTGGCGAGACGTAGCATCCTCTGGCTACGAACTCAATATGAAGAGCAGTGTTTCTCTAACCACAGCTTCGATCTGAAATTCCCTTGCTAACCCCCATCCGATCTGCAAGGTGCGTAGCACTCTCTGGTTGCCGCACGAACTGTGAGATGCAGCAGGCTTTGGCTGCGATCTCGGTTTGGTGAAGAGCAGTGTTTCTTCAACTGCAGCTTCGATCTGCGAGATGCAGCATGCTTTGGCTACAACCTCGGTTTGGTGAAGAGCAGTGTTTCTTTAACCGCAGCTTCGATCTGTGAGATGCAGCATGCTTTGGCTACAACCTCGGTTTGGTGAAGAGCAATGTTTCTTTAACCGCAGCTTTGATTTGTGAGATGCAGCATACTTTGGCTACAACCTCGGTTTGGTGAAGAGCAGTGTTTCTTTAATCGCAGCTTCGATCTGTGAGATGCAGCATGCTTTGGCTACAACCTCGGTTTGGTGAAGAGCAGTGTTTCTTCAACTGCAGTTTCGATCTACGAGATGCAGCATGCTTTGGCTACAACCTCGATTTGGTGAAGAGCAGTGTTTCTTCAACTGCAGCTTCGATCTGCGAGATGCAGCATGCTTTGGCTACAACCTCGGTTTGGTGAAGAGCAGTGTTTCTTTAACCGCAGCTTCGATCTGAAGTAAAGCGGTACTCTTTGTACCTGTGAGATAAAAAAGGTTTTGTCAGTTCATGTTCGAGTGGCCATCTTTTAACCTGCTCATTAATGGCGTGATTTTGCTTTATTTGCTATGCCATGCACTTTTTTATTGAGTTGTTATTTATCATTTTTATTTTCCTTGTTTTGGAATGTGAATGAATGCGAAGGTATATATTCACCTGTTACATGAATGAATAAATCATAAATGACTGAATAAATTCATAAATTCTGAAAACAAAAGTTTTTCACTAAAAATGTCCATTTTGTACAACATATATACAAAGCATAAATATACACAAAAAATGACTCCCTGAATGTCATAAGGGTGTGTAGTTAGAGGGCTCATCGGGATCCTCGTCATCTGATATATGCACTGTCCCGGGCGGAGGTGGAGGCGGAGCTGGCCGTGTCGGAGGTGGAGCTGCGGAGGGTCCTGCCTTGGCATCGTGAGCTTGCCTGAATCAGATCTGAGCGTGGCCATCCAAGAAAGGCTGCGTGCAGGCTCTCATGAACTCCAATGTCTCTGATACTGTGCCTCCCAACTTATTGAACGCCTTGCACAACTGAGTGGTCTGCTCGCTGGCGGCCGTCTTCATGCGCTCTAGGCGCTGCTCTGCCTGCTCCCTGAACTCTCTCATGGTTTGAGACAAGGGGGGAGAATCCCCTCTATCGCCTGGACGCGGGATCTCAAAGAGTCGAGTGACTCATCAATCATCTGCAGGGTCATGTCAACCCTCTGAGACGCCGGGTCCTGTGACGTCCTCAAATCATGAGCGAGCTGCTGTCTCAGCTCCCCCTGGCCCTGAGCAATCTGCTCGATCAGTCTCAACTGCTCACCTCTAAGCGTATCTATGACCCGAGCCTACTCATCCCTGAAAGCATCCATAACCCGAGCCTACTCCCGCGTAGCATGCTCAATGTAGCTAGCCTGCTCTCGGGCTAACCGCTCCACTGACTGGGACTGCTCCTGAATAGCAACCTGCTGGCGGTCCAACCTCTCGTGAATAGCTCTATCCCTCTCATCCTGTCGTCGCTCCAAGGCTGCGAACATGGAAGTGAGGAGCTGAGAGAAGTCGGGCTGTGCTGGCTGCTGCTGTGGTGGCTCTGGAGGCGGTGTTGTAGAGGTGGATGCCCTCGGGTCGCCTCTAGAATAAGGATGGTATCTCTCGGGGGGCCCGTGGGTAGTCCTATGCACTCTGAAGCCCGGCGATGGGACAGGAGTCGGTGCTCGGGATGCTGGTGATGCAGCAAAAAGATCATCCATCGTGATCTCTATATCAAAGTCCGATGGGGTCCTGGGCTGCTCCTGCTGCTGTGGTGGTGGCACAGTCTGATACTGAGGAGGCTGGGACTCTGGCTCTAGATGTGGAGGCTGGTGCTCTGGCTGTGGCTCGGGCTGAGGCTCGGGCTCTGGCTGTGGAGGCTGATCCTCTGGGTGCTCTGGATCTGGACCCAAGGGTGGAAGCGAAAACATCCGCCGGGTCTCATGAATAGTCAGCACTCTGTAGGCCTCTGCCTGGCCTGATATCGGGGAGATCATCCCCATCTGCACTGCCGCGACTGCATCCACGTGAATCCCCTCTGCCAAGGGTGCCCTCAATCTGCCAGGGGTAACTCCCAATCTCAGAAGCAGCCGGGTGATAACTCCTCCCACTATCACCACGGGCGTCAACCCTCTGCCGACTCTGACCAAGTTGGCCAAGATCTCATGGCTAATGTTGAGATGCTGGCCTACCACCATAGCCCAGAGGCTTCAGATCTCGGCCGCATTAAGCGACCCTGGATTACCAGCTCGACCGAGGTACGAACTGGATAGCACTCTGTGCAAATACCGGAGTGCCTGAGACACCAGTACGGTGCTCTTTGTCGTATCATGATCATACAGCACTCCCGGTATGGCAATAGCCGCCTAATGGGCGCGTCTAATAGCTCGCCGTGGGATCTCGACCCCATCCTCTGCAGGGAGCCCCATGGCCTGAGCGAATCTCTGTCTAGTGATACTGAAGTGGTCGCCATCAAACCAAAACTGGACCACCCCTGGGTCGGTATCTGCACTCTGGAAACCGCATAGCGGAGAGTGGCTAAGACCTGGCGAGTAGCCTCTGGAAAAGTCTAGAAGGAGGGCTCAAGGAACTCTGTCCAACCAGCACCCTCGACGAGCAGATCGAACTCTAGGGCCATCCCTAGGGCCTCCAGGAACGGCCGGGATACAAAACGGCTAGCCCGAAGCTCTACCTGAGCCAATGCTCTATACCTCTGAGCTGACTCAGCATCCATCCAATCCTGAACTACGATCTCGTGCTGGGCCTGCGGTACCCTAAGTCTGGGAGGCATCCTGCAAAGACGAGAAAATTAGATTTATTCTCAAGGGGACGGCCCACTTGGGCTTCACTCGGGCAATGGCGGCTCGAAAATTAAATAGAGAAAATGATAATAAATGAAAAGGGCAAAGGTTGCCCACATGCTTTGCACATATCAAGGCAAAAACAATATGCAATTAGCAGGAAAATAATTTGAAACGAGTAAAGAAAATGGGCTTTCTAGGCTCCAAGGCATGCATTATGCATGAAAATATTCAATTCTAGAATAAATAATAAAAATTTGGGCAGCACCCCGGCAGGGGGATGCCCGACCTCATGCACAAAAAGGCAACAAAATAGGCCTCAGGCCTCGACAATAATATACGTATGTAAATGGGACACACCCCGGTAAGAGTGAGTCCCCAACAACACAAAATAATGGCCTTAGGCCCCACAAGCAATATATATACAGAATAGTGCACTAGAAGAGGTCTATTTCTAAAGCACCAAAGTTATAGAAAAATTCTATTTCTATGTGATCATGCAAGAATTCAGGTTTAATTGCACTAAAATAAATAAAAAGAAATGGGCAGCATTCCCCCCCAAATTCCTAAGGCATCTAAAAACTTCCTAATTATTTCTAAAGTTAAAAGAAGAAGAGATGAAGAAATGAATTGAATAAAATTAAAAAAAAAAGTAGTTATTTACTTACTTGTAGTCGCGAGAAGTGTAGAAACTGAAGAAATATAAATATCCAAGCACCCGATGAGTAGAGAATGCGAAAATATGAAGAAATCGCGAAAAAAATAAGAGGAAATGCTTGAAAAACCGCTAAAAAACGCAAAAAAAAAAACGGTTTGTGAGAGGAAATGAAAGGGACAGCAGCGTTTGCACCGTCTGTCACTCGCCCTTATACATAATTTCGTGACCGACGGGCTGGGCGTCTGTATGTGACCGACGGACTGGCCGTCTGTCACGCCATAAATGCAAGTTAATGCGCGTGATGAATGCAATGCTGACGTCTGCCAGGTGGATCTATACCGACGGGCAGGCCGTCTCTTAGGAGAGGCGGGCAGGCCGTCCCTAAGGATAGGCAGGCATGCCGTCGCTGTGTAGGGGCGGGTAGGCCGTCGGTGACACTTCCCTATAAATTCTCAAAATTTTTGCCCTTCTTGTGTCTTTTCATTTTCCAACATCTTGAGCCTTTCATATTTCTTACATGTCTTCCCCTCTAACCCAAAGGATGCACCGTATCTTAGATGACAAACACACTTGGGGAGAAGGCGCCCTTTCCTCTCTGTCTGGGCTGAAATATCTGTGCCGGGTCAAAATAGACCAAAACTTCCTCCTGGCGGCGACCCACTTCTGGAACCCCCGGTTTCACGTTTTCCGCTTCACCTACCAGGAACTGTGCCCTTTGCCTGAAGAGCTAGCTACCATTCTGGGAGCCTGGTTCCCTCCTAGCGTTCTGCCTTGCATTCCCCGCTACGGCCTATTCTAGACCCGGGATATAGCCATGGCTCTAGGCATACCTTCCTCTGAGGCCATCCGGCTGATTCCTCCGGGCTCTTCCTTTTCCCTGGGGCCACTGATCGAGGCTCTGGGTCAGTTTACCGACATCCCTACCTATCGGGTAAGCATAATATTCTTATTTTGCATGGTGAACTTCCTTACTGTTGTGCCAGGGGGTTTGACAGGTGACTCTCGCCTGTTCGGAGTCCTGAGCGACTTTCATCTGGGATTATCACCCCTACCACTCATTCTGGCTGAAACCATTCTGGGCTTGGACGCTGTGAGCTCTGGATCCACTACAACCTTTACCGGCAGCCCCTTATTGCTCCAGGTACGTCATTATTTTAAAGGTAGTGTGTCCCTTATGGATTTTCACACTAGCTTTTCTTAGCGGGAGGTGCGTCCTTTCAGATTTTCACACAACCCAGTGCCTTATTTTTGCCTGAAGTAAACCCTACTTACTCCAGCGGCTTTTTTTCTCTTTTCTTTTTCTTCTTTTTCTTCTTCTTTTTTTTTTTTTTAGATCTGGATGCAAGAGAAACTGAAGATGCTGTCTGAGCCACCCCCTCGAGTTACTCCACAGTACTCGCCGAGCCATTTTCTGCCGGGTCGACGACTTCATGGGTGCGCCACAACTGGTGAAGGCATTACCAGATTTGGCGAGCTATCGGATGACGAGATCAGTTTTACATCTGCCTAGCTCCCATTGTCTCATGTGGTCATTGATGGGCCATCGGGGTGTGTTCTCCTCTGTGGGCTCCGTCAAGCCACCTTCTGCATCACCTCTCGATGTACGCATCAGCTCGGGATGACCCAGGATGTAGTGAGGGTTCCCTTATCTTTCCGGGGAGGGGCTCTCTCTGCCGCATTTGCTTCTCGGTACCACGAGCTGTGGGGCAAACTACCAGTGAAGACTGTTATCCCGAGGTTCGGCAATCACTCTGTGTCTTTGACTAACGAGTATAAGAAGTGGATCCTTAGTCCAGCATCTGATAACAGGACTCGAGGGCTCAAGCATCTGGTCGGCGAGAGCAGCAGCAGGACTTAGCTTAGCTTACATATGTATTTCTTTTGGTGCTACATTTCTTTTTAATGCAGAACTAGGGAATGACAAAAATGAGAAGAATAATATTCATTCTATTTCACGAATTTGTGTACATTTTTCATATAATTTCAGCATACATGATCAGTTTTGGCATTTACTCAGCTGCTTACGCGCTATTAATACAAGGAACCAAATTTTAACAGCATCAACTCCTGTTACCAATCGGCCCTCTCGGGTTTTCACGATTGGACATTTTCTCTCACGCCTCTAATTTTTGCACAGGATGCCTTTTTTCGGTTTTCACCCTATCGAGGCGCCCAATTTTAGCACAGTCGCCTTTTTTCGGTTTTCGACTTGCAGGGCATTTTATTCTCTTCTTTTTATTTTGGTCTTTAGCCGTGGAACCTTTTGAGTCTGTCGACATTGATCGGTTCAATGAATTCGTTCCCATCACTATCCGATAAGATTGCAGCTCCTTTGGACAGCAATTTCTTAAGAATATACGGACCTTCCCAGGTTGGTCTGAATTTCCCTCTAATATCTGGTATGCCTGGCCTCATCTGCTTGAACACCAAGTCCCCTTCTTTCAGCGGATGCTTTCTTACCTTCTTTTCGAAAGTTCTAGCCAATCTTTTCTGGTAAATCTGATTATGATAATAAGCTTTCAGCCTACTCTCATCCAGCAAATTTAAGTGCTGTAGCCTCTGCTGCGCCCATTCGGCCTCTGGGATTCGGGCTTCCATGACCACCCTCAGTGATTTGAGCTCTATCTCAACTGGCAACACTGCTTCCTTTTCGTATACCAGGGAAAATGGTGTAGCGCCTGTAGACGTCCTTACCGTTGTTCTATATCCCCACAGGGCGAAAGGTAACTTTTCAGCCCAGTCTTTATAGGTTTGGACCATCTTGGACAGGATTTTCTTCATATTCTTATTAGCGGCTTCTACTGCCCCATTCGCTTGTGGTCGGTAGGGAGAGGATTTATGATGCTCGACACCATACTTCTCGAGGAGCTTCCTGGTTTCTCCCATGAATTGCACCCCATTATCAGACACTATATGATGAGGGAAGCCATATCTGCAGATCAAATTTCTCTCTATGAACTTGGCCATATCCCTTGCATCAATCTTCTTGAAGGATTCCGCCTCTACCCATTTGGTGAAATAGTCGATTGCGACTATGATGTATCTGTGCCCATTGGATGCCGTAGGACGAATCTCTCCAATGATATCTATCCCCTAAGCAGCGAAAGGCCAAGGTGATGTCAGGTTATATAACTCTGATACTGGCAAGTGCCTCAAGTCTGCGTATTGCTGGCACAGCTGGCAGATCTTAACATATTTTGAGCAATCGCTGTCTATCGTAAGCCAATAGAAGCCTTGTCTCATGATTTTCTTAGCCAAGGTCAAACCGTTCATGTGGGCCCCACAGACACCTGCATGGGCTTCCTCCATCACCTTGCGGGCTTCCTTTTCATTCAAGCACCTGAGCTAATTCCCATCCGACCGTCTTTTGTACAACACCCATTCCAAGGATATGAATTGAGTAGATAGCTTCTGGATCATCCTCTGGTCTTTCTCGGTAGCTTCTTCTGGAAATCTATTATTTTCCAAGTAATTCATGATGTCGAAGTACCATGGTTTCCCGTCCGCCACTTCCACTTCCATTACAGGCTCGGTTTCAAAGCTGGGCTTATCAGAACTCGAAATTAGCATTGGCTTTATAGCCACTCCTTCAGGGTTATCCCACATTGACACTAAGGTCGTCAACGCATCAGCCAGACGATTTTCATCTCTAGGCACGAAGTGGAAAGTGCAAGTCTCAAACTGCCCACATACCTCCTTCAAATATTCAACGTAGGGGACCAGTCGTTCTTCTTTTATAGCCCATTCACCTCGAATCTGATTAATCACCAAGGATGACTCACCGAAGACTTCTATATTCTTTGCCCCCAATACCGCCAAAGCTTCTAACCCGAAAGTGCAAGCTTCATATTCGGCTTCATTGTTGGTTGCCTTGTATCTCAGTTTCTTTGCTAGGGGAAGTTTCTCATTATCTGGGGTTGTCAGGACGATTCCGATTCCGGCCCCTCTGTTATTCACTGCTCCTTCAAAGTGTAATTGCCATCCTTGGATAGAAATTGCAACTATGCTCTCATCAGGAAAGGTGAACTCGGGAGTATCTCCTTGGATAGGATGCTCAGCAAGAAATTCTGCTACGGCTCGCCCCTTGATAGTTTTGCGAGTGATGTATTGCACATCAAACTCCTGTAGCAAGAGCAACCACCTCCCCATCTTACCCAGCAAAGACGGCGCGTCCTGCAAATATCTTAATGGATTCTGCTTGGCCACTGCCTGAACTCTGTATGAATGGAAGTAATGTCTCAGCTTCTTTGACGCCCAAATTACTGCGAGGCTGATCTTTTCTACTTCAGCATATTTTATCTCATAAGCCAAGAACTTCTTGCTGAGGTAATAAATTGCAAATTCCACCCCAAATTCATCTTCTTGAGCCATCATGGCACCCACTGAACTGCCTTCTACTGCCAGATACAGGATAAGCGGTTTGATTGGTTGCGGCGGCCTTAGCACTGGCAGATTCAACAGGTATTCTCTGATGCTGTTAAAGGCTTTTTGGCAGTCTTCGTTCCAGACCACAGGCTGATTCTTTCTAAGCAGCTTGAAAACAGACTCGCATATCGAAGTAAGCTTAGCAATAAATCGGCTGACATACTGCAGCTTGCCCAGGAAACTCCTTACAACTTTCTATTTTTGAGGCACGGGCATCTCTCTGATGGCCTTCACCTTGTCTGGGTCAATTTCTATTCCCCTCTGACTGACGACATGTCCTAATAGCTTTCCTGAAGTCACTCCAAAAATGCACTTCTTGGGGTTAAGTCGCAGATTATACTTGTCGATCCTGGTGAAGAACTTCTCTAGAGCTTCAAAGTGTCCCTCTCGGGTGGCTGACTTGACCATCATGTCATCTACATACACTTCCACTTCTTTGTGGATCAGGTCGCTTCAGATTTTGGTCGCCATCCTCTGGTACGTGGCCCCTGCATTCTTCAGGCCGAAAGGCATGACTCGGTAGGCATAGGTCCCCCATTCTGTGATGAAAGCGGTCTTAACCCGATCAGCTATTTTGTTCAGGATCTGGTTGTAGCCCACATAACCATCTCCAAAGCTGTACATCGCGCAATTGGCGGCACTGTCTATCAATACATCAATATGGGGTAGTGGAAAATCATCTTTAGGGCATGCCTTGTTCAGATCTCAATAATCCACACACACCCTGACTTTTCCGTTCTTCTTTGCTACAGGGACCACATTTGCCAGCCATGTAGGATACTGCACTTTAACAAGGAACTTGGCTTCGACCTGCTGACGAATTTCCTCCTTGACCTTGTCTGCCCATTCTGGCCTGAGTCTTCTCAACTTCTGCTTCAGAGGCTTATAATCTGGGTAAGTCGGGATAGCATGTTCTGCCATGTCTCGGTCAATTCCTGGCATGTCCTCATAGGTCCAAACAAAGACTTTTTCATGTTTTCTTATTGTTCTCTCAAAATTTTTTCTCTCCTCAGGAGTTATATTTGATGCTATTAGAATTTCTCTCGGATTTTTCGAGGTTCCAAGATTAAAAGGTGTTGTATTAGTGGAATCAATGTCAAAAATTGATGGAATATGATCATGCTTATGCATGTTGAAATCATTAGAAACATCGCACAAATAAGAGAAATTGTTTGCCTTATTAATAATATTATAATTGTCATTTACATCATAAAAGAGTTCTGGAATAAAAAGATAGTCTAAATTAGAGTCCTCTTCTGCCACTCCAGAGGTTGATGCCGTCGCTGCTTGCCCACTGGCTTCCTGATTCAGCAGAGGCCCCTCAGGCATGTCGGAGGAAATCTTCAAATTTCCCATTTTCGGCTCTAATTCTGCTATCTTCTCTTTCCCTTTCAGCTTGGCAGCTATCATTTTCTCGGTAATGACCTCTTCAGGCTCGTATCTGTCCCAAGTGATACCTTGAGTCATGACCTCCTCATCCTAGAAGTCTTCAACAGTCTTGATAAACCCGACTCTCCAGTTAAAAACATCATTAAAGATCTCGAACCCAAGGACAATTCTCCCCTTCACCCACTGCGGTTCATCTTCACCAGCATACGCGCAAACTGAGGATGCGGGCACAAAGCTTTCTGAAATGTGAGGGATCTTGTCTGTCGCCTTCTTGCCGAAGCCGCCTCTATAGCCTAGACCTTTCCGGCTCTTCTGACCTCTAGTGGTGATCGCAGTTTGCAAACCCTGAGAGTTTCTGCCCAAACCAGCCCCAGGAAGATAGTGCATCTTCTTCAACATATTAACCACAGCTGGGTTATCCACTGACCCGTGCTCTTCTCTTATCATGGACACGTGGAAGCCACTAAATGGCTGATTAGCTATTTTAAGCGCTGAGACCTGGTTCTCCCTAGCTACTTTGATAGTCACCACCTCCCCTTCATGTGGGAACTTTATCATTTGGTGCAGCGTAGATGGCACTCCTCCTAATTTGTGAAACCAGGGTCTCCCAAGTAGAGCCGAGAAGTTAGCAGGGATGGGCAGGACTACAAATTCTACCTCCGCTTCAATGGGTCCTGTCTTGACCAAGGTCTTGAAGGTTCCCGAGGCTTGCCTCCTCGAATTATCGTAGGCTGTGATAGTCAGATCCGATCCACTGAGCATATCCTCGTTTAAACCAAAAGCCTACAGAGCTATCAGGGGGCACACATTGATAGAAGACCCATCATCTACCATAACGCAAGCAGTGTGCTTGTCGTTAATCTGCGCTTTGATGTATAGGGGTCTGTTATGGTTGCGGCCTTCGACCGGTAGATCGGCATCAGAAAAGACCAATCTCTCCTCGGATCCTCCTTTGACCAAACCCAACAGTTCTGATGGGGAAATCGTGGTGGCGACCGTGGCCTCAACCAAAGCCTCTACTACCTTCTGCCTATGAGAGGGGGACTGTCTCAAAAGATCCCAGATGGATATTTGAGCCGCAGTCTTCTTCAATTGCTTGACAATCTGATTCTCCTCTGGCTCCTTCTCTGCTGGCGTCTGCACTGGCTCAGGTAGCCTCGCAATCTCGGGGACCACTCTCCCGCTTCTCGTTACAGGCCCTATCTCTTCTTTGTCTTCATCAGATCCCCACAAGTCAAGGTTTATCTCTCCCTCCTCCTCGGCTTCTCCGCCGCTCTCACTGCTAGACCAGCAATCAAGGGTAGCCACGACTGCTCTCTCTTCTCTAATCTCGGAATAATCAGCAGCAAAAATCTCGCTTCCATATAGATCTTGTAGCACATACCACTCTGGCAAGCTAGATCCGATCATAAACACGGGTGGTGGTACGGCATTATAACCGGGCTTCTTCTCAGTTTCCCTTTTTTCAGGGTCAGAAATCTGCTTGGTATCAATCAAGTCTTGGATAGCGTGCCGCAACACTTTGCACTTATCCGTGACATGGCCTGAATGCTGGTGAAACGCACAGAATTCATTGTCTTTGTGCCCAGGCTTTCCCAGCGTCAAAGCAGGTCTAGGAGCTAAGGGCTGCAATTTTCCCTCCTTCATTAACCTTCTCAAGACCCAAGATAATGGTCTTCCCAAGTTCGAAAGCTTCCTTTGGGTGGTTACCTCAGTAGTAGACACCTCACCTGTTCTTCTGGTGCTACCACTGGGACCCGCCGGCCTACTGGTTCCTTGACCGGGGTTAGCCCTTTTAGCAAAATTATCATTGTTAGCTTTCCTAGCCAAGAACTCTCCTCTGTCTCGATGGTTATATCCTTGAGAGACTCCCAGTCCTTCAACCCCTTCATCTTCAACCCATCTTTCAAGTACGGGCTTGCGTTCTTGATAAATAAACGAATCTGATCATGGGTGTCCGGTTTTCTCCGCATCTCCATTACTCGGTTCCGCCACCGGGTGAGGTAATCATGGAAAGATTCTCCGCATTTCTGCTAGAGCAGTTCAAGATCTTTTAGAGTCACCTCCATTCTGGTATTGCAGTCATACTGCTTCAAAAACTCATCAGTGAGCAGATCCCAATCTTCTTTGGTGCGACGGTCAAGACCATGATACCAGTCGATGGCATGGACGGTCAAGCTCAGACAAAAGTATTCTACTTTCTGCTTCTTAGACAACGTGGTTCCCTTCATGACCAGAGAATACTGTTTCACATGAGCGGTTGGGTCAGAAGTTCCATCAAACTTCGGCACGTCTGGCATCTTAAAGCTATAAGGGATCGGGTCCTCTCCCTCTAATTCCTTATCCTCTGGGTTCATCCCTTGACCCCTGCTTAACATACGAGCCATAGCTTCGAACCTCTCTTCCATTTTCTTTAAAATGAAGTCCTCGGTCTGAGGTGCCTTCCCCCTCTCGGATGCAATGCTCATCCTATCGTCTTCGATATCATCGTCAATTCTCAGCACGGGCCTTCTTCTCTGCTCTCCCGAGGCCACTGATCTCAACTCTACTGGTGGCGGCCTAGCAGGCTCTTCTCGTCTTTCGGCCCTTTCTTCCTCTGGCTCATTCTGTCTCACTGGAGGAGGAGGAGGAGGATTCTGTGGAGCATTCTGCTGTGCCAGGGCGGTCAACATATTCATCATTCTGCCCTCGAATTCCTCAAACTGCCGGCCCACTTCTTCCGTGATTATGGCCCTGGTGGCGTCATCCCCTCTAGGCGAGTTTGCCATCTGAGATACAGTACCGCTAATTTCTGATAGGATTTCTGGTAGACCCTCTCTATCTGATAGCTCAGGAGCAGGAACTCGGATCAGTCGTCCGATTGGTGATCTAGTCCACCTGGGCAGATCAATGATGGCTGCAGGGATAAGACGTTAGGCATGATGCATGAGGTGCACGTATAATGCATGGTCGTGATATGCAACACTTACAGAGCACAAGCAGGCAAGTAGGTCCTTCCGCCCTTATTTCTCCCACACACGTGGTTGTGCAGTCTCTTTCCTAGGTGGGATTAGCCCAGAGGTCAACGAGGGACCCGATGGACGCGTATGGTGCGCGGTGAAAAACCGGCAGCATGACTCTCCTATGCTAATGCACAAGCGGATGGATAATGATCGTCACGTATTTGGACGTTTCAAAAATTTCGACATGGCCCTACCGGGGCATGATAGCCTTTGGCTAGGTTACCAAGCGAGATATTTGGACTCACCCAATACATGAGGATCCATACAGCAAGCATGGAATTAAGGTTCATTTCACCTGTGGAAAGTAACTACGGACATTACATGAGCTTTGGACAAGGGAGATGTTTCTTTAAGGCTACCCAAGCATGATCCCTGCCGACGGGTCTAGCTCATCACGAGCATAGCGACCGATCGGGTCATCATTTTGATATACCATTTGATGGTACGTGGCTTAGGCTGGTGATTATCCTTAACACTTCCCCAAATTGAGTGAAAATGAGGTCGTGCTTCAGGAACGCACCGGGGCTAAAAGAGGGACCAAACTAGCATATTCTAAGGCTCTAATGATATGCGAATGCAAATTCGAGGGAAGGCGAATTTATGAATTAAATTTTAATCATAAATGTTAAGCGAGGTATTTTCAAATCGAAATCTCGAACCATAAACGTCCCCAGCGGAGTCGCCACTGTGACGCGCGCCAGATCCCCGCCACCGCCCGTTCGACCGCCCGCACATGGGCGATCGGGGCACTTGTGGGTCCGTTGGCATCTTCCGATAAATCGCAAGTGCGTCTATGTTGGGCAACAAGGAGGTATCATGGAGTCGCCACCCAATTGAACATTGGGAAAGTTACTCTCACCTCGGAGAGCCTAAGACTGCGCTTGGTATCCATTTTGGGCCAGCTGGAGGGGTCTTTGAAGGTAACCTCTCGTCCTAAAGAGCCTAGGATTAGCGCTAAAGTCTCGTGGCACAAAAAGGTGTCTTGGAGGGTAAACCTCTAGCCTCTTTGAGCCCAAAGACCAGAGCTGGGTCCGGGATTTCTCATCTATTTCTACCTTGATTACTTTATGATCAAATTTTAATATCATTAATTCGCTCTCTCTCCACACGATGCAACTGATTAAAGGCGCATTTTATTCATGTTCAGAAAGCCTTAAATGAGCAAGATAAATATTGAAAGCGATAAATTACAATAATACAAGGAGCAGAATACAACTCCCTTTATAAATGTGCGATACATACATGAATCGGGGCATTGTTTATTTTGAGGACTTTGGTCCTCGCATACACCATTATCAAAATTGGGTATTTTTATTCGTGATGATTTCATTGGATAAAAATAGGGCATTGGACCCTTGCTTTTGTGCAAACCTCATTTTATTGAATATAAAACATTGAGTCATTTTTATACATCAACGGGATAAGAAAGGAGTACATCCGTATACACAAAATCAATAAAAGGAATAATAAAAAGGATTAGGAAACTAAACCGGACGAAATCCTCCAAATGTGGTAGGTAGCCGCTCCAACTCGGGATAGTCCAAGAGAAACAATATACACTCATGAAAAGTTAAAAGATGTCAATATACATACAATCAACATATGGGAGTTGAAAAGGATTTGAAAAAGATAGAAAATCACCTAAAAGGGAAGAGACAGAACCCATCGACGGCCTCTTTTAGGCGACCGACGGGCTTCAGTCAAGATGACCGACATGTCCGTCTGTCAATCAAAAAGTGGGCATCTATAGATGAGGTGACCGACGGGCGTCGGTGATAGAGATGACCCATCGGTCACCACTGTCTCCGAAAAAACAGAAAGAAAAAAATCCTTTTAAGGCCAAAAGGAGGTTTTACAATAAGATCAAGTAATGAGAGTCAAAATAAAGAAAAATAATGACAAAATTGAAAGAATTAACAAATAAAGAATAAATATGAAATGATATGGAGAAGGAATCCGGAATATTTACCCTCAGATAATCGCTTTGGGTGAAATTCTTGTGTTGATTAAAGCCCCGCGTGTTCCACGAAAAGCAAGATGAAGGATCAAAAGAAGAAAAATTGATTATTTCTTCCTTAACCCTTCGAAAAGATTGAGTTTGGAATCAAAATCTAAGGAAAACTAATTAGTTTTTAGTCCCTTTTGATGGATTTGATCCTCTTTTGAAATAGATTTCTTTATGAAATGTGTTTGTTGGAAGAGAGAGAAAATGGGCTTGAAATTGGACAGAGTTTCCCCTTCTCAAAATTTTTCCAACCCTTTTCTATTGAAAATCCGGAGCTTTTATAAGCCAGACACGACCGACGGGCATCGGTGTATAGAGGCGGGCATCGGAAGAATCCTTTTGACACAAGGATTCGTCCGACGGCCCTGCCACATCCACCGACGGGCGTCGGAGAGGTTGCGTGCTCCGGGAAACCAGGCGGCGTTCTGACAGGGGCGGTGACTTTCCGACGGGCGTCGAAATATACCACAAGCTGTCGGTAACTCGAAGCGACGGGCTAACTTGACAAACGGGCTGGCCGTCTGTGGAGGACAAAATGCCTTTTTTGACTCGAAAATCCCTGTTTTCTCCCCCTCTGCCTACGAAAGGTAAAAAGACTCATTTCTCGTGGAACACGGGACTTAAAACCCCCAAATCCAAACCATTTATACAGGTTAGGATATTGATTTCATCACGGGGTAACCTCTGGTCCGGACCGCTCCGGGACACGGTGCTTGCAGTCGCCAAGGCATAACACATGAAAAAGGCATAAGTGGACATTCATAACACATATGATATTATACTTGCATATAGAAGCCGGGCTTTTAGAGGATCATATCCACATTCATACCGAATCATTCAATAGACAATGTGCATTTCCACGCAAACTAGTTCACATGTTAATCCATAATAGTTAACAGTATAAAATCACTTTAGTATACGTACTAATTCACATGCTTATAACCACAATTGATTATATTCAAACATAGTCACAATACGGTATATATATGAATAATCGCACACAATAGGCATGTTTGAGTCACATTTAACCCATTCAGAGATTCATAATCACATTTGAATTCATAACTGATTCGCATGACTGAAATCTTACACATTCGGATATCATATTCTAATATTCATATCAGACAAAGCAAACAAAAATACCTGCTGACTCAAAATAGTGGATAACGAGTATACAGACATCACCTTACGGGTGTGAATCGAATACTGACATCACCTTACAGGTGCGAATCGAATACCAATTTCATTTTCACATTCAAAAATATTTTCATTAGGGACCTTAAAGAAGATCCAAACACATTAAAGGGTTCGCGAGGAACCAAACGGGGGACCTGATCAGGGTCCAAACGTCCAAAGGGCTACAGCTAAAACACTCTATTAGGCATGCCTAATTATCCACTAGACTGACTCTCGCAGGTCTTGCATCATTTAACTCATGTGTCAAATCAAACAGTATATGAATATCATCATACTTAATCCAGAGTATAGTAGACATATAAAAAAATTCATAATATTAGCCATGCATAATACTTTTCGTATTATAAAGCATACAATATAATTCCATCAACATGCTTTAGCACTATTCAATATTCTAAAATTTATCAGAGTCTAATATGGAAACATTATCAGGCCAATCACTAACTTAACATTCAAACTTTACTTTTAACGGCTGACCACTCTTTACAAAAACAGGGTAGGTCACGGTCACAACCAGATTGGTTGTCACCGTGACATACCAAAACTCTCGGCAGAAAGTAATCTTGGGGTACCTCACGGTGGTAACCCATTAGGTTGTCAACGAGACAAACCCACTGCCCAAAACAGAATGCTATTCTTCACACTTTATCATATCATTCATACCAACTATTTGTACACTTATATAAATACTTACTTACCCAGTTTGCCGCATTATGGGTCTCCATTAAAAAGAGGAATTCATAAGCTAAAAGCATTAAAGCACATTTACCATTATCATAATATATAATCACTCAAATATCCACATGAACCATAATAGCATCATAGATATCTTGCATACTAATACATTCTAATAATATTTATTATCAATGCATGTATCATATAATATTTTTAGGCAATTACTTCAATCACACATTCACTACTCATATCCCATATATATATATATATATATCATTAAGCAAACTCATTTCATGTGTATATAACTTAGATCTTACTTCATACCTATGCATACTTGTTCATATCATACACGTTTATATAGATTGAAGTATTATAATGCTCAATAATGTCATTAAACTTGACTTGATTCTAATACATACAATTACACATCATTACTTCATTAGTTTGCTATTAATCTTAATCCTAATCATGTTTATTTTCCAAGTGATAACTATTCTTATACTCATTTAATAGTCCTAAACATACATCGGATGGATCCTAGAAAGTTTTGGTGCAATACAGGTTCAATTCGGGAAGAAAAACACCTAAAATGGTCAAGACAGAAGGGGCCACGGTGGTAATGAATTTGGTTACCACCGTGAGGTCCAAACTAAGCATTCTGCCCAGCATTTTCATATGTCACGGTGGTAATGAATTTGGTTACCACCGTGACCTACCAAAAATTTACAAAACAGAAGCTAGGATTCAGGACTGCTTCACAATGCATTTCTGTTCAGCCTAAACGGACATCTAAATGAAATTTTAGGCAAACTTTCCTTCTTAACATTTGTTCCCTAAGATGTTAAATTTCAAATACAATAAATTTCATATCAATTGGACATCTATAGCTTTCGATATGATCTAAACAACCCATAGTGTTCAAGTAACCCGACCCAAACAGAGACACTATGGTTTTGGTAAATTTTCAGGGTCTTAGAGCAAGAATTTGTCCAAGGTCATATCTGTGACTTTTAAAGGAATGGAAGTCATGGTTCTAATGGCTCAAGAATCACACGATTTAGAGACCTAAAACTCAACTTATGATGAAAAAAATATACGGAGGTCAGATGAGGACTGAACAGGATTGCCAAACTCACCATAAAACATCAAATTCAAATGAATTCCCAACTCATGCATTTCAATACCAACCCTCATATACATTTATCTTAGTCAATAACATGGATTACTAACACAATTACCTAAATTAATTCATGCATAAACTCATACCCAACACACTCAAATTTCGGGAAATCACACACAATCACACATTCATAATCCAAGAAGAATTAGGGCAGAGACAAATTAAACTAAAATATAGAAATCAAACTCCCAAACCTGGAAATCAAAGATCCAAAATCACTTTTCAAGCTTCAATCATCAGTCCTTTCCTTGCCCTAAAGATTCCTCTTGTCAACACCAACTTGCACAAACATAAATCCAGTAATTACTCATCCAAACCCAAACTCAAAACCAGAAAAAGAAGAAGAAGAAAACCCAAAAACGCAGGAGCCCTAAACCCAAACACATACCTCTTTAATCTTGCTCCAAAACTCAATCAAAATCACCTCTAAGCATGTACAAACTCCAGCCAAAAGAAAGAAAAGGAAGAAGTACAGAAAATGAAGAAAGAAAAAGCAAGAAAATGTGAGAGGGAGGAGAGAACGTGAATTCAGATTATGTGTTCTCCCTCTCTCTCTTTCTCTTTTCTTCTTTTCCCATTCAATGCCCAACAACTAAGCCACATGGCAGCCTCCTATTGGACCAATAATTCCCCCTTTGACTTTCATGCTCCAACGTACCATACACCACTCACACACTAAATGATCCCTTAAATAATTGCTCAAAAACACTTTACATCCTTTGGTACAATACACACACTTCACTAGATTAAACCACCACAAACATCCTACAATCCTACACCACAAGCACACCCAATAATTTCCTTCACTTAACTTATTTAATTAATCACTTTACAATTAAGTCCTTATCATCAAATTCACTCATGCACAAATTACCGAAATACCCTTCACTTATCCGACTTAGCTTGCTAGATCTGACTAAGCCCGTTTTGGGGTGTGACAACTCTTCCCTCCTAACAGAATTTCGTCCTCGAAATTCACTTACACCGAAAAGAATTCCCAGCATTACATTCCATGTCACCAACAAACTCATACATTTCACTCTCAAACTACTCACTCGCTTACACTTATCGCCATCGCTACACTCTTAAATCACTTTCTTATATTCGAATCAAACACATTCATCAGAACAATCATTACTCAAATGCCCGACTGAAATCAAAACCCAAACACTTTACACATAAACCAACTAACTTTCGCCGATTGCTACCTAAATCCTTTAATACTTAAAAGATATCCGTCATACCTACGTTTCTCCTTACCAATAACACTCCTGTCAAACTCTAAAATCCTTTTTACCTTCACTTGTATAAGATCCCAAAATACTCTTTCTGCTCAATCTTTAACCAAACACATAACACTTTCCTAAACGATTGCTGAGCGTGTCATTTTACCCTTAATCTTAATATCAAATAGTACATATACACCCTGTCAGCTTTCTCTCAATCAAAACATATATGCAAATGCTTATCATGTATTATCAAAGGGATGATGATGCAATGAGATTAAGATGATTCATGTGTGCAGAGTGATGCAATTGATGCTATAATGATGCACTTTGTCCCATCCCCATGATTCAATATGCTTTCATTCAAACACTTTTCTGGAGATAGCTGATAGGCATATAGAGTAATACCAAAACCTTACAAGATCCAAATACTCATCCACTTACCGGTGGTATCCAGTTCTTCTTACATTTCTTACACTTGTCTCGATGTTGCTTTTGACATTGTTGACACATCGGAGGTCCTCAATTTTTTTCTTTCCCACTAACCTCTTACTCGACACCTTTCTTTACTGAGGTACACTCTGAACAAAACCTTGAGAAATCCTAGGAGCAGTCAGCCTATCCAAAATCCGAATCAATCCTTGCACTAATGTTCTATCATTAGAAACAAGACCGAAATTCCAACCAAAGGATGCTCAGAAAAGAAACACTTTGATCAGCACTAATTGGGTCACACTTTCTGTTGCCTCGCCACATCCTCACTAAAATTAGACTCCATCTAGACACGACACAAAGCAAGACACATCTGCATTAGGCCACGATACGAAACCGACTCTCACGCAAAGACTCAACACATAACAAACAAGACAACCAAAACCGCCAAACCGGCGCTCTGATACCACTAAATATAACACCCCCTACGTCCCTGTTAGAAGGATACCGGAGAGCGCTACCGACGCTCACTCACATACATACATTCATACATAATCATACATGCATAAATGCGAGATAATTAAAAACTTACCTTGCGGGTAAAAGCTGGTCATGCGTTAACTCACACACTCGCAAGTACCAAGTGGAAGCATAAGCACGAGCACAAGCACATGCACACACACATACACTCTTTCAATTAGCGGAAGCATAAAACAGACGACATAACAGATGAATAACTTAACACATACTTACAACGGCATTTCATCATCTGAATATTACAGTAAGGCCTTTGCATATAACACATTTACAAAAGGTTACAGAATATAAAACCCAAATTACAGAAGCTGATAACAGAAACAATAACTCTAGACTCCTATGTGGTCGACCCTGCAGATGCGCGACTCGAACAGAACCAAACCTGCCACCTGCACGGGAAAAGAGCCCGTTCTAAGCGATAATGCTTAGTGGGGAAACGCACAAGAAAATAAGGGCAGCCATTCACAATGGTCGCCAAGGCATAACAAATGAAAACGGCATAGGTGGACATTCATAACACATATGATATTATTCTTGCATATAGAAGCCGGGCGTTTAGAGGATCATATCCACATTCATACCGAATCATTCAATTGACAATGTGCATTTCCACGCAAACTAGTTCACATGTTAATCCATAATAGTTAACAGTATAAAATCACTTTAGTATATGTACTAATTCACATGCTTATAACCATAATTGATTATATTCAAACACAGTCACAATACGGTATATATATGAATAATCGCACACAATAGGCATGTTTGAGTCACATTTAACCCATTCAGAGATTCATAATCACATTTGAATTCATAACTGATTCGCATGACTGAAATCTTACACATTCGGATATCATATTCTCATATTCGTATCAGACAAAGCAAACCAAAATACCTGCTTACTCAAAATAGTGGATAACGAGTATACAGACATCACCTTACGGGTGCGAATCGAATACTGACATCACCTTACGGGTGCGAATCAAATACCAATTTCATTTTCACATTCAAAAACATTTTCATTAGGGACCTTAAACAAGATCCAAACACATTAAAAGGTTTGCGAGGAACCAAACGGGGGACCTGATCAGGGTCCAAACGTCCAAAGGGGTGCAGCTAAAAGACTCTATTAGGCATGCCTAACTATCCACTAGACTGACTCTCGCAGGTCTTGCATCATTTAACTCATGTGTCAAATCAAACAGTATATAAATATCATCATAATTAATCCAGAGTATGGTAGACATATAAAGAAATTCATAATATTAGCCATGCATCATACTATTCGTATTACAAAGCATACAATATAATTCCATCAACATGCTTTAGCACTATTCAATATTCTAAAATTTATCAGAGTCAAATATGGAAACATTATCAGGCCAATCACTAACTTAACATTCAAACTTTACTTTTAATGGTTGACCACTCTTTACAAAAACAGGGTAGGTCACGGTCACAACCAGATTGGTTGTCACCGTGACATACAAAAACTCTCGGCAGAAAGCAATCTTGGGGTACCTCACGGTGGTAACCCATTAGGTTGTCACTGTGATATACCCACTGCCCAAAACAGAATGCTATTCCTCACACTTTATCATATCATTCATACCAACTATTTGTACACTTATATAAATACTTACTTACCCGGTTTGCCGCATTATAGGTCTCCATTAAAAAGAGGAATTCATAAGCTAAAAGCATTAAAGCACATTTACCATTATCATAATATATAATCACTCAAATATCCACATGAACCATAATAGCATCATAGATATCTTGCATACTAATACATTCTAATAATATTTATTATCAATGCATGCATCATATAATATTGTTAGGCAATTACTTCAATCACACATTCACTACTCATATGCCATATATATATATATATATCATTAAGCAAACTCATTTCATGTGTATATAACTTAGATCTTACTTCATACCTATGCATACTTGTTCATATCATACACGTTTATATAGATTGAAGTATTGTAATGCTCAATAATGTCATTAAACTTGACTTGATTCTAATACATACAATTACACATCATTACTTCATTAGTTTGCTATTAATCTTAATCCTAATCATGTTTATTTTCCAAGTGATAACTATTCTTATACTCATTTAATAGTCCTAAACATACATCGAATGGATCTCAGAAAGTTCTGGTGCAATACGGGTTCAATTCGAGAAGAAAAACACCTAAAATGGTCAAGATAGAAGGGGTCACGGTGGTAATGAATTTGGTTACCACCATGAGGTCCAAACTAAGCATTCTACCCAGAATTTTCATATGTCACGGTGGTAATGAATTTGGTTACCACCGTGACCTACCAAAAATTTGCAAAATAGAAGCTAAGATTCAGGACTACTTCATAACTCATTTGTGTTCAGCCTAAACGGACATCTAAATGACATTTTTAGGCAAACTTTCTTCTTAACATTTGTTACCTAAGATGTTAAATTTCAAATAGAATAAATTTCAGATCAATTGGACATCTATAGCTTCCGATATGATCTAAACAACCCATAGTGTTCAAGTAACCCGACCCAAACAGAGACACTACGGGTTTGGTAAAGTTATAGGGTCTTATAGCAAGAATTTGCCCAAGGTCATCTCTGAGACTTTTAAAGGCATGGAAGTCATGGTTCTAATGGATGAAGAATCACATGATTTAGAGACCTAAAACTCAACTTATGATGAAAATAATATATGGAGGTCAGACGAGGACTGAACGGGATTGCCAAACTCACCATAAAACATCAAATTCAAAGGAATTCCCAACTCATGCATTTCAATACCAACCCTCATATACATTTATATTAGTCAATAACATGGATTACTAACACAATTACCTAAATTAATTCATGCATAAACTCATACCCAACACACTCAAATTTCGGAAAATCACACACAATCACACATTCATGATCCAAGAAGAATTAGGGCAGAGACAAATTAAACTCAAATATAGAAATCAAACTCCCAAACCTGGAAATCAAAGATCCAAAATCACTTTTCAAGCTTCAATCATCAATCCTTTCCTTGCCCTAAAACTTCCTCTTGTTAACACCAACTTGCACAAACACAAATCCAGTAATTACTCATCCAAACCTAAACTCAAAACCAGAAAAAGGAGAAGAAGAAAACCCAAAAACGCAGGAGCCCTACACCCAAATACATGCCTCTTTAATCTTGCTCCAAAACTCAATCAAAATCACCTCTAAGCATGTACAATCTCCAGCCAAAAGAAAGAAAAGGAAGAAGTGCAGAAAATGAAGAAAGAAAAAGCAAGAAAATGTGAGAGGGAGGAGAGAACGTGAATGCAGATTCCGTGTTCTCCCTCTCTCTCTCTCTTTTCTTCTTTTCCCATTCAATGCCCAACAACTAAGCCACATGGCATCCTCCTATTGGACCAATAATTCCCCCTTTGACTTTCATGCTCCAATGTACCATACACCACTCACACAATAAATGATCCCTTAAATTAATGCTTTGAAATATTTGGTACCAAAACACAACACACACCAAATAATTGCTCAAAAATACTTTACATGCTTGGGTACAATACACACACTTCACTAGATTAAACCACCACAAACACCCTACAATCCTACACCACAAGCACACCCAATAATTTCCCTCACTTAACTTATTTAATTAATCACTTTACAATTAAGTCCTTATCATCAAATTCACTCATGCACAAATTACCGAAATACCCTTCACTTATCCGACTTAGCTTGCCAAATCCGACTAAGCCCGTTTTGGGGAGTGGAACTTCTCACATCGGCCTAAACTTGCCTCATTCGTCTGGAACATTTAGACTCATTTGCTGAAAGACTGAATCTCCTACTTTTCACGGTTGCTTTTTGGCATCCTTCCTGGATGATCGAGCAGAGTATTTTCTCATAGATCAAACTGTGGCAGTAATCTCGTGACCTATCCTTGTCTGATGTGTTTAACTACTGATGCCATTGCTGCACTAGTTGGCTACTAAAAATTTGGGCTTCCATGGCTGTCCTTAAAGATTTGATCTCTACCTCTCCCGGTCATACTGCCTCTGTCCCCCTTGTAAAAGGTGAATCTTATAGAGGTTACAATGGTGATTCTCTAGCCTTGGAGTGGGAAAGGCAGCTTCTCTGCCCAAACTTTGTAGTTTTTGATCATCTTGACTGAGATCTTCTTGTTAGCAGCCTCTCCTGTCTCATTAGTTTGAGGGCAGCAAAGAGAGGGCTTGTGCTCTTTAATGTCACACCTCTGGAGCAGTTCCCTAGCCTTAGCCATAAATTGCCCTTTCGCCCTTGAACCATATGTAGAGTAGGAGACCACCTTGGCATGACGCTATTTGTCGGGGCTGTAGGGCGCACCTCTCCTGTGATGTCTATTTCCAAGCTCGAGCGACCTGTATCTATTACAAGTCGATATAATCTTTGTCGTCCTTTTTGAAAGTCAAGAAAGATGGCAAAATACGGGCATGTGTAGATCGATGGGATCTGAACAAACCTTGCCTCCAAATAGCATTCCCTTACCCCTTGATCAATTCTCTCTTTTCTTCTCTCTCTCTTTTTTTTTTATTTTCTTTTTGCATTAAATAATAATTTTTTTTGTGTTTTTTTTTGTTTTTTTTAATAAGCTCCGCTCAAATCCTGAATTTTACACATGTGCGCACTTTTTATTTTAATTGGGACCATTGTTGTTTAATCTAGTCAGGCATTGCATTTCAGTATGAATTGTGGTCCCGTTCCTACTTATAGATCTCCCCTTTCAATCGTTTTTACCCATTTCAGCTTGAATCTTCTGAGCTTCTGTGTCATCTGTCCATGATTAGGATATGTTTGGCATAGCATGCTCGGCGGCTTTATAATCACCTTTTAGCATGTCTTGATGGGTCCAGGCAAAGATATTTTCGTATTTTGTTTTAATTCTCTCAAATTTTCTCACTCTTCAAGGGTTATGTCAGATGCCATCAAGATTTTCGAGGTTCCAAGAATAAATAGAGTAGCATCAATCGAGCTAATGTCAAATATAAATGGATTATGATCATGCATAATGAAATCGTTAAAAAAAAACATCACACAAGTGAAGGAAATTATTCGATTTATTAATAAAACTAAAAAACGTCATTAACATTATTAAAAAAAAAAGTTTAGAACTAAGAAGGAGAGTCTAAACTATCATCTTCCTCTCTCTGCCAACGCAAGTGTTATTGCCGATGGTCCATAATCAACTTCAGGGCCCATCCTTCCTTCCTTTGAGCTCCTTGTCGATGAGGCCTTGAACCCGTTCCCTCAAAGCTCGGCATTCATCAGTGTCATGTCCAGCCTACTGATGATAGGTACAATATTGATATGCTCGATGTCCTGGACGCCCTTGGCTTTTAGAGGGTCTAGCTCGTTTTGATTGCAACTTCCCTTGCTTAATAAAATAGGCAAAATGCTTCGATATAGGCTTTTTTAAGATGATGCGGTCATTTCGGGTCACCTCCCTAGCCAGCATCTTCATTTCTCTACCACTTATTCTGCTGTTATTGCCATGACTTGGGTACCCTTCAGTAATTCTAGACGGCTCAAGATTTTGAGCTTGCTTCCTCGGGATTTTCCAGTCATTAAATAGACCTGTGGCATATTGATGAGGATCCATTATCCCATAACCCACAGTTGGCTGAGTTGACCTCATCTGAGGGAAAAACTCGCCTAAACCAAAGCAATATTTTTGGGCCACTCCAGCCACCTGCACTTTTTTGATCTTCTGAATGCCGACGAAACTGTCACCTCTGCATACTTTTTCTCTCCGAGTTCGTAGTACCAAAGGCGAGCCTTTTGTTGGCAGCTTGGGTAGCAGCACGTTTGGATCGCTGAATTGCCTCCTCGAGGACGTCCATTCTTCTCTTGGGGCCACCCATCGTCGTCATCTTAAACCCCTCATTACAAACATGTCCTTTGCCTTTTTCTCTTGACTGCAGAACACAAGGCATCTTTCCTATGGACTCCCGGCATATATGCTATTGCAGCTAAGCCCTGTTTGCTTTGTGGCATGGAAAAACTAGTATGTTGTGACTTAGTAGACGGTGTCATCGTGGTAGCAAAGTCTTCCTTCATAGTCTTCATCTTGGCTTCAAATTCTTTCAGCCTACTCTCTAAGTCCCATGCTTTCTTATCCATTTCATCAATAATGAGGGCATGGGTTGCATCCGGTCTTCCTGATGGATTGGCCATGTTACTTTCTATCAAATATTGTAAAAGGGGACGATTAGCCGTTCTCTGAGCCCATGTATTCTGCTCCTCAGAAAGAAAAGACAAATAAATTGCTGATTAGTCACCTATCAGGACCTTTAGACCACCTGGACAGATCTATGATGGCTGCAAAAAATACATGTTAGGATGATGCATGAATGACATATAAGATGCATGGTCGTGCTATGCAACATCCACAAATCACATGCAAGCACATAGGTCCTTCCAACCTTGTTACTCCCACACACGAGGTCGTGCAGTCTCTGTCCTAGGTGGGATTAGCCCATGGGTCAACCGAGAACCCGAGGGACACGTATGGTGCACGGTGAAAAATCGACAGCATAACCTCTCTTAATGTGCATACGCATGGGTTTTGACTATTGTGTATTTAGGCAGTCCGAATAAATCGACATGGGCCTATTGGGGCATGAAAGCCTTTGATTAGGTGACCAATCAAATTATTTGGTTTTGTCCAACACAAAATGATCCATATAGCAAGCAAGGTATTATGGTTCATACCACCTAGGAGAAGTATCTATTGCCATTACATGGGCTTTAGCCAAGGTGATATTACTTTAGGGCTACCCAAGCATGGTCCCTGCCAATGGGTCTAGCTCATTACGAGTGTAATGTCCGATCGTGTCACCATTTAATATACCATGATGGTACGAGGCTTGGGCTGCTGATTATCCTTAACACTTTCCTACATTGAGTGAACGTAGGGTTGTGCTTCGGGAACGCATTGGGGTTGAAAGAGGGACCAAACTAGCATAGATCTAAGGCTCTAATGAGATGCAATGCAGTTTGGAAAAAGGATGAAATTTTTAAATTAAAACTCAGTTGTAAATTTTAACCAAGGTGCTTTTGAAGTGAAGTCTCGAGTATTGTCCCCAGTGGAGTCAACACTGTGACGCGCGTCGAACCCCGAAGACCCGCTTTCAGGGCCTTCGGGATGAAGTTCATAAAACTCGTAAGAATTTACAAGTGCGTCTATGTTGGGCAACAAGGAGGTTTCTTGGAGTCGCCACCTAATAGAACATTGAAAAAGGTCGTCTAGCCTCAATGAGCCTAAGACGGTGCATATGCATCCATTTTGGGCAAGCCAGAGATATCTTGGAGGCTTCATACCAATAAAATATTGGGATGACCCTCTAACCCTGTGGAGCCTAGGATTATGCAAATTGGGCCTTTTAATGGGCAACAAGAGATATTTTGGAGGCCCCTCCCTAATAAAACATTGAGATGGACCTCTAACCTCATTGAGCCTAAGACCAGAGAAGGTTCGGGCTTCCCATTTATTCATACCTTGATTAATATTATAATTGAGTTTTGAATTTAGCATTTTATCCCATTTCTCATTTAATTCAGTGCAATTTAATTAAAGCGCAGGTTGTCCATTTAGGGAAAGCGGTAAATAAAGCATAATTAAAGTAAAGCACATGAAAATAAATACAACAAAACTAGGGGCAGAATAAAACCCCCATTGTAAATAAAATACAAATCATACATAAAACGGGATATACATTAAAGATGAGGACATTGGTCCTAGCATGCATATTTATTATGAAATAATTTTGATGTGACAATTTTTATTTTGGATGGAGAAAATTAAGACATTGGTCCCATTTTTATTAGGAAAGATTCAAAGTTTATTAATAAAAAATGGTTTAGCGATTTTCTTTCTAGCGTGCCTAAATAAACAATTTTATTAAAGATTACATGGCAAAATAAATGAAAAACCAAATAAATAAAATATACAAATAAAGCAATTAAATATCTAACCCAAACGAGCCTTCGAGATCTCCTCGCGTGCTCGCAAAAATGCCCAAAAGGGAAAATAAAATATGAAATAAAAATAAAACACAAATAAAATAATGTTAGTAATTAAATCAATTAAATAATAATAAATGAATGACAAATTAAAATAAAACAAGGTGATGTGAAAGAATGATAATTGAATTAAAATGTTAACAAATCAAAATAAATGAAAATATACATGAAATAATAAAAGAATTAAATGATTTAACTGGAATAAATAAAACATGTTAATGAGTTAATCTGTAAAAATATGAACATGATAATAATTATGATGAATAATAAAAATAAATAAATGAATGAATAAATAGCAATGACAATGATAAAAGAATGATAAAAATGAATAAGAGAATGATGAAAATAATTAAATGAATGACATGATTAATTAAATATGTTCACAAATAATATAAACCATTTACATGGCCAAAAAGATCAATCGAAATGAATTAATTAATTACATGTTAAAAATAATGAGAAATTAAAGCAAAAATAGATTATTTACATGTTAAAAATAATAAACAATCAATATTTATGTGAACAAGAAATAAAATAATATATGAATATATTAAATAAAATGAATACAAAATAAATAAAATACATAAATAAATGAAGATAATAAAAATATACATGAATAAATTAAATATGAACAAAAATAATAAAAAAGGAAAGATTGAGCCCAAAATGTTTACCCTCAGAGTTTTGGATTCGATGAAGGTAAAAATGGTATTGATTTCCTTATTCTTGTTTTGCAAGATTAGAATTGAAATATGAGAATGTTGGAATTTTATTCCAAGAAAAAAGATTACCAAAAAATGATAAAAAATTCTTTAAGAACAAAGAATTAATGTCTTTGCCTAAAGAAATACTATTGATCAAAAAGGATTTTTATTGATTAAAAAAATAAAAAATGATCCCAAGAACAAACAATTATTTATTTGTCTTAAGAAATAAAATATAAAAAAAATATCTTATTTTTAGAAAATCAAATGAAAATTTTGATTTTGATAACAAACAAATATTTTGTTTGTCTCAAATTTAACTTTTCATCAAAAAGAGATTCAAAAAAAAATCAATGGAAAAATTTTTATTGAACACAAATAAAAGGTTAAAAAAGAATTTTGAGAACAAATAATTGTTGTATTTGTCTCAAAAATTTAATCAAACAACAAAACTCCTTCTAAATATATGTTTAGAAGAAATTATGTAGAAAAAAGAATGAAATATGAACTGAATTTTTGTTCTTTTTGGTGGGGAAATAAATCTGGAATTTTTAGAGTGCAATTGAGAGGAAGAAGAAGAGAAACCCTAAAAAATATACCCTAAAAAATTCCCCCCTTTTCTCTTTCCATCTCTTTCTTTTTATATGAAGAAAATAGAAAATAAAATTGATTAAAGGGGTAAGACCTAATTAAATCAGTTATTAATAATTTTAAATTTTAAAAATTGAAAAAAACCTGAAAATCCCTTAAAAAAGTCATAAAAAATCGAATTTTGTGAAAACAAATCGGAAAAATTCAGTTTTGGGGCGAAAATGGCCATTTTGCGGCGGACAGGGGTTACGGACGCCCGTCAGCGCGCCCGACGGGCGTCCATAGTGCAAGCTGGGCGAGAGCGCTCGCCCAGCTTGTGCGCGTTGTGCGGAGCGCCGCGTGCGCTGCCCCAAGGCACCGCTGCGGCAGACGCTCGGTAATTTTTTTTTAAAGATTAACTAAAAATACTACAATTTCTAAACCCCATTTTTCGAATCTAATTTTCAAAATATTTTTTATTATTTTTTTACTTTTTCACTCTAAAATGCAAATTTAAACAGGAAATCACCACTTTCAACCTTTTTGCCTGTGACAAGGCATCTTATCATCATTGGGTAACTCTGATGTGGCTGCCTCAGGACCCGGTGTCAACGCTGTGCCTTATTTTTGCCTAAAATTGATCAAACTCATTCCAGCGGCTTTTTTTTTTAGGTGTGGCTGCAGGAGAAGTTAAGGTTATTGACAGAACCCCCTCCTAGTGTGATAAGTGCATACTCACTGGTGCACTTTTTCCTTAGACAGAGGACATATTAGTTCGACTCTCCTTATGAAGGCTTTATATGGATAGCCACCTTGGCAGATAGATATCAGCTTCATGAGCCCCTGGATGCGTCTTGACTATGTGACTCAGGACGGGCCTTCAGGATGTGTCCCATTATGCGGACTTCATAGGGCCTCCTTTTGCATCACAGCCTGTTGCGTTCGACAGTTTGGAGGGTGTCAGACTATTGTGACTCTGCCGCTAGCTTTTTATGGTGGGCTCCTATCTTCGGCATTCATTACTAGCTAATGGGGACTTTAGACGCAGCTACCCTTGAGTACAACTATTTTGAGGGCTCAAGATTCCGATTTTACTTGCTCGTCAGAGTACAAACAATGGGTGACCAGCCCCGCCATTGACAACAGGATCAGTTGGCTTAAATATCTGACCGACTGAATGTAGTAAAGAATAGCTTTTAGATTGCGAATGACAATTTGCTTTTTGTAAAAGAACTAGACAATCATGAAAATTGCAAACTGAGTCCTTTATTGCAAATTTATGAACATTTCTATATGATTTCATCACATATGATCGTTTGTTGACAAAAAATTAAAAAATACAAGACTACACTTAATCTCAGGGTGGGTCTTGCGAGCATCGAACTCTTGTTATCAATCAGCCTCTCGGGTTTTCATGATTGAATATTTTCTCTCAGCCCTTAATTTTTGCCCAGAGTGCATTTTTTTCGGTTTTCACCCTAGCAGGGCGCCCAATTTTAGCAAGGCCGTTTTTTTTCGATTTTTGACCCGCAGGGTATTCATTCCCTTCTTTTGATTTTTAGTCTTCAGCCATGGAACCTCTTTATCTGTCTACGTTGACCGGCTCTTTGAACTCGTTCCCATCGCTGTCTGTTAAAATTGTTGCCCCTTTTGACAACAGCTTCTTTAGAACAAACGGGCCTTCCCATGTTGGCCTAAATTTCCCCCGAATGTCTGGTACTCCTGGCCTCATCTGTTTGAAGACCATATCTCCTTCTTTCATCAGGTGCTTTCTAACCTTCTTACCAAATGATCGGGCTAACCTCTTTTGGTAGACCTGGTTGTGATAGTAAGCTCTCAACCTACTCTCATCCAGCAAGTTCAACTACAGTAATCTCTGTTGGGCCCATTCTATTTCTAGAATTTTGGCTTCCATAACCCCTCTCAGAGACTTGAGCTTAATTTCAACTGGCAGAACTGCCTCTGTTCCATATACTAAAGAAAATGGTGTCGCGCCTGTTGATGTTCTGATGGTAGTTCTGTAGCCCCATAATGCAAAAGGTAACTTTTTGGCCCAGTCTTTGTAATTCTGTACCATTTTAGCAAAAATTTTCTTGACATTTTTGTTGGCTGCTTCAACTGCTCCGTTAGCCTAAGGTTGATAAGGGGAGGACTTATGGTGCTGTATCCCATACTTCTGCAATACCCGCTTAGTCTCAGCTAAGAACTGTACCCCATTATCAGACACGATATGATGGGGGAGGCCGTATCTAGATACCAAAATTCATTCAATAAATCTAGCCATATCTCAGGCATCTACCTTCTTAAAATATTAAGCCTCGATTCATTTAGTAAAGTAATCGATGGTGACTATGATGAACTTGTGCCTATTAGAGGCGGTTGGGCGTATCTCCCCTATAATGTCTATCCCCCAAGCTGCGAATGGCCATGGTGAGGATAAACTATGTAGTTCCGACACTGGCACATGCCTCGAATTTGCATACTGTTGGCACAGATGATATTATTTGATAAGCTTTGAATAGTCTGTGTCCATGGTGATCCAATAGAACTGTTGGCGCATGATTTTCTTTTCTAAGAACAAGCCATTCATGTGCATTCCACAAATACCGGCATGGACTTCTTCCATAACCCTCCTACCTTCTTTCTTTGCTATCCATCTTAACTGAATGCCATCTGTTTGTCTTTTGTATAGTATACCATATACACTGAGGAACTGATTAGACAACTTTCTAATCATTCTTCGATCCTTTTCAGAAGCCTCTTCTGGGAATACCGACCTCTCCAGGTAATTTTGAACATCATAGTACCAAGGTTTTCCATCAGTGACCACGATATCCACTACCTGTTCATGTTTAAAGTAAGGTTTTTGCGAACTTGAGATCAACACGGGCTTCATGATCCTTGCTTCTGGGTTATCCCACATGGAGACCAGAGTTGCGAGGGCATCAGTCAACTGATTCTCATCTCTAGGGATGAAATGGAAAGTACAAGTTTCAAACTGACCACTTAGCGTGTGGAGGTGCTTTACATATGGTATCGGTCTTTCTTCTTTAACAGACCATTCTCCTCGAATCTGATGGATCACCAAAGATGAATCTCCAAAGACTTCTGCAGACTTTGCCCCCAAGGCCAAAAGGGCCTCCAAACCGAAAATGCATGCTTCATACTCGGATTCATTGTTAGTGGCTTTATATCTCAGCTTCTTAGCCAGTGGTAACTTTTCACCATCAGGGTTATCGGAATGATCCCTACACCTGCCCCCTTATTATTAACTGCTCCGTCAAAATACATCTGCCATCCCTAAATTGCAATGGCCATGACATCTTCGTCTGGGAAGCTGTACTCAACCTGTTCTCCTTCAATAGGGTGGTCAGCTAGTAATTCAGCTATGGCTCTCCCTTTAATGGTTTTCCTTGTGATGTATACTGTATTAAATTCTTGAAGCAATATTAACCACCTGCCCATCTTTCTAAGCAAATAAGGCGCTTCCTGAAGACATCTCAAAGGATTTTGTTTAGCGACTGCCTGAACCCTGAATGAGTGGAAATAGTGTCTCAGTTTTTTCGAGGCCCAAATTATTGCCAAACAGATCTTTTCGACTTCAACATACCTAGCCTCATAAGGGAGGAACTTTTTGCTGAGATAGTAGACTGCATATTCTACATCGAACTCATCTTCTTGAGCCATCATGGCATCTACTGAACTGCTTTCAATTACTAAGTAAAGGATTAGCGGCTTGATCGGCCGAGGTGGCCCCAAGACTGGCGGATTCAAGAGATATTCATTGATAGTATTGAAAGCCTTCTAACAATCGTCATTCCATTCAACAGGCTAGTTCTTTCTGAGAAGCTTGAATACTGGCTCGCAAATCGTAGATAGTTTGGCTATGAACCGACTAATGTATTGAAGTTTTCCTAGAAAGCTTCTAACATCTTTCTCCTTTTGGGGCATTGGCATTTCTCTAATAGCCTTGACCTTGTCGGATCTATTTCAATTCCCCTTTGACTTACCACATGGAAAAGAAGTTTTCTAGAGGTAACTCCAAAAATGCACTTCTTAGGGCTAAGGCGAAGGTTGTACTTGTCAATTCTTTGAAATAACTTCTCCAATGCCTCAAAGTTTCCCTAGTAGTTGACTTAATCATCATATCATCTATATACACCTCCACTTCCCTGTGAATCAAGTCATCAAGAATCTTAGTAGCCATCCTTTGATAAGTCGCACCTGCATTTTTTAACCCAAAAGGCATAACCCGATAAGCGAATGTACCCTACTCCATGATGAAGGGCGCCTTAATCCAATCTATAATTTTGTTAAGAATTTGATTATATCCAGCATAGCCATCTACAAAGCTATACATCATGCAAGAAGTTGCACTATCTATTAAAACATCAATATGGGGTAGAGGGAAATCGTCTTTTGGACAGACTTTGTTCAAATCCTGATAATCCACACATACACGAACTTTCTCGTCCTTTTTAGCTATAGGGACTACATTAGCTAGCCACATCGGGTACTGAACCTCAACTAGGAATTTATCCTCAATCTGCTTATGCACTTCCTGTGGCGCCCCAAAGCCCCTCGAGAGGAACATCAGGATGCCACAACGGAAACACGTAAAAGGCATAAGCTAAACACTGAAACGGAAGAATACATACGAAAGCGGAAATGAAAGCAACTCAAAAGCAACATAAACTTATATATAGAACTTAAAACGTAATCATATACAAAATCATAACATGCCACTGATCAGAATTACATGCCTTACAGAACGTTTACAAAATGCTATACAAAAGTCCTATATAAAAGGAATAGCACAACTAATATAAAAGGATCACTTCAAGACAACCCTAGTGGCCAGCAGATGGAGACTCTCGCTCCGAATAGAACCTGTAAACCTACATGGAAACAAACATCCATGCTAAGTGATAACACTTAGTGGGGATGAACAGAAGCAAAGGACTTCCGAAGAAGTCATAGCAAAACATAACACATATATAGTGTAACACCCCCATACCCCCGGGGAGGAATATCGGGGCGCCATGCAGACACATACGTATACATGTACATATACACACACTAGCCGAAGCGATAGCATTATATACATCCATATAAGAACAATAAATAATACTACACTAGGGCCTAACAGGTAATTCAATTCATATTAACTACATATGTCTATATACATATTTGTCTTTATACATGTTCATATTACAACTTGTTTTCATTTAACTTTACATATACATCTACATGTGATTATTGTACTCATTTCAGTACATATACATTTACATGTGATTCTTTTTCCCTTATTACATAATGATGTTACTCAAAACATCACCAACGCTATCTTTAACTTATACAGAAAGATAACAATACTTCCTAGTGGCCTTGACCCGCAAATGCCCGCTGACTGATCCGAACCTGTAAACGTACATGAAAATAAACATCTGTGCTAAGCGATAACGCTTAGTGGGGATAAAAATAATGCAAAGGACTTCTTTTCGAAGTCACAAATAAATCACACATTTCATATGACAAAATCAAATAGCTCATACATATAGCTCTTATACATATTTAGATTGCATATTCAATTATCAAATACTATGGGCTCACATGTATATAACATCTACTCTTTTACTTATTCATGTACACTACAACTTGTACATATCATTTATTCAAATATACATTATCATGTGTTCACAATCAAGTACACATATACTTATATATATATATATATATAACTATCATGTACTTAAACATTACTCTTATGTGTTGTAACATTTATTCAGAACAATGCTCTTAATCATCTCAAATTCACTACACAACATTAACAAGCCTAAATTCCTTTCATGGTGGATACGGGTAACTCTGGATACTATTTATAGTATCTTGCATATGGAGAATTAACTCAAAACTCTATGGAATACACAAGGTATTCCGAACTCTGGGCACAATTAAGGCTAACTCTAGCAGCTGCACTCTAACCCTTTATAAGCATGCTTATCTATCCACTATAACGGTAATCAGGCTCAACAAACCACTAACACACACTATATACAGATATGAATTCATCAAAACAATTCAAATGCATTTATCAAATTCAGAGGCATTTAATTCATGTACAACTTTTATTAATCATGTACACTTAATATTACTAATCATGCAAGAGGTTTAAAAGATAATTTTAAACCAAACAGGGACCAAATGGTGATATGCAACACTCATATGAACATATAACCACTCAAAACAGGGGCAATAATTCAAAACAGAATCAATAGAGAAGAGAGAGCATGAGCACAACTCGTGTTCACTCTCTCTCACTCAACTGGAGCATGTTCATGCTCCCACTTCTCTCTCTTGGTGAGCACAACTCGTGCTCCTTGAGCACGACTCATGCTCCTTGAGCACGACTCGTGCTCACTTCTCCTTTTCCCTGGGGCACATTACGTGCTCTCTCTGCGAGCACGACTCGTGCTCTCGAGCACGACTCATGCTCTCACTTCTTTTTCTATTTGAGTCACACTACACAAAATGACTAGGACAATACCCCACTTTTTGAAGAATGTGTCTCTGTCGCGATCACGACCACTATCGCGCTCGCGACAGAAGGCTCCATCAGGAACCTTTAGGAGACTGCTTCTCACCTCTAACTTGTATCGTCTAAACCGACCTCTAAACATAATTGTTAGGAAAAACATTCTTCTTAATAATTGTTCCCTAGGATGTTACCTTTTAAAATGGAACAAAGTTCAGGGTAGTTGGACATCTACAACTCCATATATGAGCTAAACAAGCTATACTATTCTAGTAACCCGACCAACCAGAGACACTCCGGTTTTTAACATTTTCGAGGATCATAGAGCCCGAATTAGCTCCAGCGCCCTCTTAGACATTTATAGCTATGGATCATAGATTTCAGATGAAATTTGACTCAACACAATTGAAGCTCTGTAACTCTACTTATGACAAAAACCATACTCAAAGGTCTAATGAAACCTAAACAGAATTTCTCTAAAATCACTCTTTACACACAAAACTATATGAAAACCATTTAACACATCCAAAACTCATACACCATGATGCAATACATGATCAGAAACATATATACATATATCATGAGCTCACTGCAAGTAATCAAAATGAGATTCGCACACGATCCCTACCTCTAGGAAGCTTGAACTCTATGCGCTATTCAGCTCCAACCTTTTCCTTCTCTTTATGCAATCTCTTGTTCATAGCTTTTGAAGGGACCTAATCAAATCCTACTATGCTCTCTTTAAGCAATTCTCTTAAGAACAACTCAAATGAAGAAGAAAGGAAAGACCAAAGCTAAAGGCAAAACCAACGTGGGAAAAAGGAAGCAAGGCAGCTAGTCCCTTATGGTCAATCCTCATCCAAACCAATTAATGTGCCAAAAACACAGCTGTGTAAATCCAAAAGCACAGCTGTGCTTTCCACTCCCTCATCTAACAAATTAAATGCCCAATAAATGCCACTTACCTAATAAATACATGTATATCTCTTGCCACTTGTCTCACTCCTACGCTGCCATGTGTCACTCTCCTACGATGCCATGTGTCCGATAAACATCAAATAATCCAACTTCCTCTAGGCTTCCCGTAGAGCATTCTATTGCGCCCGCGACAGAACCCACACCAAGCCACTCACTCAAATACACTCTCTTATACACACAAACTCTTAAATCCTCGAACAAAAATTTTGAAATTCTACTAGGGCCAAATCGGGTTGTTACATATAGCAGTAAAAGATACTCGAATCAAGATTCAAAAGCTCATCATATACATAGCAATCAGGAAAGTACAATACTCAAGTCAAAGCAGATTATCAATAACAATTGTTAATACTTAGGAGTAACATAACATATAACCGATACAAGAATTCCTTATTACTCAAGTACAAGTGTACAACACAAAGATAGCTTGAGATCATGACGTTGGTGGATCGGGGTAACAGAATACTAGTGAGCAGTATCACAAGACCGAAGTCTAAAAGCTTAAATACAGAAGACCGAAGTCTAGTTTTCAGAAGACCGAAGTCTAAAACTTTCACCCTTGCAGGTCGACAGGAGCAGTTGCAAAACTCTAGCCCTTAATAAGCATACTTATCTACCCACTACCTTGACCGATCAGGCTGACAACCAACTTAAATAACTAAACTTCTACTCATGCACTGAAGCACGATCAACTTTAATCAATTCACGTACAAATCAAGTAATTCATCATACTAAAACATAGCTTTAAGCACATATCAATCCTCATAGAATGATGTTAAACTATGTTAAAATGATGCTCAAACTCATGCATAACATTTACAAATGAAAATAAATCATGGAGCAAAAACAGGATGCCTCACGGTCACAACCACTTGGTTATCACCATGACATACCAAGGATGCAAACAGAAAGCAACATAGGGTATCTCACGGTCACAACCACTTGGTTGTCACGATGACATACCTCACAATATCCGGGTAGTAAGCAATCAAGGGTATCTCACAGGTCACAACCACTTGGTTGTCACCGTGACATACCAAAGATGCAAAATAGAATGTAAACTTTGGGTACCTCGCGGTCACAACCATTTTGGTTGTCACCGTGACATACCACAGAATACTCGGATAGAAGCTCTTCTTGCATACCTCACGGTCACAACCACTTGGTTGTCACCGTGACCTATGCAAAAATGCCAAAATAGAATTGCATCCAACTCTTGTACAACTTAACTCAAAAGCCATAATTGACCAACATACTTTCAAACCATGCACATGCATATATCAAAGACTTGCCAAATAATATGCCAATAACATTTCAAGGCTCTAAATCAATATCTAACATATAATAATATACCAATTTGAAGTAAGAACATGAATAACCAATCATAAACACATGCCTTTCAAAAGCACAACTAATCATGCTCAATAATCATACTCTAAACAGTTCTAAGATTGTCAAAAATCAAACTAACAGCACATGCATATACATAATCCTATCTCTTAACACAACATGCATCACATATACTCAATTCACTAAAACATGCACAATCTATAGGGCACACGATCCCAACCTCTTGAAGTAGCCGAACACTTCCAAAATCAGACTTTGTCCTTGCCCTTATCAATCCTTCTTCTAACCTGAGCTTCTTGCAATCTAAATCAAAACAAACTCTTAATCCAAATTACAACTAACTAGCCACAAAGAAGGGAGTAGAAGAAGAACTCAACCAAAATACTTACCTTTAAGATTTAATCTTAACAATCACCCTTCAATCCAAATTAAAATGCAGAATCCAAAACAAGAAATGATCAAGAGGAAACAAAAGGAAAAACCAAGAGAAAGAAGAGCAAATCAGGCCACATGCAAAAGAGAATGGGACAAAAAATCCCACTCACAACCCATATATTGCATGCTAAGACACAAGTAGCAAGCTCTCATCAAGCCAAGTATACCAATCTGCCACATGCTCCGCTCACATACAAATTCTCTCTCAAGTCCACGGCTAAAGCTCCTCAAGTCCCTCAAATCCAATTCTTCCCTCACTCAACTTATCATTCATTCAATTAAGTCCTCTCTTACACTTAAACTTGCACAAATACATAAATTTACACTACTAATTCTACTAAGGTGCAAATTGGGTCATTACACTTCCTCTTTTACTTTCTGCGCGCATTCTAGCCTAAGTCTTCTAAGCATTTGCTTGATCGGTTTAGACTTTGGATAAGTTAGAATTGCATGTTCAGCGATGTTTATGTCAATCCCCGGCATGTCTTCATAGGTTCAGGCAAAGACTTTTTCATTTTTTAAAGATTCTCTCAAATTTTAACCTCTCTTCAGGAGTTATGTCAGACGCAATCAATATTTGCTTTGGCTTTTCCAAAGTTTCGAGATTAAATGGAGTTGTATTAGTTGAAGTAATGTAAAAAATGAATGCATTATGTGTATAATCATGTGAAATGAAATCATCAGAAGCATTGCACAAGCAAGCAAAATTGTTTATCTCATTAATGAAATTGGAATTGCACACATTGTCATCGTTAAAAAGTTTTGGAACAAAAAGAACATCTAAATAACTATGGTCTTCTTCATCTGCCGATGCAGACGTTGTAGTCGATGGGTCACTGTTGTCATGACTTGGGGGTGGTTTTCCAACTACTTCCTTTGGAGCTTCTGGGTCTTGGATCTTTAAGCTCTGCATTGGTGCTTCAACCCCTATTTTTTCCTTCCCCTTCACCCTGGTGGCGAGCAACTTATCAGTATAAACCTCTTCTGACTCATTCCTATCTTCGATGGTGCTCTGGGTCATAATTTCTTCATCCCAAAAGCCCTCAACTGACTTGATGGTCCTGTCAGCCCAATCAAACACATCATTAAAAACTTCAAAGCCTGGGACAACCTGTTTATCGATAATCTGAGGTTCAGCCTCTCCATAATAAGCACAAAGAGGCATTATTGGCACGAAAGTTTTCAGAATATGAGGAACATCTGCTAAATTCTCTCTTCTTTTACCACTCATGCCTTTATATCCTAACCTCCTCCGGTCGTTCTGACCTTTCATTGTGACGGGTGACTGTGGCCCTTGTGAATTCCTACCTAGACTGGCTCCGATAAGAAAATGCATTCGATTCATCATATTTACCGCTAGGGAGCTACCCTCTGAACCCCCTTCTTTACCGATTACTGACACATGGAAACCACTAAACGGCTGTTCGGAGATTTCTAATGCAGAAACCTAATTTTCTATAGCGGCTCTAATGGTTACCACTTCCCCCTCATGCGGTATTTTGATCATCTGATGTAGGGTAGATGGTACTCCTCCCAACTTGTGAAACCAAGGTCTTCTGAGTAAAGCTGAGAAATTAGCAGGGAATAATAAGACTACAAACTCCGCTTCTGTTTCAATGGGTCCAGTTTTGACTATTGCCTTAAAAGTCCCCGAGGTCTATCTTTGGGAGTTATCATAAGCCGTGATGGTTAAATATAATCCACTCAACATGTTTTCATCCAAACCAAAAGCCGAAAGTGCGACCAAAGGGCATATATTAATAGAAGAGCTATCAGCAACCATTACGCAAGCAATGTGCTTACCATTAATCTATGCTCTGATATACAATGGGTGATTTTGGTTACGGCCTTTAGCTAGTAAATCTGCATCAGAATAAACCAAAATTTCCCCTAAACCCCCTTTTACTAGCGCCGACAACTCAGACGGCGATATAGTGGTAGCGACAGTGGACTCACATAAGGCTTCTACTAACTTCTGCCTATGTGATGGGGATTGCCTTAGCAAGTCCCAAATGGATATATGAGCTATTTCTTTCTTCAACTATTTCATTAATCCATCCGCCTCGGGCTCCTTCCCTGCAAGTATAGGCACTGGATCTTGAGGCCTCTCTACCTCTGGAACTACCCTGCCATCATGGCCCCAACCTTTCTCTTTTCCTCATCCTCTGAACCCCAAGGGTTTGCAATTTCTTCACAATCTTCATCATCTTCTCCACTTTCACTAGTGGACCAACAGTCTATTGCTGCCACGTGAATCCCTTCTTCACTCGTTTTACGGGTAATAATGACATACTTATTTCTATAGAAATCTTGCAACACGTACCTTTCGGGCAAGCTAGACCCAATCATGTACACTGGTGGGGGGACCGCATTGTTACCAGACTTCTTCTTCTTCTCCCTTTTCTCTGGATCCATGATCTACTTATTATCAATGAGATCCTGGATCTTGTTTCTCAAAGTTCTATAGAGGTCGGTCAGATGCCTTGTGTGTTGATGATAAGCATAAAATTGATCCCCCCTGTGTCTTGGTTGACCCTGGTTACTAGCTAGCCTCTGCTCTAAAGGTCTTCGCTGCCCTTCTTTCATTAATCTCACTAAAACCCAAGATAGGGGTCGGCCCAAATTCGAGTAATACCTTTGGCCTTGGTTAGATTTTGTGGCCGAAACCTCAGTTGTTCTGCCACCCTTGCTACTGCTACTACTCCTGAGCACGACTCGTGCTCCTCCTTTCTTTTCTCCCCGAAACATGCTACTTAACATAACTAGGACATCACCAAACTTTTGAAGAACGTGTTTCTATCGTGATCGCGATCACTGTCGCGCTCGCGATAGAAGGCTCCGTCAGGAACCTTTACGAGACTGCTTCTTACCTCAAACTTGTATTGTCTAAAATGACTTCTAAACATCATTTTTAGGAAAAACTTTCTTCTTAACAATTGTTCCTTAGGAAGTAACTTTCAAATGGGACAAATTTTAGGTCATTTGGACATCTACAACTTAAGATATGATCTAAACAATATGAACTGCTCAAATGAACTGGCCAAAGTAGAGACACCTCTATTTTGGCCAATTTCTAGGGTTTAGAGCAAGAATACGCTCAATTTTATTTCTGGGATGTTTGTAGACATAGAAGTTATGGTTCTAATGGCTCAACAATCACTTAATTTAGAGGTCTGAAACTCTATTTATGATAAAAACACTTCATAGAGGTCAGATGCAAAATAAACAGAATTTGCCAAAACCAAACTTTACCATCACAACTACATGGTAACCCGTCGAACAACATCAACACACACTCAAATGATCAAGTTACATACTTATAAACATATATACACATATCATAAACACTGTAAGCAATCAAATTCACCATTTAACAAATATACTCTAAAAGAGCAGTTGAGCTAATTAAAGCTCATCAAGCATCTCTCTATTCAAACATGTCTCTATTCAAACATATTTCATGTAAACACATGCAAAAATAATAAGATTGCACTCGATCCCTACCTCTAGGAAGCTCAATCTCTGTTCTTTACTCAATTCCAACATTCTCTTTGCCTTTATCCAACTTCTTGTTCACAGCTTCCATGCACAAACCATTCAAAACACTAGAGTTACTCTTCTCTTTACTTTAAATCAAAAACAGAAAGAAAAAGGAGGTCAGATCGGAAAACTAATCCAACTTACCTTCTGAAGAGATCTAATTAAGCCCTACTATACTCTCTCTCTAAGCAAATCCAAGGGATTCTCTTAAGGGCAAATGAAAGAAAGAACAAGGAAGGAAAACAACAGGAAGTTAAAGAAAAGAAAGAAGGACACAAAGCCAAAAGCTAAAGCAAAACTAACGTGAAGAAGGGAAATGGGCAGATGGTCAATGTTAATCCATCCAAATTAATGCCCACTCACTTCCACTTAATGCCAACCACTCTCAATTAATCCATCTCAATCCAAAAAGTCCCATGCCACGTGTAACTCTCCCTTGTAGCCATGTGTTAACCTCCTACAATGCCACTTGTCAAACTCCTATGCTGCCATGTGTCCGATACACATCAAATAATTTAACTCAACTAGGCTTCCCGTGAAGCATTCTGTCGCGCTCGCGACGGAACCCACACAGCGCAACTTACTCAAATACATTCTCTTATACACACAAACTCTTGAATTCTCGAACAAATATTCCAAAATTCCACTAGGGCAAAATCGGGTTGTTACAAATCTCTCCCCCTTAAGAAATTTCGTCCTCGAAATTTCCCTGCTAATCACTTACACAGGTAAATCCTTAAACAAATCTCCAAATCGCTATCACTTAGACCATACAACTATCAAATCATACACACTTCACACTTTCCTTAACGCACTGCACTCTAATCCATACACGTCTGCTAAACATCAAGCACTGGATATATATCCTGTCAGCTTTTCTCAATGAAATGCATACAATGAAACTTTTTCATATACAAATGGGGGATGCGGATGAAATGGCCATGTAATGATTTATTTATGTAAGATGATGCGAAAATGCAATGTAAGCTACCGTAATGCACTTTTTCCCATCCCCATGTTTCAATATGCTTATATCAAATGATTTCAAGGAGATAGCTACAGGAATACAGAGAGTCACCTCAAACCTTTACTAACCATATAAATTCATATTACTCACTATATCCGACATCTCACTAATCTTTCCACTCGCATCTAACTCCATTTTGACACTACACAAAATGACATATGCGTTAGGCCACAACTCTAAACAAACTCTTACATTTAATCTATACCATACATCTTATAGACCAGAACCTCTAACCTATGCTCTAATACCACTAAATGTAACACCCCCATACCCCCGGGAAGGAATATCGGGGTGCCACGCGGACACTTACGTATACATGTACATATACATACACTAGCGAAAGCGATATCATTAAACACATCCATATAAGAACAATAAAATAAAATAATACTACAGTAGGGCCCAACATGTATTACATATATTTATACATATTCATATTATAACCTGTTCTTATTTAGCTTTACATATACATTTACATGTGATTACCATACTCTTTCCTGTACATATACATTTACATAATGATGTTACTCAAAGCATCATAAGCTCTATTCAATCTTATACAGAAAGAGATCAAACAAACTCCTAGTGGCCTTGACCCGCATATGCCCGCGCACTGATCCGAACCTGTAAACCTACACGGAAATAAACATCCGTGCTAAGCAATAACGCTTAGTGGGGATAAAATTAATGCAAAGGACTTCTTTTCGAAGCCATCCATAAATCACATGTTTCACATAACAATAATCAAATAGCTCATGCATATAACTCTTATACGTGTATAGGTTGCATGCTCAGTTATCAAAAACTATGAGCTCACATGTATATAACATCTACTCTTTTACTTATTCATGTACACTACAACTTGTACATATCATTCATTCAAATATACATTATTATGTGTCCACATTCATATAAACATATATTGGTATATAAAATTGTCATGTATTTAAAGCATTTCTCTCATGTACTATAAAATTTATTCAGAACAATACTCTTCATCGTCTCAAGTTCACAACACAATATTAACAAGCCTGAATTCCTTTCATGGTGGATACGGGTAACTCTGAATACTGTTTACAGTATCTTACATATGGAGAATTAACTCAAAACTCTACTGAATACCCAAGGTATTCAAAACTCTGGGCACAATTAAGGCCAACTCTAGTAGCTGCACTCTAACACTTTATAAGCATGCTTATCTATCCACTATAACGTTAATCAGGCTCAATAATAACTCACATACACTATACACAGATACCTATTCATCACGATAATTCAAATACATTCATCAAATTCAGAGGCATCTACTTCATGTACAACTTTTATTAATCATGTACATTTAATAATACTAATCATGCAAGAGGTTTAAAATATAATTTTAAACCAAACAAGGACAAAATGGTGATATGCAAAACTCATCTAAACATATAACAACTCTAAACAGAAGCAACAGAGAAGGAGAGGGCATTGAGCACTACTCGTGCTCACTCTCTCCTCTTCTTCCTCTCCTGGAGCACATCTCATGCTCCCTCTTCTTTTCTCTTTGCTTGAGCATGACTCGTGCTCATGAGCACGACTCGTGCTCCTGCTCCCTCTTCTTTCTCTCCTGGAGCATGTCTCGTGCTCCCTCTCCCTTTTCTCTTTGGTTGAGCATGACTCGTGCTCCTCCTTTATTTTCTCCCTAAGATGTGCTACTCAACACGACAAGGACATCACCAAAATTTTGATGAATGTGTTTCTATCGCGATCGTGACCACTATCGCGCTCGCGATAGAAGGCTCCGTCAGGAACCTTTACGAGACTGCTTCTTACCTCAAACTTGTATCTTCTAAACTGACCTCTAAACGTCATTTTCAGGAAAAACTTTCTTCTTAACAATTGTTGCCTAGGAAGTTAACTTTAAAACGGGAGAAATTTCATATCATTCGGACATCCACAACTTAAGATATAATCTAAAAAATATGAACTAATCAAATGAACCGGCCAAAGTAGAGACACCTCTGTTTTGGCCAATTTCTAGGGTCTTAGAGAAAGAATTTGCTCAAGTTCATTTCTTGAACGTTTGTAGGCATAGAAGTAATGGTTCTAATGGCTCAATAGTCACTCAATTTAGAGGTCTGAAACTCTATTTATGATAAAAACACTTCAAAGAGGTCAGATGCAAAAGAAACAGAATTTGCCAAAACCAAACTTTACCATCATAACTACATTGTAACCCATCTAACAACATCAACACACACTCAAATGATCAAGTTACATACTTATAAACATATATACACATATCATAAACACTGCAAGCAATCAAATTGAACATCTAACAAATATACTCTAAAAGAGCAGTTGAGCTAATTAAAGCTCATCAAGCATTTCTCTATTCAAACATATCTCTATTCAAATATATTTCATGTAAACACATGCAAAAACAATAAGATCGCACTCGATCCCTACCTCTAGGAAGCTCAATCTCTGTTCTTTACTCAATTTCAACATTCTCTTTGCCTTTATCCAACTTCTTGTTCACAGCTTCCATGCACACACCATTAAAAACACTAGAGTTACTCTTCTCTTTACTTTAAATCAAAAACAGAAAGAAAAAAGAGGTCAGATCCTAATCCAACTTACCTTATGAAGAGATCCAATTAAGCCCTACTATACTCTCTCTAAGCCAATCTAGGGGATTCTCTTAATGGGAAATGAAAGAAAGAACAAGGAAGGAAAACAACAGGAAGATAAAGAAAAGAAAGAAGGACACAAAGCCAAAAGCCAAAGCAAAACTAACGTGAAGAAGGGAAATGGGCAGATGGTCAATGTTAATCCATCCAAATTAATGCCCACTCACTTCCACTTAATGCCAACCACTCTCAATTAATCCATCTCAATCCAAAAAGTCCCATGCCACATGTCACTCTCTCTTGTAGCCATGTGTCAACCTCTTACAATGCCACTTGTCAAACTCCTATGCCGCCATGTGTCCGATACACATCAAATAATTCAACTCAAATAGGCTTCCCGTGAAGCATTCTGTCGTGCTCGCAACGGAACCCACACACAACCACTTACTCAAATACATTCTCTTATACACACAAACTTTTGAATTCCCGAACAAATATTCCAAAATTCCACTAGGGCCAAATTGGGTTGTTACAAAGGATCTATCATGAGCATGACAAGCGTCGCGAGCGCGATAAGAAGTGCCAAACAAAGAAGGAACGAAGAAAGGAAAAGAAGAAAGCAAAGGAGAGAGACAATCTATCGCGAGCGCGACAGGACATAATGAAGAGAGCCAAAGAGAAAAAGAAATGAAACAGGCGTACGTTATCGCGAGCAAGGCAGCCCGTCGCGAGGTCGCGGCATCCCACGGAGAAGAGCCAGTGCGAGGAAGGTAGAGTGAAGAAGCAGGCGTGCTCTATTGCGAGCGCAATTGACATTGTGATCGCGACAGAGAGGACTGTTGGGCTGTTGACTTCAAATTTTGCCTTGAAAAATCATGTCTTTCCACCATGTCTTGCAACCCTTTGAAGAGACACTTGAAAGAACACAACTTTAGAACATTATAAATATTAGTTTCAACTGTAAATTTTGATAGTTGAATTTATAATTAAGAATTTCTGTAAGTTTGAGAGTACATTTCTTTAGTTAAAGTTCTTAAGTTAGGATTTTATGTTTTGAAGAGAAGAATTCTTATAAGGAAAAAGATATCCTTTGTGAAAGGGAAAAGGGTTAAGGAATCTTCTTCTTCATTTCTTATCTTTTACTTCTTCTTTATAACTATTGAATGATGCAAATTATGAATTTGAATATTTAATGTTATATTTTATTATTCATATCAATTTGATATTTTTGCTTGTAGAATTTTCTATTAGTATTTTTATGTATGATCATTATAAGTAAGTGTTTAGTCAAAAGAATAAATCCTTACTTACATCTAATAGAAGTTCATCATTGAAGCATTATTTGAGAAATCATAATGTTAGATGGTTGTTATAGGTTGTTTCTTATTCCTGAAATTTGCATGTATAACCCTCTAATTCATTAATGAAAATTGCGAGTTAGAATTATAAATGCATGTTTTAGGCACTTTAGTTTATGTCGAGAGAGTAAATTGGAATCTTATTCAACTTGGCTTGCATGACAAGAATATACTTATAATTAAGAATAATCAATTCAAGTTCTATTTATTACTTTATCATCATTAATCATTTGTCTTCTCTGATAATCAATAATTAGGTTAGATAGTATTAAACAAAGTATTTCCACTTTCATTCATAAAATTTATGATCATTGTAAACAAGATTAAAATTGAGTTGTAATAGTGTGTAATATTTATCACATTCCTCGTGGGATCGACATCTTTTGTACTATAACTGATACACCGTATACTTACAGAACTAGCACTTAGAAATAAGCTAACAAGTTTTTAGCGCCGTTGTTGGGGAATGAATGATTATTTTTTGCCATTAAGAATCTTGATTTATGATTTTGGATTATAATATTTAATTAGTTTTGTTTTGTGTGTTTTTACAGGATTTGATAGTTCATGCCTAGTACAAGAAGTTCTCAAGAAGAGCTTGAACCTTTGAATCCTGAAATAGAGAGATTTTTGTCAAGTAATCAAAAATCCAACAAAAAGAAGAATAAGAATAAGAGGCCTATCATGGCTGAAGAGGAGAATCCACCGATGTTAATGGATTTTGCTACACCAGCGTTGAGTGGTGCTCAACAAGGTGTGGTAAGGCCTACGGTAAATGCTAACCAATTTGAAATAAAACCTTCTCTTTTGCAAATGATTCAAAATAATATTCAATTTTATGGTTTGGCAAATGAGGATCTTAATGCTCATTTGGCAAATTTCTTGGAAATTTGTGATACTTTTAAGATTATTGGAGTTTCGGCGGATGCGATTAAGCTTAGGCTTTTTCGTCTCACTTTGAAAGATAAAGCCAAGGCTAGGTTGAATTCACTAACTAGAGGATCAATAACCACTTGGGACCAATTGGCCCAAGCATTTTTATCTAAATACTTTCCTCTAGCCAAAACTGCAAAAATTATAAAAGATATCACAACTTTTGTTCAACATGACAATGAGTCTTTGTATGAAGTTTGGGAGAGGTTTAAAGAATTACAGAGAATGTGTCCTCACCATAACCTTCCAAGGGAGTTGTTCATGCAAACTTTCTATAATGGAGTGAACCCTACAACTAGGGGTACCATAGATGCTGCAGCTGGTGGCTCTCTTATGAGGAAAACAATAGAAGCTGCCTTTGAATTGTTAGAAGAGATGGCTATGAACAATGGTATGTGGCCCACCGAAAGAGTAAGAGAATCTAATTCTAATGTTAGGGGGGTACATGCCATAGATTCTGTAGTAGCTTTGCAAGCTCAAGTGGAGGCATTAACACATAAGATAAATAGCCTAGGAATGGGGGTTAGTTCACAAAATGAATGCACCATTTGTGGCCAACAAGGTCATACAAGTGAGGTATGTAATTTGGGAATAGGTAGTACGGAGGAACAAGTTAGCTTTATCCAAGGGCAAGGGTGTGGTAACCCATACTCAAATGCATATAACCCTGGTTGGAGAAGCCATCTTAATTTTTCATGGGGGAATAGTTGTAACCAAAATAAGGGCGTAGGATTTCAACCACCTCAAGATAGGTTTGGAGCTTTAGAGGTTAAAATGGACAAGTTTTTAGAGGGGATTAACTTAAAGTTTAGTTCACAAGAAGAGAACCAGAAGAGGTTAGAAACAAAGTTTGATCAAATCACAAAAATCAAGCCTCATCCATCCATAACTTGGAAGTGTAAATAAGGCAAATTGCTAAGGCTTTACCTTCACGAATGCAAGGAAATCTACCAAGTAATACGGAGGAGAATCCAAGGGAACATCTTAAAGCCGTTAAATTGAGGTCAGGTAAATCCTATACCAATGAATTTGTTTCTACTAATGTGGATGAGAATGTGCAGAAAAAACAAAAGAAGTTTCAAAAGGACGAACCTTCTGTCGCGAGCGCGACACCTGTTGCGAGCGCTACAGAAGAGGGGCAGGCAGACATCGTGAGCACACTACCTTTCGCTAGCACGAGCAATGAGAATCCACCTACTGTCGCGAGCGCAACACCTATCGCGGGCGCGATAGAAGGGGTGACGAAAGCACAAACTCCACAAGTGTTCCAACCTCGACCACCATTTCCACAACGTATGAAGCAGCAACACCAAGATAACCAATTCCAATCTTTTATTGATAAATTGAAGCATTTACACATAAATTTGAATTTTATTGAGGCAATTATACAAATTCCTAACTATGAAAAATTCCTTAAAGACTTAATTTCTAAGAAAAGAAGTTGGGAGGATATATCCACTATAGAGTTGACTGAGGCATGTAGTTCAATTATTACAAATAATTTGCCTACTAAGCTTAAGGATAATGGTAGTTTTACTATTCCTTGCACTTTAAAGGATGTTGATTTTCCTAAGTGTTTATGTGATTTGGGGGCAAGTATAAATCTTCTGCCTTTGACTATCTTTAAGAAGTTAGGGTTGCACTATGTTAAACCAACTTCTGTGGTTTTGCAATTGGCTGATCAATCTATTAAGAAACCATATGGCATAGTGGAAGATGTGCTTGTGAAAGTTGATAAGTTCATTCTACCTGCTGACTTTGTTATTTTAGATTTTGCATATGATGTAAAATGCCCATTGATATTAGGTAGACCTTTTATGAGAATTGGTAGGGCTTTGGTTGATGTCTATGAGGGCACTCTAATTTTAAGAGTAGGGAAAGATAGTGTGGAATATCATATGGATAGGTTCCTAAAATGTCCCATGGATGAGAACGTGTGCATGAAAATAGATGTCATTGATGCTTGTGTTTTGGAAGTGTTAGACAATGCAGGTCAAGAGGAGGTTCATTTTGAAGAAGAAGTGCATGAAGAGCTGGAGCAAGAGAGCTCAAGGCCTAAGTGTTGCAGCCCAATGCATCCGATTCCTTTGGAATCACAATGCAATTTGAATCCTTATTGTATTCTTCAATGCGAAATTATTGATAATGTTGATATTTTGTACCTTAGGGTACCAATGCGAATGTGAAGTATCCACGAATACCAATGTGATAGCTGTACCCTTTGGGTACCAATGCGATACCCGTTATCCGCGTCTTTGAATTTCAGGCAAGGCAAAGAAAGATTAATGATAATTATGTGGTCATTTGAAGGAAAGTTTTAAAGATGAGAATACGAATACAAAGTTATATAGTTTGACATGAGATGCATTTATATGATTCATTCGCATGAATGCATATGGATATATATATACTTAAATTGCGATGCGTAATGTGCTATGATTGTAATAAGTTGTGGATATATTATATTATCATACCATGTTTGTAGAAGCATGACTTTAGGTGCTTGTCTATTAATTACAAGCAAGGTTAATGATAATATTGAGAATTTTAATAGAATATTATATTATTGGAAATGTGAATACGATGCGTTAAAATTTGACTTGTGATATAGCCATACAAACATGACTTAGTAAGGCTATGAGTAAACTAAGATGTGTGATATGCTATGTTTATATTAATTTGATCCCAAAGTGTATGTGTGTTCAGATATATATGTGTGAATGAGGTATTCTTATGTGCATGGTAACATATCGTTATCCACTTTTAAAAGTGATGAAAACAGAATATAGGATGAATGCTATGTTGTGAATATAGCAATGTAAGTTTACGCATGATGCAAGAATTATACTATAAGAGAACTTGAGTATGGGACGCATATGTATAATGACTTATTATTGCAACGATAAGAAAGACATATTGTGTATATGTGTTAATTCAAGGCATGATAGGACTTGATCAAATGATTGTTTTGTATAAGAATGTTATGTTATTGTTCCCCACTAAGCGTTATCGCTTAGCATGGATGCTTTATCCATGTAGGTTTCTGAAGATAGAGCTTTTGGAGGGCAGTCCTGCATCACCAATAGCCAACACATTAGGAATCCGCTGTTTTATATAGATTATTTTGTAATAAGTACAAAAAGGTATTGTTAGTAAGTATGTATATTGAACTAAGTTTTGTATCAGTAAAGTTGTATTCTTTAATGCGAAACTATTGTAAGATAAAAAGTGTTTTGTAATGTAATGTATGGATTCTTAGTTTGTAATCCAGTGTTATTGATGAAAGAAATTTATTAATTTTGAACTTTGTTTGTAAAACTGTTTAAAGTGCATGTGTTTGTGTTGTAACACTCTATAGTCATCGTAGTAAATCTCTACAGGTGGTTAGGGGGTGTTACAAAAGGGCAGGGTGAAAACCTGGAAACAGGCAGTCTGTCCTACAAAAAATAAAATAATAATAAAAGCCGCTGGATTAGGTTGGGTCCATTCCAGGCAAAAAATAAGGCATAGGGTTATGTGAAAATCCGGAAAGGACACATTTCCCGCTAAGAAAAGCTAGTGTGAAAGTCCACAAGGGACGCACTACCTTTAAAATAATGACTTTCAATGCCCGTAGCAATAAGGCGGCATTACTACAGATGATCCCTTCAGGTAGAAAGTGCATGATACAGAGCACGAGATAGAATCATGGGGGCAAAGATGCACACCTAACGAGTTTTTCAGAACCAGTTTCGGGTCAGAGTCCCCAAAGCCAAGATGACACTCTTCTAGATGCTTGGGGGCATGGTGGAGCAGCCAAGCCGTATCCTTAACGGACTTGACCGCCTAGGATGTGGTCTATCCATTTTATTTTGCAAGCATTTACATCTCATGTCATGCATACAATTTCTTATATATACTTCTGTGCACATAACTTTGCAGGAAATATCTAAGTAAGAGCCAACACCATCAGAAGATGGGATCCCCACACTTTGTAAGTATGGAGCAGACTCCGTGCAGCTCAGAAGAGCAATCCTCGCATTTTGTAACTCTGGAGCAGACTCGGCACACCACCATCAGAAGGTAGAACCCTTGCACTTTGTAAGTCTGGAGCAGACTCGGTGCAGCTCAGGGGAGCAATCCTCGCCTTTTGTAAGTTTGGAGCAGACTCGGCGCACCACAACCTTGCACTTTGTAAGTCTAGAGCAGACTCGGTGCAGCTCAGAAGAGCACCTCTCGCACTTTGCAAGCTGGAGCAGGCTCGGTGCAGTTCAGAAGAACAACTTTGAACTTTCTAAGTCTGGAGCAGACTCGGTGCAGGTCAGGAGAGCAATCCTCGAGTTTTGTAAGTCTGGAGCAGACTTGGCGCACCACCACCCTTGTACTTTGTAAGTCTGGAGTAGACTCGGTGCAGCTCAGGAGAGCAATCCTCGCGTTTTGTAAGTTTGGAGCAGACTCGGCGCACCACCACCCTCGCACTTTGTAAGTATGGAGCAGACTCGGTGTTGCTTAGAAGAGCAATCCTCTGGTTTTGTAAGTCTGGAGCAGACTCGGCGCATCACAATCAGAAGATGAAACCCTCGCACTTTGTAAGTCTGGAGCAGACTCGATGCGGCTCAGAAGAGCAACTCTCACATTTTATAAGTCTGGAGCAGACTAGACGTATCACCTAGAAGGATGAAAATTGTTCCTCATTCTATACGATGACCTAAAGAGATGACTTCATTAGCATGATCCGGAAGACAACCGCCTTTGGTACGCGCTTCTTTCCTTTCTATTCTGAATTTTGGCTCACCCAGGCACGTAAGTTCTAGGTTCCCCAAAATTGGGGGCAACTATAAACACTGGGTCCCGAGGCGGTCCAAGATCAGGATTACCCGATGATGAAAATGATTCTTGCCACAAGCGAAGGTGTCAAAAATGATGTTTTCCTTGTCGAAAATCTCCTTTGCTCTTGTAAAATTTTAATACAAAAAATTGCATTTTTACTCTCATTTTATTTTTATTTTTATTTTTATTTTTGTTCTTATTTTTGTTTTTTATTTTTATTTTTATTTTTTTGGCTATTTTTTATTTTTTATTTTTGCTTTTTTTTGCGTGCCATGCGTGCGGGACGCGCCCGTGTGGGGGCGGTGTGCACCTGCGGGTACGCACGCTGCGAAAGCTGCGAGCACCACCTGGGGCGCACGTGCCCCTTGGGGCCCACTTCGCCAGGCGACGCATGCGCGTTGCGGTGTCTTCGCGCGGTCGCTTTTGCCGGTGTTTCTCTTGGTCAGTTTTTCAGTCTTTCAGTCTATAAAAAAATTGGTTTCATGCTTTTATGTTATTTTTGGGTAACGAAAATTAAAAGAGCATTTGTCTTTTCCTATTTTGGGACCAAGACAGGGAAACAAATTGGAGGTTGCCTTCATTTCAAAGAGGACGGTAATTTGATTCAAAAAAAAGGAGAGTTTTAGTTTTCTATCCAGCAAATCCTTTTTTCTTCAAGAAACTCTTAAGCCTTGTTCTCAAGTTTTAATCTTTTCTTCTTTAAAAAAAACATTTCATCTTGGGTTTTATTTGAGCAAGAAAAATTAATTTTCTTTGCTTATTCATCTCACCAAAAATATTTTCTTAAGCTAATTTATCTAAAAATATAGATTTTTATATTTTTTTTTGGGAGTTTATCACCGTAAATTCGACAAGGAGAACAGATTGAGACACCGTATTTCCGATCTATAAATTCTGAGTGTAAACACTTTGGACCCATATTTCTGATTTATGTATGCAGTGCTATTTACATTAATTATATTAATGACCTTTTTGCTTATGTCTCTCATGATTTTACTATGCATGATCGCGACCACAAATCATTTGCATTTGATATTAACTTAATGAATACTGCCTCATTCAATCTTGAGATCCCGTTGGCATCTAATATCACTCCTAAAGAGAGGAAAATTCTGAGAGACAATAATAAAAAATAAAGAATAAAAAAGGAAATGGCCTTTGTATGGACCTAGAATGACATGCTAAAAATTGACAAGGGCATTAGTGGAACAACACTGCTTCAATATGCCAACATGATGAAGAGCAAAATTTTGAAAGTCATTCCTTTGCCTCCTCAAAGTCTAGGATGCATACGATGCAACTCAATGAAGTCAAACTTCGATCATTAAAGGGCTTAGACAAATGAAACTCTAGGCCTTCACAAGAAATAACTCATTAGAGCCAAACCTTAGAATTCCTTCCCCCCCAACCATTTGAGATATTTACTACAAAGCCAATCAAGATTGACCTTTAACCATCGGGGACCAAGATGACCAAGGCATGGACACTTATAGCTAAACTTAGATGAAGAGCTCATTGCTTTAAAAAAAAAGCAAAATAAAAAAAAGTTTGTCCTGAACCATCTGAGGCTAGCGTATAAATCAATCCCAACCATTAAAGACCACTTCAGAAATTGAGCCGCTAAAGCCGACCAAATCAAGAGGCAAAATTTCATATTCAAGTTCAAAATGGAGAAGTCACCATTTCAGCCAGTTTGCAAAAGGGTCAAGATGAAGCCTTTGGTGTTAAAAAAAGACGCACTGTTAGAAAAAGCAGCCTTCCCAATTAATGAGGATGGAAGTAAGTTCGAAGAAACCAATAGACGCTGACAGACTGAGGGAGCTTCCATGGCAAAGGCTAAAAAAAAGAAACAAATAAAAGTCTCATGGGTCGAAAACAGAAAAAAAGATGACCTCACTAAAATTGGGTGCCTCGTCAAGGTGAAAATCGAAAAGGCATCTTGGGCAAAAATTAGGGGTAAAGAGAAAATGTTCAATCATGAAAACCCGAGAGGGCGGATTGATAACAGGAGTTTGATGTTTTTTGGGATCTATCTCGAGATTAGATAAGGTTTTTAGTATTTTTAAGATTAATGCCAAATGATGATCATGTGTGATGAAATCGAACTGGAACATACTCATTTATGCCATAATATACTAATATAAATAGAGCACTTTATCTCGCATACTCAAAATTGTTTAAGTGGCAGCATAAAAAGTAGCACGTTGTTTCTCTTTTCCCATATGACCTCCATTGCCATCATCATTCTAATGTTTCAACTAACTTACCTATCATCTTCTTGAACTAGTCATACAACACCTTCATGAGGAAAATTGAAATCCATATAGCCGCTAAAAAAAAGAAAAAAAAAAGAGGCCGTTAGAGATGAAAATCATAACTGGCTCTCTAAGTAAAAGTTAGGCCGAAGGACAGGGTAAAAACCAGGAAATAGGCAGTCTGTCCTACAAAAAATGAAATGAATAAAAGCCACTGGAGTAGGTGGGGTCCATTCTAGGCAAAAATTAAGCACAGGGTTATGTGAAAATCCCCAAAGGGACATATTTCCCGCAAAGAAAAGCTAGTGTGAAAATCCATAATGGACGCACTACCTTTAATAAATGACCAACAGTACATGGAGCGATAAGGCGACCCAAATAATCTCCCTTTGAGCAGACAGTGCATAATTCAAGACACGAGTCAAAGCCCTTGGGGGAAAAACGTTGTACAGTTCATGGCAAAAGGCATATGCTCGTTGACCGGGGGGCAAAGATACACACGGGTCAGTTCTCTTTGAAAAGATTATGGGTCGAAATTCTTAAGGCAAGATGACACTCTTCTAGGTCTCTGGGGGGGCATCAAACAATGTGAGCGGCCAACCCGTACCCTCAACGGACCCTTCACCACCCAAGACATGGTCTATTCATTTTTGCATGCATTTCATGTCATACAATTCTTTTGCAAACATCTGCAAATAACTTTTCATACGCACACACAATATTTTGTGCATACTCCTGTGCACACAACTTTGCAATAAAAGACCACACGTGCAAAAGCTAGTCAGGGACAGCTTCAGCTCAACATTAGCACTCACCTGTGAGGGATAAATAAGTCAACATGAAGTGTACAAAGGTGCAAATCTCCAAGACCTCTTAAGAGGCAAATCTAAAAGGCCTCTTAAGAGGCAAATTTCCAAGTCCTCTTAAGAGGCTAATCCTTCTAAGTCCACTTAAGAGGCAATTCTCTAAGTCCACTTAAGAGGCAATTCTCTAAGTCCTATTAAAAGGCAATTCTCTAAGTGTGACGCGCGCCGGAAGCAGCAAGGCCCTCTTCAGGAATCCGCTTTTAGGATTCAAGGGATTGGTTCGCGTCTTTTCCGATCTTAGTTGTTATGAGATATTTTCGGCACCTCCTTTCACAATAGAACATTGAAAAGGACCATCCATCGCCATAACACCTTTAGGCACTTTTGAGGTATTTTGGAGTCGCCACCCAATTTACAAGAAATTGGGAAAGTTTAACCTCTTATCGGTCTAAACCAGAGATGGTGTCCGGAACTTCACACTTATTGGTGCCTTGGTTAATTATAAATGGGTTTTTGAATTACAAAATTTCATTTTTCATCTCACGCGATTAATGCATTGAATTTAAAGCACACATCATTCACACATGTAAAGCGGTAAATAAAATTAAAAATAAAGACAAAATTAAATTACAACAAAACTAGAGGCGGAATACAACCCCATCGTAAATAAAATATAAATCATACATAAAACGGGGTATTTATTAATGTTGAGGACGTTGGTCCTCTCATGCACAATTAAAGAAAATCATTTTAAAGTGCCAATTTATTTTGGATGAAAAACTAGGACCTTGGTCCCATTTTATTAGAAAACCCGGGTTTATTTGTAGAAATATTTTTGTGTGATTTTTGATTAAGCGTACAAAAAATAAATGGTTTAAGTAATTATTACATGCCAAATAACTCAATAAAACAAACAAAAGAAAAATAACAAGTACAATGAAAAATAGCAACTCCTTGGATCTCCTCCATTCGCACGAGTGCTCAAACAGGGGGAACACAAGTATTTGACACCGACAACAAACACAAATAAACTTAATATTAGAAATCGAAACAATAAAATCAATTAAAGCAAATAATAATAAATTAATTAAATAAAGCATGCATATTAGGTGATAAATAAGTTTAAATGACATATTTAAATGAATTAACACATTAATAGATCAACATATAAAATATAAAGTAGAAATAATAATAATAAAACAGAAATTAAAAAATATATATATAATAATAATAATAATACAGAAATTGAATAAATATATAATAATAATAATAATAATAATAATAATAATATAAAAAAACAGAAAATAAATAAAAAATATATATATATAATAATAATAATATAACAAAATAGAAAATAAATAAAAAATATATATAATAATAATAATAATAATAATAATAATACAGAAATTAAATAAATATATAATAATAATAATAATAATAATAATAATAATATAAAATATAAAGGAAATAGGGATTTACCTCGCCGGAGCCTCGTCGGAAGAGAGGTGGTCGACACCACCTATGCCGGAAGGTAGATCGCCGCTCGAGGGGCTCGCCGGAGCTGGTCACGCGCCGGAAGGAAGTTGGTCGTCGCCGGAAATCGCGTCGGAGCGTTGCGGGCTTCTCCTCGCCGATCTCCTCCACGCGCCTTATGCCGGAGTCCGTTCTCTTCTTTTTCTTCTCCGGTTCCGGCGTCTGGTGCTTTCCGTTGGCCTGGGTCTGCTCTCCTCTCCTTTGCCTTTTATTTCCTCTTTTCCTTTTCTATTTCTTTCACGCACTCCCTCTTTCACTCTCTCTTTTCTTTCTATTTCTTTGATTTTCTGGGTCCCTGCTCTCTCTGTGTCTCTCTTGTTCGCTCTCTCTCTTGTTCTTCGGCTCCTTCTATTTTCTGTTTCTTTTCTTTTTTTGTTCCAGCCGAATCCGAGAGCTCCCCTATTTTTGCTTATCTTGTTCTTTTTATACCCTCAAATTAGGGCTAAGGGTTATAATGGTAACTTCCCACTCAATTATTTCCCTCATTTTCTCTATTCTTAATTAATTTAACTTAATTCAAATAATACATACATTAATTAATTAAACATACATATTAATTAAACTCTCTATTAATTAAACATTACACTAATTAATCCATTTAAATTATCATACATATATTTATTTTATCTAATTAATTACACACTTTAACTTTAATTTTACATGCATTTTAATTAACACGATAATATTAACCACTTAATTAACTAACAACATCAACTAATTAATTACCTAATTTCACACACACATATTTATATTTATATTTTTTTATTTTTTATTTTTTATTTTATTTTTTTATTTATATATATATATATATTTTTTTTATTTTTTTCGGAGGGAATAATCAAGGATCAAAAATCACCATTTTCATTTTATGCCGGGGTTCGGGACCCGGTGTCTACAGTTGCCCCCAATTTTGGAGAAGCTAGTGCATAGACACCTAGGTGAGCCAAAATTCAAAGAGGAAGAGAGAGGGAATTCCATACCTGCGGCGGAGACCTTGCCTTCTTACCGGCAGTCGGATAAAGAGATGCCTCCTCAGAGGGCTTTGGGATTTGCCTCCTCAGAGGGTTTCGGGATTTGCCTCCTCAGAGGACTTTGAGATTTTGCCTCCTTAGAGGTCTTTGGGATTTGCCTCCTCAAAGGACTTTAAGATTTTGCCTCCTCAGAGGACTTGGAGAATTTGCCTCCTCAGAGGATTTTGAGAATTTGCCTCCTCAGAGGACTTCAAGATTTGCCTCCTCAAAGGACTTTAAGATTTGCCTTCTCAAAGGACTTTAAGATTTTGCCTCCTCAGAGAGGACTTTGAGAATTTGCCTCCTCAGAGGACTTCAAGATTTTGAGATGTTGCCTTTTGAACGAGGACTTAAAACGTAATACTTTGAAAAGACTGAGAATGCCTTTAAAGAAGGACTTAAGGATAATGCTCCGAAGAGACTGAGAATTCCTTTAAAGAAGAACTTAAGGATAATGCTCCGAAGAGACTGAGACTGAGAATGCCTTTAAAGCAGGACTTAAAGATAATGCTCCGAAGAGACTGAGGATGCCTTTAAAGAAGGACTTAAAGATAATGCTCCGAAGAGACTGAGAATGCCTTTAAAGGACTTAAGGATAATGCTCCGAAGAGACTGAGAATGCCTTTAAAGAAGGACTTAAGGATAATGCTCCAAAGAGACTGAGAATGCCTTTAAAGAAGGACTTAAAGATAATGCTCCGAAGAGACTGAGAATGAGAATGCCTTTAAAGAAGGACTTAAAGATAATGCTCCGAAGAGACTGAGGATGCCTTTAAAGAAGGACTTAAAGATAATGCTCCGAAGAGACTGAGAATGCCTTTAAAGAAGGACTTAAAGATAATGCTCCGAAGAGACCGAGAATGCCTTTAAAGAAGGACTTAAGGATAATGCTCTGAAGAGACTGAGAGTGCCTTTAAAGAAGGACTTAAAGATAATGAATTTGCCTTTAAAGAAGGACTTAAGGATAATGAATTTGCCTTTAAAGAAGGACTTAAGGATAATGAATTTGCCTTTAAAGAAGGACTTAAGGATAATGCTCCGAAGAGGCTGAGAATGCCTTTAAAGAAGGACTTAAGGATAATGAATTTGCCTTTAAAGAAGGACATAAGGATAATGAATTTGCCTTTAAAGAAGGACTTAAGGATAATGCTCCGAAGAGACTGAGAATGCCTTTAAAGAAGGACTTAAGGATAATGAATTTGCCTTTAAATAAGGACTTAAGGATAATGAATTTGCCTTTAAAGAAGGACTTAAAGGGAGTTATCACTCTACGGTTTATGCGATTTCAACCTTGCGCAGGCTTCATCTTAAATTTGTCCTGCCGAAGCTATCTCTTGGTTTGGCCTTTTCCTGCAAAGCTGTGTATACAGGAATATACCAGAGACTGTATGCATGTGTAAAATGTTGTATGCAGATACGAGATGTATGCAAAAATGGATAGACCACGTCCTAGGTGGTTAGGGGTCCGTTCAGGACACGGCTTGGCATTGTCTGATGCCCCCAAGGATCTAGAAAAGCATCGTCTTCACTTTTTGGATTCTGGTCCATAATCTTTCTAAAGAGAACTGACCCGTGCACATCTTTGCCCTCTGATCAATGAGCATTTTGCCCCCAAAACTTCAATTTGCGTCCTGAACCTCATGCCTAAAGGGAAGTTATTCAAAGTAATGCTGCCTTATCGCTCCAAGTGTTGGGAGTCATTAATTAAAGATAGTGCGTCCCTTGTGGATTTTCACACTAGCTTTTCTCAGCGGGAAATGCGTCCTTTCTTGGATTTTCACATAATCCTGTGCCTTATTTTTTGCCTGGAATGGACCCAACCCAATCCAGCAGCTTTTATTTATTTCATTTTTTATAGGGCAGACTGCCTGTCCCCAGGTTTTCACCCTGCCCTTTGACCTAACTTTTGCTTAGAGCGCCAGTCACGGTTTTCATCTCTAACGGCCTTTTTTTTTATTTTATTTTTTTAATTTTTAATTTTTAATTTTTTATTTTTTATTTTTTATTTTTGCTAGAGAAGTTGGAGTTGTTGTGAAAGGTCTTTCGGGTATGATTGGCATGTGCTTATGTCTCAGATATTGGTTGTATGAGCTTGTAGGATTGGCTTCACAGAAGGTAGCAAGATGAGTTGGTTAAAGCGCCTGAGTAGCGAGAATGGTAGAGGGTAGATGATAACAATGTGCTAGTTTTATATCGGGCTCAGACAACTTTGAGTGTGCAAGATGAACTGCCCTGGTTATACCAATACATCTTTGCATAAATGCATATATTTCAATCTGATTTCATAACACATGATCACTATTTGGCATTAACTCGAAAAATATGAGACCTCATCTAATCTCGGGATAGATCTTGAGAGCATCAAACTCCTGTTATCAATCAGCCCTTGCGGGTTTTCTTGATTGAATATTTTCTCTCTTTTTTTTTTCATTTATTTAGCCTCTGCCATGGACCCTCCTTCAGTTTGTCAGTATTAGTTGAATTCGCTTTCATCTTCGTCAGCCGGGGGGACTGCTGCTTCTGAGAGTGGCTCCTCTTGGTATCAAAGTCTTGGCCTTAGCCCTTGTGCAGACTGGTTGAGGTGATGGGTTCCTTATGTGGGGCTTGAATATGAAGTTTCACGTTTGGCCTTCATTGGCTTTGGCGGTTCGAACCTTGGGATGGCCTTTCAATGGTTGGGATAGGGTGACAGGTCGGGCTTGGATGATCTGGGATACTTTTATCGGTTTTGGTGGTTTAAATCCTGGAATGGCCTTTCAACGGCCGGGGTTGGATGGATGGTTTGTGAATTAGCCTTTTAGGTACCTTTCAGATTTCTTTTGGGCTTTCCCAACAAACCACTCCTTATCATCAATTTTTTTTTTCATTAAGAGCATCAACAGCTCTAGCAGCATCATCTGCATTCTCAAAGTTGACAAATCCAAACGGGATTTGAACAAAACTCGCCCCCAAATAGCATTCCCTTTCAAACTTCGTTCAAGTCATGAAGTTACACATACGTGCACTTTTCATCTTAACCACTGGGACCGTTGTGGTTCAATCTAGTCAAGCATTGGATTTTAGCAAGAAACTTGGCGATAAGGGTTCTGGATGGTCAAGGGTCAATCATAATCGATTTTAAGGGTGCACATTTCAAAGGGGGTCAGGAGGAAAGAGGTCATATGGTTTGGTTCTGATGGGTCATATATTTCTCGTGGAGGTCCTGAGTCTTATTTGTCCAACTTTTGATGTAAATTTCGGGGTTTGATCTTATTTGGTAGCGCCATATGCAACTTAGATGTTGTGGATACAAAGAAATGGCTTTCAAAATTCGGTTCGTCGTCATGTTGGCATGTGAAAGTAGTACTGATCTCAAGAACGTCCTTGTCAATTTTCAGCATGTCACACCAGGTCCAGGCAGAGGCTTTTTTTTTTTTATTTTTTTTTCTCTCTCAAAATTATCCTCTCCTCAAGAGTTATATCAAATGCTATCAAGATTTTGTTTTGATTCCCCAAAGTTTCGAGACTAGATGGAGCCGTATTAATTGAATTAGTGTCAAAATGAATGCATCATGACCATGTGAAATGAAATTATTAGGAATACCATACAAATAAGCAAACTTGTTCAATTTTATTGAAAATAACCAAACTGTCATAAGGAGTTCTTGAAACAAAATGAACCAAATGTCTAAAAACATAATCTTCTTCCCCACTCTCCCGACGAGTGTCAGCGACCTATTCATATCCATGTAGTTCTCACAAAATATGCCACTATGCTGGATCAGACCCGATCACATATCTGGTAGAGGTACTGCATTGTAGGCTGGCTCTTTCTTCTTCTCCCTCTTTTCGGGGTCAGTAATCTGCTTACTGTCAATCAGATCTTGGATATGATTCCTCAGTCTTGCACAGTTGTCTGTCAGATGCCTAGTGTGCTGGTGGAATTCACAATATTCATTATCTCTATGCCCCGGCTATCCTTGGGTTCTGGCTGGCTTAGTGGGCAGTGGCTGCAACATCCCTATTTTCACTAGCTTCTTGAAAACCCATGATAGAGATCTACCCAAATTAGAATAATGCCTTTGATTCATTTTCACAGCTGGTACTCTTGTCTTCTTAGCATTGCCCTTATTGACGTTGTGGATACTTAGGTTTGCACTTTTTGGGGCATGCATACTCACCGGATCTCCATCCCTTTCCAGCATAATGCCACATTCCAAAGTAGGCCTCTTACCACCCCTCTGTCCAACTGGTGAATCAAGTGGCTTCCTGCCTCCGGACTTGGAAGTACAAGGAGATGTTGCTGTAGTTAATGCATAGGCCTTCTCAACAGTAGCCATCATTTGAGATTGGAGAACTAGCGCCATGGCATCCATCCTTTCCTTAACTGCGGCCCATAACCTCTTTTCAAGTTCCTCGAGCCTTTTGTCCACCTCCCGGGCAATTAAGGCACAAGTCTCTTCAGTCCGTGAAGAATTGGCCTCTCTTAGTACTTGGTCAGATCCCTCTTCTTTATCTTCACCAGCTCCTTCTTCGCTTTCGCTAGTGGACCAACAATCTATCATCGCTACGGGAACCCCTCTTTCGTCTATCTCAGGGTGAGTAACAGTGGCATTCTCATTTCCAAACAAGTCTTGCAGTACATACCATTCAGGTAAGCCTGACCCAACCATGGCAATACAGGTCGACTTCTTATCCTCCTTTTGCTCAGGATTAGTGGTTTGTTTACTGTCGATCAAGTCTTGAATTCGATCCCTTAAAGGACGACAATAGTCTGTTCTATGCCCTGTGTACTGGTGATATGCACAATACCAGTCAGTTCTATGCTTGGGCTTTCCTTGACTTGGGGCAGGCCCAGCTGGCAAGGGTTGTAACTTCCCTTCCTTGATGAGACGGGTGAAGTGCCAAGATAATGGTCTGCCCAAGATAGTGAGGTGTTTAGGAGCTATTCCCGTGGCTGAGACTTCTGCTACCTTAGTATTGCCCCCATTACTGCTGCCATCTCCCTTGCTTTTGCCCAAGGCTAGATTTGTAGATTTAGCTATATTGTCCAAATGCTCCGCCTCAACTTCAATGGCTATATCCTTTAAGGATTCCCAGTCCTTTAGCCCTTTCATCTTTAACCCATCTTTTAAATATGGACTAGCATTCCTGATGAATATCCTGATATGGTCCGGAGTATCCGGTTTCTTCTTCATCTCCATTACTCGTTTCCTCCATCGGGTTAGGTACTCATGGAATGACTCGTCTGGCTTTTGGTACAGTAGCTCCAAATCTTTTAGAGTAACCTCCATCCTTGTACAACAGTCATACTGCCTCAGGAATTCTTCAGTCAATAAGTCCCAATCTTCTTTCGATCTTTTGTCTAACCCATGATACCAGTCCACTGCAGGGCCTGTCAAGCTCAGACAAAAATATTCAATCTTTTGCCTCTTTGTTAAGGTAGTGCCCTTCATTACCAATGAATACTGCTTCACATGTGTAGTGGGATCAGAAGTGCCATCGAATTTGGGAATATCAGGAATCTTAAAGTTCTGAGGTATCAAGTCTTCACTATCTAGCTCTCGGTCTTCAGGATTCATCCTTCCACCCACTTTCAATATCTTGGTCATAGCTTCAAACCTCTCTTCCATTTTTCTCCATATCTGATCCTCTAACTTAGGCAACTTCTCCTTTACTACCATCTGCTCTTCTTGCTCTTCCCATAAGTCATTCTCAGATTTGGGGTCTTCTTTGTGTTCAACAGGCATTGGCGCTCCTGGCTCAACCATGGGTGGATCAACTGCCACTGGGGGATCCTCTCTAGTAGCCCTTTGTTCATCTTGCCCCCAAGTCGGAGCGGTATCCTGTCGTCCCTTGGGTGGGGCTAAGGTAGTGGCAAGGTTGTTTATCATCGTCATCATTCTAGCCTCAAACTCCTCCATCCTCTTCCCCACTTCTTCGGCAATCAATGCACGGGTAGCTTCGAACTCTCTAGAAGGATCAGCCATACTAGATGCTATTGAAGATGAAGTCTTGCTGCTTTCTGAATCTGGCTCCAGAACTATTGCCCCTTTAAATAACTCAGAGATTAGGACTTCCTGATCAGCTGTCCACTAGTATCCCTAGACCACCCGGACGAATCTATGATGACTGCATAACTCACTTTGTTAGGATGATGCATGAGTGATATATATACAATGTATGATCGTGAATTATGCAGGTGGTCCTAGATGAGAGAAAGATCAATAAATTACCGTGACATAATGTGATGCATGTAAAATGATATGAAGACAAAAGGATATACACACACAAAATGAAATGCATTTTTTATTTTTTATTTTTTATTTTTATTTTTAATTTTATCCTAAAAATACGCATGAATTACGTATACAATGAATGGTCGTGTGTTATGCAACAAACACATGCAAGCAAGTAGATCCTTCCAACCTTATTACTCCCACACACGAGGTCAAATAGTCTCTTCCTAGGTGGGCTTAATCCGTGGGTCAACGGGGAACCCAATGGGCGCGTATGGTGCACGGTGGAAAATCGGCAGCATAACACTCTTAATTTAAACCACATGCGCATGGATTTTGGCCATTATATATTTGGACCTCTCAAACAGACTAAAATGAGCCCACCGGGGCATGAAAGCCTTTGATGAGTGCCCGATTAATATGTTTGAATTGGTTTGATATACAAGAGCCCATATAACAAGCATTGTATTAAGGTACATGTAACCTAGGGGAAGTATCTATTGCCATTATATGAGCTTTGGGCAAGGTGGTGTTGCTTTAGGGCTACCCAAGCATGGTCCCTGCACGACGGGTCTATCTCATCACGAGCATAATGACCGATCGGGTCACAATTTGATATACCATTTGATGGCACGAGGCTTGGGCTGGTGATTATCCTTAACACTTCCCCAAATTGAGTGAAAATGAGGTCGTGCTTCAGGAACGCACCGGGGCTAATAGAGGGACCAAACTAGCATAATTTTAAGGCTCTAGCATGGATGCAATGCAATTTAGATGAGAGATGAAATTTTAGTTTTTAAAAACCCAATTATACATTTTAACCAAGACATTTTCAGAGCAAAGTCACAAACGGTCCCCAGTGGAGTCGCCACTGTGACGCGCGCCGGAACCAGCAAGGCCCTCTTCAGGAATCCGCTTTTAGGATTTAAGGGATTGGTTCGCGTCTTTTCCGATCTTAGGTGTTATGAGATATTTTCGGCACCTCCTTTCACAATAGAAGATTGAAAAGGACCATCCATCGCCATAACACCTTTAGGCACTTTTGAGGTATTTTGGAGTCGCCACCTAATTTACAAAAAATTGGGAAAGTTTAACCTCTTATCGGTCTAAACCAGAGATGGTGTCCGGAACTTCACACTTATTGGTGCCTTGGTTAATTATAAATGGGTTTTTGAATTACAAAATTTCATTTTTCATCTCACGCGATTAATGCATTGAATTTAAAGCACACATCATTCACACATGTAAAGCGGTAAATAAAATTAAAAATAAAGACAAAATTAAATTACAACAAAACTAGAGGCGGAATACAACCCCATCGTAAATAAAATATAAATCATACATAAAACGGGGTATTTATTAATGTTGAGGACGTTGGTCCTCTCATGCACAATTAAAGAAAATCATTTTAAAGTGACAATTTATTTTGGATGAAAAACTAGGACCTTGGTCCCATTTTATTAGAAAACCCGGGTTTATTTGTAGAAATATTTTTGTGTGATTTTTGATTAAGCGTACAAAAAATAAATGGTTTAATTAATTATTACATGCCAAATAACTCAATAAAACAAACAAAAGAAAAATAACAAGTACAATGAAAAATAGCAACTCCTTGGATCTCCTCCATTCGCACGAGTGCTCAAACTGGGGGAACACAAGTATTTGACACCGACAACAAACACAAATAAACTTAATATTAGAAATCGAAACAAGAAAATCAATTAAAGCAAATAATAATAAATTAATTAAATAAAGCATGCATATTAGGTGATAAATAAGTTTAAATGACATATTTAAATGAATTAACACATTAATAGATCAACATATAAAATATAAAGTAGAAATAATAATAATAAAATAGAAATTAAAAAATATATATATAATAATAATAATAATACAGAAATTGAATAAATATATAATAATAATAATAATAATAATAATAATAATAATAATATAAAAAAACAGAAAATAAATAAAATATATATATATATATATATATATAATAATAATAATAATAATAATAATAATATAAAAAAATAGAAAATAAATAAAATATATATATATATATATAATAATAATAATAATAATAATAATAATAATAATACAGAAATTAAATAAATATATAATAATAATAATAATAATAATAATATAAAATATAAAGGAAATAGGGATTTACCTCGCCAGAGCCTCGTCGGAAGAGAGGTGGTCGACACAACCTATGCCGGAAGGTAGATCGCCGCTCGAGGGGCTCGCCGGAGCTGGTCACGCGCCGGAAGGAAGTTGGTCGTCGCCGAAAATCGCGTCGGAGCGTTGCGGGCTTCTCCTCGCTGATCTCCTCCACGCGCCTTCTGCCGGAGTCCGTTGGAGGAACGGCAGCTACGACTGGGTGCGCCCGGAGGTGGTGGTTCTTTCGGTGGGGCGCGTGCCGCCGTGTGCGGCGGCGGTTGGCCGGCGGAGCCCCCGCCACCTCCTCTCCTTTCTCTTCTTTTTCTTCTCCGGTTCCGGCGTCTGGTGCTTTCCGTTGGCCTGGGTCTGCTCTCCTCTCCTTTGCCTTTTATTTCCTCTTTTCCTTTTCTATTTCTTTCACTCACTCCCTCTTTCACTCTCTCTTTTCTTTCTATTTCTTTGATTTTCTGGGTCCCTGCTCTCTCTGTGTCTTTCTTGCTTGCTCTCTCTCTTGTTCTTCGGCTCCTTCTATTTTCTGTTTTTTTTCTTTTTTTGTTCCATCCGAATCCGAGAGCTCCCCTATTTTTGCTCATGTTGTTCTTTTTATACCCTCAAATTAGGGCTAAGGGTTATAATGGTAACTTCCCACTCAATTATTTCCCTCATTTTCTCTATTCTTAATTAATTTAACTTAATTCAAATAACACATACATTAATTAATTAAACATACATATTAATTAAACTCTCTATTAATTAAACATTACACTAATTAATCCATTTAGATTATCATACATATATTTATTTTATCTAATTAATTACACACTTTAACTTTAATTTAACATGCATTTTAATTAACACGATAATATTAACCACTTAATTAACTAACAACATCAACTAATTAATTACCTAATTTCACACACACATATTTATATTTATATTTTTTTATTTTTTATTTTTTATTTTATTTTTTTATTTATATATATATATATATATTTTTATTTTTTTCGGAGGGAATAATCAAGGATCAAAAATCACCATTTTCATTTTATGCCGGGGTTCGGGACCTGGTGTCTACACCAAGTCCACTTAAGAGGCAAATCTCCAAGTCCTCTTAAGAGGAAAATCCTTCAAAGTCCTCTTAAGAGGAAAAATCCTTCAAAGTCGTCTTAAGAGGCAAATCTCAAAATCCACTTAAGAGACAAATCTTCAAAGTCCTCTTAAGAGGCAAATCTCCAAGCCCTTTTAAGAGGCAAATCTTCAAAGTCCTCTTAAGAGGCCAATCTCCAAGTCCTCTTAAGAGGCAAAATCCTTCAAAGTCCTCTTAAGAGGCAATTCTCTAAGTCCTCTTAAGAGGCAAATCTCTAAGTCCTCCTAAGAGGCAAATCTCTAAGTAATCTTAAGAGGCAAAATCCTTCAATGTTCTCTTAAGATGTAAATCTCAAAGTCCTCTTAAGAGGCAAATCTCCAAGTCCTCTTAAGAGGCAAATCTTTCAAAGTCCCCTTAAGAGGCAATTCTCTAAGTCCTCTTAAGAGACAATTCTCTAAGTCCTCTTAAGAGGCAAATCCTTCAAAGTCATGTTAAGAGGCAAAATCCTTCAAAGTCCCCTTAAGAGGTAAATCTCCAAGTCCTCTTAAGAGGCAAATCTCCAAGTCCTATTAAGAGGCAAATCTCAAAGTCCTCCTAAGTGGCAAATCTCCAAGTCCTCTTAAGGGGCAAAATCCTTCAGAGTCCTCTTAAGAGGCAATTCTCCGAGTCCTCTTAAGAGGCAATTCTCCAAGTCCTCTTAAAAGGCAAATCTCAAAGTCCTCCTAAGAGGCAAATTTGCAAGTCCTCTTAAGAGGCAAATCTCCAAGTCCTCTTAAGAGGCAAATCCTTCAAAGTCCTGTTACGAGGCAAAATCCTTCAAAGTCCTCTTAAGAGGCAATTCTCTAAGTCCTCTTAAGAGGCAAATCTCAATGTCCTTCTAAGTGGCAAATCTCCAAGTCCTGTTAAGAGACAAAATCCTTCAAAGTCCTCTTAAGAGGCAATTCTCCAAGTCTTCTTAAATGGCAAATCTCAAAGTCCTCCTAAGAGGCAAATTTCCATGTCCTCTTACGAGGCTAATCTCCAAGTCCTCTTAAGAGGAAAATCCTTCAAAGTTCTGTTAAGAGGCAAAATCCTTCAAAGTCCTCTTAAGAGGCAAATCTCCAAGTTGTCTTAAGAGGCAAATCTCCAAGTCCTCTTAAGAGGCAAATCTCTAAGTCCTCTTAAGAGGCAAATCTCAAAGTCCTCCTAAGTGGCAAATCTCCAAGTCCTCTTAAGAGGTAAAATCCTTAAGAGTCCTATTAAGAGGCAATTCTCCAAGTCCTCTTGAAAGGCAAATCTCAAAGTCTTCTTAAGAGGCAAATTTCCAAGTCCTCTTAAGAGGCTAAATCCTTCAAAGTCCTTTTAAGAGGCAATTCTCCAAGTCCTCTTAAGAGGCAAATCTCGAAGTCCTCTTAGGAGGCAAATGCTTCAAAGTCCTCTTAAGAGGCAAATCTCCAAGTCCTCTTAAGAGGCAAATCCTTCAAAGTCCTCTTAAGAGGCAAACCCTTCAAAGTCCACTTAAGTGTCAAATCCTTCAAAGTCCTCTTAAGAGGCAAAATCCTTCAAAGTCCTCTTCAGAGGCACTTCTCCAAGTCCTTTTAAGAGGCGAATCTCAAAGTCCTCTTAAGAGGCGAATCTCAAAGTCCTCTTAAGAGGCGAATCTCAAAGTCCTCTTAAGAGGCGAAACATCCAAAGACCTTTTAGAGGCACTAATCAGCAAATTATAAAAAATCCTCCAGGGGGCAACCGTTCTCTAGGGAAAACCTAACTATCCTTCAAAGGGCATCTATCCGAGATTAGCTTAACGGGGTGCAACACGGCAATAAGGCGACATTAGTTGGACACCAAGAACGTAGCTTAAAATGTCAACAATTTGGCATTAATCAAACCCGCCACAATCATAAGCCATAGCACAACGAAAGGTAAGGACTACCTCAGGTATGCATTTCTTTCCTTTTCTCTGAATTTTGGCTCACCTAGGCACCCATGCACTAACTTCCCCAAAATTAGGTGCAACTGTAGACACCGGGTCCTGAGGCAGCCCAAATCAGAGGTTACCCAATGATGAAATTAACGCCTGTTGACAGGCAAAAAAGTAGAAAGTGATGATTTCCTTGTCAAATTTACCTTTTAGAAATAAAAAATAAAAAAAAATAAAAAATAAAAATAAAAATAAAAAAAGGAGTTAGGGAACTATAATATTTTAGTCAAAGTTGTCTCTTTTTAAAAAAAAAAAAAATTGGCCATTTGCGGCAGCCGGCGCGCGAGGGGAAACCTCCCTTGCATGCCAGGCGAGCGCCCAGCGCGTAGCACGCGCACGCTGGCACTAGGGCGCTCGCCCCTGCATTGTGAGACACGCGCGCGCGCGACGGGTGAGGCGCCGCTCGTCCGCACGCACGCGACGGGAGAGGCGCCTCTCGCCCCACGTGTCCGCGTGACGGGCGAGGCGCCTCTCTTTGCGCATACGGGTGCGATGGGCGAGGTGCCTCTCGCCCTGCGTGCGTGCGTGACGGGCATGGTGCCTCTCGCCCTGCGTGCGTGCGTGACGGGCATGGCGCCTCTCGCCCAGCATGCGTGCGATGGACGTGCCGCCTCTCGCCCTGCGTACGCGCGTGATGGGCGAGGCGCCTCTCGCCCCACGCGGGTACGATGGGCGAGGCGTCGCTTGTCCGTCCTCGCCTACTAGCCCTCGGCTCGCGCGTTGGCGTCCCGTCACTCGCCAGTGACGGGCGTCGGCCGCTGCAGTTTGCCCAAATTCGCCGAGAATGCAATTTTTGGCCTTTTTCATGATTTTTTCCCGAAATTGATTTTTTATCCCAATTTTTGGTATTTTCATAATTTTTTTTTTTTAAATTTTGAAATTAATAAATTAATTTTTATTTTATTTATCCTTAAGATAAATATCGAAGATTTAATTTTATCTTTTTTTGAATTCAAAAGGATTTGATTTTATCTTTAAATCTAATTTGAATTTAAAAATATTTATTTTTTTTTCTAAAATCAAATTTGAATTCATATAGATTTGATATATATCTTTAAAAATAATTTAAATTTAAAAAGATTTGATTTTTAAATTTTAATTTTAAAAAGATTTGATTTTTAAATTTTAATTTTAAAAAAATTTGATTTTGAATTTAAATTTCAAAAAGATTAGAATTTTTTATCTTTATCCTCTTTAACCATATAAATAGGAGGCTGGGGATCAAGAAAAGGATTCAGATTTTTTTACTTTTCATTTCTTCTTCTTAAATAGAATTCTCTCTACATTTTCTTGAGTTTCCTTCTTCAAATAAATTTCTTAAGGTTTCAAAAATCAGTTTTCAATCGAATAATCCTTCTTGAGACAAGGAAAATAATTCTTTGTTCTTGAGAATTGTTATTTTCTTTCATTATTTATTTTTAAGTAGTTTTCTTTCTTCCAATAAAACTCCAACTTTTATTATTTTCAATTCTAATTTTGCGGATTAAAGTAAGGAAATCAATCATATTTTTTCTTCATCGAGTTCGAATTTTGAGGGTAAATATTCTGGGTCCAATCCTACTTTTCTTTTATTTTCTTTTATTTACTTACAGTCATTTTATCAACATATAGATATTTATATCTATTGCTTATATATTTATTTTATTTCTGATATTTTCTTTTATTATCATTATTTTATTTCATTGTCACACTCACGCGCTATTTGTTTTTCTTGTGAGTTTATTTATTTCTATTGAATACGGGGCGCTGAGAAGGGGAGCCCACTAGGATGATTCGGGGACACCAATTTGGTTTATTTTCTTTACACTGTCTCCTTTTGGTTTATTTTTATTTCCAATTTATTGCAAATATTTCATTTAGCTCGCTAATGTAAAAATGGCTAAAGGTTTCTACAAATAAATGGGATTTTCCTAAATAAAATAGGATCAATATCCTGATTTTCTGTCCAAACAAAATGGATATCTTAATATTATTTTTCTCTAAATATGCATGCGAAGACCAATGTCTTCATACTTAATTGAATATCCCGCTTTGTGCATGTTTCCTTTTTTGCTCATTTACAATGGGGGTTGTATTCTGCACCATGTTTTTTTGTAAACTATTGTATTTTTGATTTACTTTATTTTGAGCTTACTTTATTTAATGCTTTCCTTATATGTCCAACTTGTGCTTTAATTAACAGCATTAAATTGAATGACAAATGGGATGAAACATTAAATTCAAAACTCAATTATACTTTAACCAAGATATGAATAAATGGGAAGTCCCAAACCTTCTCTGGTCTTAGGCTCAACGAGGTTAGAGAGCCATCTCAATGTTCTATTGGGATGGGGCCTCCAAAATATCTCTTGTTGCCCAATATAGGGCCAATTTGCATTATCTTAGGCTCCATGAGATTAGATGATCTTTCCAGTTTTTTATTGGAAAGAGGTGTCCAAAATATCTCGGGCTTGCCCAAAATAGACATATATGCATCGTCTTACGCTTCACGAGTTTAGACGATCCTCCCAATAATCTATTGGTAGGAGGTGTCCAAAATATCTCATTGCCCAAAATAGACACACATGTGCTGTCTTAGGCTCAGTGAGGCTAGACGACCTTTCCCAATATTATATTAGGTGGCGACTCCAATAAAACTCCTTGTTGCCCAAACTAGATGCACTTGTAAAATTTCTTACAAGTTCCATGAACCTCTCTCGATTACCCTAAAAGCGGGTTTTTGGGGCCTTCCGGGGTTCGGCGCGTGTCACACCTACATCTAGACAATATAGACTAGTCATGCATTTTACATGCAAATTACTTAAAAAGAAAAGAAAAGAGTAGAAAAATATGACAAACTAACCTAGTGGGCGACGAATTGCACCGAAAAAAAAAACTTGACGAAGTGTGAAAAAATTGGTTCCAAGTGTGTGTGACGGTGTAAGGATCATTTTGGCGCAAGTGGTGCACAAAATGGATAAAAAAGAGAGAGAAGAGGGCAAAAAATGCAGGGAGGGCTTCTGGGACCCCCGTTTTCATGTCTTTAGGTTCACTTATCAAGAATTATCCCCTTTACCCGAGGAGTTTGCTATGATCATTGGGGCGAGGATTTCGCTTGGCACCTCTCCTTATATCCCGACTTGTGGTTTCATACGTGCGAGGGATATCGCACTGATGTTGGGCATTTCTTCTGCCGTTGCCACTCAGCTGGCCCCTCAGGGAGCAACCTTTGCTCTAGAACTGTTGGTTGAGGCGCTGGAGGGCTATTCTAACATGTCTACCTTTCAGGCCAGCGTTGTTTTATTGTTCTGGCTCTCTAGATTTTTGACGGTGACTTCTCCGGATTTAACTGGTGACTTTTGACTATTTGGGATAGTAGATGACATTCATTACGGGCTCACCCCATTTCCTCTGATTCTGGCTGAGACGATCATGAGTTTAGACTCTGTCTGCGTCGATCCTTCTGTTGCATTTACTGGGAGTCCCTTATTACCCCAGGTACATCATTATTATTTTTTAAAGGTAGTGTGCCCCTTGAGGGTTTTCACACTAGCTTTTCTTAGCGGGAAATGCGTCCTTTCGAATTTTCACATAACCTTATACCTTATTTGTGCTTGGATTGGAGCCTACCCATTACAACGGCTTTTCTTAATTAATTAATTAATTTTTTTCCAGATTTGGCTAGAGGAGAAATTGCAGCTTTTGTCGGAACCTCCTCCCAAGGCGATTGGCCAATATTCACCGAGGCATTTCTTACCTCGGCAGAGATTGTATGCTTTTGCCTCTCCCGATGAGGGTGTTACCAGGTTAAGTGAGATGGTAGATGAGGACATCAGTTTTATGAGCGCTTGGCTTCAGGTTACCACTGTGACTATTGACAGTTCCTCTGGGTGTGTTCCAGTGTACGGGCTATAGGAGGTAACTTTCTACATCACTGCCCTTTGCACCTGACAGTTTGGGGTAACTCCGGACGTCGTGAGGCTCCTTTTAGTCTTCCAGGGCGGCGTTTTATCTCCAGCCTTCAAATCTAGATATCCCTCCCTGTGGGCAAGGCTGTCAGTGAACAGTATCCCATCTTCTGTCAGAGATTGTGTAACACCCCAAAAAGGGCCTAGTCGAAATTTTGAGCGATAAGTCGTGGTATTAAGGGTATTTCCGTAATTTGTGTAAGAGGAAAATTTGGATATTAAGGATTTTGTGCAAGGAAATTAATTAAGTATGTTAAGAGGAGAAATATTACGGTGTGTAGGTGGTGTATGGATGTAGGGTATGTTATTTGGGACTAATCTAGTGTGTGCTTGTAATGTATGGGAGTAGGATGTAAGTGAATTTTTAAGAAAAGTTATAGTGTGAGTTGAGTATGGTACCTTGGAGATATTATTGTAAGAGAGTGTTAATGTGTGGATGGTGTATGGTGCAAGGAGGAATAAGTCAAAAGTGGGTTTTGTTGGTCCATTAGGAGGATGCCATGTGGACTTGGTAGGTGTGTGTGCATTAAATGAAAAGAAAGAGGAAAAAGGGAAATAGAAGAGAGAGAAAGAAAAGGGCAGATTTTGCCTTGCCTTTCCCGTTCTCCTCTCTTCTTTGGTTCTTCTTTCTCATTTCTTTTCTATTTTTTGCTCTCTCTCTTTCTTTGCATGTGGGTTTTCCTCAAGTTTTAAGCTAGGGTTTGTGTTGTGAAGGATTTGAAGAGGTAAGTTGGAGTTTTGGGATTTCTTGTGTTTGGATTTTGTTTCCTCTTCTTCTTTGGTTTTGTTTAAGTTAAGGATTGTGGAAGTAATTGTGGGTTTTGATTGTGTGCAAGTTTTGAGTATCAAGAGTAAGATTAAAGGATAAGAGAAAGTGGGCTCTTGAAGGTTGAAGATTACATCGGCAATTTGAGGTTTGGGAGCTTTGATTTCTTCATTTGTGTTTGAGTTGTCATTGGCCTAATTCTCCTTGGATCATGAGTTGGTATTGTTGTTTGTTTTCTAGAACTTTGAGTGCTTGATATGAGTTTATGCATGAATTAATTTGAGGAAATGTGTTAGTAATCCATGTATTTGTTTGAGATAAATGCATATGTGGGTTGGTATTGAAAGGCATGAGTTTGGTGATTTTAGTAATCCTGTTCAGTTCTCTTTTGACCTCCGTTCATTGTTTCTGTCCTAGGTGTCGTTATAGAGCTCTAAATCGTGTGATTCTTGAGTCATTAGAACCATGACTTCCATGTCTTTAAAAATCCTAGAAATAGCCTTGGGCTAATTATTGCTCTAAGATCCTGAAATTTTGATAAACTCGTAGCGTCTCTACTTGTATCGGGTTGTCTGACCAGTATGGGTTTTGGAGATCATATCTGGAGTTATAGATGTTCTTTTGATCTGAAATTTATTGCATTTGAACGTTAACATCCTAGGGAACATTTGTTAAGAAGGAAGTTTTGGCTAAAAATGAGGTTTAGAGGTCGGTTTAGGCAACACAAGTCCGGAGGCGTAAACAGTCTTTTTCGGGTTCTGAGATGAGCCTCTGTCGCGATCGCGACAAGGGTCGCGACCTCGCGACAGAAAAACCTATATTAGCCTTTATTTCTTCATTTTTGAGCCCTCGATTGATTCGGATCAATCCCGTACCTTCCCCTCAGCTTTTTATGCATGTTTAGGGTAATTAATGGTTGTATAAGCAATTGTCTTTGGGAGAAACTTAGGAGTATGATTAAGGTTGGTGATTTAGCTAGTAAATAATGATAGATATAACTTTGTGAAGGATAAGGATTAATATGTGTTAATCTTATGAGTAACCTAAGCATGATGTATCACATGTTTGAATGCATTTAACTTGGGTGCGATTGAGACGAATGACGAATAATGTTGTTGTTATAGATTGTGTATATGGATATTGTTAGTGGTATGTTTTATCGAAATTCTTGATACGGATGTTGTATTTATGTTGTCAATGATGTGTGGCTTGCTGGAGATGAGGTAAGAGACCTTTGGTTATGTTTCGAGTGTGTGTAGGTGAGTATGAGGAAGGAAAGATTCTGCAGAATTCTGTAGATTTTCGGAATCATGACTCTGTCGCGATCGCGACACTGTCGCGAGCGCGATAGAGACCGGTGATTCTGATGCTGTACCATCGCGAGCACGCGACGTTGTCGCGAGCCCGCGATAGCAATAGCTTGTGTGTTCTCTGTCGCGAGCGCGACAACCGTCGCGATCGCGACAGAGCACATTGTTGGCTTGTGCTATCGCGAGCACGCAACTTGTCGCGACCCCGCGATAGCAATGCTTGCCCTCTGTCGCGATCGCGAGCGCGACAAAGCCGGGCCCTTCTCTCCTTCCCGCGATCGCGAAGTCCGTCACGCGCGCGCAGCGAAGAGACTATGGTCTCTGTCGCGAGCGCGACAGATGTGTTCTGCCGAATGAGTTTTCTGTGGTGATTCCAATGTTTGAATTCCGAACTTGTGGTACCTTTAGGTTTATAATTGGACTATTTTATGAAGTATGTTAATATAATTGGATATATTATGCATATCTATACTTATGATCTCTCTCTGAGATTAATATGTTATGCTTAAAGAGTAAATTGTGTGATGCATGATTGGCTTTATGAACTTATTCATATGTCTCACCTATTGCTGATTATGCATAATGATATAAATTGTGTGATTTGAAATATGATTTGTATTATGCACGACCTGCGAGAGTCAGTCTAGTGGATAGTTAGGCATGCCTAAAAGAGTCTTCCGCTGCAGCTTCCGTTATCGTTTGGACCCCGATCAGGTCCCCGTTTGGTTCCTCGCGAACCCCTTTAATGTGTTTGGATCTTGTTTAAGATCCTTCCGAAAATGTTTGTGAATGAAAATTGAAATGGTTTTCGATTTGTACCCATAAGGTACTTTCCGTAATCGATTGGTACCCGTAAAGTACTTTCCGTTCACTCGTTATCCACTATTTTGAGTCAACAGGTATTCTGTTGTTTTGCCTAATATGAACAAGAGAATGTGACCTCCGAATGAACATGATAATGATTTGAGGAATCAGTTTCTATGTATACGAACGTGACTCTTGGCTTGGGAATGTATGTCTGTATTATGTAAGTATGATTTTTATATCTGACACCATTATCCGCACTTGCCATGTGATGTGTTATAAGTTTCAGAATGCTTTGAATGTAATTTGACTTTTGTATATACGTATGTGAATCAGATCAGTTGTAATGTTAAGTATGTAAATTGACATGTTTGAGATTGTAATCTTGACCTCTTGATTACTTTGAAACTAGTGCTATGATATATGCTTCCTGAGTTTATACCAGTGTAGTGACTGCGGAATATTGGCATGTTATTTTATGTATTAGAGTTGCGCAGCTGAAGTGTGGTGCTTTGGATGTTGTCCCTTGGGTTTTGGCTAGTGTGTGTATGACATGACAAAAATATGTTTAGGTAGATAATGTTCTCGGCCTGATAGTTGGGTGCATTACTATATGATAATTGTATTGCATGTGAATGGGTTTTCCGTTAAATGCATGAGTCCTTGGCATGATAGTCGTATGTGTATATGAACTTCCGAATGCCTGGCTTTCCTATACAAGCTTATTTATCCATCTATTGTGATTATTTGTATATGCCATTTGTGTATGTAATTTGTTCTGGCGACCATTGTGAATGGTCGTCCATATTGCTTGTGTGTTCTCCCCACTAAGCGTTTATCGCTTAGCACGGGCTCTTTTCCCGTGCAGGTGGCAGGTTTGGTTCGGTTCGAGTCGTGCATCTGCAAGGTCGGCCACATAGGAGTTAGAAGCGTTTTGTTATTTTGTTCAGCTTCTGTATTTCGGATTCTATAATTTTGTAGCCTTTTTCTTATGTATTTGGTTATGTAAAGGATATTATTGTAATTAGGTTCTCAGTTATTCCTCAGTCTTATCTTTCGCCTTATGCTTCCGCTGAGTGATTATATATACGTATGTGAGATAATGTTTGTTCAGCTTTTGTTTCTTTAAAGTTTTAATTTCCGCTGTATTTTCATAGGTATGTTATGTATAAATGTATGTTTCCGCTTAGTGTATGCGTGCATGTATGTAAGTGAGCATCGGGTAGCGCGCCCGCCGGTGCCCTTCCAACCGGGGCGACGGTGGGGGTGTTACAAGTTGTGGTATCAGAGCGCCGGTTTGGCGGTTCTGGGTGTGTTATTTGTTATATGTCGTGTCTTTGAATGTGAGTCAGTTTGTGTTGTGGCCTATTGCAGATGCAGTTGTGTAGTGTATGTTTGCGTAGTGTTTAGATGAAGGATTAGTGAGATGTCGGTGGTAGTGAGTGATATAAGACTATGGGTATAGGATGAGTTTGAGGTGTGACTTTGTATACCTGTCAGCTATTCCCTTAGAATCAAGTGAACATAAGCATACTGAAGCATGGGGATGGGAAAAAGTGCATTATTATAACTCACGTTACATCTTCGCATCAACTTGCATACATAAATCATTACATAGCCATTTTATCTGCATCCCTCATCTGTTTGTGAAAAGCATCATTATATGTATTCATTGAGAAAGGCTGACAGGATATACTTTGATTGATTGATGTTAGGAAGAAGTGTATGGACAAGAGTGTAATGCGTTAAGAACTGTGAAGTGCTCGAGGTTAGAATCGAGAAGAGAAGGGTGTTAAGGAATTGTATGTTAGTGAAAGAGTTAAGATCCTATGTGTGTCTTGGGTATTAGCGATATGTGTATCAAAGGAATTCGAGGTGTTAGAATTGAGATACTCTATGTGGTTGGTTCTGGTGTGAAGTGTATTTGTTTTGAGAATCGTATGATATGAGTGTGAGCGATTTGAAGATTTGTTAAGAAATTGCCTATGTAAATGATTAGCGGGGAAATTTCGAGGACGAAATTTCTTAAGGGGGAGAGATTTGTAACACCCCAAAAAGGGCCTAGTCGGAATTTTGAGCGATAAGTCGTGGTATTAAGGGTATTTCCGTAATTTGTGTAAGAGGAAAATTTGGATATTAAGGATTTTGTGCAAGGAAATTAATTAAGTATGTTAAGAGGAGAAATATTACGGTGTGTAGGTGGTGTATGGATGTAGGGTATGTTATTTGGGACTAATCTAGTGTGTGCTTGTAATGTATGGGAGTAGGATGTAAGTGAATTTTTAAGAAAAGTTATAGTGTGAGTTGAGTATGGTACCTTGGAGATATTATTGTAAGAGAGTGTTAATGTGTGGATGGTGTATGGTGCAAGGAGGAATAAGTCAAAAGTGGATTTTGTTGGTCCATTAGGAGGATGCCATGTGGACTTGGTAGGTGTGTGTGCATTAAATGAAAAGAAAGAGGAAAAAGGGAAATAGAAGAGAGAGAAAGAAAAGGGCAGATTTTGCCTTGCCTTTCCCGTTCTCCTCTCTTCTTTGGTTCTTCTTTCTCATTTCTTTTCTATTTTTTGCTCTCTCTCTTTCTTTGCATGTGGGTTTTCCTCAAGTTTTAAGCTAGGGTTTGTGTTGTGAAGGATTTGAAGAGGTAAGTTGGAGTTTTGGGATTTCTTGTGTTTGGATTTTGTTTCCTCTTCTTCTTTGGTTTTGTTTAAGTTAAGGATTGTGGAAGTAATTGTGGGTTTTGATTGTGTGCAAGTTTTGAGTATCAAGAGTAAGATTAAAGGATAAGAGAAAGTGGGCTCTTGAAGGTTGAAGATTACATCGGCAATTTGAGGTTTGGGAGCTTTGATTTCTTCATTTGTGTTTGAGTTGTCATTGGCCTAATTCTCCTTGGATCATGAGTTGGTATTGTTGTTTGTTTTCTAGAACTTTGAGTGCTTGATATGAGTTTATGCATGAATTAATTTGAGGAAATGTGTTAGTAATCCATGTATTTGTTTGAGATAAATGCATATGTGGGTTGGTATTGAAAGGCATGAGTTTGGTGATTTTAGTAATCCTGTTCAGTTCTCTTTTGACCTCCGTTCATTGTTTCTGTCCTAGGTGTCGTTATAGAGCTCTAAATCGTGTGCTTCTTAAGTCATTAGAACCATGACTTCCATGTCTTTAAAAATCCTAGAAATAGCCTTGGGCTAATTATTGCTCTAAGATCCTGAAATTTTGATAAAATCGTAGCGTCTCTACTTGTATCGGGTTGTCTGACCAGTATGGGTTGTGGAGATCATATCTGGTGTTATAGATGTTATTTTGATCTGAAGTTTATTTCATTTGAACGTTAACATCCTAGGGAACATTTGTTAAGAAGGAAGTTTTGGCTAAAAATGAGGTTTAGAGGTCGGTTTAGGCAACACAAGTCCGGAGGCGTAAACAGTCTTTTTCGGGTTCTGAGATGAGCCTCTGTCGCGATCGCGACAAGGGTCGCGACCTCGCGATAGAAAAACCTATATTAGCCTTTATTTCTTCATTTTTGAGCCCTCGATTGATTCGGATCAATCCCGTACCTTCCCCTCAGCTTTTTATGCATGTTTAGGGTAATTAATAGTTGTATAAGCAATTGTCTTTGGGAGAAACTTAGGAGTATGATTAAGGTTGGTGATTTAGCTAGTAAATAATGATAGATATAACTTTGTGAAGGATGAGGATTAATATGTGTTAATCTTATGAGTAACCTAAGCATGATGTATCACATGTTTGAATGCATTTAACTTGGGTGCGATTGAGACGAATGACGAATAATGTTGTTGTTATAGATTGTGTATATGGATATTGTTAGTGGTATGTTTTATCGAAATTCTTGATACGGATGTTGTGTTTATGTTGTCAATGATGTGTGGCTTGCTGGAGATGAGGTAAGAGACCTTTGGTTATGTTTCGAGTGTGTGTAGGTGAGTATGAGGAAGGAAAGATTCTGCAGAATTCTGTAGATTTTCGGAATCATGACTCTGTCGCGATCGCGACACTGTCGCGAGCGCGACAGAGACCGGTAATTCTGATGTTGTGCCATCGCGAGCACGCGACGTTGTCGTGAGCCCGCGATAGCAATAGCTTGTGTGTTCTCTGTCGCAAGCGCGACAACCGTCGCGATCGCGACAGAGCACATTGTTGGCCTGTGCTATCGCGAGCACGCGACTTGTCGCGACCCCGCGATAGCAATGCTTGCCCTCTGTCGCGATAACGTCGCGAGCGCGACAGAGCCGGGCCCTTCTCTCCTTCCCGCGATCGCGAAGTCCGTCGCGCGCGCGCAGCGAAGAGACTATGGTCTCTGTTGCGAGCGCGACAGACATCGCGAGCGCGACAGATGTGTTCTGCCGAATGAGTTTTCTGTGGTGATTCCAATGTTTGAATTCCGAACTTGTGGTACCTTTAGGTTTATAATTGGACTATTTTATGAAGTATATTAATATAATTGGATATATTATGCATATCTATACTTATGATCTCTCTCTGAGATTAATATGTTATGCTTAAAGAGTAAATTGTGTGATGCATGATTGGCTTTATGAACTTATTCATATGTCTCACCTATTGCTGATTATGCATAATGATATAAATTGTGTGATTTGAAATATGATTTGTATTATGCACGACCTGTGAGAGTCAGTCTAGTGGATAGTTAGGCATGCCTAAAAGAGTCTTCCGCTGCAGCTTCCGTTATCGTTTGGACCCCGATCAGGTCCCCGTTTGGTTCCTCGCGAACCCCTTTAATGTGTTTGGATCTTGTTTAAGATCCTTCCGAAAAATGTTTCTGAATGAAAATTGAAATGGTTTTCGATTTGTACCCATAAGGTACTTTCCGTAATCGATTGGTACCCGTAAAGTACTTTCCGTTCACTCGTTATCCACTATTTTGAGTCGGCAGGTATTCTGTTGTTTTGCCTAATATGAACAAGAGAATGTGACCTCCGAATGAACATGATAATGATTTGAGGAATCAGTTTCTATGTATACGAACGTGACTATTGGCTTGGGAATGTATGTCTGTATTATGTAAGTATGATTTTTATATCTGACACCATTATCCGCACTTGCCATGTGATGTGTTATAAGTTTCAGAATGCTTTGAATGTAATTTGACTTTTGTATATACGTATGTGAATCAGATCAGTTGTAATGTTAAGTATGTAAATTGACATGTTTGAGATTGTAATCTTGACCTCTTGATTACTTTGAAACTAGTGCTATGATATATGCTTCCTGAGTTTATGCCAGTGTAGTGACTGCGGAATATTGGCATGTTATTTTATGTATTAGAGTTGCGCAGCTGAAGTGTGGTGCTTTGGATGTTGTCCCTTGGGTTTTGGCTAGTGTGTGTATGACATGACAAAAATATGTTTAGGTAGATAATGTTCTCGGCCTGATAGTTGGGTGCGTTACTATATGATAATTGTATTGCATGTGAATGGGTTTTCCGTTAAATGCATGAGTCCTTGGCATGATAGTCGTATGTGTATATAAACTTCCGAATGCCTGGCTTTCCTATACAGGCTTATTTATCCATCTATTGTGATTATTTGTATATGCCATTTGTGTATGTAATTTGTTCTGGCGACCATTGTGAATGGTCGTCCATATTGCTTGTGTGTTCTCCCCACTAAGCGTTTATCGCTTAGCACGGGCTCTTTTCCCGTGCAGGTGGCAGGTTTGGTTCGGTTCGAGTCGTGCATCTGCAAGGTCGGCCACATAGGAGTTAGAAGCGTTTTGTTATTTTGTTCAGCTTCTGTATTTCGGATTCTGTAATTTTGTAGCCTTTTTCTTATGTATTTGGTTATGTAAAGGATATTATTGTAATTAGGTTCTCAGTTATTCCTCAGTCTTATCTTTCGCCTTATGCTTCCGCTGAGTGATTATATGTACGTATGTGAGATAATGTTTGTTCAGCTTTTGTTTCTTTAAAGTTTTAATTTCCGCTGTATTTTCATAGGTATGTTATGTATAAATGTATGTTTCCGCTTAGTGTATGCGTGCATGTATGTAAGTGAGCGTCGGGTAGCGCGCCCGCCGGTGCCCTTCCAACGGGGGCGACGGTGGGGGTGTTACAGATTGCTCTACTATTTCTACCAGCGCTTATAAGAGATGGGTGCTTACAATCGGACCCATCGGCTCAAGCATCTTGTAACGCCTGATCTCCCCTTTGGAAGGATACTGGAGCGCTACGCACACATATACATACACAAACTCAAATCAAAAGAAAGATAACAAATGCATTTAATTAAAAGATAACAAATCCATATACATATAATCATATCGTTTTACAATAGGGATTTGTAAACATTTAACATGTACATATACAAAATAATTGTTCTTTTATAAAATTACATTTGCCAAAACAAAAAATCCAAATACAAAATTAAGTGGAAGACAAAATAACTCCATCTATAGACTTCTAGTGGCCGACTTGTAGATGTTCGATGCCAATTGTACCTACCACCTACACGGGAAAATAACCCGTGCTAAGGGATAACGTTTAGTGGGGAGGAACAAAACAACCAGATATGCATGTACAAATAACTACATTAACCACTTAAAAACTTATCTAAGCAATTAAACATGTAAACAATATTCTACCCATACTTATGCTCAATTATTCATATACGCATTTATAGACAGGTAAACAATGCTTATATAACAACAGAATATGTAATTAATATTTACTCATACTCAAATTAAGCACTCGCATTCAACTACAAGCATCATAGTATATCATGGCATCTTTCATATACATAATCTTATAACATCAATCCGTATTTACTAGACATATAAAGAAATAGCATAACATAAGCATCTCATTACATATGATTTAACAGCAATAAAATCATATCAAACACACAGGTCAGTAAAGCATGTGTCATAATGCTAATCATGAATTCATGTACATCTTATGGTAAAAACATGACATTTCACATATTATTTATTTACAACACATATTAGCCACATATAATAGCCTGACTATACATTAGAGGTGGATATGGTCAATTTTGGATGCTGATAGGACATAATATCCTTAGCATATGGAGACATAGGTCTCAAAACATCTTATAATCATGTATACCCGAAAGTATACCGGAGACCGGAGACCGAAATCATGTGAAATGACCCAAACGGGGCTCATATATAACGTGTAACATATAGCAGCTGCACTCACACCCTGACCTAGATAAGCGCTTATCTATCCACTACTATGACCATTCAGGCTCAAAATAACAACTCATTTGTACTCTAGTATTATTATCATGTAACAAAGAACAAATTAAGTATAATCACATTATGCATGTATGTATACATATATATAATATTGGTCAATATTCGAAGACATAGGAATCATATACATTTAAATCATATATAATATGATTAATCATGAACATATAACTTAATATAAAGAATCCATAAGTTTATACATGTATAAGAAAAATCACGTGATAACCTTATTAACTATGAACTTACGATAGCAAACCAATCAAAAGATTTGGCTGACAATTATCATTTAAGGAAAACCAGGGTTTACACGGCGGTATGCATGTTCTTACCGCCGTGTAACATGCAGAACCCCAAAATTGAATCAATCTAGAGAGCATTTACACGGCAGTATGGTCTATCCTTACCGCAGTGTAGTGCGGCAAACCAGCAACATCACATTTCCAGAGTATGATTACACGGCGGTATTGGGATATCTTACCTCCGTTTAAATCGATAGACCAGCAGAAACATCGATCCATAATGCTTTTACACGGTGGTATGGAGACATCTTACCGCCGTGTAAACACCCCAGACCCAAATTTTCCTAGAAAACTCATTTGCTTGTAAAACCAAACTCAACAAAATTCATCTCAACATGTATATGACTTCAACACAACCTCAACAATTATGCATATACTCTCATTCCATTGGTCATATTTTTAGCATATACCATTATGAAACACATATTCAAAGTTACATTTATCATGCTTAACTTATATTCAAAACCCAACTCAAATACATGTTAAAACACATTCAACAATTCATATTTCCAGAAATTCAAGCAAAAATCATGAAACACATCAAAGCATATAATTCTAACATCTCCAAATCATATACATAAATCTATTAAACACATGCATTTACATGTATCAAAACACACAACTATCAGAAATTGACATATCATTCAATGATCCAGGGAGGATGGATAAATAACTCCCAAACCTAGTTGCAGATCTCCTTCTAACTTCAAGACCCAATCTTTTCTTTCCCTTTGTTCCTCATTTTCTCTTTAGATTCTTGTATAATCGAATCAAAACAAAAACCCAATTAACCCATGCAATCAACACTAGAAATCCAGAACGAAACCAAAAAGGAAGAAGAAGAGGAAGAAACACATTCAACCCAACCACTTACCTCTGTAACCAATTCTTGCTCACAAAATCTCAGCACAAACTAAAAGAAATCAACACATGAAAAACCAAAGAGCAGCAAAGGAAAATGAAGAAAAGAAAGAGGAAGAACGGCATAAGCAGGAAGAAGGAAGCTTCCACGGGAAGCAAGGAAATTTCTGCCTTCTTCCCTCTCTCTTTCTTTCAAATCCATTTAATGCTCTAACCTACCCATCCACATGTCATCCTCCAATTGGACCCCTTTCACATTTTCTTGACTTTCTCTTTTAGTTCTTGGCAAAACCCCTTATAAATCCTTACTCAATTACCAAATGATCACTAATAAAATTCTTTCTGTAAATTCTCTAATAACTCTTTAATTAAGTCCTCAATTAATACCCAATTCCACTTGTATAATTACCCAATTGTCCTTAATAAATCCAATTAACATTAAATTTTCTACTAGGCCACTTTTGGGATGTTACAATTCTCTTCCCCTTAAGAAATTTTGTCCTCGAATTTTCCCTGCTAATCACTTAAATCCCAAATACCAAACCGAACACGAGTGAAAAATTTTAATCATTCAACACTTTCCGAAAGGACCTGTGGGCTCAGGAGTGTTTTCTCTAATCATCGCATACACCCTTGGCCGAACATACTCTCCCGTAGTCCCTAATCGATGCACTATTTTTGATGGCACCTGAGGAGCTCTACCTCTATCCCGATTGCTTCTCGTTGCATTGGATTTACCTCCATTAGCTTTACTCTCTTTTTGACTTTTACTCTCCGGCCGATCAGGACAACTAGCAAACTGATGCTCTATACTCCCACACTTGAAGCACGCTCCAGTGATCTTACGACATGTACCCCAATGTCATCTTTGGCAATGCTCACACTCCGGTGGTCGACTTCCTCTACTAGCATGAGGTGCTACACTTCCAACTTCCGAAGATGCTTGTTCAGTCCCTCTAGTCAATTGTCCGATCGGAACACCTTTGGGCTTCTTATTACTTACAACTCCACTATCGGGTGCTCTTCTCTTTTGTTCTATTCTTTGCTTTATCATTTCAGATTCTTCTAACTTAATCGCTGCTGCCACTAACTGATAATACCCAACTGGTTGCATAACCGCCATAGCCGACAGCGGACCTCTAATCACTTCTCTTAATCCATCTTGAAAGTGCTGACACTTAAAATTCTTAGTTAACAAAGCAGTAGGCACATACTTTGTCAAACGACCGAACTCTTTCTCATAGTCACTAATCGACAAGTTCCTTTGCTTCAAACTTATAAATTCCTTCCACTTGGCCTCTCAATAGGCCTTGGTAACATACTTCTGCTCAAATTCTTGCACAAAAAATTCCCATGTCAATTCAGCTGGTCTCTGTGGGTTGAGAAGCACAAGTTTCTACCAATCATATGCCGACCCTTGCAAAAGTGATATGGCACACACAACTCGTTGATGCGGAGGACAAGCTATCTCTTGTAAAATCCGATCAATCCTCTCTAACCAGAATTCTGCCACATCCGATTGGTCTAAAGAGGTTCCATGGAACTCTTTTGCTCCCCTTTTCCTCATAAGGTCAGAAGGACACTTGGGAGCAGCCAATCTATCCACTAGCTGCAATAGCCTTTGTACCAATGCCGGATTTTAAAATCCAAAACTCGGACCTTTAGCTAGTGCACTCTCACATGCAGGCCTATCCTGTCCGACCGAATTACTTTCGACCGGATTAACACTTTCCATTGTGTCGCCCATAAACTCACTCGGATCTGAATCCATATAAACACTACACAAGACAACATCTGCATTAGACCACAACTCTAGACAGATTCACATACAAGGACTCTACACTAAAACAATCACATAGAACCAGAACCGACTAAACTAGTGCTGTGATACCACAAACTGTAACGCCCCGATGCCCCCTTTGGAAGGATATCGGAGCGCTACGCGCACATATACATATACAAACTCAAATCAAGAGAAAGATAACAAATGCATTTAATTAAAAGATAACAAATCCATATACATATAATCATATCGTTTTACAAAAGGGATTTGTAAACATTTAACATGTACATATACAAAATAATTGTTCTTTTACAAAATTACATTTACCAAAACCAAAAATCCAAATACAAAATTAAGTGGAAGACAAAATAACTCCATCTATAGACTTCTAGTGGCCGACTTGCAAATGTTCGACGCCAACCGTACCTGCCACCTACTCGAAAAAATAACTCGTGCTAAGCGATAACGATTAGTGGGGTGGAACAAAACAACTAGATATGCATGTACAAATAACTACATTAACCACTTAAAAACTTATCTAAGCAATTAAACATGCAAACAATATTCTACCCATACTTATGCTCAATTATTTATATACGCATTTATAGACAGGCAAACAATGCTTATATAACAACAAAATATGTAATTAATATTTACTCATACACAAATTAACCACTCGCATTCAACTACAAGCATCGCAGCATATCATGACATCTTTCATATACATAATCTTACAACATCAATCCGTATTTATAGACATATAAAAAACCAACATAACATAAGCATCTCATTACATATGATTTAACAGCAATAAAATCATATCAAACACACAGGTCAGTAAAGTATGTGTCATAATGCTAATCATGAATTCATGTACATCTTATCGTAAAAACATGACATTGCACATCTTATTTATTTACAACACATATTAGCCACATATAATAGTCTGACTATACATTAGAGGTGGATACGGTCAATTTTGGATGCTGATAGGACATAATATCCTAAGCATATGGAGACATGGGTCTCAAAACATCTTATAATCATATATACCCGAAAGTATACCGGAGACCGAAGCCTCAAATCATGTGAAATGACCCAAACGGGGCCCGCATGTAACGTGTAACATATAGCAGCTGCACTCACACCCTGACCTAGATAAGCGCTTATCTATCCACTACTATGACCATTCAGGCTCAAAATAACAACTCATTTGTACTCTAGTATTATTATCATGTAACAAAGAACAACTCAAGTATAATCACATTATGCATGTATGTATACATATATATAATATTGGTCAATATTCGGAGATATAGGAATCATATGCATTTAAATCATATATAATATGATTAATCATGAACATATAACTTAATATAAAGAATCCATAAGTTTATACATGCATAAGCAAAATCATGTGAAAACACTATTAACTATGAACTTATGATAGCAAACCAATCAAAAGATTTGATTAACAATTATCATTTAAGGAAAAACAGGGTTTACACGGTGGTATGGCATGTTCTTACCGCCGTGTAACATACAGAACCCCGAAATTGAATCAATCCAGAGAGCATGTACACGGCGGTATGGTCTATCCTTACCGCCGTGTAGCGCGGCAAACCAGCAACATCACATTTCCAGAGTGTGATTACACGGCAGTATGGGGATATCTTAACGCCGTGTAAATCAACAGACCAGTAGAAACATCGATCCAGAATGCTTTTATACGGTGGTATGGAGACATCTTACAGCCGTGTAAACACCCCAGACCCAAATTTTCCTAGAAAACTCATTTGCTTGTAAAACCAAACTCAACAAAATTCATCTCAACATGTATATGACTTCAACACAACCTCAACAATTATACATATACTCTCATTTAATTGGTCATATTTTTAGCATATACCATTATGAAACACATATCCAAAGTTACATTTATCATGCTTAACAAATATTCAAAACCCAACTCAAATACATGTTAAAACACATTCAACAACTTAGATTTCCAGAAATTCATGCAAAAATCATGAAACACATCAAAGCATATAATTCTAACATCTCCAAATCATATACATAAATCTATTAAACACATGCATTTACATGTATCAAAACACACAACTATCAGAAATTGACATATCATTCAATGATTCAAGGAGGATGGACAAATAACTCCCAAACCTAGTTGCAGATCTCCTTCTAACTTCAAGACCCAATCTTTTCTTTCCCTTTGTTCCTCATTTTCTCTTCAGATTCTAGTATAATCGAATCAAAACAAAAACCCAATTAACCCATGCAATCAACACCAGAAACCCAGAACGAAACCAAAAAGGAAGATGAAGAGGAAGAAACAAAATCAACCCAACCACTTACCTCTGTAACCAATTCTTGCTCACAAAAACTTAGCTCAAACTAAAGGAAATTAACACATGAAAAACCAAAGAGCAGTAAAGGAAAATGAAGAAAAGAAAGAGGAAGAACAGCACAGGCAGGAAGAAGGAAGCTTCCACGGGAAGCAAGGAAATTTCTGCCTTCTTCCCTCTCTCTTTCTTTCAAATCCATTTAATTCTCTAAACTACCCATCCACATGTCATCCTCCAATTGGACCCCTTTCACATTTTCTTGACTTTCTCTTTTAGTTCTTGGCAAAACCCCTTATAAATCCTTACTCAATTACCAAATGATCACTAATAAAATTCTTTCTTTAAATACTCTAATAACTCTTCAATTAAGTCCTCAATTAATACCCAATTCCACTTGTATAATTACCCAATTGTCCTTAATAAATCTGATAGGAGCTTAATTAATGTATAATTAAGTATAAGTTTAGTATGAGTTTAATTAATTAATTATATAATTAAGTGAATATTTGATGTTATATGTGTTAGTTTATGTATATTAGTATTAGTCTATTAGTTTGTGTGTTTACTGTCATTTGTAGGTGAAAAATGAAGAAAAGAGCAGATGAAGAAGTTAATAGAATGAGATGATCGTGAGAGAGGAACTGATCACGCCGTGACTATGAGTCACGTGACGTGACTTGCTAGAAGAATGTAGAAGAAAGAGGAAAGGAAGAAGAAGCTGAGAAGAGGCGAGTCACGCCGTGAGCTAAGGTAACGTGACGTGATTGTACTAAGAAGAAAGAAGAAAAAGAGAAAGAAAAGGAAAGGAAGAAGGAGCTGCGAGAGAGACGAGTCACGCCGTGACCAGGAGTCACGTGACGTGACTGAAGAAGAGAAGCCAGCAAAGAAAGGAAAGAAAAGAAAGAGAAGAAGAAAGAAGAAGGCACGCCGTGACCAGGGATCACGTGACGTGACGCCACTGAGAGGCTAGGAAAGGAAGGGAAAAGAGAAGAGAAGAGAAAGAAGAGGAGAAGAGGCGAGACGTGAGCGCCAGTCACGCCACACGCGAGGAAAGCACGCCGTGATGGGGAGTCACGCGACGTGACTGGCCAGAGAGGGAAGCGAAAACCGAAGAGAAGAAAGAAGGAAGAAATGGGCAAGCGCGTTCTGTCGCGAGCGCGACAGCGTTGCGATCGCGACAGAGGCGACCGTTGGACGGTTTTCAGCCAAAAGTCACTTGGAAAATCACCTTCTTTCACCCAAAGTTTGCAACCATTCTCAAGGGTCATTTCAAGAGACACAAGCTTTCAATTATTTTCTATAAATATGTAGTTTAACTGTAGTTTTAAAAAACAAGAGACAATAATATTGGATGAATTTTTAGTAAAGTAATTTTCTGTATTTTTAGTTGAACAATATTCTTTAGTTTTATTTTTTAGTTCTATGTATTGAAGAAGAAGATCAAGGAGGAGAAAATTTATTTCAAGAGATTGAGAAAAGGGTTGAAGAACTTCTATCTTGTTCTCTTATTTTTAATTCTTCTCCACTATTTTTATGAATATCATTTTAATGAACTTACATATTATAATTCTTTCTATTTCTATCTATTTTCATAGTCTTTCATTGTAGATTCTCTATTAATATCTTTTGCATGATCTTTACAAGTTAAAGTAATTCGAGAGTTTGCTTTATCTGACATTTAATAGAGATTCATTATCAAGGTATATTCAAGAGATTGGTATATTGAGATAATTGCTATAGGTTAGTGATTATTCTTAAAATATGTAATTAGAAACCTCTAATTCATTAATGAAAATTGTGAGTTAGAATTTTAATTATATGTTTTAGGCATTTTAATTCATGTCGAGAGAGTGAGTTAAAAGTTTATTCTAACTTGGCTTGCATGAAAGATGAAAGATGTTAATCTAAATGATGGAATCAAGTTCATTGTTTTTAATTCTTCATGATTTATTTTATCTTCTTTTGACTATCATTAACTAGGTTTAATAAGTTTACATATTAGATTAAATTAGAACCACTTCTCTATCATTTTATAATTGTAAACAAGATTAAAATCAATGAGTAATAGTGTGTAACACGTTCCCTGTGGGATCGATATCTAAAGTACTATTGCGGTACACCGTATACTTGCGGTATGTTGCATCATTAGAAAAATGCACAACAAGTTTTTGGCGCCGTTGCCGGGGAACGGTTGTTTGCCATTGTAAAAATTGATTTATGATTTTGGATTACAATATTTTCTTTTGTTTTAATTTATTTGTTTGTTTTCGTTTAATTTTGTGTTTTGTTTGTGTTTTGTTTTTGGCTTACAGAATTTGTGGTTTACTTAGTTTTATTTTCTTTTTAAATATATTTTATGTTGTGTTAGATTTGTATAGATAGATTTATGTATTAAATTTTGTATTCTAGTTTCTTTTGTTACTAACACATTTGTTTTATTTTACAGCTAATTTAGTAAGACTAGATTTGTTTAATAAATATATTAAAAAAATAAATAAATAAAAAAAAAAAGCAAAGAAGAAAAAAATTAAGAAAATAAAAATTTTATGAAGACGTTGGCTTCTGTCGCGATCGCGGCAAGTATCGCGATCGCGACAGAAGGCGATGAAGCAAAAAAGTAAGCCATTTCTGCAGGGAGCACGGCGTGATTCATCTTCACGTGACGTGACGATCTTAGGATGAGGGACTTCGCCCAGGTAAGGCCGAAGCGTCACGGCGTGATGTACCTTCACGCGACGTGACGCTCTTTGGTTTTCGCTTGAGTGGAATTCGCCCAGGTATGTGGAGAGCGTCACGCGTCGTGACTTTGCCTCACGACGTGATGCGTTAAGTGCAGACTCAGGTAAGTTTTAAATGTTTTCTTTATTTTCTGATTTCACTTATTATTTTTTCTATTATTTGGTTTTATTTTATTTTCTTTTCTGATTTAGATTATTAAATTCAATTACATTACTTTAATTAAACATTTAAGCTTTTAAACACAAGAAAAGAAAAAAATTAAAAGCGGGAATTAAATTTTTGAACCCTAAAAGTCGTGACCCTTCCTTACCTTTCATCTTCTTTCTCATTTCACTGTTCTTTTTCTTTCCTTAACTCAGGTCACGACTTAAAAGACTCTCATTAGCCACTTTTTCTTCTTCGTTTCCTCATTTCACCAAGAAATTTCGAACTTCCATCCTCTGTTCTCCTTGCGTTTTTCTTGTTCTCTGTTTTAGCATTCTATTTCTCTTCTACTTTCTTCAAGTAAAGCTTGATTTAGGGATTTCGGGTTTTGCATTCTCTTTACAGGTTTGTTAATGTATTTTCATTTTTCTTTTTCATTTCTTCTTTCCCTAAACCCATTTAATTTCTGTATGTTCATGCATAATCACATTTCGTTTATAATTTGTTCTCTGTTTCTATTACTGTTTCGTTTATCTATTTAGTTTTGGTTTTGTGTATTTGGTTTTGTTAATTTCTCCTATTGTTTTCAGATTTACTTCTCTATATTTATCATTGTCTGTTTACCCAAACAATCGAAAATGGTGAGAACAAAGAACCCCACTGTTCCCAGAACTGAGCAAGAAGAGCAGGAAGTTGAAGTGGTGAACATTGCTTCTCATTATGGTGCTTTATTTCCCATTTTTTCTGTAGACGAAGGCAGTAAGTATTTACTACTTCGTAACAGGTATTTGGTGCACTGTAAGTTTTTTCCTGACTCTTTACTTAATCAAATTGGTATGCTAGAAGTAGTTAATGACATGTTAAGAGTATGTGGATTGTTTAAATTTGCTTCTATGCGTGAAAATGTGCGTCCTGATTTAGTTTTAGAATTTTATACCACATTAAAAAAGAATGCTGATAATGAGAATTGGTTAGACTTTAGGATGGCTGGTATACCTTATACTTTAACCTATTTTATGATGAATAGGATATTTAGATTTTCTCAAGCTGGTTTGACCGAGCCACCTAAATCTTTTAAGCCACATGAATTTTGGACATTTTTGACTGATTTACAAACTCGTTATAGAGCTAGGGATGCTAAATCCATGTTTATTAAAGATTTAAGGTATTGGATTTTGCATAGGATTTTAGCTTCTTTAGTTTTTAATAGGTCCGAATTCAATAGAGTTTCATATAATGAATTGTTTTTGATGTGGTGTGTACATAAACGCAAGGACGTATGTTGGCCTTTTTGGATAGTAAGTCAATTGTTGCAATGTGTACATAAACATGATTCGCCTTTAACACATGGGCATGTTATTTCTAGTATTGCAACTAATTTAAATGCTGATTTTGATGCTTATTATAGAGTTTTTCCTTGCCATTATTTTAATAAGACTATGTTAGTTCGTGGAGAAATTGTTGGCAATAATTTTCAGGAAATTCCTGCACGTGCTCGATCATGTTGGCGGGATATTGCGGGAAATGCTGCGCCACAAGTTGAGGAACAAGATGAAGAAGGTGAGGAGGAGGCAAGTGAAGATGAGGAGATGGCAGCTATCCCACCTGCTGCAGCTACTGCACCTGAAGTGGGTTCATCTAGCCAAAATATTCCCTCAATGCTATCTAATATGCAAGAGCAATTATCTTCCATTGAGCGACGTCAAAGGAGGCTGGAGTACAAGTTTGATAACTTCTTAATGCAATCGGGTTTTCGGGTTCCTTCACCTCCACCTTCACCATGATAGGGGAGTTTTCTTTTTATTCATTTCATTTATTTCTTTTTATTTGTTTTTGTGTGTCATTCCTACACATTGAGGACAATGTTGGTTCTAAGTGTGGGGGAGTGACTGTGTTGTGATGTTTGTGACTGTGTTTGTGAGTTTATATATTATGTATGTAAATTGCATGATTGTTTTTGTTTGTGTGTTTTTATATTTCAATTAGACTTTTAAGTAAACTTTATTATAAAGCATTGTTTATTTGGTATATTGTATAGGTTGTTAAGTCATTTATCTTTGATACTCATTTTTATCAGTTTTTCAAAATGTTTTAGGATGTGTTTTAAGTTTTTCAAATTATTTTGTTTTACTTATTTCAACATTATAGATTATTTAGTCTTTTTAACTAACCATGTTTTTAAAGTTAGAATTTACTCATTTAGTTTATAATTTTCAATTTCTAGTTGTTTAAGGAAACTATAGCCATAATACTTACCCTTTTTTCTTTTCAATAATGGATGAGGACTAAAAATAAAAAGACAAAAAGTTAAAAGTGGGATGGAGCATAAAATGCACCCACTAAAGTCATATAAAAAAAAAAAAAAATAAAAGCAAGATATATATCAAAAATTGCAAAAATATGGGATGGAGCGTAAAACGCACCCATATACTTTCTCTTGCTAGAAATCAAAAAGATAAATCAAAGAAAAAGAAAAAGTAAAGTCTAAAAATGCCATGAGATTGGATTAAGGGTAAGTGAGCTCAAAATGTCCTAAGTGCAACTAGTAGCTTGAGAATTTAAACTTTATGATTAAATTTTCTTTCTTTATTTCATGTTTAGTTTTAATAGACTTCATACTCTTTATGTTGGCATTAGTAAAGTTAAGTATTTTGTTGAATTTGAAATGCATACTCTTAAATTTTGACTTACTGATTTTATTATGAGTGTATGAGATATTTTGGTTCTTTTCAATTCTATTACATGTGCTAAATAACAGTGTTTTGTAGTAATTTTTACTGGTTATTAAATTTTCTTATTTCTTTGATCTTGCTTGAGGACAAGCAAGGGTTTAGTGTGGGGGAATTTGATAGGAGCTTAATTAATGTATAATTAAGTATAAGTTTAGTATGAGTTTAATTAATTAATTATATAATTAAGTGAATATTTGATGTTATATGTGTTAGTTTATGTATATTAGTATTAGTCTATTAGTTTGTGTGTTTACTGTCATTTGTAGGTGAAAAATGAAGAAAAGAGCAGATGAAGAAGTTAATAGAATGAGATGATCGTGAGAGAGGAACTGATCACGCCGTGACTATGAGTCACGTGACGTGACTTGCTAGAAGAATGTAGAAGAAGGAGGAAAGGAAGAAGAAGCTGAGAAGAGGCGAGTCACGCCGTGAGCTAAGGTAACGTGACGTGATTGTACTAAGAAGAAAGAAGAAAAAGAGAAAGAAAAGGAAAGGAAGAAGGAGCTGCGAGAGAGACGAGTCACGCCGTGACCAGGAGTCACGTGACGTGACTGAAGAAGAGAAGCCAGCAAAGAAAGGAAAGAAAAGAAAGAGAAGAAGAAAGAAGAAGGCACGCCGTGACCAGGGATCACGTGACGTGACGCCACTGAGAGGCTAGGAAAGGAAGGGAAAAGAGAAGAGAAGAGAAAGAAGAGGAGAAGAGGCGAGACGTGAGCGCCAGTCACGCCACACGCGAGGAAAGCACGCCGTGATGGGGAGTCACGCGACGTGACTGGCCAGAGAGGGAAGCAAAAACCGAAGAGAAGAAAGAAGGAAGAAATGGGCAAGCGCGTTCTGTCGCGAGCGCGACAGCGTTGCGATCGCGACAGAGGCGACCGTTGGACGGTTTTCAGCCAAAAGTCACTTGGAAAATCACCTTCTTTCACCCAAAGTTTGCAACCATTCTCAAGGGTCATTTCAAGAGACACAAGCTTTCAATTATTTTCTATAAATATGTAGTTTAACTGTAGTTTTAAAAAACAAGAGACAATAATATTGGATGAATTTTTAGTAAAGTAATTTTCTGTATTTTTAGTTGAACAATATTCTTTAGTTTTATTTTTTAGTTCTATGTATTGAAGAAGAAGATCAAGGAGGAGAAAATTTATTTCAAGAGATTGAGAAAAGGGTTGAAGAACTTCTATCTTGTTCTCTTATTTTTAATTCTTCTCCACTATTTTTATGAATATCATTTTAATGAACTTACATATTATAATTCTTTCTATTTCTATCTATTTTCATAGTCTTTCATTGTAGATTCTCTATTAATATCTTTTGCATGATCTTTACAAGTTAAAGTAATTCGAGAGTTTGCTTTATCTGACATTTAATAGAGATTCATTATCAAGGTATATTCAAGAGATTGGTATATTGAGATAATTGCTATAGGTTAGTGATTATTCTTAAAATATGTAATTAGAAACCTCTAATTCATTAATGAAAATTGTGAGTTAGAATTTTAATTATATGTTTTAGGCATTTTAATTCATGTCGAGAGAGTGAGTTAAAAGTTTATTCTAACTTGGCTTGCATGAAAGATGAAAGATGTTAATCTAAATGATGGAATCAAGTTCATTGTTTTTAATTCTTCATGATTTATTTTATCTTCTTTTGACTATCATTAACTAGGTTTAATAAGTTTACATATTAGATTAAATTAGAACCACTTCTCTATCATTTTATAATTGTAAACAAGATTAAAATCAATGAGTAATAGTGTGTAACACGTTCCCTGTGGGATCGATATCTAAAGTACTATTGCGGTACACCGTATACTTGCGGTATGTTGCATCATTAGAAAAATGCACAACAAAATCCAATTAACATTAAATTTTTTACTAGGCCACTTTTGGGATGTTACACATCTGGCTGACGAGAGTAGTAATAGAGTATAGTTCAGAATTGCACGCATTTTGAGCAATGTTTTTCTTTTTAAAACAAAACTTGAAAATAATGAAAATGAATAAATTCAGTTTTTTTTCCTTTTGCAAAATTGTGTACATTTCAGTATGATTTCACTATACATGGTCACCATTTAGCATCAATTTAAAATTCAAAACTACATTTATGCCTGGAACAGATCTTGATAGCATTAAACTCCTATCACCAATCAGTCCTATCAGGTTTTCTTGATTGGATATTTTCTCTCAAGCCTCTAATTTTTGCCCAGGATGCCTTTTTTTTCGATTTTCACCCTGACGAGGCACCTAATTTTAGCAAGGCCACTTTTTTCGGTTTTCAACCCGCGAGACTTTTATTCTCTTCTTTTTATTTTTAGCCTTTAGCCATGGAACCTCTTGAGTTTATCAATATTGATCGGCTCCTTGAACTCATTGCCATCATTATCTGCCAGAATTGACGCTCCTTTTAAAAACTGCTTTTTGAGGATGAAAGGTCCTTCCCATGTCGGTCTGAACTTACCCCTCATGTCTGGCGCCCCTTGTCTCATTTGCATGATGATCAAATCTCCTTCCTTTAACGGCTATTTCTTGACCTTCTTTCCGAATCACCTGGCAAGCCTTTTCTGATAAATCTGATTGTGATAATAGGCTCTCAACCGAATCTCATCTAGCATATTCAGATGTTGCAATTGCTGTTGTGCCCATTCAGCCTCAAGAATTCGAGACTCCATAATGACCCTCAATGACTTGAGCTCTATTTCAACCGGCAATGCTGCTTCTGTCCCATACACTAAAGAATATGGCATGGCTCCTGTAGGATTCCTGACAGTAGTTCTATAACCCCAAAGTGCAAAGGGCAATTTTTTCGCCCAATCTTTATAGTTCTGAACCATTTTGGCTAGGATTTTCTTGACATTCTTGTTGGCAGCCTCCACTGCCCCGTTGGCTTGCGGGCGATATGGAGAGGATGCTCGATGCCGTATTTTTGAAGCAACTTCTTAGTCCCAGCCATGAACTGGACACCATTGTCAGACACAATGTGATGTGGGAGACCTATCTGCATATCAGGTTCTTTTCAGTGAACCTGGCCATATCCCGAGCATCGACTTTCTTAAAAAACTCAGCCTCCACCAACTTAGTAAAATAGTCGATAGCGATTATGATGAATCTATGTCCATTAGAGGCCATAGGGCATATCTCTCCGATAATGTCTATTCCCCAAGCTGCAAATGGCCAAGGTGACGTCAAATTCTGCAATTCTGAAATCGGCAAGTGCCTCAAGTCCGCGTACTACTAACACAACTGATATTGCTTTACGTACTTTGAGCAGTCTATATCCATTGTATGCCAGTAGAACACTTGTCTCATGATTTTCTTGGCCAACATCAAACCATTTATGTGGGCCCCACAAATCCCAGTATGAGTTTCCTCTATTATTCTTTCGGCCTCTTTCTCATCCAGACACCTTAATTGAACACCGTCAACCTATCATTTATACAACACCCCATCAATGCAGATGAACTGAGTAGATAACTTGCGGATCAAGCTCTAGTCTTTTTCGGTAGCCTCTTCTGGGAACGTTGTGTTCTCTAGGTAATTCTTGATATCGTGATACCATGGCTTTTTGTCCACAACTTCCATTTCCATGACAGTATTGGACTCAAAACTAGGCCTTTCAGAACTAAAAATCAACACTGGCTTCATAACTATCCCCTTCGGGTTATCCCATATCGAAACTAAAGTTGCAAGTGCATCGGCTAATTGATTTTCGTTCCTCTGAACAAAGTGGAAGGTGCATACTTCAAATTGATTGCTCAGCTCCCTTAAGTGTTTCACATATGGTATCAGCCGTTCTTCCTTAACAGCCCACTCGCCTCGAATCTAATTGGCTAATAACGATGAATCTCTGAATACCTCTACGCTCTATACCCCTAAGGCTATTAAGGCTTCTAATCCGAAAGTGCAAGCTTCGTATTCGACTTCATTGTTAGTGGCCTTATATCTCAATTTCTTAGCCAGCGGGAGTTTCTCATCATTCGGGATTGTTAGAATGATTCCTACTCCTGCCCCCTTGCTATTTACTGCCCTGTAAAAGTGTGATTGCCAACCTTGTACCATAATAGCTGCCACATCTTCATCTGCGAAATTGAACTCATACAACTCTCCTTGAATATGGTGTTCAGCTAGAAATTCTGCTATTACTCGCCCCTTAATGGTCTTCCGGGTGATGTATTCAACATTAAATTCTTGTAATAGCAACAACCATCTCCCCATTTTCCCTAACAAAGATGGAGCCTCCTGTAGGTATCTAAGAGGGTTTTGTTTTGCTACTGCTTGTACCTTGTAAGAGTTGAAATAGTGTCTCAACTTCTTGGACACCCAGATTACAGCGAGGTAAATCTTTTATACTTCTGTATACTTGACCTCATAGGAAAGAAACTTCTTACTGAGGTAATAGACTGCAAACTCCACCCTAAACTCATCCTCCTGAGCCATCATGGCGCCTACAGAGCTGTCTTCTATAGCTAAATACAAAATAAGTGGCTTGACTGGTTACAATGGTCTCAGAATCGGGGGATTCAACAAATATTCCTTAATGGTATCGAAAGTTGTCTGGCAATCTTCGTTCCACACTATAGATTGGTCTTTTCTGAGTAATTTCAAAATCGGCTTGCAAATGGAAGTAAGCTTGGCGATAAACCTGCTGACATACTGCAACTTACCCAGGAAACTTCTGACATCCTTTTCTTTCTAGGGTACTGGCATCTCTCTGATGGCCTTGAACTTGTTCGGGTCGATCTCAATCCTTCTCTGGCTGACTACATGTCCTAACAATTTCCCTAAAGTGACACTGAAGATGCATTTCTTGGGGTCATTCATAGGTTATACTTACTGATCCTTTGGAAGAACTTCTCTAAGGCTTCAAAGTGACCTTCCCTGGTGGTTGACTTAATCATCATGTCATCCAGTACACTTCTACCTCCTTATTGATCAAGTTATCTAGGATCCTTATTGTAACACCCCGAAATGTACCCTAGAAGGATTTGTATAACTCTACGGATTTTGGTAGTCGAAACAGTATGATTAGATGGTCGGAGTGATTAAGTAGGAGGAAAAGAGGTGATTAGAATCAAGAAAAAAGTGAGTCAAGGGTATTTTGGTCATTTTTGCAAATATGGATTTGATTGAATCGAATAAATAACTACGAGGGCTAATTTATGAAAATTGAGTAATATTAGACAGAATATATGTGAAATGGGGTGTCAGGTGTGCCGAAAGGACGAATTCAGTATTAGTGCAAAAGTTTCGGCAAGTGCGGCCAATTGTAAATTTGTAAGGTATTAATTTAGGATTTAATTGAAGGGAGTAAGATTTAATTGTGGGTCAATGTAGGAATGACATCTATGTAGTGGGCCAAGGAAAGATTAAAGAAGAGCTAAAGGACCAAAAGAATAATTGTTATAAAAATCTAGTGAGGGCTAATAAGAAAAGGACATGTGGCATTGAGATAAGTTTGACTTTATTAAGGAAGAGAGAGAGCAGATTTCTGCACTTTCCCCTCTCCTCCCTCACGTTGTTCCCCTTTCTCTTCTTCTCACCTTCCTCTTCTTCATCTCATGCCATTCTCTTTCTTTCTTAGTAAGCCCAAGTTGTAGATAGTGGAATTTACAAGCTCAAGTGTTCTTTTAAGAGAGTAGAGATAGAAGGGTAAGTTATAAATTTTGATTTCTGCAATTCCTCTTTGTTAAATTAGAAATCTTAAGTAGTATTCTATGTTTTGATGAGGAAATTGGAGTGATAAAACTAAAGAGGGAGTATGGAAGCAAGAAGTGCCACTATTGAAGCTATTGGAGCAAAGGAGTTTAAGGTTTGGGAACTTTTTATTTATGTATGATTTTGATTATATTTATGAGTTGTTTAGGTAATTTGAATGTGTTGATGATGATCTTTGATGATGGTAGTGAGTGTTGGCTCAAATGACTCATTGTTGCATGTGAATAGGTTTTTGGGTGAAAAACTGGATTAGAATACACTGGACCTTTCTTCGGTTATTACACTGTTTCGGGAGTTATATAACTCCAAATGATATGAAATTAGTACCTTTAGAAAGCTAAGATATATGTCTACAAATGTGTTAGAAATAGATTTGAGCTAATTGTAACTCTAAGTGCCCGAAAAATGGTCAAGAAGTAGACCTATCCTCTTTGGACGGGTTCAAAGAAGCACTGTGGGTTGTTTAGATCATATTTGAATCTATAGATGTCCAATTGACCTGTAATTTGTTTCATTTGGAAGCTAACATCCTATAGAACATTTGTTAAGAAGGAAGTTTTGGCTAAATATGAGTTCTAGACTTTGATATAGGCTGTACAAAATTGTGGAGTGAACCAGTCCCAAAATTTTGCTTCTGTTTTGCAATATTTTGGTATGTTACGGTGGTAACCAAAATGGTTACCACCATGACCTATGAAAATGCAGGGCAGAATGCTCACTTTTGGACCTCACGGTGACAACCAATTGGTTACCACCGTGACCACCTCCTAATATGCATAATTTGAGTGTTTTTCTTCCCGGAACGTACCCGAACTTTATGGTAAGTTCCTGTAGCATGTCTAACTCATTTCTAATCTTAGGAAATGAGTATGTGGGTGGTCGTTAATCCAAATTTTAAGTGATTAAGCTATAGCATAAGAGTTTAATACTGAAATTAAATGTATATATATATGCTTTTTAATTATCGAACAGGATATGCTTGAGGTATTGATCATGTATGATGTGAACAAGTATGTATAATTATGAACTGAGTTTGCTTAATGGAAAATGTATATAGGGGAGATGAATAATGAATGCATGATTAAAGTAATTGCCTAACAATACTATACGATGCATGCATTGGTAATAAATGTTATTAGAATGTGTTAGTATGCAAGATAATTAGGATACTATAACGGTTCATGTGGATATTTGAGTGCCTATGTAATATGATTAAGTGAGAAGATTTGCATTCTGTTTTGGGGTTCTGGTATGTCACGGTGGCAATGAAATGGGTTACCACCGTGACCTACCTTTGGTTTGCATTCTGCTTTGGATTTTGGTATGTCACGGTGGCAATGGATTTGATTACCACCGTGACCTACCTCAGAGATGTATTCTGTTTTGGGGGCTTTTGTATGTCACGGTGGCAATGGAATTGGTTACCACCGTGACCTACCCTAATTTTGTAATGAGTATTTATTCGTTAAATGCAGTGGTTTGAATGTGGAACTAATGATTTTGCGTGCACAATAACATTGGATTATTGCTTCGTTCTGATAGAGTATACAGTATTTTTGAGTGATTGATGATTTCAGTATGATTTATAGATTTAATTTATATGATTTTTGGGATATGCGGATGTGATTACAAGTCTCTGAACAGGCTAAAGGTAACTCTGACCTACGTATTGTACTTTCATTTTTATCTGTAAATGGTCTTGTTTATAGTATGTGTATATGAATATGACTACGGGCTTCAGAAGGTAAATCTGTATTTAGTAAACATGACTTTTCAGTTAACATGATTATCCGAACTTGGCATGTGATTTGTTATTAGTTTCTGAATGCTTTGAAATGATTCGATCGATGTATTTATGTATATGAGTTAAGCATGGTTTTATTGTGTACAAGCATGTGAATCAGATCAGTTGTGAGGGTAAGTATATAAGATGTAATCGTACTTTCTGCATGGTTTTGATATGAATGTGAAATGATGTGATTATGCCTTCAGTCTCCGTTATGGGAGTGTTTACAGCATGATATGCTATGTATTAGAGTTGTGCAGCAGAAGTGTGGTGTTTTGGATGTTTTCTTGGGTATGTGGCTCAGCATGATAATACTGGGGTCGTGTTTTGTGTTATGACTGTTTTGGCCCATTCCTGATATGTGTATATGAGTATGTGTGTGAGTTTCCGAATGAATGCCTTTATTATGCAAGTCTGTTTAGATATGTGTTTTGAATATCCGCAATTGCCATTTGAATGTATTTTGCCTTGGCGACCATTATGAATGGCCGTCCATACTCTTGTGTGTTCTCCCCACTAAGCGTTTATCGCTTAGCACGGATTTCCTTTCCGTGCAGGTGGCAGGTGGGTACTGTTCGAGTCGCGCTTCTGCAGGGTCGGCCACGTAGGAGTTAGAAGTTCTGGATTTTGTTCATCTTCTGTATCCCAGCTTTTGTATTTCTGTAGTATTGTTTATGTAATTAATTATGTATTTATCTTGAGTTTTCTTTTGGGAATGTAATAGTTAGTATGTCTTTATGTTAAGTTATTCCTTTATTTTATTTAGTTCGCTTATGCTTCTGTTGAATGGTCGTATTTATGCTTCTGTGCATGCTTCTGTTTAGTGCCTGCGCATATGTGAGTTATTGCATGATCAGTCTGCGACCGCAAGTCAAGGTAAGTTTTTAATTAACCCGTATTTTCGTATGTGTGTTATGTATGTTTGTATACTTCTGCATTGTGCTTATGCTTATCTGTGTAAGTGAGTGTCGGGTAGCACGTCCGTCGGCGTCCTTCCAACGGGGGCGGCGATGGGGGTGTTACATTTAGTGGTATCAGAGCACAAGATTCTGGTTGCCTTATTTGTTTGAGTGTTGGGTCTTTGTATTTTACTTGTTATGTGTCGAGTCTTTGTTTGAGAGTCAGTTTTGTGTCATGGCCTAATGCAGATGCGTCTTGTCCTATGTGTGTTATGTTAGATGGAGCCTGACCCGAATGAGAAGGTGAATGAGACAACAGAAAGTGTGAACCCAATTAGTTCTGATCAAAGTGTTTCGTTTCTGTGCACCTTTTGGTTAGAATTCCGGTCCTGTTTCTAATGATAGAATATTAGTGCAAGAATTGATTCGAATTTTGGATAGGCTGACTGCTCCTAGGATTTCTCAAGGTTTTGTTCAGAGTGTACCTCAGTAAAGAAAGGTATCGAGTAAGTGGATGAGTATTTGGATCTTATAAGGTTTTGGTAGTACTCTATATGCCTGTCAGCTATCTCCAGAAAAGTATTTAAATGAAAGCATCTTGAATCATGGGGATGGGACAAAATGCATCATTATAGCATCAATTGCATCACTCTGCATACATAAATCATCTCAATCTCATTACATCATCATCATCCCTTTGACAATACATGATAAGCATATGCATATATGTTTTGATTGAGAGAAAGCTGACAGGGTATATATGTACTATTTGATATTAAGATTAAGGGTAAAAAATGACGCGCTCAGCAATCGTTTAGGAAAGTGTTCTGTGTTTGGTTAAAGATAGAACAGAAAGAGTATTTTGGGGCCGTAAAAAGGATTTTAAAGTTTGATAGGAGTGTTAATGGTAAAGAGAAATGTAAGTATGATGGACATCTTTTAAGTAGTGAAGGATTTATGTAGCAATTGGCGAAGTTAGATGGTTTATGTGTAAAGTGTTCGGGTTTTGATTTCAGTCGGGCTTTTGAGTAATGATTGTTCTGATGAATGTGTTTGATTCGAATATAAGAAAGTGATTTAAGAGTATAGCAATGGCGATAAGTGTAAGTAAGTGAATAGTTTTAGAATGCAATGTATGAGTCTGAGAGTGATTCGAAGTGTAGTTTTGGGGTTTCTTACCAGTGTAAGTGAATTTCGAGGACGAAATTCTATTTAGTGGGGGAGTATTGTAACACCCCAAAATGTACCCTAGAAGGATTTGTATAACTCTACGGATTTTGGTAGTCGAAACAGTATGATTAGATGGTCGGAGTGATTAAGTAGGAGGAAAAGAGGTGATTAGAATCAAGAAAAAAGTGAGTCAAGGGTATTTTGGTCATTTTTGCAAATATGGAATTGATTGAATCGAATAAATAACTACGAGGGCTAATTTATGAAAATTGAGTAATATTAGACAGAATATATGTGAAATGGGGTGTCAGGTGTGCCGAAAGGACGAATTCAGTATTAGTGCAAAAGTTTCGGCAAGTGCGGCCAATTGTAAATTTGTAAGGTATTAATTTAGGATTTAATTGAAGGGAGTAAGATTTAATTGTGGGTCAATGTAGGAATGACATCTATGTAGTGGGCCAAGGAAAGATTAAAGAAGAGCTAAAGGACCAAAAGAATAATTGTTATAAAAATCTAGTGAGGGCTAATAAGAAAAGGACATGTGGCATTGAGATAAGTTTGACTTTATTAAGGAAGAGAGAGAGCAGATTTCTGCACTTTCCCCTCTCCTCCCTCACGTTGTTCCCCTTTCTCTTCTTCTCACCTTCCTCTTCTTCATCTCACGCCATTCTCTTTCTTTCTTAGCAAGCCCAAGTTGTAGATAGTGGAATTTACAAGCTCAAGTGTTCTTTTAAGAGAGTAGAGATAGAAGGGTAAGTTATAAATTTTGATTTCTGCAATTCCTCTTTGTTAAATTAGAAATCTTAAGTAGTATTCTATGTTTTGATGAGGAAATTGGAGTGATAAAACTAAAGAGGGAGTATGGAAGCAAGAAGTGCCACTATTGAAGCTATTGGAGCAAAGGAGTTTAAGGTTTGGGAACTTTTTATTTATGTATGATTTTGATTATATTTATGAGTTGTTTAGGTAATTTGAATGTGTTGATGATGATCTTTGATGATGGTAGTGAGTGTTGGCTCAAATGACTCATTGTTGCATGTGAATAGATTTTTGGGTGAAAAACTGGATTAGAATACACTGGACCTTTCTTCGGTTATTACACTGTTTCGGGAGTTATAGAACTCCAAATGATATGAAATTAGTACCTTTAGAAAGCTAAGATATATGTCTACAAATGTGTTAGAAATAGGTTTGAGCTAATTGTAACTCTAAGTGCCCGAAAAATGGTCAAGAAGTAGACCTATCTTCTTTGGACGGGTTCAAAGAAGCACTGTGGGTTGTTTAGATCATATCTGAATCTATAGATGTCCAATTGACCTGTAATTTGTTGCATTTGGAAGTTAACATCCTATAGAACATTTTTTAAGAAGGAAGTTTTGGCTAAAAATGAGTTCTAGACTTTGATATAGGCTGTACAAAATTGTGGAGTGAACCAGTCCCGAAATTTTGCTTCTGTTTTGCAATATTTTGGTATGTCACGGTGGCAACCAAAATGGTTACCACCGTGACCTATGAAAATGCAGGGCAGAATGCTCACTTTTGGACCTCACGGTGACAACCAATTGGTTACCACCGTGACCACCTCCTAATATGCATAATTTGAGTGTTTTTCTTCCCGGAACGTACCCGAACTTTATGGTAAGTTCCTGTAGCATGTCTAACTCATTTCTAATCTTAGGAAATGAGTATGTGGGTGGTCGTTAATCCAAATTATAAGTGATTAAGCTATAGCATAAGAGTTTAATAATGAAATTAAATGTATATATATATGCTTTTTAATTATCGAACAGGATATGCTTGAGGTATTGATCATGTATGATGTGAACAAGTATGTATAATTATGAACTGAGTTTGCTTAATGGAAAATGTATATAGGGGAGATGAATAATGAATGCATGATTAAAGTAATTGCCTAACAATACTATACGATGCATGCATTGGTAATAAATGTTATTAGAATGTGTTAGTATGCAAGATAATTAGGATACTATAACGGTTCATGTGGATATTTGAGTGCCTATGTAATATGATTAAGTGAGAAGATTTGCATTCTGTTTTGGGGTTCTGGTATGTCACGGTGGCAATGAAATGGGTTACCACCGTGACCTACCTTTGGTTTGCATTCTGCTTTGGATTTTGGTATGTCACGGTGGCAATGGATTTGATTACCACCGTGACCTACCTCAGAGATGTATTCTGTTTTGGGGGCTTTTGTATGTCACGGTGGCAATGGAATTGGTTACCACCGTGACCTACCCTAATTTTGTAATGAGTATTTATTCGTTAAATGCAGTGGTTTGAATGTGGAACTAATGATTTTGCGTGCACAATAACATTGGATTATTGCTTCGTTCTGATAGAGTATACAGTATTTTTAAGTGATTGATGATTTCAGTATGATTTATAGATTTAATTTATATGATTTTTGGGATATGCGGATGTGATTACAAGTCTCTGAACAGGCTAAAGGTAACTCTGACCTACGTATTGTACTTTCATTTTTATCTGTAAATGGTCTTGTTTATAGTATGTGTATATGAATATGGCTACGGGCTTCAGAAGGTAAATCTGTATTTAGTAAACATGACTTTTCAGTTAACATGATTATCCGAACTTGGCATGTGATTTGTTATTAGTTTCTGAATGCTTTGAAATGATTCGATCGATGTATTTATGTATATGAGTTAAGCATGGTTTTATTGTGTACAAGCATGTGAATCAGATCGGTTGTGAGGGTAAGTATATAAGATGTAATCGTACTTTCTGCATGGTTTTGATATGAATTTGAAATGATGTGATTATGCCTTCAGTCTCCGTTATGGGAGTGTTTACAGCATGATATGCTATGTATTAGAGTTGTGCAGCAGAAGTGTGGTGTTTTGGATGTTTTCTTGGGTATGTGGCTCAGCATGATAACACTGGGGTCGTGTTTTGTGTTATGACTGTTTTGGCCCATTCCTGATATGTGTATATGAGTATGTGTGTGAGTTTCCGAATGAATGCCTTTATTATGCAAGTCTGTTTAGATATGTGTTTTGAATATCCGCAATTGCCATTTGAATGTATTTTGCCTTGGCGACCATTATGAATGGCCGTCCATACTCTTGTGTGTTCTCCCCACTAAGCGTTTATCGCTTAGCACGGATTTCCTTTCCGTGCAGGTGGCAGGTGGGTACTGTTCGAGTCGCGCTTCTGCAGGGTCGGCCACGTAGGAGTTAGAAGTTCTGGATTTTGTTCATTTTCTGTATCTCAGCTTTTGTATTTCTGTAGTATTGTTTATGTAATTAATTATGTATTTATCTTGAGTTTTCTTTTGGGAATGTAATAGTTAGTATGTCTTTATGTTAAGTTATTCCTTTATTTTATTTAGTTCGCTTATGCTTCTGTTGAATGGTCGTATTTATGCTTCTGTGCATGCTTCTGTTTAGTGCCTGCGCATATGTGAGTTATTGCATGATCAGTCTGCGACCGCAAGTCAAGGTAAGTTTTTAATTAACCCGTATTTTCGTATGTGTGTTATGTATGTTTGTATACTTCTGCATTGTGCTTATGCTTATCTGTGTAAGTGAGTGTCGGGTAGCACGTCCGTCGGCGTCCTTCCAACGGGGGCGGCGATGGGGGTGTTACACTTATTGCCATTCTTTGATAAGTTGCGCCTGCATTCTTCAAATCAAATGGCATTGCCCTATAAGCAAATGTCCCCCACTCAATGATGAAGGCTGTCTTGATTCGATCAACTATCTTGTTATGAATCTGATTATAGCCTACGTAGCGATCCATGAAATTATAAATCATGCAAGCAGCTGCGCTGTCTACTAACACGTCGATGTGAGGCAGCGAAAAGTCATCTTTCAAACAAGCTTTGTTCAGATCTCGATAGTCCACACATACGCATACCTTTCCGTTCTTCTTGGCTACTAGGACGACATTGGCCAACTAGGTTGGATACTGTACTTCAATCAAGAACTTGGCCTCAATCTGTTTGTGAATTTCCTCTTTCACTTTCTCTGCCTATTCCGGCCTGAGCCTCCTAAGATTTTGCTTGACTGGCTTATGGTCTGGGTATATTGGGATGGCGTGTTTCGCGATTTCACGATCTACTCCTGGCATATCTTCATAGGTCTAGGCAAAGACTTTTTCATGTTTTCTTAAAATTCTGTCAAATTTTTCTCTCTTTAGGAGTTACGTTAGATGCTATCAAGATTTCTTTCGGGTTTTCCGAAGTTCCAAGATTAAATGGAGTAGAATCAGTTGAATCAATGTCAAATATGAATGAATCGTGATCATGATTATGCATAATGAATTCATCTGAAACTTCGCACAAGTAAGCAAAATTGTTCATATTATTAACAGAACTGGAAATGTTATCAACACTATTGAAAAGTTCAGGTGCAAAAAGAAAATCTAAACTATCTTCTTCTACTTTTTCTGACAACGCAGATGTTGTAGTCGACGGCTTTGAATCGAACTGACATTTTAGAGGCACTGTAGCAACCCCCTACGTGACTTCACTCTGCCTCTCTGCAGCTTCATCTTCCATCCTCGCTTTCCCTTTCACTTGAGCAGTCATTAATTTCTAAGTAATGATCTCCTTGGGTGCTTCGCGGTCTCAAACTGTCTCCTTGGTGATGATCTCCTTATCCCAATCTGGCTTGATCAATCCAATGTCCCAATCAATGACATCATTGAAGACCTCGAAACCCAGCAAAATTCTTCCATCGACCCACTGCGGTTCTGCTTCCCCCGTGTAGGTACATCTGAAGTTGCTGGAACAAAACTTGCCTTGACTTGGGGGATCTCATCTACTGACTTCGTACCCTTCTTCACAGCTCCTTTATATCCTAGGCCCCTCCTATTCTTCTGGCCTCTGGTAGCGATGGCTGACGGTAGCACCTGCGAGTTTTTACCCAAACCCGCACTAGGGAGGAAAGACATCTTCTTCATCATGTTTACTACTTGATGGCTTGCTTTAATGTGTTCTTCCCCATCTACCATGGCGACATGAAACCCGTTGAAGGGCTGTTTTGCAATTTCCAACACTGAGACCTAATTCTCCCTCGCCGCTCTTATCTTTACCACCTGTCCCTCGTGGGGAATCTTGACCATCGAGTGCAAAGTGGAGGGCACCCCTCCCAACTTATGGAACCAGGGCCTGCTAAAGAGGGTTGAGAAATTAGCAGGAATGGGTAGGACAACAAATTCTACCTCAGTTTCAACTGGCCCCGTCTTGACTACCATTTTAAATGTCCCTCTAATGCTAGCCTCCAAGAATTGCCATAAGCCATGATTGTCAAACCGGACTTAGTCAACATATCTTCTGTTACTCCGAAAGCTGCTATCGCCACTATTGGGCATACATTGATTGGTGAACCATCATCCACCATGACACACGCTGTGTGTTTCTGATTAATCTGATCCCTTATGTATAGGGGGCGATTATGATTGCGGCCTTCTGCCAGCAGTTCAACACTTAAAAATACTACATTTTCTCCAGCACCCCCCTTAAATACGTCTAGCAACTCCGTAGGCGAGATGGTTGTGGCCACTGTGGTCTCGCATAAAGCCTCCACTAACTTCTGCCTATATAAGGGAGACTGTCTTAACAAATCCCAGATAGAAATTTTAGCCGACGTCTTCTTTAGCTACTTTATTATCAGATCCTCCTCTGGCTCTTTTTTCCTTTTGACTTACCATGAGACCTTGTGGCCTATCAACTTCTGGAACTACCCTTTCACTTCGAGTCATGGCTTCGACCTTCTTCTCCCATTTTTTCTCCTCTTCCTCATCCGAACCCCATGGGTCAGGAAATCTTTCAACTTCCAAATTTTGGTTTTTATCTCCACTTTCATCAGTGGACTAGCAATCGATTGTTGCCACGGGACTCCCTTTTTCACTTGCCTCATGAAGGCGCATGATAGCAAAGTTGGCATCAATGCCATACAAATCTTCTAACATAAACCACTCGGGCAAACTAGACCCAATCATGAACATTAGCGAGGGCACATTATTATACCCGGGCTTCTTCTGGTTCCCTCTTTTCTTCGAATCTGTGATCTGCTTGGAATCAATCAGATCCTGGATTGCATGCCTTAGTGCTTTACAATCATTAGTTAGATGCCCGGTGTGCTGGTGATATGCACAGTACTCATCGTCCCTGTGCCCTGGTTGCCCTTCCTAGCTAGTCGAGGCGGTAAAGGCTGTAGTTTCCCCTCCTTCATTAACCTCCTAAGCACCCATGAGAGAGACCTCTCGAAATTAGAGAAATGCCTTGGAGCAGTATTTGTGGCTAAAACCTCGGCCGTCTTTCTTGCGCTACTACCGGAGCTTGCTTGCTTACTCGCCTCCTGACTACTACCACCCTTCTTGGAATAACCCTCATTGCTTGCTCTTCTTGCGAGGTATTCTCCCTCAGCCTTGATGGAAATATCCTTTAGCGATTCCCAATCCTTCAGACCTTTTATCTTCAGCCCATCATTCAGATACGAGCTAGCATTCTTGATGAAAAGCCGGATCTGATCTTGAGTATCTGGCTTTCTCTTCATCTCCATCATTCGGTTTCTCCATCGGGTCAGATACTCATTAAATGACTCGTCGGACTTCTATTGCAGTAATTCCAAGTCCTTTAGGGACACCTCCATCCTCGTACTGCAGTCATATTGCTTGAGGAACTCTTCTATTAATAGATCCCAATCTTCCTTAGTCCTCTGATCTAAACCATGGTACCAATCCACGGTCGGGCTAGTTAAGCTCAAACAGAAGTATTCTATCTTCTGCCTCTTCCTTAAAGTAGTACCCTTTATTACGAACGAGTACTACTTTATGTGGGCAGTAGGATCAGAAGTGCCATCACACTTTGGGACGTCCGGCATTTTAAAGTTCATAGGGATCATATCCTCTCCTTCAAACTCTTTGTCTTCGAGCTCATTCGTCGCCCTCTATTCCACATTCTTGACATTGCCTCGAATTTCTCCTCATCTTCTTCCAGATGGCCTCTTTATTCTGAGGCGCCTTTCCCCTTACTTATGCCGGTTCCTCATAATCATCCTCTTCCCAAGCCTCATCCATCCTATGGGTAGGCCCTCTTCTTTGTCCTGCAAATATATTGGCCCTTAAGTCCACTTGTGGTGGGAGAACCTCTTCTTGTGGGTCCTTTCTGACCTCCTCATGGTCATTTTATCTCATAGGAGGAGGAGTTGGGTTCTGTGGTGCGGTAGGCTGGGCCATTATTGCCATCATGGCCATCATTTGGTTCTCGAACTCCTCAAACCGTCTACCCATCCCCTTGGCTATCATGGTCCTGGTGGCATCTATCCCCCTTAGTGAGTTAGCCATTTCACTATGCAAAGAAAATTGAGAGGAGGTAGCGTGACTACTTTCTGAGATTGTGTCCGAGTACTCTACCCTTTTCGGTAGTTCAAAGAATGGGATTCTGCATAGCCGCCCTTGGGGACCTCTTGACCACCTGGGTAGATCTATGATGGCTGCAAAATACATTAGGTTAGGATGATGCATGAATGCCATAAGATGAATGATCGTGCTATGCAGCATCCACAATCTCATGTAAGCACATAGAACCCTCTAACCTTATCACTCCTGCACACGAGGTCATAGTCTCTTTCCTAGGTGGGCTTGGTCCATGGGTTAATAGGGAACCAATGGACGTGTATGGTGCACGGTGGAAAATTGGCAGCATAACCTCTCTTAACTAATGTGCATACATATGGGTTTTGATCATTGTGTATTTAGGCAGTTCGAATAAATCGACATGGGCCTATCGGGGCATGAAAGCCTTTGATTAGGTGACCAACCAATCTATTTCGGTTTTTCCAATACTTAATGATCCATACATCAAGTAAGGCGTTATGTTTCATACCACCTAGGGGAAGTATCTATTTCCATTACAAGAGCGTTGGCCAGGGTGATGATACTTTAGGTCTACCCAAGCATGGTCCCTGCCAATGGGTCTAGCTCATCATGAGCATAATAACCGTTCGGGTCTCTATTTAATATACCAAATGGTACGAAGCTCAGGCTAGTGATTATCCTTAACACTTTCCTACATTAAGTGAACATAGGGTCGTGCTTCGGGAATGCACCGAGGCTGATAGACGGTGCAAACTAGCATAGATCTAAGGCTCTAGTGATATGCAATGCAATTTCGAAAAGGAATGAAATTTTTAAATTATAACTCGATTATATTTTTTAATAAAGGTACTTTCAAAGCGAAGTCTCGAATGGTCCCCAGTGGAGTCGCTACTGTGACGCACACCGAACCTTGAGGGCCACGAAAGCCTACTTTTAGGGCATTTGAGAGAGGTTCATGGAACTTGTAAGAGATTTACAAGGGTGTCTATTTTTGGTAACAAGGAGGTGTTTTGGAGTCACCACCCAATAGAATATTGGGAAAGGTTATCTAGCCTCATTGAGCCTAAGACAGTGCATGTGTGTCTATTTTGGGCAATTAGAGATATTTTGAACACCTCCTTCTAATATAATATTGGGACGATCGTCTAATCTCGTGAAGCCTAAGACGATGCATGTACGTCTATTTTGGCAAGCTAGAGATATTTTAGACACCTCTTTCCAATAAAAAAATGGAAAGATCATATAATCTCGTAGAGCCTAAGACCATGCAAATTGGGCCTATTTTGGGTAACAAGAGATATTTTGGAGACCCCACCCCAATAGGACATTGAGATTCGGGACTTCCCATTTATTCATACCTTGACTAAGTTATAATTGCATTTTGAATTTAAGATTTCATTCCTTTTCTTATACAATTTAATGCATTAATTAAAGCGCGAATCATTCACGTAATAAAAGCGATAAACGAAAGCGGTAAAGAAGCAAGATTAAAATAGAATAAATGAAAATCAAATAAATTATAACAAAACTAGGAGCGAAATACAACCTCCATTGTAAATAACATGTGAATCATAAATCAAGCGGGATATTCATTAAGGATGAAGACATTGGTTCTCGCATGCATACTTACAAAAATAATTTTGAAGTGCTAATTTTATTTGATAAAAATTAGGACATTGGTTCCATTTTATTAGTAAAAGTTCCAACTTAATTAATACAAATATTTGGCCATTTTGCATGTTAGCAGAGTAAAATAATATTTACATTAAATGGAAATTAAAATAAAGAGGAGTAGGGTAAAAGAATTTACCCAAATAAAGTTCCCATATCATCGTGGTGTCCTCCATTTTTAATAACCCCAAGGCCAATAAAGAAACAATAAAACTCACAAAAACAAAAGTCATATTAGTGCCACAGTTAAAATAAAATAAACATGAAAAGTAAATAAAGGAAAAGAATATGTGAAAATTATCATGAAAAAATAGGAAAGAAAATAATAACTAACAAAAGAAAGAAAATGAAGAAAATGGAGGAGGACGGCACGGGGACGGCCCACATCGCGCGAGTGATAGGCGTCCTTAGGCCGACTGACGAGTGGAGGCAAAAATTCTCTATGGCCGGTCGCTCGGCTGAGCGACGGCCGTCGATGGAGACTCTTCCCGTCGGTCACACCAGACCCTAAAAAATAAAGAAAATCAAATGAAAAACTGTTTTATTTTGAATAAAATGGAATCTTATGTGTAAAATCAATATGAGAGGATTAAATGCAAGGGAGGTTGATCCAGAATGTTAACCCTCGAAATATACCTTCGAAAATGAATGTTGCGTGATTTATGTCCCTTGAATTCTACAAGAATTGCTCCATGATATGTAATTTCAGGAGATTTTTTATTGCAAAATAATACTTTTTGAAAACAAATCATGAAAAGAAAATTATATTTTTCCTTCTTGATGTTCTGGTAGCAATTATAAATTCTAAAAATGACTGGATCAGACAGAAATGAATTAATCTTGTTCCCTCAGATTCACCTTGATTTCAAAAAAATATTTGATGAAAAATTTGAGGAAAAAATAAAGAACTTTTTGTGAGAAAACTATATGTTTCCTAAAAATTGCTAACCTTGAATAATAAGCCTCAATCCCCTATTTATAGGTTAAGGAAAATAATTCAAGTAAATTCAAATTTGGAATTTAAATTTGAAAAAGATTTCTAAAATCAGAATCAAATGCGAATGATTTGCAGAATATTCTTAAAATCAAATCCAGGATTTGAAAATATTTGAAAAGATTTGGAAGATATAGGAGATCTTGGAAATATATTTGAAAAGATTTGTCAATTTTGGAAAATCTTTGAAAATCTTTGGAAATATATTGGAAAATATATGAAAATTTGAAAAATCCCGTCCAATCTTTCATTGGATCAACGACCGATGGGCGTCGGTCACGAGGGCACTCTCGGTCTTTTGAGTAGTTGACCACTACATGAGAGATGGGTGCCGAGGGACAGTTGCCGCTCACGAGAGGCAAGCATCACTCCCATGAGTGACGGGCGTCTCTCAATACGAGAGATGGTCTGTCGCACGCGAGTGACGATAAGAGATTGCTTATCGCTCCGTCGCTTGCTAAGAGAGACAGGCCATTCATGTGAGCGACGAGCGTCTCTTCCACGAGAGACGGCCCATCCCGCGCGAGCGACAGGCTTTGCTCATGCGAGGGAGCCCGTCTTTCGGAACCAGCAATGAGCGTCTCTCCTAACGATGGGAATCCCGTCATTGACCTAAAACCAAGATTTTCCCATGGCAAACTCCTCCTAACACACAGAAATCTCCCATCAATAAAAAAATCTTTAATCCTTGTAAATCCGAAGAGTGAAAGCTCGCAACTTTCATTCGTTTGCCCGAAAATGGGAACCGATGTCTTCATCGAGTAACTCTGATCTAGACTACCACAGGACCCAGTGTCTATAGACTTGCTAAGGCAATCACCACCGGATAGGCAAAAGCTAGTTGAAGCCCTGTGCGAATCCACTGTTGCAACCAACATTTCCCCCACTGAATTGCTAGATATTGTGAAGGGAAGCTTTGGAGAGAACCTTGTTTATTCAGATGCAGATTTACCAGTATAAGGCCGTAACTATAATCGCCCATTATACATAAGGGCACAAATTAATGACATGCACACTGCTTGTACAATGGTAGATGGCTGGTCGACTATCAATGTTTGTCCCTTGGTAGTGATACCTACATTTTGATTAAATAGGAGTATGTTAAGCAAATTAGACTTCACAATCACTGCTTATGATAACTCCAGAAGATAAGCAGTAGGAACCTTTAAGGCAGTAGTGAAGATCAGAAAAGTCAAAACAGAGGCAGAGTTTGTGGTTCTCCCAATCCCCTCAAATTTCTCTATAGTCCTTGGGAGGTCATGGTTGCACAAACTAGGGGGAGTCCCATCCACTTTGCACCAAATGATAAAAATCCCGCATGATGGACAGGTTGTGACCATCCGAGCTGCTAGGTAAAATCAAGTTTTTGTCTTGGAGATTTCAAAGCAGCCCTTTAGTGGTTTCCACGTGGCCATGATCCAAGAAGAGGGAGATAGTGCAGAAAGCCCCAAAGTAGTCAACATGATAAAATAAATGTCTTTTCTCTCGGGAGCTAGTTTGGGTGGATCGCAGTTAGCCATCGCAACAAGGGGTCAGAAAAAACTGAAGGAGTCTCGGGTTTAAAGGCATAACGATGAAGAGTAAGAAGACAACGAGTGAGATCCCCCACATTAGGGAAAGTTTTGTGCCAGTAGCCTCAATCTATGCTTATATTGGAGAAGCCAAGCCTCAATGGATTGATCGGAAAATCATACCAAGATTCGAAGTCTTTAATGACATTTTTGACTGAGAGGTTAGAATTATGAAACCCGTGGAAGGATTTTTGGATGAAAAGGTTATGACCAAAGGCACCATCTAGGATCAGGATGCACTAGAGGAGATTGTCACTGATGAGCTGAAGGCCACTAGAGTAAAAGACAAGGAAAAGATGGAAGTAGAGGCACACAGGCCTAATTTGAAGGAACAAGAGAAGATTCCACTAGAGGTTATTCAAAAACATCCAAAGAGCATGGATGTTACCCAACCGTCGGCTATAACATCTATGTCGGCGGAGAAAGAAGACAATATCTACTTAGATGTTCTTTTAATTCCAAAACTATTCAATAATATTTATGATTCTATTTTTACTAATAAGATGAACGATTTTGTGTACTTGTGCGATGTTTCTAATGATTTCACTATGCATAATCACGAAAATGACTCATTCATATTTGATATTGATTCAACTAATATAACTCTATTTAATCTAGGAACTTTGGAAAACCCAAAGGAAATCTTGATAGCATCTAACATAACTCCTGAAGAGAGATTAAAATTTGAGAGAATCTTAAAAAATATGAAAATGTTTTTGCCTGAACCTATGAAGAATCAGGGATCGATAGTGAAATCGCTAAAGATGCCAAACCCACGTATCCCAATCACAAAATTGTTAAGCAAAAACTCAGAAGGCTCAGGCCAAAGTGGGAAAAAACGGTTAAAAAAGAGGTCTATAAACAGATTAAGGCCAAGTTCCTTATGGAGGTTCAATACCCGACTTAGTTAGCTAATGTTGTTCATGTGACTAAAAAGAACGAAAAAGTATGGGTATGTGTAGACTACCGATATTTAAACAAAGCTTGTCCAAAAGACCATTTCCCTTTGCCTCACATCAATATTCTTGTAGACAGCACAACCACTTGCATGATGTACAACTTTTTGGATGGATATGCTGGGTACAACCAAATCTGCAATAAGATAGTAGATCGGATTAAGATAGCCTTCATCACTAAGTGGGGTACATTTGCTTACAGGGTAATGCCCTTCAGGTTGAAAAATGCAGGCACAACCTACAAAAGAATGGCTACTGATCGGCGTTCAGCGAGTGTACTGAATTGACAAGTAATATAGCGAGTATAATTAAAGACCCACGAATATCGAACTCCAGGGAAAAGGGGTTGTCAAGTTAAATATCTATGGTTGAGTGAATTTGAGATATCCCCAATTTGTTCGATGGGAAATTCTAAGCTAAACAAGAAAATAAAATTATAAAATAACGATTAAAAATAAAATTGTTCATCAAGAAATTACTCAAGGATGAATTAAATGCTTAGGAAATTCTATCCTCATAAATGTAATTTAAAATGGGTAAAACAATACAAACATGAATTTTTGGGCAACCCAACTAAACCTAAGCATCCCATTCCGGAGCAAGCAATTCTAATCACAAAACATACCATTCCGGAGCCTCATGATTAGTATGAGCATAAAGTCCTGGGTAAGAATTAATTTCCCATTCTGGAGCCAATTGATCCAATACTTATCTATTCCTCACATTTTTAAACTTTATAAAACTAACATCTACAAGTCAAGTGTCCCATTCTGGAGCAAGCAAAACATTTGATGTAGAAATATAAGAATATAGAATATACAAATAACAACAATAATCAGATTTGAAATCAGCCATCATTCCTAATTAAATCAAAATCAAACCCAATAATCATCATAAATGCAAAAAATATAACAGGAGAAATAAAAGAAATCATGAAAATATTAATTAAACCAAAATATCCAATTACAAATACGATTTAAGAATTCCTAAGCATAAATAACTACTCAAACATCAAGAATAACATCATAAAATTCATAAATTAAGGTTTAGAGTACACCCTTGATGAGAGAGAAAGTAGATCTTGAAACTCTTGTTTTCAACCTTGAAGTTTTCTTGAATCCCAAAAATTAAAGAACTAAACTCAACTAATTTAAGCTAATTACAAATAAAAAAGAAATTAAAAATAAAATCTAGCCTAAGAACAATATTTAAAAATAATGAAATAAAATCCTAAAAGAAAAATAAAAGACTGCTCTATCTAAATCTAAAACTAGCTCTCTTGGAAGATGAAACGGCATTTTATTTAAAGTCTACAGAAAAGCACAAATGTTCTTTGTAAAACGCAGTTGTGTTCTTGAATAGGTTGTGTGCTTAGGGTTGCATCGCGTGCGCAAAATTGGTGGAAAACGAGATAAACACAGCTGTGTTTCTCGCCGAAACACAGCTGTGCTTTGGGCGAGAACTTGCCCGTCGCTGTCCTCCATGCACGCGCCTTTCGCTACATAACACCGCTGTGTTTTGCGAGAAAACACAGCTGTGCCTTCGGCTGACCTCGCTAGCACGGCATGCTAGATAGCACAACTGTGCTATGAAGAAACACAACTGTGCTTTTTGGGAAGTTTTGCTCTCCTTCACAAATTTCTCCTAAAATCAACCTCGAACCTCCAATTTAGCTCCGGATTAAAATAAAACGCCTGAAAACATCCCAAAACTTATTAAAAATTATAAAAACATTTTAAACTAATAAAATAACAGAAACTAACTAATTAAGACCAAAAAAATAAATGAACAAAATACATAATTATGCCAATAAATAACCTAAAATATTAATATAATTGCAACTTATCAACTACCCCAAACTAAAACCTTTACTCGTCCTCGAGTAAACTGAATGAAACACATTCTCAACCATTTCAATCTCAACAAAGGAAAATAAGGAGTCATTCTCGATTAAGGAGCAAGAAAATAGAATTGCAAATACCCATGCTCGCTAAACAACAAATAAACATAAGAACATACCAAGCACTTTCTGTGTGTACGCGCAAAAGGCCAAACCAAAATTTTTATCATTTAAAAACAAAACTTCTAGATGCAAAGTTGGGAATAAAAATCAACTCGAATGTATAAATACACTCATGGCTTTCCACTCAAAGCTCAAGAAACACCATAGGCCTCTTCCTACGTACCAATCCTTACTAGAAGGTCATTTCCACTAAATTGGACAAGACAAAATAAAGAATCAAGAGGCCTTCCATTTTGGTTGTAACGTTAGGTTTAGATAAATTGGCTGATAAAGAAAGATCAAGTCACTAGAGAATAATGGCCACTACCTAAACAAAACAACAATCACCCAACTAGACTAATGAAAATTCCCAACCCAAAGCTCAAAACAGTAAATGGCACAATATATTCAACAATTATCATCACAATGCACTAGTTCAAGTTCTGCTGATTTTTTTTTTTACCCTAAACTCACATTTTGCTCAGATAGCTAGGAAAAACTTGCAATGCTTCTTCTTCTTCTTTATATTTATTAATTTCTTTTTTTTATAAGAATCACAAAAAACCATAAAGTACTTAAATAATCCAAAAATCTCAACAAGAACTAAAATTGAGCTCTAATTTCCAAAAGACCAATAAACAGCTTAAATCACATTTCCCTTGTCAATCCAAAACTCATTTCTTTAAATGGGCTCAACTCTCCATTACACATACAATCCATCCTCAAACAGAAATTGACACCAAGAATTGACAAAAACTAAACTCCCTTTTTCCCAAAATACAAACCCAACCTTACTAAAGTGGCCACTAAGGGGAGGCAAAAATCATTTTAGGCTAAAGATAGTTTTAACATGTGTAACAATAAAATAAGCAGGCATTTGGCATACTAAATTAATAGGCTAAACGAGATAATAAGACACTATGAAATTGAGGTAGGAAAAGTCATTTAAAGAAGCTATACAAAGAAGGGTTGCCTAAATCATTTTCTAAGTTCTGTCTCATCCGAGGGTTGTTTTGATGTGCAATCAGAAAGGTTCTAGTGCTCTTAGTGAGTTTGCATCTAATTCCCTAATTGCAACTAGATTTTTCTCAATTTTAAAAACAGGCCCAAAGTGCTCAAAATTTAGAAATTGCAAAGTATAATCAAGGTTTACATGTAGTATAGCAAACAAAGATACAAATAGGACTACTTCTCACTCAACTTAAAATTGAATGAAACATAAATTTCTAAAATTGAGATCAAAATCATTCACAATTGAAAACTACTAAGATGAAATAAAAATTTAAATCGAGGGTAAATCACTAAGAAATAACCATAACAATATTCATGTAAAAACTTGCCATAGACACTACACAAACAAAACAAAAATAATTAAAAACTACTAAAAAAAATTAAAAATACTCTAAAAAAAACACAAAAAGACATAACAAAAACAAAACTAGTTTTGGTTGGAAAAATTGAAATGGTACTCCGCCCTAAACTCAAAATATTGCACTGTCCTCAGTGCAAGGGAATGAAGCGCACAAAATATTTCTCAAAAATTTTCCCTTTGCTGTGCGAAAAACTCATTGCAATTGAAAACTTATTGCAATCATCTCAAAAATGGCAAACATCAAACAATTACTGTGCAAAACTAAAAACAGGGCAAAATTCCTTCATGCCACCTGTGCAAAATAAAGAACTCAAAACCTGTGCAAAATCCAATAATAACCGTGCAAAATGAAATACTCTGAAATCTGCGACATTCATAGCCAAACACAAATAATATGTCTATCCTATCACATAGCATTGGCTCAACCATACAATTTCAAAATATAACAAGTGTAGATAATGGGTCCCGAGTCGGTCCAAGATCAGGATTATCCAATGATGAGAATAAAGACTGATTCATCTGCAAAAAAAGTGAGGATCGATCGTCTTCTTATCAACATTGTTTTTTTAGAAAATAATATATATATATATATATATATATATATATATATATATATATATATATATATTTTAAATTAAAAATAAAAAAGGAAGGTTGAAATCGATAGTTTTTTGTCATAAAAGGATAAAAAAAATATTTTTTCGGCGACTCGCAAGCGCGGTTGCTCACGGAGCGCGGCCGCAGGCGCGCCCAGCGCCCCTTTTGCCGCAATTTCTGCCAAAAATCATCTTTTTGGCCTTTTTTGTTAACCCATTTTTTAAGTGTTTTTTGATTTTTAAATTATTTATCTAATTTAACTAGCGTTTTCTTGAAAAGTTAGTATAAATAGGATATTTTTGAGAGAGAAAAAGGATTTTTTTTTAGGAGAGCTTGAAGAGTTTTCTTGAGAGAAAAACCTATTTTTGAAGAAAAAAAATTTTCTTTCTTCATCTTTCTTGATTTTTCTTAGATCTAGAAAAAATTTAGTGAGTTTGGATTAACTTGAGGAAAGAAAATCAATTTCCTTAGCTTGGGTTTTCTCATCAAAACATCAAAAATCAATTTTTTTGAGTTCTTGTATTCCTGAAATTTTTTGAGATAAAAACTTATGATTTTTGAATCTTTTTGAATTTTTTTTGAATCTTGACAAGGAAAAATAAATTGAGACATCTTGCTTCCAAATCATCAAATCTTAGGATAAACATTCTTGAATCTATTATTTTTATCTAATTTTATTTTACTTATTTTATTTTATTTTTTGTTGCATTTATGAACATGTATTTTTGAGGTTTTGATTTTTCAATTTTATCTCGTTTTTGGTATGAAAATGGGTAAATATGTATGGTTTGGGTGTGAAAAATTGGATTTATTGATTTTCTATTTTTTGGTATGATTTTTGTGGTAATCATTTTTTATGTTTTAATATTATTTTTGTTGCATGTTTATTTGTTCCTCACCCACCTTGTTTACTTATTTTATTTTATTTTTCATTGTCATTTACTGTTCTTCTTATTGTTATTATTAATATTCTTATTATTGCCATTTATCATTGCTATTACTATTATTTTTTATTATCATCATCCATTATTATTATTAATGTTATTGTCATCATCATCATCATCATCATCATCATCATCATTATTATTATTATTATTATTATTATTATTATTATTATTATTATTATTATTATTATTATTAATGTTGATATTGTTATTACTATTATCATCATTGTTGGAATTATTATTATCAATGTTGTTATTATTGTTATTATTATTATTGTGTTATTGTTATTAATGTTATTAATATTATTATTATTGTTATTATTATTATTTTCATTATTATTATTGTTATTATTATTATTATTGTTATTATTATTATTATTGTTGTTGCTATTGTTATTGTCATTATTATTATATTTTTTGCATGACTAATTTCTAATTCCCTTTGCATGTGAGTTGTTTGCGTATTAAATTGGTGTGCTTAGTTTAACACGTTTTACTTTCTAATTGTGTGCTAATATTATTTTATGTTTCCCTTATTTCCATGCTTATTTGGTTGATTTCAGAATTATTACTAATTTTTTTATTGTTGTTTTTGTTGTATGGGTAAAATGTGATGTTTGCTTGTTGAGCGTCGTCGTGACCGAATGGAGTGGTCACGGCATGTTGGAGACTATGCCAATTGGGTTGCATGTGAGTTGTTTGTGTATTAAATTGGTGTGCTTAGTTAAACACGTTTTACTTTCTAATTGTGTCATAATATTATTTTATGTTTCCCTTATTTTCATGCTTATTTGGTTGATTTCAGAATTATTACTAATTTTTCTATTGTTGTTGTTGTATGGGTAAAATGTGACGTTTGCTTGTTGAGCGTCATCGTGACCGAATGGAGGGGTCAGGCACATAGGAGACTATGCCAATTAGGTGCGACCCTACCAACCCTTTACTTGTGTGTTCGTGTTGTTGTAGTAAATAAGATAGTTTTATTTTGTATGCATGTAGGATAAAAAATCACGAAAATATTTTTATAACTAAATTAGGATTTTTACTAAGAAATTGGAACCAATGTCCTCAATTTTAGCCAAGTAATGCAAAATGTCACGAATTAAAACGAAGAGTTAAATTTTCTAAAAATGGGATCACTCATCTCGGTTTTTAAGCCAATAGCCAAAACAACTCTTTGACCCCTTTTTTTATGTGAGCATGAAGGAACCAATATTCCTAAATCGAATAAATATCCCGATTTATGCATGTAATTCCTTTTGATTGTTTAACTTTATGTTTATCTTATGGGCCCTTATAATCAATTATTTTTAGGGCAATTTTAGTTAGCTTTTCTTTTCATTTGGGGGATTGTATATGTCCCAATTTCTCCTTTGTAAATGGTGTGGCTTTGTTTGTTTACCACTTTATTTACTGCTTTATTTATAACTTTCATTTACCCCTTTCTTGAAGCTTAAAGTACGCCTTTAATAAATTGCATTAGTCGTGTGAGATGAGAGATGGAATTTTCTAATCTAAAAACTCATTTATAATTAATCAAATCATAAATAAGAGTGGAGTTCCAAACCACTCTCTGGTTTAGACCATAAAGGTTAGATGACCTTTTTCAATTTCTTGTAAATTGGGTGGCGACTCCAAAATACCTCAAAGGTGCCTAAAGGTTTCATGAGGCTAGATGAACTCCCCCAATGTTCTATTGGGTGGGGATTCCAAAATGTCTCATGTTACCCAAGATCAAATGATGCGAACCAATCCCTCGAGCCCTAAACACTATAAAAAAAAGTGGTATTAGTGACCAAAATGAACAAAGGTAAAACTTTTCGGTCCCTAAACATATAATAATAGGGACCGGAATTTTTCCCCTTCATCCACTCTCATTTTTTGGCCAATAAACAGTGAAGGTAAAAATTTACGGTCGCTAAAACTGAAAAATTCGGTCCTTGACTGTGAAGCTACGCGCGGGAATATATCTCGCTTTTTCTTTTGCACTTTAGAACCACCTTGTAAAAACACTTAAAAATTAATTTGCTGAAATTTATTTACTTAAAAGAAACCCTAAATCTTTCTCTCCAATAGCAAAAAATGAGATTCTATGTCGTGATAGAGCTCTGCATCCTCCTCCTCGTGCCTCATTTTCTTTTCTTTTTACTTCTTCTACCTTTTTCTTTACTTTACCATTAAATAATTCTCAAACCCTCTGATTCTCTTCTAGCTTCATTAACCATTTGAAGAAACTTACTTCAATGCTCAAACAAGGTACGAATTCATCACTGATCTTATTTTTATTTTGATTTCCATTTCTTTTATGATTAATTTATTCGGATTGCAATCCTCATGAATGTGAAAATGCGATGTAGTTTAAGTATCCTCCTCCTCTCTTGGACCATATTCTATACTGCACTAAGAAACAAATTTTAGTCTTCTTTTTTAATTTTTTTTACTCTTTGCCTCTGTTCTATACTCTTACCCCATTTTTGTTTGTCCAGATCTACTCTATAGTTCACATAGGGTATCGACCTATGAAATTTTGTCCAATTTCACAGAGATACAGGTTTGCACTCTCTTTTTCTGCTGCTTTGTATTTTTTTAGTTAATCATCTTTTTGATTTAAATATCTCTAATGAATTTTTTTTATCTCATGCTTTAGAAATCTTTCTTAACTTGCATACATTTTTTTTAATCTCATCATGGAAGTGATTCTTTTTTTTCTTTGTAACGAAATGACAGGTGTAAATTTCAACTGAATAATTTGCATTATTAGAGAAATAATCTATTTTAGGCAATTATTTTGCAGGTTGACTGTCATGTAAATTTCATGTTAAATATCTAATCTCAATTTAATAATATTTTTAGACCCATTGAAGTAATGTAATCAGCTGTTGCCATCCTCATATTAAATAAATATTTGCTTATAAACATGCAGGTTTCTTTATAGTTTTATCTTTTCCTCTATTTGATAGACACGGAATGGACTCTGTGTTTGATAAACCCCTGCTTTGAAGATCCAAACTTGACCAATTCAACTCTAAGATCCATGTTCTTGGTTCATTTTCTTCTCACCAACTTTTACTTGGATTGGAGTCTCACGCGGTGGCTCAGGATGATAAGTTGCAAAGTCAGAATCGAACTGTGTCCGTGAGAAAGTCGGTTCATTGGAGCCCTGAATTGGTGACTGAATCTCACGCTTCTCATAACATGGCTAATGAGAGTAATAATATCTTCTTTAACGGATCCAATCCTCACATTTCTTCATCTCCTGCTCAATCCTCTTCATTTTCATTCAAAGGTAATGTTATTTAGCTGAATTTGTAAATAGGTAAACATATGTGTGGATGTTTGTTTCTTTCTTTTTAGGAATGTCTTGTGTGTGTACTTAGAGCAGACGTTGTGTTTATAGTGCGGGATGCGCTCGGGAGATGGGGAAAAGGGGTTAGAGAAGCTACTAAGAAGGCTGAAGATCTTGCAGAAAACACGTAGCAGCATTGTAAGTCCCTTTTTTTATATGTATTTGAAGGCTGATTCAATTCATATAATATTATTAGTCAGTGGGAAATGATATTGTGAAATTATATTCATTTCAAATGGATATGGGTTGTGGCAATTGACCACCATTGCATGCATTCTATGTACGAGTTTTTAATGAAAATTTTCCATGATTGGAAGTGGATCTTGATTGAAGTTTGAGTTTGATTCTCTAATTTTGATCATAAGTACTTTGTGTTATAGTGTGGTATGGCTTCATTAATCTTTATTTTTGGTCATTGCTGAAGGAACATATGCTTTATGTAGACACCGGGTCCTGAGTCAGCCTAAATTGAAGTTACCCGATGATGATAATTGCCTTCACAGGCTAAAAAGATTAAAAGTGATGATTTCCTCGTCAAATTTACATTTTAGCGTGAAAAATTTAAAAATAATAAAAAAAATATTTTAAAAAATTAAATTTGAAAAATGAGGCTTAGATTTATAGTATTTTTATAAATTAAAAATTAAAAAAAAAGTTTTCAGATCGCCAGTGTCGTGCGCGATGGCGCGCCCAGCTCGCGGGCGTCCAGGCGCCCAACGCGTTGGGCGCGGAGAGGCGACGTGCAGCGTCGCCAATGCTGCGCGTCGCTAAAAGCGCGCGCACTGCGCGCCCTGGAGCGCGCGGTTTCCGCGGCTCTGCGCGCAGAATCGCGCAGCGTCGCTGCGTGAAGCCCATCCCTCTATAGCGACGGGCTTCCCTCCTATCCTGGCCGTTGCTAAAGGGTCTGATGTGCTCTTTTCCGATTTTTTCACCCAAAAATCCGTTTATTATCCCATTTTTTGAGGGTTTTTGAGTCCAAATTAAATTCTAAAATATTTTCTTAGATAATTAATTAATAAAACTTGATTTTATCATTAAAAATAAAGGAATTTGTGTTAAAATAAATTTCTTTTCCTTAATTAAATTAGGGCAACTTTTTTATCTTTTAGATACTTTAGGATGAAAACCTAGGGAGCCTGGATAATTATTTTTCATTAGATTTTTCAAGGGTTTCCTCTCTTCTTCTTTGATTTTTCTTCCAAAAATTTCAGATTTCTTCTTTCAACTAACAAGGATTAATGGTGATTGAAAATTGATTTTCAATTCTTGATTATTCCAAATTAATTTCTTTGTTTTCTCCATAAACATAAGAGATTAATTTTCACTTTCAAAATTCAGTTTTTATTTCTCATTTGTTTTTTCCATTAAACTTTTTCAAGGTTTTTTTTGGTTTAATCAATAAAAATAATTCTTTTGAGCAAAGAAATTAATTCTTTGTTCTCAAAGAGTTTTTTTTTTTTAGTTTTTTAAGCCTATTTTTACTAGAATAAAATTCCAACATTTATCATATTCAACTCTAAATTTTTAAAGTCACAAACAAAGGAAATCAAATCATCTTTTACCTTCATCAAATCCGACTCCGAGGGTAAATATTCTAGGCTCAATTTTTATTTCATATTTTTATTTATTTATGTATATTTTATTGTTTTGATTGATTGATTTATTGTTTTCATTTATTTACTTATTGCATTTATTTTATATTGGTTTTATTTAATTGTTTATATATGATTTTATTTTCATTCATGTGAATATTGATTTCTTTTGATTCTTAACATGTAAATAATTTAATTTATTTTGATTCCTCATTATTTTTAGCATGTAAATAATTAATTAATTTTTGTTAATCATTTTTGCCATATGAATGGTTTATGTTAATTATGAGCACATTAATTAATCATGTCATTGTTTTAATTATTTTAATTATTCTTTTATTTATTAATTTTTACCACTTTTTTATCATTGTTGCATGTTATATTTATTGTTTATTCAATTACTTGTTTATTTTCATCATTATTTTTTTTTATGTATTGTTTAATTAATATGTTGTATTTTATTTCATTCACGTCATTTAGTTAACTTGTCATTTACAATGCATTTTTATCATTTATCTTTATTGCTCACATATTAATTCCATTGTCATTTTGATGTCATATTTTTTATCTTGTTTTATTTCATTTTACCATTTATTATTGATTTAATTGTTTTAATTACTAACATTATTTTGTTTATGTTTTGTTTTTATGTCAAAACTTATTTTCTTTATTTGGGCATTTTTGCGAGCACACGGGGAGATCCAGAAGGCTCGTTGGGATTACTTTCTTTATTTGTAATATTTTATTTATTTTTACCATGTATATTGTCTTGTAAAATTGTTTATTTAGGCCCGCTAGAAAGAAAATCACTAAACGTTTTTTTCATTAATTAACTTGGTATTTTTCCTAAATAAAAATGGGACCAATGTCTCAATTTTCTTCATCCAAAATCATCACATAAAAATTGTTTCATAACAATATGCATGTGAGGACTAATGTCCTCACAATTAATGAATATCCTGATTTATGCATGATCTGTATTTTATTTACAATGGGGGTTGTATTCTGCCCCTAGTTTTGTTGTATTTACTTTCATGTATTCTATTTTATTTATTACTTTGCTTAAGTGGACAACCTGCATTTTAATAAACTACATTAAAATGAATGAGAAATAGGATGAAACTCTAAATTCAAAGCTCAAATTATAAACTTAACCAAGGTATGAATAAATGGGAAGTCCTGACCACCTTCTCTGGTTTAAGACCCCGAGGTTAGATGACCTTTCCCAATTTCTTGCAAATTTGGTGGCGACTCTAAAATTCTTCAAAGGTGCCTAAAGGTTTCATGGGATTAGATGAACCTCCCAATGTTCTATTGGGTAGGGGATTCCAAAATATCTCGTGTAACCCAAGATCAAAAAGACGTGAACCAATCCCTCGAATCCTAAAAGCGGGTTCAATGAGGGCCTTGCTGATCCGGCCCACGTCACACTTTAGTTTGCTATTCTTTGAGTTGGAGTTATTTCAGAAATTTTGGCCTAATGAGGATAATTTGAGGTTAATTAATGGAAATGTTGTGATATTTCAATTAGGTTTTGATGCAAGTATGGGAGAGGCAAAACTAGTGTTCTCATACTTGAATTGAAATTTTAGTTGAAAAAGAAATAGATGCCAGAGAAAGATGAAAAACTTAAACATAGATTTTAAGGAGCAATATCTTACCTACAACCCAAAAAGTATTCCTCTTCTTACATTTTGTTTTTCTAGTTTATTTTCACTAGGATCTCATGGTAATAATAAAGAGTACTGTATCCTAGAAACTTTGATTGAAACTCTAGTAACATCATGACAATGATAAGTGGCTGAAGTATTTTTAGCAGCATCCAAATGACTGTAGCATAATGATTATGTGAATACAGAATAGCATTTAAAACTTATGTAGTAAATGGATTCTTGTTGAGGAAAATTTTGCATATATCTAGAAAAGATAATCATTTGATGGTTTTTTCTCAGGAAAATTTTTTTGGATTTTGTATTAAGATCATGTGATACTCATAATTTCAAGGTTGTTGTTGTTATTAAACTTTTAAAATCTATTTGTACTTGTCAAAGGTGGGCCTTGGTGCATGTTGCACCTTGGCCCTATTTCAGAGTTACCATGGGAAAGTGCCTAGGAATCCAGGCTCATTCTTCAGGATGAGCAAGAGTTTTGTTGCATGGGTTTAGGTGTAACTGCTCGGTGATGGATTCTACTTGTATTGCTAGACGGTTTTAGCTTATGCTAGTGATTTGATTTTGATTATTAAATAGTATTATTTTTGTGTCAATCAAATGAGTTCTAGTAGATTTATTTTATTTTTAGAAGGTAAATTACACAGTAAGCTTTGGTGGTTTAATCCTCAAAGAAAGTTGCCTTTTCCCCCACATTGATTTGGTGGTCTGGATAGAGGAAATTCCATGTCACCTCTTCTATGTATCCTGTTTTTATCATCTTGATTTCTATCCAACACAGTTTGACACTCCTTACGGTAACTTTTAATTTTGGGAAGATCTTGACTTGATGTTAACAAGGATTGTACTTGTAGTTTTCTACAAGAATCTTAAGGATGGAATTTGGAGTTCACCTCTATGATTTTTTTTTTCTTTTGCATTTAATTCTGGGTTAAAATGTAACTAGTAGCTGTTGTTTTTGCCTCTTATCTTATATATGCATGAATTATGCTAGACTAATTTATGACAATCATATCTTCTCGACATTAAAAGGTTTATAATATATGATAATCCAGTCAGTTTTGGGGGACTGTTAGAAAAAATAGGTATGCCTTTATTTAATAAAATTTTTAGATTCAAATTTTCCCTTTTATTATTTTTTTTAATTGCTTACCCTCTTTGCTATGACTGTCAATTACTCTGAAGTGACTAATTTTTTATTTTTATTTATTTATTTTTTCAATCTTTTGGTTTGAATTAGTGAAAATGGCTCCTAGCTTCACAGTTGTTGCCTTGGGTAGAATTGCTTAAGGAATAAAAGTTCTTGCAGAAGGTGGTTATGAAAAAGTCTTTCAACAGACTTTTGAAGCAGTTCCTGAGGAGCAACTCCAAAATTCATTTGCATGTTACTTATCCACATCCGCTGGTCCAGTTATGGGTGTGTTATATGTATCTACAGCAAAGCTTGCATTTTTTAGTGACAATCCCCTTTCATATAAATCTGGTGGTCAGACTGAATGGAGCTATTATAAGGTATGTTTTCATTGGCTGTAATAAGATCCTTTTTCCATTCTAATCATAAGATAAGATTGCAGATTCATGTAAGCATGCATTCATCAGCTATTTTAATTGATGTTGGTATATGGTTTTTCATGAACTTCTCAGTCTTGTTTAACAAATTTCTTAATTTAGAGTACTATTTTATCTTTTTCACATAGAGTCGTGGGATGATGATGCCTGTAGTCCTTGGTTTGGATGGTAAAGGATAGGTAGAGATCTACATAATTGCTTTTAGACCTTAGAATATTGAGTGGACTAGAGAAGGGAGAGAGTCAAGGCTAAAAGTTCAAATGTTATTGAAGGAAAAGTCAAATAAATTGTATTTGTTGATATTTTGGGAAAAAGATAGGTGTATTGTAGACATAAAATAAAAAGAAAATTAGTTCATTATAACGTATTTGTCTGATTAATGTTAAAGAAAAATATGATTGCTGATTTAGCAAATGATTTGTTTAAGAACATATATGTTTATATGAAGTCTTCAAAAACTTTCAAAGTTTCATTTTTAGTTGATCTTATTAGTTTTCAGTTCTACCACGTCATGAATAATAAGAGATTTTGTAGAAAATAGATGAACGAATAAGTTGTGTGTTTATATTTTTGAACATGAATTTTTTTCTTAATGCATAAATAAATTTACATTTTCCTAAAAAATATAATGCAAAGATTTAAAGTTTTAATGCTCAAAGTTAAATATCTTAGAATTATTCCAAGCATTATGATATGCAGCAATACTGTAAAGTCTGGATGTGTGTAGGAACTACCTTCTCATTAATGAACTAGTATTTTCTATTTGCATGATCTACTTTTCATCACTCAACCTTTTTTAAAAAAAAAATGACTTTGTGGTAAAATGAAAATATACTTTACATAAATTTATTTTATTTTAGTTTAGTTCGTGCTTGCACTCTTGTTTCTTGAGACATGCTTTTGAATAGTTCCCTGACATATTAAAATGATACAGCGGTTTTTTGTGCAATATTTTTTTCTTCGTGGTTATAGTAATTGCCTGATGTTACTGAAAAAGAAGAAATTTTAAGCTGTGCCACAATTAGGCCTTTGAGCTGAACATTTATTATATGAACCATGAACTAGGATTATTTTACTTAGTTTTGAACTAAGAATTTAATTATGAAATAAATATTTGATCTAGTAACGTGAATTTAATTTTTCATTTTTGGACTATATTGTTGAAATAATAAAAATATATAAGGTAGAAAAGTAAATGTCACACCACTTGGTTCTAAATGCGTGCTTCTTCTTTCGTTTCAACTTATTTCATTGAAATTGAATTGATTGTTTCCCAGCTGCATGGCCCGGATAATTTTTTGTAGGATTTAGAAATCCTTAATGGAGAACATAAGTATTAATGTGTGGTTTATGACTATGACTTTCTACATTTGCATGTAATTACTAATAAAATAAGTTCTGAAGGAATTATAATTTGATCAGTTTGGTTCTCTAAGATTTATATAATTTGATGGTAATTGCAAGTGATTTATTGATTGCATACTAGCAGTGATAATTTTCAAATTTATAATTAGAACTTTAGTTATTGTATTTAGGGACACTAAAAAAAAAATTATAATATTTGAACAAATTTATAATTAGAATTTTGACATCTAAAATGTAACAATTAGATTGTTTAAAAGGTAATTAATTTTTTTATGTATATAATTCCTTAAAACTAATTTATGTTCTTGTATCTTGCCGCCCCTATCATATATGCTGACTTTTTGAAGTGTATATAGCTACACTTGGTGGAATTACAATTTTTTTGAAGTTCACATGATAAGTTTGTGAAGTGTATATAATTAAACTTGATGGAATTATAATTTTTTTGAGGTATGTCCGTAAATCACTTGTAGTTTCAATCAATTATTTACAGTATATCTATATATTTTTCTGATATAATCATTTTTATTTATTTATATTTTTTTGCAGTTTTTAGTATGAACAAAATACTGAAGTACAAAAATTGACTGTGAAAACTTGAAGAAACATTGAAATGTTCGCTAGATAGAGATTTTTTTTTTCTTGAAAGGGGCTGTATAAACAATACATATCTTTTTTGAATGCTAATTCTATATTTGTAATTAATTACAAATTATCTATAAAAGTATCACATTATTTATTGTGTATCCATTTATCGTATGTTTAAAAATACAGGGTAAAAATATGGTCTAATTATTCTTATAGACCATATTAATTTCTGATTTTTATTATGTTTTCAGGAATTGATTTTATGGTTCTTAATATAATATATATTCAAATGATTATTATTTTTAAGGATGAGATTTTTTTACCATTATTATGATTTCAATATTATTAAGGATGGAAATTCTGGTCCTTAATACTTTTTAGGAACAATTTGATTTTGGTCATTAAAAGTTTTAAGGATCGATTAATACACCATTTAAAGACCAAATTTTTGGTCCTTAATAACTTGGTTAGCCAGTTGACATACTTTATTAAGGATGAAAAAATCGGTCCTTAATATTTTTTAGGGACCGGTTTTTGATCGGTCCTTAAAAGCTTTATAATGACCGTATTATACCTTTTAAGGACCAAGTTTTTGGTCATTAATAACTTGATTGGCTACCTAGCATATATTATTAAGGATGGGAAATCCGGTCCTTAATTCTTTTTGGGGACCGTATTTCTGGTCGGTCGCTAAAAACTTTTAACGACCGGCTGGTAACCAGTCCTTTTTGGTCATTAGCGGCGGAGCCTGTAATGATCGTATGGCGATCGGATTTTTCAGTCTTTATTGACTTTTAGGGACCGGACTGATACTTTTAGAGACTGAATTTCCCCTCCTTATAGGTGTAGGCACCGTGTCCCGGAGCGGTCCGGATCAGAGATTACCCTATGATGAAATCAGTATCCGAGCCTGTACAAACGGTTTGGATTCGGAGGTTTTAGTCCCATGCTCCACGAGAAATGAGTCTTTTCACCTTTCGTAGGCAGAGGGGGGAAAACGGGAAATTTTTGAGTTAAAAAGTATGTTTTCCTCGACAGACGGCCAGCCCGTCTGTGGGAGGCCAGTCCATCGCTTAGGGTCATAGACAGCCTATGGTTTTTTCCGACGCTCGTCCGACGGATCCGCTTCTTTCGGAGCATGCCACCTGATTTTTCGGAGCACGCAACCTCTCCGGCGCCCGTCGGTGGAAATGGCAGGGTCGTCGGATGAATCCTTATGTCAGAAGGATTCTTCTGACGTTCGTCTCCACATCCGATGCACGTCGGTCGGCCCTGGCCTATAAAAGCTTTGAATTTCCTCCAAAAAAGGGTTCTAAAAATTTTCAAAAGGGGAAACTCTGCAAAAATTCAAGCGCATTTTCTCTCTCTTCCAGCAAACACATACATCAAGAAATTTCTTTTAATTTGAGAATCAAACCATTAAAAAGGAACTAAAACTAATTAGTTTTCTTTGGGTTTTTGATTCCAAAGTCAATCTTTTTGAAGGGTTAAGAAGGAAACAATCTCTTTTCCTCTTTCCTGACCTTTCATTTCGTTTCTCGTGGAGCGTGCGGGACTCTAATCGACACCAAGAATCTCACTAAAACATTATCTGAGGGTAAATATTTCGGACTTATTCTCCGTATTATTTCATCTTTATTCTTGCTGTTCTTTTAGCTTTTTGCTTTTATTTTTCTTTATTTTGATTCTTTTCATCTCATTTTGTGATAAAATCCCATTTTTTCTCTGAAAAAGAGAGATTTTACTGTTTATTTTTGGAGACAGTGGTGACCGACTGGTCATCTATTTCACCGACTCCCGTCGGTCACCTCACTCACAGACGTCCTCTCCCTCGAGTGAGCGACGGGACATGTGGGTCACTTTGACTGACGCCCGTCGGTCACTCGACGGAGGCTGTCGCTGGGTCCTGTCTCCACGTTTCCAAATCTTTTCTATCTCTCTCAAGTCTTAGAACTTTATTTATATTGAGCTTTTGTATATTGACACCCATTAACCTTTTGTGAGCATATATTGATTTTCTTGGACTATTCTGAGCTCGAGGGGCGATCTACCATGCTTGGTGGATTCCGTCTGGTTTAGTTTTCTAACCTTTTTAGTTATTTCCTGTATTTGTTTATTCATTAATTATTTTATGCCCATGAGTATACCCATTTTGTATCCCGCTAATTATAAAAATTGATTAATGTTTTATATTTAATAAAGAGAGATTTTCATAAACATAAGGACCCAATGTCCTATTTTTATCCAATAAAAATCCTCACGATAGAAATATCCAGTTTTAATAATGACGCATTTCGAGGACCAAAGTCCTCAAAATAAGCAATGCCCCGATTTGTGTATGTATCGCACATTTATAAAAGGGAGTTATATTCCGCTCCTTGTGTTATTGTAATTTATTGCTTTCACTATTTACTTGCTCATTTACCACTTTCCAAATGTGAATAAATGCGCCTTTAATCAATTGCATCATGTGGAGAGAGAGAGCGAATTAATGATAATTAAAATTTGATCATAGAATAATCGAGGTAGAAATAGATGAGAAGTCCCGAACCCAGCTCTGGTCTTTGGGGTCAAAGAGGCGAGAGGTTTACCCTCCAAGACACCTCTTGTGTCACGAGACTTTGGCGTTAATCCTAGGCTCCTTAGGGCGAGAGGTTCACCCTCCAAGACCCCTTTAGTTGGCCCAAAATGGATACTGAGCGCAGTCTTAGGCTCTCCGAGGCGAGAGAAACTTTCCCAATGTTCTATTGGGTGGCGACTCCATGAAACCTCCTTGTTGCCCAAAATAGACGCACTTGTAAATATCTTTACAAGTTGTTAACGGATCCTCAATTGCCCGATCGCCCTCAAGCGGGCGGTCAGAGGGGCGGCCGCAGGGTCCGGCACGCGTCACAGTGGCGACTCCACTAGGGACATATGGTTTGAGACTTCGATTTGAAAATACCTCGTTTAACATTTATGGTTAAAATTTAATTCATAAATTTGCTTTCTTTCAAATTTGCATTAAATCACATTAGAGCTTTAGAATATGCTAGTTTGGTCCCTCTATTAGCCCCGGTGCGTTCCTGAAGCACGACCCTATTTTCACTCAATTTAGGAAAGTGTTAAGGATAATCACCAGCCCAAGCCTCGTACCTCAATGGTATATCAAAATGATGACCCGATCAGTCGTTATGCTCGTGATGAGCTAGACCTATCGGCAGGGATCATGCTTGGGTAGCCCTGAAGTAACATCTCCCTTGTCTAAAGCTCATTTAACGGCCGTAGTTACTTTCCACAGGTGATATGAACCATAATTCCATGCTTGCTGTATGGATCCTCATGTATTGGGTGAGTCCAGATGTCTTGCTTGGCAACCTAGCCAAAGGCTTTCATGCCCCGGTAGGGCCATGTCAAAATTTTTGGAATGTCCAAATACATGATGATCAGTATCCATTCGCTTGTATATTAGCATAGGAGTGTCATGCTGCCGGTTTTTTGCCGTGCAACATGCGTGTCCATTGGGTCCCTCATTGACCCTTGGGCTAATCCCGCCTAGGAAAGAGACTGCGCGACCACGTGTGTGGGAGAAATAAGGGCGGAAGGACCTACCTGCTTGCTTGTGTCTTGTGAATGTTGCATATCACGACCATGCATTGCATCTACATTCCATGCATTACATCTAACACCTTGTGCCTGCAGCCATCATAGATCTGCCTAGGTGGACTAGATCACCTCCCGAATGATTGATCCGAGTCCCTGCATCTGAACTGCTAGACAGAGAAGGCCTTCCAGAAATCTTATCGGAAGTCAGTTGTACAGTGTCTGAGATGGCAAACTCACCTAGGGGAGATGACGCAACCAGGGCCATGATTGCAAAAGAGGTGGGCCGATGGTTTGAAGAGTTTGAGGGCAGAATGATGAACATGCTAGCTGCTTTGGCACAACAGAATTCTCCGCAGAATCCACCGCCTCCTCCTCCCATGAGGCAAAATGAGCAAGAGGAAGAAAGGGCTGAGAGACAAGAAGAGCCTGTTCGGCCGCCACCAGTAGAGCTGAGGTCAGTAGCTTCGGGAGGTCAGAGGAGAAGGCCAGCGCTGAGGATAGATGATGACAGGGATGACAAAGGCGACAAGATGAGTGTTGTGTCTGAGAGAGGGAAGGTGCCTCAAACTGATGAGTTCATTCTGAATAAGATGGAAGAAAGGTTTGAAGCCATGGCCTGTATGCTGAGTAGAGGTCAGGGGATGAACTCGGAGGACAAAGAATTGGAGGGAGAGGACCCGATTCCTTACAATTTCAAGATGCCTGATGTGCCAAAATTTGACGGTACTTCTGACCCGACTGCCCATGTGAAGCAATACTCTCTGGTCATGAAAGGGACCACTTTGTCTAAAAGGCAGAAGATGGAGTACTTTTGCTTGAGTCTGACTGGCCTTGCCATCAACTGGTACCATAGCCTTGATCATCGAACTAAGGAAGATTGGGATCTACTCACAGAGAAGTTCTTGAGACAATATGATTGCAACACCAGCATGGAGGTGACTCTTAAGGATCTTGAATTGCTCCAGCAGAAGGCCAGGGAATCTTTTCACGATTATCTCACCCGTTGGCGAAACCGAGTGATGGAAATACAAAGAAAGCAAGACACCCAGGACCAGATCTGCCTGTTTATCAAGAACGCAAGCCCGTATCTGAAGGATGGTTTGAAGATGAAAGGGTTGAAGGATTGGGAGTCTCTGAAAGACATAGCCATTGAAGCGGAGGGAGATTTCTTGGCCCAGAAGGCCAGCAATGATAGTTTTGCAAAGAGAGCTAATATCGGTCAGGGAACCAGCAGGCCAACTGGTCCCAGTGGTAGCACCAGAAGAACGGTTGAGGTGCCTGCTACTGACGCAACTACCCTGAGGAAGTTTTCGAACTTAGGAAGACCACTGTCTTGGGTCTTAAGAAGATTAATGAAAGAAGGAAAGTTGAAACCTTTGACTCCTAGGCCTGCTATGACCCAAGGGAAGCCGGGTCACAAAGACAATGAATATTGTGCATTTCATCAGCACACGGGCCATCTAACAGACAAGTGCAAGGCGCTGAGGCACTCTATTCAAGATCTTATCGATGACAAGCAAATTTCTGACCCTGAGAAGAGGGAAGACAAGAAGAACCCTGGTTACAATGCCGTACCGCCACCAGTCTTTATGATCGGATCCAGCTTGCCAGAGTGGTATGTACTGCATGATTTATTTGGGAACAAGGGTATTGCTGTTGGTGGTTCTGAGGATAAAGAAGAAAGAGCAGTTGTAGCGACCATTGATAGTTGGTCGAGCAGTGAGAGCAGTGAAGAGGCCGGAGAGGAAGGAGAGGTGAGCTCTGATTTGTGGAGATCTGATGAGGATGAAGAAGATGTAGGGGCTGTGACAAGAAGTGGGAGAGTGGTTCCCGAGATCACAAGGGTACCAGAACCAGCGCAGACATCGGCGAAAAAAGAGTCAGAGGAGAGCCCGATTGTCAAAAGTTGAAGAAGACCGTGGCTCAGATATCCATTTGGGATCTCTTAAGACAGTCCCCTTCTCACAGGCAGAAAGTAGTAGAGGCCTTGACTGAGTCCACTATTGCCACCACGATTTCCCCATTAGAACTTCTGGGTCTAGTTAAAGAAGGATCGGGGGAGAGATTTGTTTTTTCTGATGCTGACCTGCCGGTCGAAGGCCGCGATCATAACCGACCCCTGTATATCAAAGCGCAGATTAACGATAAGCACACTGCTTGCGTTATGGTAGATGATGGATCTTTTATCAATGTTTGCCCTCTAATAGCTCATCAGGCTTTTGGATTAAGTGAGGATATGCTCAGTGAATCAGACTTGACGATTACAGCCTATGATAATTCAAGAAGGCAAGCCTCGGGAACATTAAAGACCCTGGTGTGACGCGCGCCGAACCTCACGGCCTCCCGAAAGCCCTCTTTAAGGCGATCAGGAGAGGTTCATAAAACCTGTAAGGTATTTACAAGCTGCGTCTATTTTGGGCAACAAAATTGGGAAGGGTCGTCTAGCCTTATCGAGCCTAAGACGGTGCATACATATCCATCTTGAGCTAGCCAGAGGGATCTTGGAGGCTTCATCCTCTACTCCCCTAGAGCCTAGGATTGTATATTTGAGCCTTTTGGTGGGACTCAAGAGGTGTCTTGGAAGTCTTAAACCTCTCACCTCTTTGAGTCCCAAAGACCAGAGTGAGTTCGGGACTTCTCATTTATTTATACCTTGATTAATTTTATAATTAAGTTTTGAATTTATTGTTTCATCAACTTTCCATACGATGCATTTTATTAAAGGCGCGATTATTCACATTCAAAGCGGTAAATGGAAGCAAAAAATCAAGATAAAATATTCGAAATAAATTACAATAACACTAGGAGTGGAATACAACTCCCATTTGTAAAAGTGCAATACATGCATAAAACGGGATATTCATTGGAATGAGGACTTTGGTCCTACCATACATATTTATTACAAAAAGTGGTTTTTAGGAAGTGTCAGTTTTATTGGCTAAAATGGGACATTGGTCCACCATTCCCGAGAAAATCTCCAGGTTTAATTATTAAAAGGCTTTTGGTCCTTTTTACCCTAACGACGTTAAAACCATTTTCATAACAACATAAATAAGAGCTAAAGGATAAAAAATGAACCGGAATAGAGATCCTCAGAATGGCACAACCACCATCTCTCATGACTCCAACTTCCAATAATCAGAAAAGCACTCACGAGGATAAACATGTTAGCAACAAAAAAAATAAACTAAAAAAACGTGAATAAAAATAAAAATGAGAATTTGCCTAGGGATGGCCTCCTGTATCATGCCAGCAGCCGTCCCTAGTAAGGGAAAATAAATTAAAAAAATTCTCTTAAATCTTTTGTAAAAAAAAGGGTAATAAAAAATCAATGTAAATCAAATTAAATTATATGAATGTTAATCCATAATGTTTACCCTCGGATTTTACCTTTTAGGGTGTAACACCCCCATCGTCGCCCTCGTTGGAAGGACGTCGATGGGCGCGCTACCCGACGCTCACTCGCACAGATATACATATGCATAATGCGGAAGCATACATTCATACATAACATACATACGAAAATACGGGATAACTAAAAACTTGACTTAACATGCGGGCACAGACTAATCATACAATAACTCACGCACACGCAGGCACTAAGCGGAAGCAAAAAGCGAATAATAATACAAAGGAATAACTAATAAATATAATAACATTTACATATCCCAAAATAATCTCCAGATCAATACATAATTAATTACATATACAATAATACAGAAATACAAATGCTGAAATACAGAAGCTGAACAAAATACAAAACTTCTAACTCCTATGTGGCCGATCTTGCAGATGCGCGACTAGAACAGAACCAAACCTGCCACCTGCACGGGAAGAGAACCCGTGCTAAGCGATAAACGCTTAGTGGGGAAAACACTCAAGCAATATGGACGACCATTCACAATGGTCGTCAAGGCATAACACATTCACAAGGCAAAAACGAACATTCATAACACACATATAATCAGGCTTGCATAGAAAGGCACTCCGACACAAACTCACATTCAATTTCATATACTTATGTCGAAAAATAAGCTGAAGCTGACAAACACCATACACGATACAAGTATCGTCATGCTGAACTACATACAATTTCACATGCATATACTTACCAGGGTATCGGACATCAGCATCTTACCATTCATAGTGGCATGACATTTAAACGTGCAATTATCATACACAATTACTCATACATTATCTAAAAACCCATTCACATGTTATAAGATTACCATGCTATACTGCACACAGTTATTATAACAAAAACACGAGCTAATTAAACCTACTTTCTGACATGCCATACTACCCACACTACCCGAACCCAAGGAAATACATCAAAATACCACATTTCCATTGCAAGACTCTTTCACATATAAAATCATGCCAAACTCATAGACACATGACAACACACCGAAGATACTATAATAGTAGAGACCAAAGGAACATATAGCAAAATATTACATTCAGAGCATACACAAGCTCAAGATCATATTCGTAAACACTTTAACTTGCCTCATCATTATCCATTAATGCACATATACTTACCGAAGCCGATCCACATGCATTGTAACCCTGATAATACATATGTAATCATTCAATAGTCCAGATTGCCTTATCATGCATACCAATTCACATGCTACCATAATAATTAACAGTACAGAATCACACTCATATACATACTAATTAACCATATCAATCCGTAATTTAAGCTCACATTCGTATACATATTATTTCGTATGCTTATAGCCTAACTAGTTGAATTCCCATTCTCTTAAGAATAACATAATAAAATGTATTCATGGCATTTGAAAGATCATGGTCACAATCATGAACGTTTTAATTTCAGTACTTGTACCCATAACTGATGGCATACGAATACATTTACAATATGATATACATATATATATGCATACAGATAAATATGTCCAATTCACCTGTTTAAGTCACATTCAACCCATTCAGAGGTTCATAATCACATTTGATTACATAACTGATTCACATGTCAAGAATTATGCCCATTCGAATCTCACAATCTCTTGTTCATATCAGACAAAACAAATAGAATACCTGCTGACTCAAAATACTGGATAATGAGTATACAGACAGTACTTTACGGGTACGAGCCGATACAGACAGTACTTTACGGGTACGAGCCGATAAATCAGATACTTTTAACTTTTACAAAACATTTTCAAATGGGACCTTAAACAAGATCCTTTCACATAAAGGGTTCGCGAGGAACCAAACGGGGACCTGATCGGGGTCCAAACATTCAAAGGGCACTGCAGCTAAGAGACTCCATTAGGCATGCCTAACTATCCACTAGACTGACTCTTGCAGGTCATGCATAAGCAAAAGCATGTTACAAGTCACATGACATAATTCATTATGCACAATACTGAATTTAACAGTCATATAATTAAGTTCACACTAACCACGTGCATCATCCAAATCATGTGTCGATTCACAATATATACATATATTCATGATATTAATCATACCTCATACAATTCATATTCTGAAGCATACAATAATTCAATCAATCACATTTTAGCACTACTCAATATACTAAAACATGTCAGGAACACATGTGGAATCATATTATGCCAATGATTAATAACGCATAATTTTAATCGTGGAATAATACAATATACTCTTAAGCATGGCATGTTATTTTTAGAGCAGGAACAGACTAAAGATATGCATAACATAATTTACATTAAGATAGAACATGTTCGGGACTAAACAATCAGAAAGTTAGCCTTCATAATTCCTTCGCATTCAAAATATGACATGCAATACAGATCACAACAATAAGCATATCTCAATCCAAACCATACCGTTAAAATCCCACAATCATTTAACAGGATCACTATAATCCAAAACTTATTCCAAAATACCACATATAACTTATCATAGATAACATATTATTAATACCAAATAAATTGGGATAATCAATCATATCAGCAAGGTAATATAGCACACGGTAGAGGAAAATACCATGAAAAGCGTTTGGAAATCATTTTATAAAAACTGGTCGCTCGGGGGAAAACAGAAGAACCAGAAGACCTGAGCAACCGTCACGTCACGTGAAGGTTGCTCACGTCGCGTGAGCATCGCTCCCGTCGCGTGAGCATCGCTCACGTCGCGTGAGCATCGCTCACGTCACGTGAGCATAGCTCACGTCGCGTGAGCTGCTCCCTTCTTCTTCCCGATATCGCAAACATGCAGAAACTCCATCGTTTCCCAGAAATTCTTTCTAAAACCTCTCAAAATTCATTCAATCATGCATAAACTCTTACCTTATTACTCCAATGTATATCACAATATACTCAAGATCAAACTAAACTCAACATTCCTGAAATTAATCAAAACAACCAAAATCAAGCATAACCACATTCAAGTTCCTCAAGAACATAAACCCTAAAATTACAGTAACTTAAATTCTCAAACAAGATTTCTAAAACAAATCCCAAACCTGAAATCTTTAGCTTCAAACCCACACTTCAAACTTCAATCCTCCATCATCTCCTTGCCCTTAAGCTTCCTCTTGTAATCCAAAGCTCTTCAAGCAAACTTCAAGCTCTACCAAGACACCAAGTCACACACAGTCAAGGAAGGGAGAACAAGAAACAGGAAACGAAAAGAAGAAGAGCAAGGAAGAGGAGAGGAGAGAGCAGAACGTGATCTGCTCCTCCCTCTCATTCTTTTTCTTTTTCTTCTTTTCCCACTAATTGACCACCTGCCAAGACACATGGCAGCCTCGTATTGGCTCCAACCAAAATATCTTGCTTTAATACTCTTTAATCTTTTGACAAATTTGCACTTACTCACTTGCATAATTATTTCTTCACAAACTTTAATTATCTTTTCAATTAGGTCCTTATCATCCAAATTCCACATGGATAAATTACCGAAATATCCATCACTTATTCGACTTAACTTGCCAAATCCGACTATGCCCGATTTGGGGTGTGACATAGGGTGGATGTCGAATGATTTTGTCCCCGTGTGCCTCGCAAGGATCAAATAAGAATCAGATCAAAGAAAGAAAATTTATATTGTTCTTTCTTTGAAAGCTTGATAGCAATCGAGTGTTCGAATTAGTTATATTGATTGAAACGACTGAATTTCATCACCTCAATTTGACTTAATTCATAAGAAAAATTTGAAGAAATCGATTAATTAGAAGAAGTTTTATCAAAATAAACTTCAATAGATGAATAGAGATTTATAAACTTTTTGCGTAATTTGCTCACAGAAAACCTTTTCTAAAAAGCAATTTTCCCCAAAAATATTAGATAGTTTTTCTTCTAAATAAAATCTCTCTAAAATTTATCTCTCCTTTTCCAAATTCCCCAAATTTTCTAACCCCTAAAACTGAAATTTGATCCTTTATTTATAGGATTTTATGAGATAATTAAGATAAACCTCTATCTAAAGTTTGAATTTTAAAAGGACTCTAAAATTCAAGTTTTAGATAAATTCTATCCCTATTTTGAAAGAAAAAAAGATTAAATTTTATCCAATCCGGCGTGATCCGGTCAGTTACCATACCGACGGGCTTCCCTGCAGATACCGACAGCCGTCCCTACTAAGGGCACATGCGGGAAACTAACTAGGGACGGGCACGATCCTAGAGACGGGCATCCCTACATTGCCACGGATCCGTCCCTACTACGCCTAGGGATGGGTATCATCCCAAGTAGAGACGGGCATCCCTACACAGACGGGAATCCCGTCTGTGGAGCAAAACTCCCCAAATTTTGTAAAATTTATCCAACTCATTCAAAACTCCATGTTATAGAAAAAGATTTTAATCCTTACAAGACTGAAAGACAAAAACCTCCGAATTTTATCTCCCTATCCGAAAAAAAAAACCGACGTTGATCTCTTCATCGGGTAACTCCGACCTGGACTGCCTCAAGACCCGGTGTCTACAGTTGCCCCCAATTTTGGGAAAACTAGTACACTAGTGTCTAGATAAGCAAAAATTCAGAGGAGAAAGGAAAGAGACGCATACCTGAGGCAATCCTTACCTTTTCGTCTGGGAAGTGGCAATGCGTCAAGTTGGTTCCGGACTTACTAAACGCGAGGTTTGCCCTTCTGAGCTGCACCGAGTCTTCTCCAGACTTACAACGTGCTAAGGTTGGCTCTCCTAAGCTACACCGAGTTTTCTCCAGACTTTACAAAGTGCGATATTTGCTCTCCTGAGCTGCACCGAGTCTTCTCCAGACTTTACAAAGTGCGATATTTGCTCTCCTGAGCTGCACCGAGTCTTCTTCGGACTGTATAAAGTGCTAGTGTTTGGCTCTCCTCAGCTGCACCGAGTCTTTTTCAGACTGTACAAAGTGCGATAATTACTGTCCTGAGCTGCACCGAGTCTTCTTCGGACTGTACAAAGTGCTAGTGTTTGGCTCTCCTGAGCTGCACCGAGTCTTCTTCGGACTGGCCTTCCTTCTGGACTGCTCTTCTGAGCTGGGCGTTCTTCTGAACTGGGTAATTTAATTTGGCGTCCTCATCGTGCCCCCAAAGTACAATTCTGATCTTTTGATTTCCTGTGATCCCGAAGGACATGATGTTTGATAGGTTTATTCTTCCTTTTGACTGTGGGTCGATTTTGAATCAGTGTAAGACCATGTTCCTGTATTGTAAGAGACTTTTGTTAATTCTTACGGCGAGTACCTTAATTGATAGAGTTATTAACATCTTATATCTTTATTTATTATTCATCATCTTGTTTTCTAAATGATTAATTCGCCTTTTCCTTTTTTCTTAAATTTTCTTTTAAGAAATTTAAATCATGGAGAAATAACATGCAAATTTAACAAGTTGATCCAAATATTTTCCACTAAAAGGTTAAATTTTGTACAATATACAGATGTGATTACAAAAACAAAAAAAAAATATAAGCACAAAACTAGAAGGACTCCCTGAACAATCTATAATGGCGCATAATCTGAGAGCTCATCTGGATCATCATCATCGTCCGATATATGAACCGGCTGGTCTCGTGCTGGAGCAGCGGAGGGTCCTGCATCCGAGGCAGATGGCTGACTGGGAGGGGCTGATGGTCCCGCCTGCTGAGTAGCCCAATGTGACGCGCGCCGGATCCCAGCGGCCGCCCATGGGACCGCCCGCACGTGGGCGATCGGGGCAATTGTGGGTCCGTCAACAGCCTGCGATAAATCGCAAGTGCGTCTATATTGGGCAACAAAGAGGTTTCATGGAGTCGCCACCCAATAGAACATTGGGAAAGTTTCTCTCGCCTCGGAGAGCCTAAGACTTGCGCATTTTATCCATATTGGGCCATGAGGCCTAGGATTAACGTCTAAGTCTCGTGACACAAGAGGTGTCTTGGAGGATAACCTCTAGCCTCTTGAGCCCAAAGACAAGAGCAGGATTCGGGACTTCTCATTTATTCGTACCTTGATTAATATTATAATTAAGTTTTGAATTCATTGTTTCATCAACTTTCCACACAATGCAATTTAAAATTAAAGGCGCAATCATTCATATCAAAAGCGGTAAATGTAAGCAAAATCCAAAATAAAGCATTTAAAAATAAATTACAATAACACTAGGAGCGGAATACAACTCCCATTTATAAAGGTCAAATACATGCATAAAACGGGATATTCATTAATAGTGAGAACATTGGTCCTCGCATGCATATTTATTATGAAAAAAGTTTTGATGTGATGATTTATTTGGGTATGAAAAATTAGGACATTGGTCCCCTTTTATTTAGAAAAAAATGTCAAGTTAATTAATAAAAACGTTTTTGTGATTTTCTTTCTAGCGTGCCTAAATAAAGAATTTTACAAGAAAATTATATGGCAAAATTAAATAAAATATTACAAACCAAATGAGCCTTTTTGGACCTCCCGATGTGCTCGCAAAAATGCCCAAGCGGAAAAAATGAGTTTAGACATAAAAACAAAATACAATTAAAACAACGTTAGTGATTAAATCAATTAAACATACAAAATAATGAATAACAAATTAAAATAAAATAAGATGATATGAAAAGAATGATAATGGAATCAAAAATATTAACAAACCAAAATAAAATGAGAAACATGCATTATATGTGATAAATGATTAAATGATGTGATGAAAATAAAATAAAACATGTTAGTTAATTAGTACATGAAAATATGAACATGATGAAAATAATGATGATAAGTGAAAAATAATGAATGAATAAATAAACAAATGATAATCAAATAATGTAACAATGATAAAATTAATAAACAAAGGAATGAGGAAAATAATAATGATATATAACAAGGTTAATTGATGTGTTCATGATTAATACAAACCATTTACATGGCAAAAAGATTAATTTAAATTAATTAATTATTTGCATGTTAAAAATAATGAGGAATCAAAATAAATTATTTACATGTTAGGAATTAAAAGAAAACAATATTCACATGAATAAAAATCAAATCACATATAAACAGTTGAATAGAACGAATATAAAATCAATAAAACAAATGAATAGATTAAAACAATAAATAAATCAATAAAAACAATAAAATAAACATGAATAAATAAAATAAAATAAAATAGAATAGGAATTGAAATTGAGCCTAGAATATTTACCCTCAGAATATTGGATTTGATGAAGGAAAAGTGATGGTTGATTTCTTTGTTTGATGATTCACAATATTAGAGTGAAATATTATGAAAATGTTGGAATTTTATTCCAAGGAACATGAAAATAAAAATGATAAAAAATTCTTTAAGAACAAAGAATTGATACCTTTGCCTAAAGAAATGATTTTGATAAAAAAAAAAGGTTTTTATTGATTAAAATAAAGAAAAATGATTTCAAGAACAATCAATCACTTTGTTCATAACAAAAAAAATGATTGAAGTTTTATTTTAGAAAATCAAATAAAAATTGGATTTTGATGACAAACAATTGTTTTATTTGTCTCAAAATCAATTTTTTATCAAAAAGAGATTCAAAACAAAATCAATGAAAAAGTTTTATTGAACCCAAAATAAAAGATTAAAAACAATTTTGAGAACAAATAATTATTCTATTTGTCTCAAAAATTGAATCCAACAACAAAACTTCCTCTAAAAAATATGTTTAGAAGAAATTATGTTGGAAAAAGAATGAAACAATTGATTTTCTTTTTGATTTTTGGTTGGGGAATAAATCTGGAATTTTTGGTGGAAAAAAATGTGTGGAGAAGGCTCCTTTGATTTCATCATAAACTATTTATAGGATAAAATAGGTTGCCCTAATTTAATTAAGGAAAAAAAACCTATTTTAACCCAAAATTATTTTATTTTTAATGATAAAATCAAGTTTTATTATTTAATTACCTAAAAAAAAATATTTTAGAATTTAATTTGAAGTCAAAAATCCCAAAAAAATGGGATAAAAAACGGATTTTTTGGGTGAAAAAAGGCTGAAAAAGACGAAAAGGGTATCAGACCCTGTACCGACGGCCAGAAGCCCGTCGCCACAGAGGGACGCCGCCCGTCGCTATAGAGCGACGGGCACTCACGCGGCGAGGCGCGAAATTCGCGCGGAGCTCGGGCGAGAATCGCGCGTAGAGGCGCGCAACGCTGCGCGTCGCTCTTTAGCGACGCGCAGCATTGGCGACGCTGCGCGTCGCCAAATCGCGCCCAGCGTGCTGGGCGCCTGGGCGTCGGCGTGCTGGGCGCCAGCGCGCCTGCGCGCTGCCGCGCCCGACACTCGCGGTCCGAAAAAATTTTTTTATTTTTTTTTATTTTTTTTCTATTTTTTTTAAATTATAAATTGACTAAAACACTATAATTTTAAGCCCCCATTTTTCAAAATTAATTTTTTAAATCTTTTTTTTAATATTTTTTTAATTTTTCACTCTAAAATGCAAATTTGACGGGAAAACCATCACTTTTAACCTTTTAAGCCTGTGAAGGCAATTATCATCATTGGGTAACTTCGATCTAGGCTTACTCAGGACCCGGTGTCTACAGTTGCCCCCAGTTTAGGGGAATCTAGTACACTAGTGTCTAGGTGAGCCTAAACTCAAAGAAGAAAAGGAAAGAGACGCGTACCTGAGTCGGCCGTCTTTCCTGCTTGATGGAATTGTAATGATAGCTGTTGCTGTCTTTTGGTTGTAGCTGGTAATGCTGTGGTCGTGCTAACCTCTTGTGGGTAGTGCCGCCATCGTGCTAACCGCTGTGAATTTTGGTAGTGCCGTGGTCGTGCCAACCTCTTGTGGGTTGTGCCGCCATCGTGCTAACCGCTGTGCATTGGTAGTGCCGTGGTCGTGCCAACCTCTTGTGGGTTGTGCCGCCATCGTGCTAACCGCTGTGAATTTTGGTAGTGTCGTGGTCGTGCCAACCTCTTGTGGGTTGTGCCACCATCGTGCTAACCGCTGTGAATTTTGGAAGTGCCGTGGTCGTGCCAACCTCTTGTGGGTTGTGCCGCCATCGTGCTAACCGCTGTGAATTTTGGAACTGTGCTCCCCCTGAGAGGTCTTCAGTTCTTTGCCATTTGCCCCCTGAGAGGTATTCAGTTCATTGATTGTTTGCCCCCTGAGAGGTCTTCAGTTTGCTGCTCCCTGAGAAGTCTTCGATTTTCTGCTCCCTGAGAAGTCTTCGATTTTCTGCTCCCTGAGAAGTCTTCGGTTTTCTGCTCCCTGAGAAGTCTTCGGTTTTCTGCTCCCTGAGAAGTCTTCGTTTCATCGATCATTTGCCCCCTGAGAGGTCTTCAGTTAGCTGCTCCCTGAGAAGTCTTCGGTTCATTGATTGTTTGTTTGCCCCCTGAGAGGTCTTCAGTTCTTTGATTGTTTGCCCCCTGAGAGGTCTTAGATTTGCTGCTCCCTGAGAAGTCTTTGGTTGATTGATTGTTTGCCCCCTGAGAGGTCTCCGATTTGCTGCTCCCTGAGAAGTCTTTGGTTGATTGCCCCCTGAGAGGTCTTCGGTTCATTGATCGTTTGCCCCCTGAGAGGTCTTCAGTTCTTTGATTGTTTGCCCCCTGAGAGGTCTTAGATTTGCTTGGATTGATGATTAAGCTGGTATGTGGATCGATGAATGAGTTGAGGTTTTGATTGATGATTTGTCCGATGTCATCACTCAACTTGTGTCGGTGTCCGCCTCAAGTCTCTCTTTCTGCAAAATAAGGAAACTAAACTATGCAAAAATGGTGAGCATGCAAGTGAAATGTATGAGTAATGCAGGATAAAAATTCATCTATGTGAACTTGAAGATGATGCCGGGCTAGCTGCGATTTGCGATATAATTGATGCCTTTTGAGCTGCTTTTGATTTTCATGCCCTTTGGGATTGTGAGATTCTCACCTGGTACCTGTAGTCATTATTTGAAGGTAGTGTGTCCCTTGTGGATTTTCACACTAGCTTTTCTTAGTGGGAGATGCGTCTTTTGTGGATTTTCACATAACCCTGTGCCTTATTATTTTTTTTTTTTTGCCTGGAATGGACCCAACCCAATCCAGCGGCTTTTTTTTTTTTTTAAGGACAGACTGCCTGTTTTCAGGTTTTCACCCTATCCTTTTGCCTAGTTTTTTGCTTAGAGCGCCAGTTACGGTTTTCACTCTAACGGCTATTTTCTTTTTTTTTTTTTTTTTTTTTTGAAGATTGCTGAAGTTGTTGGCAAGAATCTTTCGGGAGTCTTAGGACATGGTTGCATGAGCTTGATTTTGCACATCTGATAACATGATGAATCGGCTGAAGCGCTTGAGCGGTGAACAATAGGTGACTTTGGTCACACAAAGAGAACTGCTCTGATCACATCATTGTAGAAATGCATGTGTTTCAATTTGATTTCATTAAGCATGATCATTATTTTGGCATTGACTTTAAAAAATACAAGACTTTAGCTAATCTCGAGATAGATCTTGAAAGCATCAAACTCCTGTTATCAATCAGCCCTCTCGGGTTTTATGATTGACGATTTTCTCTCAAATTTTTCTTGAATGCAAATTCTAGAAGCAATGTTGGAGACGAGACTTAACTCGAATGCATGAATGCACTCGTGGCTCCTCGCTTGAAGCTCAAGAAACACCATAAGCCTCTTCTTACGTACCAAACCTCTTTAGAAGGTCATCTCCGCTAATTGGATAAGACTGAACCAAGAATCAAGAGGTCTTACTTGGGTTGTAATGTCAGGCTTAGGTAGATGGCTGTCAAAGGAGGATCAGGTCGCTAGAGAAAAATGGCCGCAATATTTTCTCGACTGATGGATGAACCATTCTCAGCTCAGTTGTATATACAAAGGTATTCTTGAATTTGGGCTCGGTAACATTTCAGCTCCTTGAGATCAGAATAACAATAAAAGGGTAATTATTGAAACTAGTCAATTGGTTACTGTTTTGAGGTCTTTTTGTTTTTTTTCTTTTTTTTTCAAAGTGTAAACTCGCCCTTACCAAGGCAATTTTGATAGTCCAAAGAAAAATTGTTCAAATGTACATCCATCCTTTTTAGAGCGGCCACTCTTCTAAGGGGAAGCCAAAATCATTTTAGGCGAGGGGATAGTTTTAACATGTGTAACAACAAAATTGGCACGCATTCAGCATACCCGTATAAAGGCTCAATGGGCTAGCAAGCGATTGTGAAGTAAGGGTAGGAAATGGTCATTTAGAGAGCTATACAAAGAAATGTTGCCTAAATCATTTTCTAGGTTCCGTCTTATCCAGGGATCGCTTTGACGGGTAATCAGAAAGGTTCTAGTGCTCTTAGTGAGTTTCCATCCAGTCCCCTAATTGCAACTAGTTTTTCTCTCTTATTTTCATTTTTTCTCTGACTCTCTCTCTCTTCAGGAGTTATATCATATGCTATCAAGATTTTCTTTGGGATTTCCCAAAGTTTCGAGATTAAATGCAGCCATATTATTTGAATTAATGCCAAAGTAAATGTGTTATGATCATGCGAAATGAAATCAATAGAAATGTCATACAAATAAGCAAAATTGTTCTCTTTATTACAAACAGAAAATAAAAAGTTCCAAAAATAAAAAGATTCCAGCATCCAAAAGCAATATCACTAGTGGACTGCAAGACACGATCATGTTTGCGGTGGAGGGACTGCGTTGTAGCCTGCCTTCTTCTTCTTTTCTCTCTTCTCAGGATCTGTGATCTGATTGGTGTCAATGAGATCCTGGATCTTGTTTCTCAGAATACGGCAATGGTCAGTCAAATGGCCGGTGTGCTGGTGGTAAGCGCAGTACTGATCAACTCTATGTCCCGGCTGTCCCTGACTCAAGGCTGGCCTAGATGGCAATGGCTGTAACTTGCCTTCTTTCATTAGTCTTTCCAGTACCCAGGATAGAGAGCGGCCTAAGTTGGAGTAGTATCTCTGACCCTGCCAACTCCAGTAGCTGAGACCTCTGTTGTCCTACCGTTTCTGCTGTTGCTGCCTCCAGCACCTCCAGATTTGAATCCCGAATGGTTCCCATAGCCTTTCCCAGCAAAGTTATTTTGGCTTGCTTTCTTTGCCAGGTAAGCCGCCTCAGCTTCTATAGCGATATCCTTAAGCGACTCCCAGTCCTTGAGCCCCTTAAAACTGAGCAAGTCCCTTAAGTAAGGGCATGAGTTTCTGATAAACAACCTGATCTGGTCTGCAGTGTCAGGCTTCCTCTTCATCTCCATGACCCTGTTTCTCCATCTTGTAAGATACTCATGGAATGACTCATCATTCTTCTGCTGTAGAAGCTCGAGGTCTTTCAGGGTGACCTCCATCCTGGTGCTGCAGTCGTACTGCTTCATGAGTTCTTCGGTCAAAAGGTCCCAGTCCTCTTTGGACCTCCTATCCAACCCGTGGTACCAGTCAACTGCCGGGCCCACCAGACTAAGGCAGAAATATTCCACCTTCTGCTTCTTGCTCAGCCCTGTGCCTTTCATGACCAGGGTGTACTGCTTGATGTGGGCGGATGGGTCAGAGGTGCCATCAAACTTCAGAAGCTCGGGCATCTTGAATCTTTGGGGCAACAGCTCTTCATCCCCTAGATCTCTGTCTTCTGGGTTGATCCCCTTGCCTGCTGACAGCATGCGGGTGATAGCTTCGATCTGCTGTCTCATACCTCTTAAAGCTTCATCCTCTACTCTGGGTGCTCTGGGCCTTGCAGCTTGGTGGACTATCGGCACCACTTCTTCTTTCTCCTCCATCAGGAAATCATCGTTGGGGTTATGAATCCTTTCCCCTCTTGGCTCGATGTGTGCAGCAGCTCTGTGCTCATTGTTGGGTTGGCGAGCAGCAACTCCAACGAAGGGAGCCTCCCCACCAGCAGGTGGTTCGGCTTGCCCCCGAGGAGGGGCTGCCTGTGGCTGTAGAGCAGCAGGCGGCTGTGGGGCTGCAGGTGGATGGGCAATCCTTTCAGCCATGGCACCCATCATATCCATCATTCTTCGTTCGAAGTCCTCTAGCCTCCTAGCTAGGTCTTGAGTGGTCAAAACTCCAGGTTCTTCTGCCATTGATGATTCAAGAGAGGATTCACTGATTGATGAGAATGACTCAGAATCCCAGTCAGACACTTGTTCCGGTAACTCAAAGAGCAGATTTGTCCTTACTAGCCGACCGTCAGAACCTCTAGTCCACTTAGATGAATCTATGATGGCTAAAAAAATTAGATTGTTAGGATGATGCATGAATGACATATACAATGCATGATAGTGAGCTATGCAACATTTACAATCACATGCAAGCAAGTAGAGCCTTCCAACCTTATTACTCCCACACACGAGGTAATGCGGTCTCTTTCCTAGGTGGGCTTGATCCATGGGTTAGCGGGGAACCCAATGGATGCGTATGGTGCTCAGTGGAAAACCGGCATCATAACATCTCTTATCTAATGCACAAGCGGATGGGTTATGATCATTATGTATTTAGGCAGCCCGAACAAGTTTGACATGGGCCTATCGGGGCATGAAAGCCTTTGATTAGGTGACCAATCAGATTATTTGGGTTTGTCCAATATAAAATGATCCATATAGCAAGCAAGGTATTACGGTTCATACCACCTAGGGGAAGTATCTATTGCCATTACATGAGCTTTGGTCAAAGGGTGGTGTTACTTTAGGGCTACCCAAGCATGATCCCTGCCGACGGGTCTAGCTCATCACGAGCATAGCGACCGATCGGGTCACCATTTTATATACCATTGAGGTACGAGGCTTGGGCTGGTGATCATCCTTAACACTTCCCCAAATTGAGTGAAAATGGGGTCGTGCTTCGGGAACGCACCGGGGCTAAAAGAGGGACCAAACTAGCATAGATCTAAGGCTCTAATGAGATGCAATGCAGTTTTGAAAGAAGATGAAATTTTTAAATTAAAACTCAATTATGATTTTTAATCAAGGTACTTTCGAATCGAAGTCTCGAGTATGTCCCCAGTGGAGTCGCCACTGTGACGCGCACCGGATCCCAGCGGCCGCCCATGGGACCGCCCGCACGTGGGCGATCGGGGCAATTATGGGTCCGTCAACAGCCTGCGATAAATCGCAAGTGCGTCTATGTTGGGCAACAAAGAGGTTTCATGGAGTCGCCACCCAATAGAACATTGGGAAAGTTTCTCTCGCCTCGGAGAGCCTAAGACTTGCGCATTTTATCCATATTGGGCCATGAGGCCTAGGATTAACGTCTAAGTCTCGTGACACAAGAGGTATCTTGGAGGATAACCTCTAGCCTCTTGAGCCCAAAGACCAGAGCAGGATTCGGGACTTCTCATTTATTCGTACCTTGATTAATATTATAATTAAGTTTTGAATTCATTGTTTCATCAACTTTCCACACAATGCAATTTAAAATTAAAGGCGCAATCATTCATATCAAAAGCGGTAAATGTAAGCAAAATCCAAAATAAAGCATTTAAAAATAAATTACAATAACACTAGGAGCGTAATACAACTCCCATTTATAAAGGTCAAATACATGCATAAAACGGGATATTCATTAATAGTGAGAACATTGGTCCTCGCATGCATATTTATTATGAAAAAGTTTTGATGTGATGATTTATTTGGGTATGAAAAATTAGGACATTGGTCCCCTTTTATTTAGAAAAAAATGTCAAGTTAATTAATAAAAACGTTTTTGTGATTTTCTTTCTAGCGTGCCTAAATAAAGAATTTTACAAGAAAATTATATGGCAAAATTAAATAAAATATTACAAACCAAATGAGCCTTTTTGGACCTCCCGATGTGCTCGCAAAAATGCCCAAGCGAAAAAAATGAGTTTAGACATAAAAACAAAATACAATTAAAACAACGTTAGTGATTAAATCAATTAAACATACAAAATAATGAATAACAAATTAAAATAAAATAAGATGATATGAAAAGAATGATAATGGAATCAAAAATATTAACAAACCAAAATAAAATGAGAAAATGCATTATATGTGATAAATGATTAAATGATGTGATGAAAATAAAATAAAACATGTTAGTTAATTAGTACATGAAAATATGAACATGATGAAAATAATGATGATAAGTGAAAAATAATGAATGAATAAATAAACAAATGATAATAAAATCATGTAACAATGATAAAATTAGTAAACAAAGGAATGAGGAAAATAATAATGATATATAACAAGGTTAATTGATGTGTTTATGATTAATACAAACCATTTACATGGCAAAAAGATTAATTTAAATTAATTAATTATTTGCATGTTAAAAATAATGAGGAATCAAAATAAATTATTTACATGTTAGGAATTAAAAGAAAACAATATTCACATGAATAAAAATCAAATCACATATAAACAGTTGAATAGAACGAATATAAAATCAATAAAACAAATGAATAGATTAAAACAATAAATAAATCAATAAAAACAATAAAATAAACATGAATAAATAAAATAAAATAAAATAGAATAGGAATTGAAATTGAGCCTAGAATATTTACCCTCAGAATATTGGATTTGATGAAGGAAAAGTGATGGTTGATTTCTTTGTTTGATGATTCACAATATTAGAGTGAAATATTATGAAAATGTTGGAATTTTATTCCAAGGAACATGAAAATAAAAATGATAAAAAATTCTTTAAGAACAAAGAATTGATACCTTTGCCTAAAGAAATGATTTTGATCAAAAAAAAGGTTTTTATTGATTAAAATAAAGAAAAATGATTTCAAGAACAATCAATCACTTTGTTCATAACAAAAAAAATGATTGAAGTTTTATTTTAGAAAATCAAATAAAAATTGGATTTTGATGACAAACAATTGTTTTATTTGTCTCAAAATCAATTTTTTATCAAAAAGAGATTCAAAACAAAATCAATGAAAAAGTTTTATTGAACCCAAAATAAAAGATTAAAAACAATTTTGAGAACAAATAATTATTCTATTTGTCTCAAAAATTGAATCCAACAACAAAACTTCCTCTAAAAAATATGTTTAGAAGAAATTATGTTGGAAAAAGAATGAAACAATTGATTTTCTTTTTGATTTTTGGTTGGGGAATAAATCTGGAATTTTTGGTGGAAGAAGAAGAAGAAATCTGGAAATTTTAGGTCTAAAAAATGTGTGGAGAAGGTTCATTTGATTTCATCATAAACTATTTATAGGATAAAATAGGTTGCCCTAATTTAATTAAGGAAAAAAAACCTATTTTAACCCAAAATTATTTTATTTTTAATGATAAAATCAAGTTTTATTATTTAATTACCTAAAAAAAAATATTTTAGAATTTAATTTGAAGTCAAAAATCCCAAAAAAATAGGATAAAAAACGGATTTTTTGGGTGAAAAAATCGGAAAAAATGCTGAAAAAGAGGAAAAGGGTATCAGACCCTGTACCGACGGCCAGAAGCCCGTCGCCACAGAGGGACGCCGCCCGTCGCTATAGAGCAACGGGCACTCACGCGGCGAGGCGCGAAATTCGTGCGGAGCTCGGGCGAGAATCGCGCGTAGAGGCGCGCGGTGCGGCGTGCTGGGCGCCTGGCGCCTGGGCGTCGGCGTGCTGGGCGCCTGGGCGTCGGCGTGCTGGGCGCCTGGCGCCTGCGAGCTGGGCGCCAGCGCGCTGCCGCGCCCGACACTCGCGGTCCGAAAAAAATTTTTTATTTTTTTTTATTTTTTTTCTATTTTTTTTAAATTATAAATTGACTAAAACACTATAATTTTAAGCCCCCATTTTTCAAAATTAATTTTTTAAATCTTTTTTTTAATATTTTTTTAATTTTTCACTCTAAAATGCAAATTTGACGGGAAAACCATCACTTTTAACCTTTTAAGCCTGTGAAGGCAATTATCATCATTGGGTAACTTTGATCTAGGCTTACTCAGGACCCGGTGTCTACACCCAATCCCTGGCTACCTGCTGGTATCTGGGGGGTACAACCACTTGTACCGATGATGCCTGCGCTCCTGCTGAGTCCTGCTGCTGGAACTGGACCTGAGCATATCCATCGAGAAATGGCTGCGCACAGACCGTCTTGAACTGGAGTGTACTGGTAATAACCCCCCTAACTCTCTGAAAGAGTCGCCCAGGTAGAGGGTCTGATCCGTTGAGGTGGTCCCCATACTCCTCAGCCGATCCTCCGTCTGCTCTCTAAACTCACGCATGTACTGGGCGATGGGAGTTATGGCACCCTCCAGGACCTGAATCCTGAATCTGAGAGCCTCAACTGACTCATCCACCATCTGTACGGATGCGTCTATCCTCTGGGTTGCCTCACTCTGGGAGGCTCTCATATCGTGCCTCAGCTGACCCACGAGTCTCTCCTGCTCGTGCCTCAGATGATCAATAAGCCTCCTCTGTTCCTGGATGATCCCCTGCTACTGATCCAGCCGATCCAACATAACTCTATCTCACTCTCCGAGCTACCCGAGAAGGGCCCGGTCTCTCTCCTCCTGTCTATGCTCCAAAGATGCGAACATAGAAGTCAATAGGGTAGTAAAATCTGGCTGCGCTGGAAAAGCTGATGACGAGTATGGAGGGGGAGCTGAATCTGGTGTCGGCTTAGGTGGTGGAGCTGTAGAAGTATAAGCTCCCAGATCGCCAACTCTAGCATATGGGCTAAACCTCTCAGGCGCCCGGGGAGCTGTCCGCTGTACTCTCGATGATGGAGGCGTAGGACTCTATACTCTCTGTCCTGGAGGAGTAGCCAGCAACTCATCCATAGTAAACTCGATCCCCACATCAAAAGGTGTACCCGGCTGCTCCTCGTGCTGCGGCTGCAGAGGCTGACCATCTGGATGCTCTGGCTGTCGGGGAGGCTGGTCCTCGTGATGTTGAGGGTGCTCGAGAATCTGATGCTCCTGATGCTCTGGGTGCTCAGGAGGCTGGTCCTGAGCCTGCTCCTCTACTGGCTCTAATGAGGGCAAGCTAAATGCGCGTCTAGTCTCATGCATAGTGCGAAGTCTGTACGCCTCGGGGTGGCCCGGTATCGGTAGTATCATGGCCATCGTCATAGCTGCTAGAGCGTCCACATAAATACTCTCATCCAAAGGGCGCCCCAAAATATCTGGACGAACACCCAAACTCAGGAGCAATCTGGTAATGACCCCCCCCCCCCCCCCCGACATACACCACAAGGGCTGCCCCCCTGGATACCCTCACCAGGTTGACCAAAATCTCGTGGCTGATATTGAGCCTCTGGCCTACCATCATGGCCCACAAACTCCAGATCTCTGCGGCATTGAGGGAACCTGGGTTACCAGCTCGTCCCAAATATGAGCTGGACAAAACCCGATGAAGATATCGCAGAGCCTGTGATGAAAGTACTGTACTCTTCACCGTATCATGATCGTACGGCACTCCTGGTAATGCTATAGCCGCCCAATGCTGATGTCTCACTGATCTCTGGGGTGTTATGACATCCTGCCCGAATGGGAGCCCCATGGCCTCTGTAAACCGCTGACTGGTGATGCTGAAATGGTGGCCATCAATCCAAAACTGGATGACACCCTCCTCCGTGTCAGATCTCTGATATCCGCCATAGTGTAGCGTAGCGAAGAACCGCCGTACCACCTCTAGGTGAGTCTGGAAAGCAGGTGTCAAAAACTCTATCCAACCCGCGCCTGCCATCAGTATATCAACCTCATCTGCCATCCCTAGAGCCTCGAGGAACGGCCTAAAAATGAAGAGGCTAGCTCGGTTCTGCACCTGAGCAAGTGCTGCATACCTCTGCCTAGCCTCGTCGCTCATCCAACCTGGGGCCTCAGGCTCGGGCTGATCATGCGGAGCATATCGTCGTGGTGGCATCCTGTGAATAAGATAAACAGTTAGTTTGGTATTGTGGGTATAAACAGACCTTATGATAGAAACTTAGGTGGCCATTCTAACTGGATATGTCTAAACCAAAAAGATTTTAAAAAATTTGGGCAGCACCCAGGCAAGGGTGTACCCAACCTCCTGCATGAAAAGACAAAAAGAAGGGACAGGCCTCAGGCCCCAAGCAACAATATAATATTCACATCTGCTAAAAAAATTGGCAGCACCCCGGCAAGGGTGTGCCCAACCTCTTGCATAACAAAAAGGAGATAGAAAGAAACAGGCCTCAGACCCTCAACAACAATGCAATATAATCACATTTGCTTTCTAATTCTCAAATTATTTGCTTCAAAATATATAAATTCCTAAGGCCATATTTATACTCTGAACACTAATTATTGTCCGAACAGCCTGCATTCGTGCACTTTCTATTCATTAAAACAAACTTCATCCTATTAACCTATTTACAGTGTCAATCAGGATTAACCAGGCCACTAATTTCATTAATTCAAAAGAAAAAAGAAATCCCCTTGCTCAAATAAACAGAGAAAAATGGGAGTATTTCACTTACCTGGGAATCGAGACTCACTGAAGAAGCCAAAAATACTGAAGACTGGTACAAAAAAGTAATTGAAAAGACAAAAAACGAAAAGAAACTGTTGAAAACAAAGGAAAAGGCGTCGGTGTGAAGAAGAAGGAAAAGAAAATGATTTTCCGTCGATACTTGCGTCTTTATATAGATTTTAAGTACCGATGGGATTCCCGCCCATATAGATACAGACGGGCATTCCGTCTGTCTCTCCAGATTCCCTCATTAATTACCTAATTAATGCGCGTGATATGCACAATGCATGATTCGCCAGATGGACAAGTACAGACGGGTTCACCGTCTGAATATAGGGACGGGTTAGCCGTCTGTCAGCCAAATCTATAAAATTCAACCATTTTCTTGAATTTCGTGCCCCTTCCTTATTTTAGCTCCAAAATAGGCTCTTTTCTCTAGTTTTTTCCTTTTTTCTCTTAGCAACTGTGACTTTAGCTATCAAGACATGAATTCTCCTTTCCTTTCCAAGATGCACCGTATCTTAGATGATGCTCAAATTTCGGAACAAAGTACTCTTGCCCCCCTTTCTTGACTAAGGTTTTTACGGAGAGTCAAGGTAGACTACACCCTTCTTTTGGCTGTGACCCACTTATGGGATCCTCGTTTTCATGTTTTCAGGTTCACCTATCAGGAAATATGCCCCTTGCCTGAAGAATTTGCTGCTATCATCGGAAGTTGGTATCCACCTGGTGCTTTGCCTTGCGTACCTCGCTGCGGTTTGATCCAAATCCGGGATATTGCTTTGTCCTTAAGTGTAGCTCCTTCTGACGCTTCTCGTCTAGTTCCTCAGGGCCCAGTATTCTCTTTGGAACCTCTGATTGAAGCAATGGATGAATTCTCCAGCATTCCCTCATATAGCGTAAGTGTCATCTTCCTCTTTTGCCTGATGAAGTATCTAGTCGTGACCTCAGAGGAACTGCTCGGAGACCCTCGTCTGTTTGGAATTCTGGATGACTTTCATCACGGGCTCACCCCTTTCCCCCTCATTCTAACAGAGACTATCTTGGGTTTGGACTCTGTTCATGTCGGGCCTACTACTTCATTCTCTGGGAGCCCCTTATTACTCCAGGTACGTCATTTTTAAAAGGTAATGCGTCCCTTGTGGATTTTCACACTAGCTTTTCTTAGCGGGAAGTGCGTCCTTTCGGATTTTCACACAGCCCTATGCCTAATTTTTGCCTAAAGTAAACCCAACTTACTCCAACAGCTTATCTTTGCCTTTTATTTTATTCTCTTTGGCTTTTATTTTCTTTGTTTTTGTTTGTTTCCCCTATCAGATTTGGTTGCAGGAGAAGTTAAAGCTTTTGTTAGAGCCCCCTCCTAGAGTCATCAATCAGTACTCTGCGAAGTGTTTCCTCCCTCGACGTCGTCTGTATTTACCTGGGACTCCTGACGAGGGCATCACCAGATTCAGTGAGATATCATATGATGATATTAGCTTTTCGCACGCTTGGCTTCCCTTGTCCAGTGCAGTTATTGATGGGTCTTCAGGATGTGTTTCCTTATGTGGGCTCCGTGAGGCGACCTTCTACATCACGGCTCGTTGCTCTCGTCAACTCGGAGTAACTCAGGATGTGGTGAGACTCCCTTTATCTTTTCAAGGTGGAGTTCTTTCTGCGGCCTTTGCCTCCCGCTATCATGAGCTTTGGAGCCGACTTCCATTGAAAACCGTCATACCTTTATTCGGGAACCATTCTGCCATCTCTACCAGGGCATACAAAAGATGCATACTTAGCTCGGCATCTGATAACCGAACACGACGACTGAGGCATTTGGCCAGCGAGGGTAGTAGTAGGGCATAGTTTAGCTTTACATGCGTTTTGAGCAGTATGTTCCTTTTTAAAGCAGAGTTGGACAATAATGTAAATGAATAAATCGAAACTTATTTCATTTCACATAATTGTGTACATTTCAATACGATTTCAGCATACATGATCGCTTTTTTAACACTAATTCAATTACGCAAGACTACATTCGTTCATGGAACCAAATTTTGACAGCATCAAACTCCTGTCTCCAATCAGCCCTCCCGGGTTTTCGTGATTGGATATTTTCTCTCAAGCCTCTAATTTTTGCCCAGGATGCCTTTTTTCGGTTTTCACCCTGACGAGGATCCCGATTTTAGCAAGGCCGCCTTTTTTCGATTTTCGACCCACGGGGCTTTTATTCTCTTCTTTTGATTTTGGTCTTTAGCCATGGAACCTTTTGAGTCTATCGACATTGACTGGTCCCTTGAATTCATTACCATCGCTATCCGATAAGATTGCGGCTCCTTTGGATAACAACTTCTTGAGGATAAACGGCCCTTCCCAAGTTGGTCTAAATTTTTCTCTGATATCCGGTACGCCTGGTCTCATCTGTTTGAACACTAAATCCCCCTCCTTCAGTGGATGCTTTTTCACCTTTTTTCCAAATGATCTGGCCAGCCTTTTCTGATAGATTTGATTATGATAGTAAGCTTTTATCCTGCTCTCATCTAATAAGTTCAAATGCTGTAGCCTCTCTTGTATCCATTCGGCTTCCGAAATCTGAGCTTCCATGACTACTCTCAGTGATTTGAGCTCTACCTCAACCGGCAGCACTGCCTCTGTCCCATAAACCAAGGAATATGGAGTAACGCCTGTAGACGTCCTCACCGTCGTTCTGTAACCCCACAATGCAAAGGGAAGCTTCTCTGCCCAGTCTTTGTAGGTTTGGACCATCTTGGCTAGGATCCTCTTCACATTCTTATTGGCGGCCTCTACTGCCCCGTTAGCTTGTGGTTGATAGGGGGAGGATTTGTGGTGCTCAATCCCGTTCTTCTCAAGAACCTTTTTGGTTTCCCTCATGAATTGCACCCCGTTATCAGACACTATGTGATGTGGGAGGCCATATCTGCATATCAGATTTCTTTCAATGAACCTGGCCATGTCCCTTGCGTCGATCTTCTTAAAGGACTCTGCCTCCACCCATTTTGTAAAATAGTCAATTGCAACTATTATATATCTGTGTCCGTTGGATGCCGTAGGGCGGATTTCTCCAATAATGTCTATTCCCCAAACAGTAAATGGCCAGGGTGATGTTAGGCTATGTAGTTCTGACACCGGCAAGTGTCTTAAGTCGGCGTACTGCTGGCATAGCTGGCACTGCTTCACATATTTTCAGCAATCGTTATCCATTGTAAGCCAGTAGAAGCCTTGCCTCATGATCTTTTTAGCTAAGGTCAACCCGTTCATATGGGTTCCACATACTCTGGCGTGTGTTTCTTCCATTACCCTCCTGGCCTCTTTTCCATCCAAACACCTCAATTGGATACCATCAGCTTGCCGTTTGTACATTATCCCATTTATACAAATGAACTAGGTAGACAGCTTGCAAATCATCCTTTGATCCTTTTCGGTAGCCTCCTCTGCAAATGTCGCATTCTCTAGGTAATTCATAATGTCATGATACCACAGCTTCCCATCTGCCACTTTTACTTCCATAACTGATCTCGATTTGAAGCTAGGTCTCTCAGAACTATAGATTAACAATGGCTTCATGTGCACTCCTTCAGGGTTGTCCCACATTGATACTAACGTGGCAAGCGCATCGGCCAACTGATTCTCATCCCTGGGAATGAAATGGAATGTGCATACTTCAAACTGACTGCTCAGGTCTCTCAAGTGCTGGATATATGGCATTAGTCTCTCTTCTTTCACGGCCCATTCACCTCGGATTTGATTGACCACCAGGGAAGAATCACTAAACACTTCTACCTTCTTTGCTCCTAAAGCTATTAGTGCCTCCAATCCAAAAACACATGCTTCGTATTCAGCTTCGTTATTGGTAGCCTTGAATCTCAACTTTTTCGCCAAGGGAAGCTTTTCGTCGTCCGGGGTTATCAGAATTACTCCTACTCCTGCCCCTTTGTTATTCACAGCTCCGTCAAAGTGTAATTTCCAACCTTGAATCCCGATAGCTGCCACATCCTCATCTGGAAAGTTAAACTCGTATGAGTCTCCTTGGATCGGGTGTTCTGCTAGAAATTCCGCTACTGCACGCCCTTTGATGGTCTTTTGGGTAAGATACTCCACATCAAATTCTTGAAGTAACAGCAACCACCTACCCATTTTTCCAAGCAAAGATGGGGCGTCTTGCAAATATCTCAGGGGATTCTGCCTCGCGACTGCCTGTACTTTGTAAGCATGAAAGTAATGTCGCAATTTCTTAGAAGCCCAGATTATTGCAAGGCAAATCTTTTCTACCTCTGTGTATTTGACTTCGTAGGCTAAGAATTTCTTGCTGAGGTAATAAAAAGCAAATTCCTCTCCAAAATCATCCTCTTGGGCCATCATAGCACCTACAGAACTGTCCTCTATGGCCAGGTATAGGATCAGTGGCTTGCCTGGCCGTGGCGGTCTCAGTACCGATGGATTCAACAAATATTCTCTGACAGCATCAAAAGCCTTTTGACAACTCTCGTTCCATACTGCTGGTTGGTCTTTTCTGAGTAGTTTAAAGGTTGGCTCACAGATCGAAGTAAGCTTAGCGATAAATCTACTGATGTATTGCAACCTGTCCAGAAAGCTTCTTACATCCTTCTCTTTCTGCGGTATCGGCATTTCTCTGATGGCCTTAACCTTATCCGTGTTAATCTCAATCCCCCTTTTACTAACTATGTGTCCTAGCAACTTCCCTGAGGTAACACCAAAGATACACTTTTTAGGATTCAACCGCAAGTTGTACTTATCTATCCTTCGAAAGAACTTTTCCAGGGCTTCAAAATGGCCTTCTCTAGTGGCTGACTTGATCATCATGTCGTCCACGTATACCGCTACCTCTTTATGAATCAATTCATCCAATATCTTCGTTACCATCCTCTGATAAGTGGCCCTTGCATTTTTCAGGCCAAAAGGCATCACGCGATAAGTGTAAGTCCCCCACTCTGTGATGAAGGCCATCTTGATCCGATCAATTATTTCATTGAGAATTTGATTGTAGCCTGCATAACCATCCCCGAAGCTATACATCTCACAAGCAGCAGTGCTGTCTATTAGTACGTCTATATGGGGCAATGGAAAGTCATCTTTTGGACAGGCCTTTTTCATGTCTCGATAATCCACGCATACTCTTACTTTGCCATTCTTCTTGGCTACAGGGACAACATTGGCCAACTATGTTGGTATTGCACCTCGACTAGAAACTTGGCTTTAATTTGCTGGCGAATCTCTTCTTTCACTTTCTCCGCCCATTCCGGCCTAAGCCTTCTCAACTTCTGCTTAACAGGCTTATGGTCTGGATAGGTGGGGATAACATGCTCTGCGACTTTTTGATCGATTCCTGGCATATCTTCGTAGGTCGAGGCAAAGACTTTTTCATAATTTTTTAAGATTCTCTCAAATTTTTCTCGCTCTTCAGGAGTTATATTTGATGCTATCAAAATTTCTTTTGGATTTTCTAGGGTTCCAAGATTGAATGGAGTAGCATCAGTTGAATCAATATCAAATATGGATGGATAATGACCATGATAATGCATAGTGAAATCATCAGAAACATCACACAAGTAAGCAAAACCATTCAATTTATTAATAAGATTGAAATTGTCATTAACATCATTGAAAAGTTCTGGAGCAAAAAGAAAATCTAAACTGTTTTCCTCTTCCTCCTCTGCTAGCGTATCTGCCGCAGTCGACGGTTCCGCATCACATCGGCCCTTTGGAGGCTCTTCATTCACCTCCCGCACAGCTTCCTCTATCTTGGCCTTTCCTTTTAGCTGGGTGGTTATCATCTTTTCAATAATTATTTCTTCCGGCGTCTCGCGGTCCCAAATTGTCCTACTGGTCATGATTTCTTCATCCCAAAAACCCTATGCTGGCTTGATTAATCCAATACCCCAGTCATAGACATCATTGAAAACCTCAAACCCTGGCACAATTCTTCCATCCAGCCACTGCGGTTCATTTTCTCCTGCATAGGCACATGCTGCGGTTGCTGGCACAAAGGTCTTCCGAATATGGGGAACTTCCATTTTCGACTTCTCGCCCTTCTTTACAGCACCTGTATATCCAAGACCCCTCTTGTCCTTTTGACCCTTAGTGGTAACGGCTGTCGGTATCCCTTGAGAATTCTTGCCCAGCCCTGCACCAGGGAGGAATGACATTTTCTTCATCATATTCAATACCTGGGGGCTTTCTTCCTTCTGCTCTTCTTTGCCTATCATGATGACATGAAACCCATTAAATGGCTGCCTGGCTGTCACCAGCACTGAAACCTGATTCTCTCGTGCAGCCTTTATAGTCACGATCTGGCCTTCATGAGGTATCTTTACCATCTGATGCAGTGTAGAGGGGACTCCTCCCAATCTATGAAACCATGGTCTGCCTAGCAAAGCTGAGAAATTGGCGGGTATGGGCAACACCACAAACTCTACTTCTGACTCTACCAGTCTCGTTTTCACCACCGCCGTGAATGTCCCCGAAGCCTGCCTACGCGAGTTGTCATATGCCGTGATGGTAAGATTAGATTTTACCAACATATCCTCTGTTACCCCGAAAGCTGCTATTGCTACCTGTGGGCATACATTTATGGAAGAACCATCATCTACCATTACACAGGCGGCATGCTTTTGGTTAATCTGTGCCCTTATGTACAGAGGGCGATTATGGTTGCGACTTTCTGCCGGCAGGTCCGCACTGGTAAAAACAACATTTTCTCCCGATCCTCCTTTTACTACCTCCTGAAGTTCCGTAGGTGAAATGGTTGTAGCCACAGTTGCTTCGCACAAAGCCTCCACCACCTTCTGCCTATGTGATGGCGACTGTCTCAAAAGATCCCATATTGAAATCTGAGCCAGTGTCTTTTTTAGTTGCTTGAAAATCGGATCTTCCTCCGTCTCCTTTCCCCTTCTGTCCTCAATCGGCTCTTGTGGCTTCTCCACTTCCGGGGCTATCCTTCCACTCCGGGTCATTGCTCCCACTTCTTTCCTCTTTGGCTCTTCTCCTTCCTCATCCGAACCCCAAAGGTCAGAAAATGTTTCCAAATCATCATTTTCAGTTCCACTATCATCAGTGGACCAGCAATCGATCACTGCAGCGGGAAGCCCTTCTTCACTCCCCTCATAGAGGATCTTGACAGTAGTGTGGATATCGTTGCCGTATAATTCCTTCAACACAAAGTTCTCGGGCAAACTGGACCCGATCATATTCACTGGTGGAGGCATGTTATTGTACCCAGCTTTCTTTTGACCCCCTCTCTTTTCTGGATCTGTTATCTGTTTTGAGTCAATCAAATCCTGAATTGCGTGCCTCAAAGTCCTGCAGTTGTCGGTTGCATGTCCAATGTGCTGATGATATGCACAATACTCATCGTCCTTATGTCCTGGCATGCCTTGAGTTCTCGCAGGTCTGGGCAGTAGAGGCTGCAGCTTATTCTATTTCATCAGTCTTCTTAGTACCCATGATAAGGACCTCCCAAGATTGGAAAAATGTCTCGGAGTGGAGTTTGTAGTTGACACCTCAGCAATCTTCCTTGTACCACTAGCAGAACTTGTTGGTCTACTAGCCCCTTGACTCCCACTACCCCTCTTAGGATAGTTCTCATTTCCTGCTTTCCTAACAAGGTACTCTCTTTCGGCCTCAATAGCGATGTCCTTCAGGGACTCCCAATCTTTTAGTCCTTTCATCCTTAATCCATCCCTCAAATACGGGCTCGCATTTTTAATGAATAACCGTATTTGATCCTGAGTATCTGGCTTCCTCTTCATTTCCATTACCCGATTCCTCCACCGGGTTAGATACTCATGGAAGGACTCTCCTTCTCTTTGCTGTAACAGTTCCAGGTCCTTCAGGGTTACCTCCATCCTTGTACTACAATCATATTGCCTTAAAAATTCTTCTGTCAATAAATCCCAGTCTTCCTTAGTTCGGCGATCGAGCCTGTGATATCAATCCACTGCCGGGTCCGTCAAGCTCAAGCAAAAGTACTCAATTTTCTGCTTTCTCGTCAAAGTGGTGCCCTTCATCACTAGTGAGTACTGCTTTATATGTGCTAGGGGATCAGAAGTACCATCAAACTTTAGCACGTCCGGCATCTTAAAGTTCATTGGGACTAGATCTTCTCCTTCTAACTCTTTATCCTCAGGATTCACTCCTTGGCCCTTCGTCAACATCCTCGTCATAGCTTCAAATCTCTCTTCCACCTTCCTCCAGATGGCCTCTTCAATTTGAGGGGCTTTCCCTTTCTCAGACATACGTTCCTCATATTCCTCGTCTTCCCAATCATCATCCAGCCTCGGGACAGGTCTCCCCCTTTGTGCCCCCGAAGTAGTAGCTCTTAGGTTCATGTGTGGCGGGCGAGTTTCATCTTGTGGGTCCTCTTTGACCTCTTCCCTTTCATTATTCCTCACAGGAGGAGGCTGTGGGTTCTGCGGGGCTGCTTGTTGACCCATTGCGGCTATCATTGCCAACATCCGGTTCTCAAACTGTTCCAACCTTCGGCCCACTTCCTCTGCTATCATTACCCTGGTGGCCTCTGGCCCTCTCGATGAGTTTGCCATTTCTTCGGGTACAAAAAACTGATTTGAAGTGGCATAACTGGTCTCAGAAGAATTGTCCGAATACTCTATCCTTTCTGGTAACTCAAAAAATGGAATCTTGCGTAGCTGTCCCCGGGACCCCCTTGTCCACCTAGGCGAATCTATGATGGCTGAAAAACACAAGGGTCAGGATGATGCATGATTGTGCAAAAAAACAAAAAAAATGCATGATCGTGCTATGCAACATTCACAAGCCACATGTAAGCACGTAGGTCCTTCCAACCTTATTACTCCCGCACACGAGGTCATAGTCTCTTTCCTAGGTGGGATTGGCCCATGGGTCAATCTGGGGACCCGACAAACGCGTATGGTGCACGGTGAAAACCCGGCAGCATAACCTCTCCTAACTAATGCACAGGCGAATGGGTTATGATCATTTTGTATTTAGGCAGTCCGAATAAGTCATCTTGGGCCTATCGGGGCATGAAAGCCTTTGATTAGGCGACCAGTTAAATTATCTGGGTTTGTCCAATACATAACGATCCATACAGCAAGCATAGTATTAGGGTTCATACCACTTAGGGGAAGTAACTATTTCCATTTACATGAGCTTTAGTCAAAGGGTGGTGTTACTTTAGAGCTACCTGTGACGCGCGCCGGATCCCCGCGGTCGCCCATTCTGACCGCCCGCACGTGGGCGATCGGGGCATTTGTGGGTCCGTTGGTAGCTTGCGATAAATCGCAAGTGCGTCTATGTTGGGCAACAAGGAGGTTTCATGGAGTCGCCACCCAATAGAACATTGGGAAAGTTACTCTCGCCTCGGAGAGCCTAAGACTGCGCTTGGTATCCATTTTGGGCCAGCTAGAGGGGTCTTGGAAGGTAAACCTCTCGCCCTAAGGAGCCTAGGATTAGCGCTAAAGTCTCGTGGCACAAAAAGGTGTCTTGGAGGGTAGACCTCTAACCTCTTGGAGCCCAAAGACCAGAGCTGGGTCCGGGATTTCTCATCTATTTCTACCTCGATTGTTTTATCATCAAATTTTAAATATCATTGATTCGCTCTCTCTCCACACGATGCAATTGATTAAAGGCGCAATCATTCATATCAAAAGCGGTAAATGTAAGCAAAATCCAAAATAAAGCATTCAAAAAAAACAAATTACAATAACACTAGGAGCGGAATACAACTCCCATTTATAAAGGTCAAATGCATGCATGAAACGGGTTATTCATTAATAGTGAGAACATTGGTCCTCGCATGCATATTTATTATGAAACAGTTTTGATGTGATGATTTATTTGGGTATGAAAAACTTGGATATTGGTCCCCTTTTATTTAAAAAATGTCAAGTTAATTAATAAAAACGTTTTTGTGATTTTCTTTATAGCGTGCCTAAATAAAGAATTTTACAAGAAAATTATATGGCAAAATTAAATAAAATATTACAAATAAAGAAAATAAATATATGAACCAAATGAGCCTTTTTGGACCTCCCGATGTGCTCGCAAAAACGCCGAAGCGAAAAATGAGTTTAGACATAAAAACAAAATACAAATAAAATAATGTTAGTAATTAAATCAATTAAACATACAAAATAATGAATAACAAATTAAAATAAAATAAGATGATATGAAAAGAATGATAATGGAATCAAAAATATTAACAAACCAAAATAAAATGAGAAACATGGATTATATGTGATAAATAATTAAATGATGTGATGAAAATAAAATAAAACATGTTAATTAATTAGTACATGAAAATATACACATTATGAAAATAATGATGATAAGTGAAAAATAATGAATGAATAAATAAACAAATGATAATAAAATCATGTAACAATGATAAAAATTAGTAAACAAAGGAATGATGAAAATAATATTAATATATAACAAGGTTAATTGATGTGTTCATAATTAATACAAACTATTTACATGGCAAAAAGATTAATTTAAATTAATTAATTATTTGCATGTTAAAAATAATGAGGAATCAAAATAAATTATTTACATGTTAGGAATTAAAAAAAACAATATTCACATGAATAAAAATCAAATCATATATAAACAATAAAATGGAACAAATATAAGATCAATACAACAAATGAATAGATGAAAACAATAAATAAATCAATAAAAACAATAAAATATATATGAATAAATTAAATAAAAATAAAATAAAATAGAAATGGAGCCAAGAATATTTATCCTCAGAATATTGGATTTGATGAAGGAAAAGTGATGATTTTCCGGAAAATTGCTTGAAAGAATAATTTAGCAATAAAATTAATTCTCTTTGTTTATGGAGAAAAACAAAGGAATTGATTTGTATGCTTAAGATTAAAAAGAAATTGATGTCAAAATGATGATTAATTTCTTGTGTTTATGGAGGAAAAACAAAGAAATTAATTGGAATAATTAACAATTGAAAATTGATCTTTCAATTTCAATTAAACCTTATTAATTAAAAAGAGAAATCTGAAATTTTGAAGAGAAAATAGAAGAAGAAGAATTCTGGAAAATTAGGTCTAAAAAAAATGTGGAGGAAAGCCCTTTTTGATTTCATCATAAAGTATTTATAAGATAAAATAGGTTGCCCTAATTTAATTAAGGAAAAAACCTATTTTAACCCAAAATTATTTTATTTTTAATGATAAAATCAAGTTTTATTATTTAATTACCTAAAAAAATATTTTCGAATTTAATTTGAAGTCAAAAACCCAAAAAAAATTGGATAAAAAACGGATTTTTGGGTGAAAAAATCGGAAAAAAGGCTGAAAAGAGGGAAATAGGGCATCAGACCCTGTACCGACGGCCAGGAAGCCGGTCGCTATAGAGGGACGCCGCCCGTCGCTATAGAGCGACGGGGACTCACGCGGTGAGGCGCGCGAAATCCGCGCGCAGAGGCGCGGAAATCGCGCGCCTCAGCGCACGGTGCGCTGCGCGTCGCTCTTTAGCGACGCGCGGCATTGGCGACGTTGCAAGTCGCCAAATCGCGCCCAGCGCGCTGGGCGCCTGGGCGTCTGCGTGCTGGGCGCCTGGCGCCTGCGAGCTGGGCGCCAGCGCGCTGCCGCGCCCGACACTCGCGGTCCGAAAAAATTTTTATTTTTTTTTTATTTTTTTCTATTTTTTTTTAAATTTTAAATTGACTAAAAACATCATAATTTTAAGCCCCCATTTTTTCAAAAATAATTTTTTAAATATTTTTTATTATTTTTTAATTTTTCACTCTAAAATGCAAATTTGACGAGAAAACCATCACTTTTAACTTTTTAAGCCTGTGAAGGCAATTATTATCATTGGGTAACTTCGATTTAGGCTGACTCAGGACCCGGTGTCTACAGTTGACCCCAGTTTAGGGGAATCTAGTACACTAGTGTCTAGGTGAGCCTAAACTCAAAGAAGAAAAGGAAAGAGACAAGTACCTGAGTCAGCCGTCTTTCCGAACTGGAGAATTCTGAGATGGTGGTTATTATCATGGTGTGTTTTCGTTTGTTGAAGCGGTGCTATCTGTGAGCCCTTCGGTTGATTGCCCCCTGAGAGGTCTTCGGTTCATTTATTATTTGTTTGCCCCTTGAGCGGTCTTCAGTTTTCTAATCATTTGCCCCCTGAGAGGTCTTCAGTTCATTGCCCCCTTAGAGGTCTTCAATTCATTGCCCCCTGAGAGGTCTTTGATTTTGCTGCTCCCTGAGAAGTTTTTGGTTGATTGCCCCCTGAGAGGTCTTCGATTCATTGCCCCCTGAGAGGTCTTCGATTTTGCTGCTCCCTGAGAAGTCTTTGGTTGATTGATCGTTTGCCCCCTGAGAGGTCTTCCGTTCATTGCCCCCTGAGAGGTCTTCAGTTTGCTGCTCCCTGAGAAGTCTTCAGTTCATTGCCCCCTGAGAGGTCTTCGATTTGCTACTCCCTGAGAAGTCTTCGGTTTATTGCCCCCTGAGAGGTCTTCAGTTTGCTGCTCCCTGAGAAGTCTTTGGTTGATTGCCCCTTGAGAGGTCTTCAGTTTGTTGCTCCCTGAGAAGTCTTTGGTTGATTGCCCCCTGAGAGGTCTTCAGTTTGTTGCTCCCTGAGAAGTCTTTGGTTAATTGATTGCTTGGACTGATGTCGTCACTCGGCTTTGGTCGGTGTCCGCATCGAATCTCTCTTTCTGCGAAATAGGGAAACTAAAATATGCAGGGAAAATAGTGAGCATGCAAGTGAAATGCACGAGTCATGCAGGAATGCAGGATAAAAATTCATCTTTGTGGACTTGGAGATGATAGCCGGGCTAGCTGCAATTTGCGATATAATTGAAGCCTTTTGAGCTGCTTTTGAATTTCATGCCCTTTGGGATTGTGAGATTCTCATCCGGTACCTGTAGTCATTATTTGAAGGTAGTGCGTCCCTTGTGGATTTTCACACTAGCTTTTCTTAGTGGGAGATGCGTCCTTTGTGGATTTTCACATAACCCTGTGCCTTATTTTCTGACTGGAATGGACCCAACCCAATCCAGCGGCTTTTCTCTTTCTTCTTTTTTTTTTTGAAGGACAGAATGCCTGTTTTTAGGTTTTCACCCTATCCTTTTGCCTAGTTTTTGCTTAGAGCGCCAGTTACGGTTTTCACTCTAACGACTCTTTTCTTCTTTTTTTTTTTTTTAAGATTGCTGAAGTTGTTGGCAAGAACCTTTCGGGAGTCTTAGGACATGGTTACATGAGCTTGATTCTTCTCATTTAATAGCAGGATGAATCGGCTGAAGCGCTTGAGCGGTGGACAATAGGCGACTTTGGTCACACAAAGAGAACTGCTCTGATCACATCATTGCAGAAATGTATGTGTTTCAATTTGATTTCATTAAGCATGATCATTATTTTGGCATTGACTTTAAAAAATACAAGACTTTAGTTAATCTCGAGATAGATCTTGAAAGCATCAAACTCCTGTTATCAATCAGCCCTCTCGGGTTTTATGATTGAAGATTTTCTCTCATCTCTTAATCTTTTTCTTTGAATGCGAATTCTAGATGCAACTTTGGGGATGAGACTTAACTCGAATGCATGAATGCACTCGTGGCTCCTCGCTTGAAGCTCAAAAAACACCATATGCCTCTTCTTACGTACCAAACCTTATTAGAAGGTCATCTTCGCTAATTGGATAAGACTGAACCAAGAATCAAAAGGTCTTACTTTGGTTGTAATGTTAGGCTTAGGTAGATGGCTATCAAAGGAGGATCAGGTCGCTAGAGAAAAATGGCCGCAATATTTTCTCGACTGGTGGATGAACCATTCTTAGATCAGTTGTATATACATAGGTATTCTTGAATTTGGATTTGATAATATTTTAGCTCATTTAAGATCAGATTGACAGTTAAAAAGGTAATCATCAAAACTCGTCAAGTGGTTATTATTTTGAGCTATTTTTTTTTTTTTTTAGGGAGCTCATGTCTTTGGCGCATGACTGAAACCCTCTTCTCAAAGTTTGAACTTGCTCTTACCGGGGTAATTTTTGATAACCCAAAGAATTATTTCAGATGTACGTCCATCAGTTTTAGAGCGGCCACTCTTCTAAGGGGAAGTCAAAATCATTTTAGGCGAGGGGATAATTTTAACATGTGTAACAACAAAATTGGCACGCATTTAGCATACCCACATAAAGGCTCAATGGGCTAGCAAGCGATTGTAAAGTAAGGGTAGGAAATGGTCATTTAGGGAACTATACAAAGAAAATGTTGCCTAAATCATTTTCTAGGTTCCGTCTTATCCAGGGATCGCTTTGACGGGTAATCAGAAAGGTTCTAGTGCTCGTAGTGAGTTTCCATCCAGTCCCCTAGTTGCAACTAGTTTTTTTTATTATTTTTAATTTCCCTCTCTACAGGAGCTATGTCAGATGCTATCAAAATTTTCTTTTGGTTCCCCAAAGTTTTCGAGATTAACTGCAGTCATATTATTTAAATTAATGCCAAGTAAATGCATTGTGATCATACGAAATGAAATCAATAGAAACATTATACAAATAAGCAAAATTGTTCTCTTTATTACAAACAGAAAATTGTAGCATAAAATGTTCTAGAAATAAAAAGAATTTCAGCATCTAAGAGCAATATCACTGGTGGACTGCAAGACACGGTCATGTTTGCGGTGGAGGGACTGCATTATAACCTGCTTTCTTCTTTTTCTCTCTCTTCTCAGGATCTGCGATCTGATTGGTGTCAATGAGATCCTGGATTTTGTTTCTCAGAATTCGACAATGGTCAGTCAAATGGCCGGTGTGCTGGTGGTAAGCGCAGTACTGATCACCTCTATGTCCCGGCTGTCCCTGACTCAAGGCTGGTCTGGGTAGCAATGGCTGTAACTTGCCTTCTTTCATTAGTCTCTCCAGTACCCAGGATAGAGAGCGGCCTAAGTTGGAGTAGTATCTCTGACCCTGCCCAACTCCAGTAGCTGAGACCTCTGCCGTCCTACCGTTTCTGCTGTTGCTGCTCCCGGCACCTCCTGATTTGAATCCCGACTGGTTCCCATAGCCTTTCCCAGCAAAGTTATTTTGGCTTGCTTTCTTTGCCAGGTAAGCCGCCTCAGCTTCTATAGCGATATCCTTAAGCGACTCCCAGTCCTTGAGCCCCTTAAAACTGAGCAAGTCCCTTAAGTAAGGGCATGAGTTTCTGATAAACAACCTGATCTGGTCTGCAGTGTCAGGCTTCCTCTTCATCTCCATGACCCTGTTTCTCCATCTTGTAAGGTACTCATGGAATGACTCATCATTCTTCTGCTGTAGAAGCTCGAGGTCTTTTAGGGTGACCTCTATCCTGGTGCTGCAGTCGTACTGCTTCATGAATTCTTCGGTCAAAAGGTCCCAGTCCTCTTTGGACCTCCTATCCAACCCGTGGTACCAGTCAACTGCCGGGCCCACCAGACTAAGGCAGAAATATTCCACCTTCTGCTTCTTGCTCAGCCCTGTGCCTTTCATGACCAGGGTGTACTGTTTGATGTGGGCGGATGGGTCAGAGGTGCCATCAAATTTCGGCAGCTCGGGCATCTTGAATCTTTGGAGCAGCAGCTCTTCATCCCCCAGATCTCTGTCTTCTGGGTTGATCCCCTTGCCTGCTGACAGCATGCGGGTGATAGCTTCGATCTGTTGTCTCATACCTCTTAAAACTTTATCCTCTACTCTGGGTGCTCTGGGCCTTGCAGCTTAGTGGACTATCGACACCTCTTCTTCTTCCTCCTCCATTAGGAAATCATCATTGGGATTGTGAATCCTTTCCCCTCTTGGCTCGATGGGTGCGGCAGCTCTGTGCTCATTGTTGGATTGGCGAGCAGCAGCTCCAACGAAGGGAGCCTCCCCACCAGTAGGTGGTTCGGCTTGCCCCCGAGGAGGGGTTGCCTGTGGCTGTAGAGCAGCAGGCGGCTGTGGGGCAGCAGGTGGATGGGCAATCCTTTCAGCCATGGCACCCATCATGTCTAGCACTCTCCGTTCGAAGTCCTCTAGCCTCCTAGCTAGGTCTTGAGTGGTCAGTACTCCGATTTCTTCTGCCATTGGTGGTTCTACAGAGGCTTCACTGATTGATGAGGATGACTCAGAATCCCAGTCAGACACTAGTTCTGGCAACTCAAAGAGCAGATTTGTCCTTACTAGCCGACCGTCGGAACGTCTAGTCCACTTAGATGAATCTATGATGGCTGAAAAAAATTAGATTGTTAGGATGATGCATGAATGACATATACAATGCATGATAGTGAGCTATGCAACATTTACAATCATATGCAAGCAAGTAAATCCTTCCAACCTTATTACTCCCATACACGAGGTAATGCGGTCTCTTTCCTAGGTGGGCTTGATCCATGGGTTAGCGGGGAACCCAATGGATGCGTATGGTGCTTGGTGGAAAACCGGCATCATAACATCTCTTATCTAATGTGCAAGCGGATGGGTTATGATCGTTATGTATTTAGGCAGCCCGAACAAGTTGACATGGGCCTATCGGGGCATGAAAGCCTTTGATTAGGTGACCAATCAAATTATTTGGGTTTGTCAAATATAAAATGATCCATATAGAAAGCAATGTATTACGGTTCATATCACCTAAGGGAAGTATCTATTGCCATTACATGAGCTTTGGTCAAATGGCGGTGTTACTTTAGGGCTGCCCAAGCATGATCCCTGCCGACGGGTCTAGCTCATCACGAGCATAACGACAAATCGGGTCACCATTTTATATACCACGATGGTACGAGGCTTGGGCTGGTGATTATCCTTAACACTTCCCCAAATTGAGTGAAAATGAGGTCGTGCTTCAGGAACGCACCGGGGCTAATAGAGGGACCAAACTAGCATATTCTAAAGCTCTAATGAAATGTAATGCAAATGAGAGAAAGCGAATTTATGAATTAAATTTTAACCATAAATGTTAAATGAGGTATTTTCGAATTGAAATCTCAAACCATATCGTCCCCAGCGGAGTCGCCACTGTGACTCGCGCCGGATCCCCGCGGCCGCCCATTCTGACCGCCCGCACGTGGGCGATCGGGGCATTTGTGGTTCCGTTGGCAGCTTGCGATAAATCGCAAGTGCATCTATGTTGGGCAACAAGGAGGTTTCATGGAGTCGCCACCCAATAGAACATTGGGAAAGTTACTCTCGCCTCGGAGAGCCTAAGACTGCGCTTGGTATCCATTTTGGGCCAGCCAGAGGGGTCTTGGAAGGTAAACCTCTCGCCCTAAGGAGCCTAGGATTAGCGCTAAAGTCTCGTGGCACAAAAAGGTGTCTTGGAGGGTAGACCTCTAACCTCTTTGAGCCCAAAGACCAGAGCTGGGTCCGGGATTTCTCATCTATTTCTACCTCGATTGTTTTATGATCAAATTTTAAATATCATTGATTCGCTCTCTCTCCACACGATGCAATTGATTAAAGGCGCAATTATTCATATCAAAAGCGGTAAATGTAAGCAAAATCCAAAATAAAGCATTCAAAAAAAACAAATTACAATAACACTAGGAGCGGAATACAACTCCCATTTATAAAGGTGAAATGCATGCATAAAACGGGTTATTCCTTAATAGTGAGAACATTGGTCCTCGCATGCATATTTATTATGAAACATTTTTTATGTGATGATTTATTTGGGTATGAAAAACTTGGACATTGGTCCCCTTTTATTTAAAAAATGTCAAGTTAATTAATAAAAACGTTTTTGTGATTTTCTTTATAGCGTGCCTAAATAAAGAATTTTACAAGAAAATTATATGGCAAAATTAAATAAAATATTACAAATAAAGAAAATAAATATATGAACCAAATGAGCCTTTTTGGACCTCCCGATGTGCTCGCAAAAACGCCCAAGCGAAAAATGAGTTTAGACATAAAAACAAAATACAAATAAAATAATGTTAGTAATTAAATCAATTAAACATACAAAATAATGAATAACAAATTAAAATAAAATAAGATGATATGAAAAGAATGATAATGGAATCAAAAATATTAACAAACCAAAATAAAATGAGAAACATGGATTATATGTGATAAATAATTAAATGATGTGATGAAAATAAAATAAAACATGTTAATTAATTAGTACATGAAAATATACACATGATGAAAATAATGATGATAAGTGAAAATAATGAATGAATAAATAAACAAATGATAATAAAATCATGTAACAATGATAAAAATTAGTAAACAAAGGAATGATGAAAATAATAATAATATATAACAAGGTTAATTGATGTGTTCATAATTAATACAAACTATTACATGGCAAAAAGATTAATTTAAATTAATTAATTATTTGCATGTTAAAAATAATGAGGAATCAAAATAAATTATTTACATGTTATGAATTAAAAAAAACAATATTCACATGAATAAAAATCAAATCATATATAAACAATAAAATGGAACAAATATAAGATCAATACAACAAATGAATAGATGAAAACAATAAATAAATCAATAAAAACAATAAAATATATATGAATAAATTAAATAAAAATAAAATAAAATAGAAATGGAGCCAAGAATATTTACCCTCAGAATATTGGATTTGATGAAGGAAAAGTGATGATTTTCCGGAAAATTGCTTGAAAGAATAATTTAGCAATAAAATTAATTCTCTTTGTTTATGGAGAAAAACAAAGGAATTGATTTGTATGCTTAAGATTAAAAAGAAATTGATGTCAAAATGATGATTAATTTCTTGTGTTTATGGAGAAAAAACAAAGAAATTAATTGGAATAATTAACAATTGAAAATTGATCTTTCAATTTCAATTAAACCTTATTAATTAAAAAGAGAAATCTGAAATTTTGAAGAGAAAATAGAAGAAGAAGAATTCAGGAAAATTAGGTCTAAAAAAAATGTGGAGGAGAGCCCTTTTTGATTTCATCATAAAGTATTTATAAGATAAAATAGGTTTCCCTAATTTAATTAAGGAAAAAACCTATTTTAACCCAAAATTATTTTATTTTTAATGATAAAATCAAGTTTTATTATTTAATTACCTAAAAAAATATTTTAGAATTTAATTTGAAATCAAAAACCCCAAAAAAATGGGATAAAAAATGGATTTTTGGGTGAAAAAATCGGAAAAAGGCTGAAAAGAGGGAAATAGGGCATCAGACCCTGTACCGACGGCCAGGAAGCCCGTCGCTATAGAGGGACGCCGCCCGTCGCTATAGAGCGATGGGGACTCACGCGGCGAGGCGCGCGAAATCCGCGCGCAGAGGCGCGGAAATCGCGCGCCTCAGCGCACGGAGCGACACGCTGCATTGGCGACGCTGCGCGTCGCTGGGCGCCTGCGCGCTGCCGCGCCCGACACTCGCGGTCCGAAAAAAATTTTATTTTTTTTTTATTTTTTTCTATTTTTTTAAAATTTTAAATTGACTAAAAACATCATAATTTTAAGCCCCCATTTTTTCAAAATTAATTTTTTAAATATTTTTTATGATTTTTTAATTTTTCACTCTAAAATGCAAATTTGACGAGAAAACCATCACTTTTAACTTTTTAAGCCTGTGAAGGCAATTATCATCATTGGGTAACTTCGATTTAAGCTGACTCAGGACCCGGTGTCTACACTACCAAAGCATGATCCCTACCGATGGGTCTAACTCATCACGAGCATAACGACCGATCGGGTCATCATTTAATATACCACGATGGTACGAGGCTTGGGCTGGTGATTATCCTTAACACTTCCCTAAATTGAGTGAAAATAGGGTCGTGCTTCGGGAACGTACCGGGGCTAAAAGAGGGTCCAAACTAGCATAGATCTAAGGCTCTAATGTGATGCTATTCAGTTTTGAAAGAAGATGAAATTTTTAAGCTAAAACTTTATCATAATTTTTAACCAAGGTACTTTCAAATCGAAGTCTCGAGTAGTTTCCCCAGTGGAGTCGCCACTGTGACGCGCACCGAACCTCGCGGCCTCCCGAAAGCCCGCTTTAAGGCGATCAGGAGGGGTTCATAAAACCTGTAAGGTATTTACAAGCTGTGTCTATTTTGGGCAATAAAAAGGTTTCTTAGAATCGCCACCCAATAGAACATTGGGAAGGGTTGTCTAGCCTTATGAGCCTAAGACGGCGCATACATATCCATCTTGAGCTAGCCAGAGGGATCTTGGAGGCTTCATCCTCTACTCCCCTAGAGCCTAGGATTGTATATTTAAGCCTTTTGGTTGGACTCAAGAGGTGTCTTGGAAGTCCTAGACCTCTCGCCTCTTTGAGTCCCAAAGACCAGAGTGAGTTCGGGACTTCTCATTTATTTATACCTTGATTAATTTTATAATTAAGTTTTGAATTTATTGTTTCATCAACTTTCCATACGATGCATTTTATTAAAGGCGCGATTATTCACATTCAAAGCGGTAAATGGAAGCAAAAAATCAAGATAAAATATTCAAAATAAATTACAATAACACTAGGAGCGAAATACAACTCCCATTTATAAAAGTGCAATACATGCATAAAACGGGATATTCATTGGAATAAGGACTTTGGTCCAACCATACATATTTATTACAAAAAGTGGTTTTTAGGAAGTGTCAGTTTTATTTGCTAAAATGGGACATTGGTCCACCATTCCCGAGAAAATCTCCAGATTCAATTGTTAAAAGGCTTTTGGTCCTTTTTGCCCTAACGACGTTAAAACCATTTTCATAACAACATAAATAAGAGCTAAAGGATAAAAAATGAACCCGAATAGAGATCCTCAGAATGGCGTAACCACCATCTCTCATGACTCCAACTTCCAATGGTCAGAAAAGCACTCACGAGGATAAACATGTTAGCAAAAAAAAAATAAACTAAAAAAACGTGAATAAAAATAAAAATGAGAATTTGCCTAGGGACGGCCTCCTGTATCATGCCAGCAGCCGTCCCTAGTAAGGGAAAACAAATTAAAAAAAAACCTCTTAAATCTTTTGTAAAAAAAAGGGTAATAAAAAATCAATGTAAATCAAATTAAATTATATGAATGTTAATCCAGAATGTTTACCCTCGGATTTTACCTTTTAGGGTGGATGTCGAATGATTTTGTCCCCGTGTGCCTCGCAAGGATCAAATAAGAATCAGATCAAAGAAAGAAAATTTATATTGTTCTTTCTTTGAAAACTTGATAGAAATCGAGTGTTCGAATTAGTTATATTGATGGAAACGACTGAATTTTGTCACCTCAATTTGACTTAATTCGTAAGAAAAATTTGAAGAAATCGATTAATTAGAAGAAGTTTTATCAAAATAAACTTCTATAGATGAACAGAGATTTATAACTTTTTGCGTAATTTGCTCACAGAAAACCTTTTCTAAAAAGCAATTTTCCCCAAAAACATTAGATAGTTTTTCTTCTAAATAAAATCTCTCTAAAATTTATCTCTCCTTTTCCAAATTCCCCAAATTTTCTAACCCCTAAAACTGAAATTTGATCCTTTATTTATAGGATTTTATGTGATAATTAAGATAAACCTCTATCTAAAGTTTGAATTTTAAAAGGACTTTAAAATTCAAGTTTTAGATAAATTCTATCCCTATTTTGAAAGAAAAAAAGATTAAATTTTATCCAATCCGGCGTGATCCGGTCAGTTACCGTACCGACGGGCTTCCCTGCAGATACCGACGGCCGTTCCTACTAAGGGCACATGCGGGAAACTGACTAGGGATGGGCACGATCCTAGAGACGGGCGTCCCTACATCGCCACGGATCCGTCCCTACTACGCCTAGGGACGGGTATCATCCCAAGTAGAGACGGGCGTCCCTACACAAACGGGAATCCCGTCTGTGGAGCAAAACTCCCCAAATTTTGTAAAATTTATCCAACTCTTTCAAAACTCCATATTATAGAAAAAGATTTTAATCCTTGCGAGACAGAAAGACGAAAACCTCCGAATTTTATCTCCCTATCCGAAAAAAAAAAACCGATGTTGATCTCTTCATCGGGTAAGTTCCTTGAGCCTACTTTCCAGACCTTCCAAGAGGCTACCCGACAGGTCCTAGCCACCCTACGTTATGGCGTTTTTCAGAGATCAGATACAAAGCCAGGGGTGGTCTAGTTCTGGTTCGATGGCCAACATTTTAGCATCACCAGGCAGTGGTTTGCCGAGGCTATGGGGCTCCCCAGGGAGGAAGGGGTCGAGATCCCATGGCGAGCGGTGAGACGCGCCCACTGGGCGGCCATTACCTTACCGAGAGTGCTGTATGATCATGATACAGCGAAAAGCACCGTACTGGTGTCTTAGGCACTCCGGTATCTGCACATAGTGCTATGCAGTTCGTACCTTGGTCGAGTTGGTAATCCAGGGTCGCTTAATGCGGCCGAGATCTAGAGCCTCTGGGCTATGGTTGCAGGCCAGCGCCTCAACGTTAGCCATGAGATCTTGGCTAACCTGATCAGAGTCGGCAGAGGACTGACGCCAGTGGTGATAGTAGGGGGAGTCATCACTCGGTTGCTTTTGGGGTTAGGAGTCGCCCCGGACAGGCTGAGAGGACCCCTGGATGAGGGGATACATGTGGATGCCACTGCAGCAGTACAGATGGGGATAATCTCCCAGTTGTCAGGGCAGGCAGAGGCCTTCAGGTTGCGGTCTATCCATGAGACCAGGCGGGTTTTCTCCCTTCCACCTTTGGGTCCAGACTCGGAGCACCCGGAGCAGCCAGAGCAGTAGCCTCCTCAGCCAGAGCAGCAGCCTCCTTAGCCAGAGCCAGAGCCCGAGCTAGAGCATCAGCCTCCCCAGCCTCAGCCCCAGACCGTGCCACCGCCACCACAGCAGGAGCAGCCCAGGACTCCGTCGGATTTTGACATGGAGTTCACTATGGACGAGCTGTTTGGTACTCCACCAGCATCCAGGGCGCCGACTCCTACTCCATCACCGAGCACCAGGGTACAAAAATCTAACTTCAGGCCCCCCGAGTGGTATCATCCATACTTCCGGGGTGACCCGGGGGCATCTTCCTCCACGGCCCCGCCGCCAGAGCCAGCATCGCAGCAGCCAGCACAACCTGATTTCTCCCAGCTCCTCACTACTATGTTCGTAGCTTTTGAGCGACGACAGGATGAGAGAGACAGAGCTCTGCAGGAGAGGTTAGACCGCCAGTAGGCTGCTATTCAGGAGCAGTCTAGGATGATAGAGTGGTTGGCCCAGGAACAGGCCGGCTTTATTGAGCACACGGTACGAGAGCAGGCTCAAGTCGTGGAGGCCTTCAGAGACGAGCAGGCAAGGCTGGTAGAGTAGATTACCCAGGGCCAGAGAGAGCTTAGGTAGCAGCTCACTCATAATCTGAGGACGTCCCAGGATCAGGCCTCTTAGAGAGTTGATATGACTTTGCAGATGATCGATGAGTCACTCGACTCCCTGAGATCCCGGGTCCAGGCGATAGAGGGGATCCTTCCTCCCCTGTCCCAGACCATGAGGGAGTTTAGGGAGCAGACGGAGTAGCGCCTAGACCAGATGAGGAGGGCCACCGGCGAGCAGACTACTCAGATGAGCCAGGCATTTAACAAGTTAGGAGGCACAGTCTCGGAGACTTTGGAGTTCATGAGGACTTGCACCCAGCCCTTCTTGGATTGCTACGCTCAGATCAGGTTCAGACAGACCCACGATGCTGGGGCAGGACCTTCCATGGCTCAGCCTCCACCTCCGGCACAGCCAGCTCCACCTCCACCTCAGCCAGGGACAGTGCACATATTAGACGACGAGGATCCCGATGAGGAGCCCTCCAACTACGCACCCTTCTAATGTCCAGGGAGTCATTTTTGTATTTTTGTACATTTTCACTTTTCATATACATTGTACAAAAATGGATATTTCTAGTGAAAAGTTTTTATCTTCAATTTTGTGCATTCATTCAGTTATTTATGATCCATTCATATTATAAATAAGTGTATGTTTTCACATTCGCTCATATTCCAAAAATGATGACGACATAACAAACAAAAAGGAGAATAATAACAAAAGATAACCAAGATTGGAAAAACGACGACTTAATAAAACGAAAAAAGATTGTAAATGAAACATGACATGGTAAATAAAGCAAAACCACACCATTCATAGACATGTTAAAGAATAACAACTCAAACATGAATTAACAAAAACTTTTATCACACAGGTGCAGAGAAACATCGATCCGAACACAAGCATCGATCAAAAGTCTGAACATGGGCGCCTAAGATTCATGTCTTCTGGGAAAAGGGAACCCAGCGAGGTCTCCTCCTCTACAAAATCAAGATTACGGTTAGAGAGTACCACATCTCACAGTTCACGCGGCAGCCAGAAAGTGCTACGCACCTTGCAGATCGGATGGGGGTTAGCAGGGGAACTTCATGATCGAAGTTGCAGTTAGAAAAACACTGCTCTTCACTCTGAGATTGTAGTCAGAGAGTGCTACATCTCACAGTTCACGCGGCATCCAGAGAGTGCTACGCACCTTGCAGATCGGATGGGGGTTAGCAGGGGAACTTCATGATCGGAGTTGCAGTTAGAGAACACTGCTCTTCACCTCAAGACTATGGTTAGAAAACACCGCTTCTCACCAACAGAAGCAGCAGTTAGAGAGACACTGCTCTTCACATTGAGTTTGTAGTCAGAGGGTACTACATCTCTTCAATACTGCACAAGCCGAGACGAGCCCAGCAGAAGCAGAAGTTGCGGTTAAAGAAACACTGCTCTTCATATCGAGGTCGTGGCTAGAGAATGCTACATCTCACCAACACCCGCCGAACAGACTGAGATGAGGTCTACCCGGCAAAAGGCACTGAAGGTGAGAACCTCCATAGGTACGCTTTCTTCCTTTCTGTCCTTTCTCTGAGTTTTGGCTCGCCTAGGCGCTTGTGCACTAGTTTCCCCAAAACTGGGGGCACCGTGTCCCGGAGCGGTCCGGATCAGAGATTATCCTATGATGAAATCAGTATCCGAGCCTGTATAAACGGTTTTGATTTGGAGGTTTTAGTCCCATGTGTAGACACCGGGTCCCGAGGCGGTCCAAGATCAGAATTACCCGATGATGAAATAGAAGACCGATTTTCGGCAAGGAAGGTGAGAACCGATCGTTCCCTCGTCAAAGGTGTTTTTTTCGGAAAATGATTAAAAAATATATTTTTTGGAAATTAAAATTAAAATGGAGTAAAATAAAAAAAAATATTAATTTGGTGTCAAAATTAAAAATTAAAAAAAAAATAAAAAATAAAAAATCGCGAAGGCCGCCTGCGGCAGCGCGGGGCTGCCTGCGCGGCAGGCTGCCCCAGCGTGCAGGGGCGCCTGCGCGGCACGCCGCCCCAGCGCGCAGGGGCGCCTGCGCGCGAGGCAGGTGCCTCGCGCGACGCCCCTGAGCGCAGAGGCGGGCGCCTCGCGCGACCCCCCTGCGCGCAGAGGCGGGCGCCTCGCGCGACCCCCCTGCGCGCGAGGTGGGGGGCGCGCCTGTACGCGAGGCAGGCTGCCTCGCGCGCAGCCCCTGCGCGCGAGGCAGCTGCCTGCTGCGCGCGGTGCGGGGGCACCACGCGCGCAGCAGGCAGCCTGCCGCGCGCCCTTGCCCTCTCCGCGCGACCTGGTCTTCGCCTGTCCGTTTTTTTCGCTGTTTTCAGTCTGAATTTTTTTTCAGTCTGACTTTTTCAATTGTTTCACCATTTTGTGATATTTTGGATTAACTAAAAATAAAAGATTTTTTGCCTTTTGCCATTTTTGGCCAAGACAAGCTTAAATGAGGATTTTTCCCTCATTTTCAAGGACGGCAACTATTTTTTTCAAAGTTTTTTTCTTTCAACTCCTTCTCTCCAGCAACTAGCTCTTTGGCTTTCTTTTTCTCTTCTTTCTCAAGTTTTAATCTTGATTTGATCTTCAAAAATACACAATCCATTTTATTGAGTGATTTGGGCTTGGAAAATTAATTTCCTTTTGCTCAAATCATCCACCAAAAATATTTTCATCAAAGTATTTTCTTGGTTTTATTTCAAAATATTAATTTCTAGATTTTCTTCAAATATTTATCACCACAAATCCGACAAGGAAAATCGATCGGGACACCGTTTCCCCAATCTAAAAATTCTGAGGGTAAACATTCTTGAACTCATCCTCGTTTATTTTTTTGTATATTATTTATTATTGTTAATATTATTTTTTGCTATTATTATCATGTATATTGTTTACTTTTAGCGTTTTAATGTGTTAATATCACTATTAATATATTATTTGCTTGCTTCAATTTGATAATTTGCTATCATCATTATTTTTATTGTGCTTATGTTCATTAATGAGTTCTTGCCATGTTTAATGCATTTAGTGTCTTTTATTATTATTATTATTATTGTCATTATTATTATTTATTATTGTTATTATTATTATTATTATTTCTAATTGATTATTCTGTTTTCATATTATTTGTCATTTATTACCACTATTATTTGCATTACTACCACCCTACTATTATTATTATTATTGTTATCATATGGTTTTATTATGACTATTATATCTTATAATCATCTTATTTATTGTTACTTTGTTATTATTATTATGATTATCATCATATTTATTATTATTACTATCGTATTCCTTTATATTATATTCACTATTATTTATTATCATTGTCCATCATTATTATTCTTATTATCATTATTGTTATTATTTCATTGTGGTTACCATCGTCATAATTTTTATTATTGTTATTATCTCGCCTTCATTTGATTAATTTTTAGAATATTTGCTAATATATTTTGATGTCAATTTTTGTATGAGTTCTAATTTGAGTCGGGCTATGTGAGCGCCCCGTGACTCCCCGGATGGGTCGCAACGCGTAGGCGGGTACTCCGGTTCGGTGAGACCTTTCTTAATCCTTTCTTTATGTCGTGTTATTTGTAAATATATATTTTTTATTCGCCCACGCGTGCGATAAAAAATCACAAAAATATTTCTATAATTAAATTGGAATTTTCACTAATAAAATTGGGACCAATGTCCCTTATTTTAGCCCAACCATAAAAACATCACAACTAAAACGAAGAGTCAATTTTCAATAAAATGGGATCACTCATCCCGATTTTCTTCCAAACAACCAAAGCGACTCTTCGAACCTTCTTCAAGTAAAGGCGAGGAATCAACGTTCCTAAATCTTAGAATAGGCGCGAAGGAACCAATGTTCCTGAAATAATGTCCCGATTTATGCATGTCTTTTATTTCGATCTTGTGTGAGTGCTTTAAATTCAAGTTCATTTCTATTTGGGCCCTTGTAATTAATTTTGGGGCAAATTTATTTATTTTGGAGATTGTATTCTGTCCCATTTATAGCTTCAATTCCTTTTAATGGTGTTGTATTCTGCCCCTATTTCTATTGTAATTGCGTGCTTGTGTGTTTACCGCTTTCATTTATTGCTTTCCTTATTTACTTTATTTATCGCTTTTATTTATTTTCTCTACGTGCTTTCAATGCGCTATTTAATTAAATGCATCGCTCGTGTGAATGAGAGATATAATTTTAAGAAATTAAAAACCCATTTATAATTAACCAAAGCATAAATAAGAGGGAAGTTCCGGACACCATATCTCTGGTTTAGACCAATAGAGGTGAGAAACCTTTTCCCAATTTCTTGCAAATTGGGTGGCGACTCCAAATACCTCAAAGGTGCCTTTAGGCGTCAATAGGCTAGGTTATTCTCCCAAATGTTCTATTGAGAGGAGCATACCGAAGATGTCTCATGGCGCCCATGATCAAAAAACGCGAACCTTCATAACTCGAATCCTAAAGCGGATTCAAAGCGAGGGCCCTTGCTGGGTTTCCGGGTTCGGCGCGCGTCACAGTGGCGACTCCACTGGGGACTTTGTGTTTGAGACTTCACTCCGAAAGTGCTTTGGTTAAAATATAATTGGGTTTTTAAAACTTAAAATTCTATCTCTTATAAAATTTGCGTTACATCTTAGAGCCTTAGAATTACGCTAGTTGGTCCCTTTCTACCTCGGTGCATTCCCGAAGCACGACCCTACTTTCACTCATTGTAGGGAAGTGTTAAGGATAATCACCAGCCCAAGCCTTGTACCTTTTGGTATATCAAAATGATGACCCGATCGGTCGCTATACTCATGACGAGTTAGACCCGTCGGCAGGGATCATGCTTGGGTAGCCCTAAAGTAAAATTACCTTGACCAAAGCTCATGTACTGGCAAGTAGAAACTTCCCCTAGGTGGTATGTTCCTCAATACAATGCTTGTGATATGGGCCGTCACGTATTAAATAAAATCAAGCAAATCAAGTGGTCTTTTATCAAAGGCTTTCATGCCCCGTTGGGCCCACTTTGGTTTAATTGAATTGCCCAAATACGTAATGGCCAAAACCCATACGAATGCGCATTAGATTAAGAGTGTTATGCTGTCGGTTTTTCACCGTGCACCATACGCGTCCAATGGGTTCCCTGTTAACCCTTGGATGAAGCCCACCTAGGAAAGAGACCGCACGACCTCGTGTGTGGGAGTGATAAGGTTGGAAGGATCTATTTGCTTGCATGTGGTTGCGAAATGCTGCATAACTCACGATCATGCATTATAACTGTCATCCATGCATCATTCTAACAATCTTGATCTTTCAGCCATCCTAGATTCATCTGAGTGGACTAGAGATTCTGACGATCGACTAGCGACGACAAACTCGCCCTTTGGATTGCTAGAATTAGTGCCTGTTTGGGATTTTGAGCCACTCTCAGCGACTAGTGAATCATCTTCGATGGCAGAACTACCTCGAGAGACCAGTGCTTTGACGATGAAAGATCTGGATAAGAGGCTTGGGGACTTTGAAAGGAGGATATTGGCCATGATAGAAAACATTGTTGCCCAAATGACACCAAATGCCAGCCAACCTCCTGTGGCCCCTGCTGTTGAACAAGTTGAATCGCCTATTCTGGAAGAGGCTCCTATAGCAGTCCCTACCGTATGACAACCAGATGTTGAGCCTAGAGCTACGACACCTCTCGAGCCGAAAAGAATTCTTGGTCTGAAAGATGATCTCATGGTGGAGAAAGAGGATGAGCAGATAACTCCTCAGGCTGTGACGAATGAAGTCCCCAAGGGAGAGGATAGCGCGATAAAGGGGATAAAAGGTGGGATTGAAAAGTTTGAACCTCAGACGACAACCACTATAGAGAATCTGATCACCGCCATGGTGCCACCTGTCGAACAACAGTCTGCTGCTCCCACTATGTTACGGAAAGAGAATGATCCAACTAAGGGAATACACCCACCACCGACTGGACCTGTAGGAGAGTCACCTGTCACTCTGTCAGCTGAGCAAAAAGGCAAGGGGCATGTTTCAGAGAATGGGCTTTTGGCGGTGACACGGGGCCTAAAGAGAAAGATGGATGCCCTTAAAGAGGAAATTGCAGAGTCTAAACTTGCAGTTGCCCGGGCTGCTCGAGAGAAGGTCTTTATGGACTTGAAGAAAAGAGGTCAACCGTCTAGGTGCGACATCTGTGCTGGCACTCAAGAGATAGAGGGAGTGTCAACAGTTAGAATAGTTCAGAAGGCTTGCTTCGGCATGGGCGGATCTTTTCCTCAAGATAGAGAGGGGGACCTGCGCTTATGGTTAACCAACCCATCCAGAAATCGGGGGCTTAGGAGGTGTCGTCGACACGCTAGATATCAGAGGGGTGATGGCCAAACCCCGAAAGGTCAAGTACAAGATCCTGCTACTGGTAAGCAGCTGGTGGCTCTTGAAGGAGGGGGCAATGCCACTGGGAGAGACAACCAGGAAAGCTTAAGTCTCGGTGACAACAGTGCGGGGGATATCGGAGCCACCAAGTCCCCAAACATTAGAACCACTCAAGATCACTATACCATCTGGGATAAGCCTTTATCTGAGCACCTCTCTCATTTTATCGATAAGGGGAAGCTACAGCCAAAACTTGCAAAGCCCGCCAGGGGCCATGGGCGTCTCAATCACCGGATGGATCTGTACTGCGCCTACCATCAGCATACTGGGCATGAGACTGATGGGTGCCGGGCTCTGAGGAGACGAGTCTCACACTTGATTGACGAGGAACAGAAAGATGAGGGGAATGGCCCATGAGGGTGAAGGATCACTTATTACAGCAACGATGACGAGCAAGGAGGAAATAGCTATCTGGATGATGCTTTATTTCTTTTTGTTTTAATTCCAGAACTCTTTTAAGACAATTTGGTTATTGTAACATGTTGAACAATTTCTGTTTTGTTTATGCGATATTTCCTTGATTTCATTTCTCATGATCACGATGCATCCATTCATTTTGACATTAACCCAATTAATACGACTCCATCTAGTCTCGGAACTTTGGGGAATCCAAATAAAATCTTGATGGCATCTGTTATGACTCCTGAAGTGAGATAAAAATTTGAGAGATAATAATAATAAAAAAAAAGGGAGCCTTTGCCCGGACCTAGTATGACACGCTGAAGATGGACAAGGACACTCTCAAGACCAACACTACTTCCACGTGCCAACATGACAATAAACCGAATTTTGAAAACCACTTATTCGCATCCACAACACCTAAGCTACATATGGTGTCGCTAAATAAAATCGAACTTCGAAAGTTACATCAAAAGTCGGACAAATAAAACTCAAAACCACCGTGAGAAGTATACAACCCATCAGGACCAAGCCATATGACCTTTTTCTCTCTACCCATTCGGAATGTGTACCCCAAAACCGATTATGACTGACCCTTAACCATCTAAAACCCTCATAACCAAATTTCTTACCAAAATTTAATGCCCGACCAAATTGAACAACAATGGTCCCAGTGGTTAAGATGAAAAGTGCACGTATGTGTAAACTTCAGGACTTGAGCAAAGCTTGTTAAAAGAAAGAAAATTGGGGCGAAAAAATTTGGGTTGTAAAAAAAAAAAAAATAAAATAAAATTGGAAAAAAAAAAAAATTGGGGTGTAAAGAAAAGAGAGAAGAAAAGAGAGAATTGATCAGGGGGCAAGGGAATGCTATTTGGGGGCAAGTTTTGTTTAAATCCCGTTGATCTACACATGCCTGCACATTGCCATTCTTCTTAGCTACTGAAGAGGACCAAAAGGGCTAAAACCCCCCAAACCATCCACCCAATCCCAGCCATCGAAAACCATTTCGAAAGCTTAAACCACCAAAACCGATAAAAGTACCCCAGATCATCCAAGCCCAACCTGTCACCCCGTCTCAGCCATTGAAAGGCCATTCTAGGGTTAAACCACTAAAGCAATAAAGGCCAAACATGAAACTTCGCATTCAACTCCCAAATAAGGAACCCATCACCTCAACCAGTCTGCGCGAGAGCTAAGACCAAAACTTTGATATCAAGAGGAACCACTCCCGGAAGCAGCTGTCTCTCCGGCCAATAGAGATGAAAGAAATTCAATTGACGTTGACGGACTGAAAGAGGGTCCATGGCAAAGGCTAAAAAAAAAAATATTCAATCAAGAAAACCCGCGAGGGCTGATTGATAACAGGAGTTTGATGCTCTCAAGATCTATCCCGAGATTAGATGATGTCCCATATTTTTCGAGTTAATGCCAAATAGTGATCATGTGTTATGAAATCAGATTGAAATATATGCATTTATGCAAAGATGTATTGGTATGACCAGAGCAGTTCATCTTGCACACTCAAAGTTGTCTCAGTCAGATATGAAACCAACACATTGCTACCATCTACCCCTTGCCACTCTCGCCACTCCGGCACTTCAGTCAGCTCCTCCTGTTATGAACTGTGAAGCCAATTCTATAGCACCCTCATGATAGAAACCAAGCTCAGACAACCTTGACCTAAGACGCAAACACACGCCGATTATACCCGAAAGACCTTTTACAACAACTATCTACCCTCTACCATTCTCACCACTCAGGCACCTCAGTCATCTCATCCTGCTACCCACTGTGAAGCCAACCCTACAGCACCTTCCTAATAAAAAGCCAAACGCATACAACCAAAGCCTGAGATATAAGCACATGCCAATTATACCCGAAAGCCTTTCGCAACAACTCCAACTTCTCTAAAAAAAAAAGCCGTTAGAGATGAAAACCGTGACTGGCGCTCTAAGCAAAAGTTAGGCCAAAGGGCAGGGTGAAAACCTGGCGACAGGCAGTCTGCCCTACAAAAAATAAAATAAATAAAAGCCGCTGGATTGGGTTGGGTCCATTCCAGGCAAAAAATAAGGCACAGGGTTATGTGAAAATCCGGCAAGGACGCATCTCCCACTAAGAAAAGCTAGTGTGAAAATCCGTGAGGGACGCACTACCTTCAAATAATGACTACAGGTATCAGAGGAGAGCCTCATAACCCCCTAAAGGCATGAAATTCAAAAGCAATTCCGGGGGGCACCGATCTTGCTGCAAATTACGACCAAACCAGCTTTCGGCTCCAAATCCACTCGGATGAATCCTTGTCCTGCATTCTGCATAACATATGCACATGCACATTCATAACTTACCCTTGCATACAAGTTTTTTTGTTTCTGCAGGAAAGTCTGGCGCCTTCACACACCGACAAGCTGGTGTTTATCAGTCGCTCAGCCGTGGTTTCACACACCGACAAGCTGGTGTTCTATCAATCGCGTTCTTCAAAGTCTGGCGCCTTCACACACCGATAAGCTGGTGTTTATCAGTCGCTCAGCCGTGGTTTCACACACCGACAAGCTGGTGTTCTATCAATCGTGTTCTTCAAATTCTGGCGCCTTCACACACCGATAAGCTGGTGTTTATCAGTCGCTCAGCCGTGGTTTCACATACCGACAAGCTGGTGTTCTATCAATCGCGTTCTTCAAAGTCTGGCGCCTTCACACACCGACAAGCTGGTGTTTATCAGTCGCTCAGCCGTGGTTTCACACGCCGACAAGCTGGTGTTTCATCAATCACATCCTTCAAAGTCTGGCGCCTTCACACATCGACAAGCTGGTGTTTATCAGTCACTTAGCCGTGGTTTCATATGCCGACAAGCTGGTGTTCTATCAATCGCGTTCTTCAAAGTTTGGCACCTTCACACACCGACAAGCTGGTGTTTATCAGTCGCTCAGCCGTGGTTTCACACACCGACAAGCTGGTGTTCTATCAATCGCGTTCTTCAAAGCCTGGCGCCTTCACACACCGACGAGCTGGTGTTTATCAGTCGCTCAGCCATGGTTTCACGTTGACAAGCTGACGTTCCTCAATCACGTGACCAGTAGTAATCCTATGATGCCGACAAGCTGGCAAGACCGAGTTCCGAACAGCGACCGCCTCAGGTACGCGTCTCTCCCTCTCTCTTCTGAATTTTGGCTTACTTAGGCACCTAGGTTCTAAGTTTCCCCAAAATTGGGGGCAACTGTAGACACCGGGTCCCGAGGCGGTCCAAAATCAGAATTAGCCGATGATGAAATAGAAGACCGATTTTCGGCAAGGAAGGTGAGAACCGATCGTTCCCTTGTCAAAGGTGTTTTTTTCGGAAAATGATTAAAAAATATATTTTTTGGAAATTAAAATTAAAATGGAGTAAAATAAAATAAAAAATATTAATTTGGTGTCAAAATTAAAAAAAAAAAAAAAAAAAAGCGCGACCCCCCTGCGCGCAGAGGCGGGCGCCTCGTGCGACCCCCCTGCGCGCGAGGTGGGGGGCGCCGCGCGCCCCCCTGCATGCGAGGCAGGCTGCCTCGCGCGCAGCCCCTGCGCGCGAGGCAGCTGCCTGCTGCGCGCGATGCGGGGCCACCACGCGCGCAGCAGGGTTTCTGCCGCGCGCCCTTGCCCTCTCCACGCGACCTGGTCTTCGCCTGTCCGTTTTTTTCGCTGTTTTCAGTCTGAATTTTTTTCAGTCTGACTTTTTCCATTGTTTCACCATTTTGTGATATTTTGGATTAACTAAAAATAAAAGATTTTTTGTCTTTTGCCATTTTTGGCCAAGACAAGCTTAAATGAGGATTTTTCCCTCATTTTCAAGGACGGCAACTATTTTTTTCAAAGTTTTTTTCTTTCAACTCCTTCTCTCCAGCAACTAGCTCTTTGGCTTTCTTTTTCTCTTCTTTCTCAAGTTTTAATCTTGATTTGATCTTCAAAAATACACAATCCATTTTATTGAGTGATTTGGGCTTGGAAAATTAATTTCCTTTTGCTCAAATCATCCACCAAAAATATTTTCATCAAAGTATTTTCTTGGTTTTATTTCAAAATATTAATTTCTAGATTTTCTTCAAATATTTGTCACCACAAATCCGACAAGGAAAATCGATCGGGACACCGTTTCCCCAATCTAAAAATTCTGAGGGTAAACATTCTTGAACTCATCCTCGTTTATTTTTTTGTATATTATTTATTATTGTTAATATTATTTTTTGCTATTATTATCATGTATATTGTTTACTTTTAGCGTTTTAATGTGTTAATATCACTATTAATATATTATTTGCTTGCTTCAATTTGATAATTTGCTATCATCATTATTTTTATTGTGTTTATGTTCATTAATGAGTTCCTGCCATGTTTAATGCATTTTGTGTCTTTTATTATTATTATTATTATTGTCATTATTATTATTTATTGTTGTTATTATTATTATTATTATTTCTAATTGATTATTCTGTTTTCATATTATTTGTCATTTATTACCACTATTATTTGCATTACTACCACCCTACTATTATTATTATTATTGTTATCATATGGTTTTATTATGACTATTATATCTTATAATCATCTTATTTATTGTTACTTTGTTATTATTATTATGATTATCATCATATTTATTATTATTACTATCGTATTCCTTGATATTATATTCACTATTATTTATTATCATTGTCCATCATTATTATTCTTATTATCATTATTGTTATTATTTCATTGTGGTTACCATCGTCATAATTTTTATTATTGTTATTATCTCGCCTTCATTTGATTAATTTTTAGAATATTTGCTAATATATTTTGATGTCAATTTTTGTATGAGTTCTAATTTGAGTCGGGCTATGTGAGCGCCCCGTGACTCCCCGGATGGGTCGCAACGCGTAGGCGGATACTCCGGTTCGGTGAGACCTTTCTTAATCCTTTCTTTATGTCGTGTTATTTGTAAATATATATTTTTTATTCGCCCACGCGTGCGATAAAAAATCACAAAAATATTTCTATAATTAAATTGGAATTTTCACTAATAAAATTGGGACCAATGTCCCTTATTTTAGCCCAACCATAAAAACATCACAACTAAAATGAAGAGTCAATTTTCAATAAAATGGGATCACTCATCCCGATTTTCTTCCAAACAACCAAAGCGACTCTTCGAACCTTCTTCAAGTAAACGCGAGGAATCAACGTTCCTAAATCTTAGAATAGGCGCGAAGGAACCAATGTTCCTGAAATAATGTCCCGATTTATGCATGTCTTTTATTTCGATCTTGTGTGAGTGCTTTAAATTCAAGTTCATTTCTATTTGGGCCCTTGTAATTAATTTTGGGGATTGTATTCTGTCCCATTTATAGCTTCAATTCCTTTTAATGGGGTTGTATTCTGCCCCTATTTCTATTGTAATTGCGTGCTTGTGTGTTTACCGCTTTCATTTATTGCTTTCTTTATTTACTTTATTTATCGCTTTTATTTATTTTCTCTACGTGCTTTCAATGCGCTATTTAATTAAATGCATCGCTCGTGTGAATGAGAGATATAATTTTAAGAAATTAAAAACCCATTTATAATTAACCAAAGCATAAATAAGAGGGAAGTTCCGGACACCATATCTCTGGTTTAGACCAATAGAGGTGAGAAACCTTTTCCCAATTTCTTCCAAATTGGGTGGCGACTCCAAATACCTCAAAGGTGCCTTTAGGCGTCAATAGGCTAGGTTATTCTCCCCAATGTTCTATTGAGAGGAGCATACCGGTGATGTCTCATGGCGCCCATGATCAAAAGACGCGAACCTTCATACCTCGAATCCTAAAGCGGATTCAAAGCGAGGGCCCTTGCTGGGTTTCCGGGTTCGGCGCGCGTCACACCATGCTCCACGAGAAATGAGTCTTTTCACCTTTCGTAGGCAGAGGGGGGAAAACGGGAAATTTTTGAGTCAAAAAGTATGTTTTCCTCGACAGACGGCCAGCCCGTCTGTGGGAGGCCAGTCCATCACTTAAGTTCACAGACGGCCTATGGTTTTTTCTGACGCCCATTGGACAGATCTGCTTCTTCCGGAGCATGCCACCTGATTTCCCGGAGCATGCAACCTCTCCGATGCCAGTCGGTGGAAATGGCAGGGCCGTCGGATGAATCCTTGTGTCAGAAGGATTCTTCCGACGCCCGTCGGTCGGCCCTGGCCTATAAAAGCTTTGAATTTCCTTCTAAAAAGGGTTCCAAAAATTTTCAAAAGGGGAAACGCTTCCAAAATTCAAGCGCATTGTCTCTCTCTTCCAGCAAACACATACATCAAGAAATTTCTTTTAATTTGAGTATCAAACCATTAAAAGGGAACTAAAACTAATTAGCTTTCTTTGGGTTTTTGATTCTAAAGTCAATCTTTTTGAAGGGTTAAGAAGGAAAGAATCTATTTTCCTCTTTCCTGACCTTTCATTTCATTTTTTGTGGAGCATGCGGGACTCTAATCGACACCAAGAATCTAACTAAAACATTATCTGAGGGTAAATATTCCGGACTTATTCTCCGTATTATTTCATCTTTATTCTTGCTGTTCTTTTAGCTTTTTACTTTAATTTTTCTTTATTTTGATTCTTTTCATCTCATTTTGTGATAAAAACCCATTTTTGCTCTGAAAAAGAGAGATTTTACTATTTATTTTCGGAGACAGTGGTAACAGACGGGTCATCTATTTCACCGACGCCCGTCGATCACCTCACTCACAGATGCCCTCTCTCTTGAGTGAGCGACGAGACATGTGGGTCACTTTGACTGATGCCCGTCGGTCACTCGACAGAGGCCGTTGCTGGGTCCTGTCTCCACGTTTCCAAATCTTTTCTATCTCTCTCAAGTCTTAGAACTTTATTTATATTGAGCTTTTGCATGTTAACACCCATTAACCTTTTGTGAGCATATATTGATTTTCTTGGACTATCTTGAGCTCGAGGGGCGATCTACCATGCTCGGAGGATTCCGTCCGGTTTAGTTTTCTAACCTTCTTGGTTATTTCCTGTATTTGTTTATTCATTAATTATTTTATGCCCATGAGTATACCCTTTTTGTATCCCGCTAAATATAAAAATTGATTAATGTTTTATATTTAATAAAGAGAGATTTTCATAAACATAAGGACCCAATGTCCTATTTTTATCCAATAAAAATCCTCACAATAGAAATATCCAGTTTTAATACTGATCCATTTCGAGGACCAAAGTCCTCAAAATAAGCAGTGCCCCGATTTGTGTATGTATTGCACATTTATAAAAGGGAGTTATATTCCGCTCCTTGTGTTATTGTAATTTATTACTTTCACTAATTACTTGCTCATTTACTGCTTTCCAAATGTGAATAAATGCGCCTTTAATCAATTGCATCGTGTGGAGAGAGAGCGAATTAATGATAATTAAAATTTGATCATAGAATAATCGAGGTAGAAATAGATGAGAAGTCCCGAACCCAGCTCTGGTCTTTGGGCTCAAAGAGGCGAGAGGCTTACCCTCCAAGACACCTCTTGTGTCACGAGACTTTGGCATTAATCCTAGGCTCCTTAGGGCAAGAGGTTCACCCTCCAAGACCCCTTTGGTTGGCCCAAAATGGATACTGAGCACAGTCTTAGGCTCTGCGAGGCGAGAGAAACTTTCCCAATGTTCTATTTAGTGGCGACTCCATGAAACCTCCTTGTTGCCCAAAATAGATTCACTTGTAAATATCTTTACAAGTTGTTAACGGATCCTCAATTGCCCGATCGCCCTCAAGCGGGCGGTCAGAGGGGCAGCCGCGGGGTCCGGCGCGCGTCACAATAGGCCTTTTTTTGTATGGGTAAAATGTGACGTTTACTTGTTGAGCATCGTCGTGACCGAATGGAGGGGTCACGACACGTAGGAGACTATGCTGATTGGGTTGCATGTGAGTTGTTAGTGTATTAAATTGGTGTGCTTAGTTTAACACGTTTTACTTTCTAATTGTGTGCTAATATTATTTTATGTTTCCCTTTTTTTCATGCTTATTTGGTTGATTTCAGAATTATTACTAATTTTTCTATTCATGTTTTTATTGTATGGGTAAAATGTGACATTTGCTTGTTGACCGTCATCATGACTGAATGGAGGGGTCACGAAACGTAGGAGACTATGCCAATTGGGTGAGACCCTACCAACCCTTTACTTGTGTGTTCGTGTTGTTGTTGTAAATAAGATAGTTTTATTTCGTACGCGTGTAGGATAAAACATCACGAAAATATTTTTATAACTAAATTATGATTTTTACTAATAAATTGGGACCAACGTCCTCGATTTTAGCCAAGTAATGCAAAATGTCATGAATTAAAACGAAAAGTTAAATTTTCTAAAAATGGGATCACTCATCCCGGTTTTCAAGCCAATAGCCAAAACAACTCTTCGATCCCTTTTTAAGTGAGCATGAAGGAACCAATATTCCTAAACCGAAAAAATAACTTGATTTATGCATGTAATTCCTTTTGATTGTTTAACTTTATGTTTATCTTGTGGGCCCTTATGATCAATTATTTTTGGGGCAATTTTATTTAGCTTTTCTTTTCATTTTGGGGGACTGTATATGTCCCAATTTCTCCTTTGTAAATGGTGTGGCTTTGTGTGTTTACCACTTTATTTACCGCTTTATTTACTGCTTTATTTATAACTTTCATTTACCCCTTCCTCGATGCTTAAAGTACGCCTTTAATAAATTGCATTAGTCATGTGAGATGAGAGATTGAATTTTCTAATCTAAAAACTCATTTATAATTAATCAAAGCATAAATAAGAGTGGAGTTCCGAACCACTCTCTAGTTTAGACCATAGAGGTTAGATGACCTTTCCCAATTTCTTATAAATTGGGTGGCGACTCCAAAATACCTCAAAGGTGCCTAAAGGTTTCATGAAGCTAGATGAACTCCCCCAATGTTTTATTAAAGTGGGGATTCCAAAATGTCTAATGTTACCCAAGATCAAATGACGCAAACCAATCCCTCGATCCCTAAAAGTGGGCCAATATGAGGGCCTTTCTGGTTCGGCGCGCGTCACAATAGCGACTTCGCTGGGGACTTTGTGACTTTGCTTTGAAAGTGTCTTGGTTAAAATTTATAATTGAGTTTTTCAAATTAAAATTCCATCTCTCTTCTAAAATTGCATTGCATCATGCTAGAGCCATAGAATTAGGTTAGTTTGGACCCTCTTTTTACCCCGGTGCATTCCCGAAGTGAGACCCTAAGTTTACTCAATGTAGGGAAGTGTTAAGGATAATGACCAGCCTAAGCTTAATACCTTTGGTATAAGAAATGGAGACCCGATTGGTCATTATGCTCGTAATGAGCTAGACCCGTTGGCAGGGACCGTGCTTGGGTAGCCCTAAAGTAACATCACCCTAAACAAAGCTCATGTAATGGCAATAGATACTTCCCTTAGGTGAAATGAACCATAATGCAATGCTTGTGATGTGGGCCATCATCTATTGAACAAAATCAAATGAATTAAGTGGTCTTCTATCAAATGCTTTCATGCCCCGGTAGGTTCACCTTAATTTAATTGAAGTGTTTAAATACATGATCGTCGAACCTCGTCCGTATGTGCATTTTTGAGAGACATTGTGCTACTGGTTTTTTGCCATGCTCCATACGCATCCATTGGATTCCCCGTTAACCCATGGATTAAACCCACCTAAGAAAGAGACCGCGTGACCTCGAGTGAGGGAGTGATAAGGGTGGAAGGATCTACTTGCTTGCATGTGGTTGTGAATGTTGCATAGTATGCCCACGCATTATGTGTCATTCATGCGCACGTAAAAAAAAATAAAAAATGTTAATTGACAAAAATAGCCAAATAAATAAAAACTCATACACTTCATTCCGTGTGTGTACATTCTATTATGTGCACACAATTTTCACATGTACATATTATCATGTGCATAAATTTATTCCATGCATAGCACGATCATGCATTATATGTTATTCATGCATCATTTTAACTCCTTAATTTTTTAGCCACTGTAGACCATTTGCCTAAGTGGTTTTGGGGTTCCGATAGTCACCTAATTAGAGGACCTTCTATCTGGGGTTAGGATTAGGAATCAAGGGCAGTTAATGGAAATTCAAATTTTTAAAAATGGCTAATTCTCCACAATAGACTGAAGAGACTCATGCCCTAATTGCCCAAGAGATCGAAGAGCTTGAAAAGATGTTATGGGCGATGGTTAAGGGAAGAATGGATGCCATGGCGCTCGTTCTTCAAGCTCAGCTTATGGTGACTACCCTTAACCAGGTTGAGCTAACCACGGTCAAAAAGGCTTATACAGCAACAGTCACAATTCTTCCATCCACTTTCGAGCCTAGGGGCAAAGTACCACTTGATTCACCAGTCAGGCAAGTGGGAAAGGCGAAAGAACTAGAGCCTTTAAAGTCAATGGGCCTTCCTAGTTCCTCAAACACTGAAGGGAAGCTAGCTGGTCTTGACGAAGATATTATGAAGTCCAAGCTTGCAACTACCCGAGCACCTCTCAACAAGACTATTACTGGCCCCGCAAGTCTAGGAGTTGGTTGTTGTGATAATAGCAGTGGTACCCAAAGGACAGGGAAATATCAGCAACTGAGATGACTCAGAGGCACTACTGTAATTTGGGTAGACCATTATCTTGGGTCCTTAAGAGGCTGATGAAGGAGGGGATTTTATAGCCAATGCCTCCTAAGCTCGACAAAAACCAGGAGCAACCCAATCACAGGGCGGATCAGTATTATGCCTTCTACCAGCACACCTGGCATTTGATAGACCATTATCGGACTTTGAGGCATCGGGTTTAAGGCCTCATTGATAGCAAGCAGATCTCTAACCTAAAACCATGAAAGAAGAAGAGGAAGACAGAATGAGTGCATAAATGGAGAAGGAAGACGGTTCCCGCGGATGATAATGGACCATCGGCTATAACATCGATGCTGGCAGGAAAGGCAGATGATTGTTGTTAGATGTTCTTTCTGTTATGGAACTATTTGATAATGACATTTTTAATTCTAGTTTTTATCAAATGAAATGACTGATTTTGCTTATTTGCGTGATGATTTTAATGATTTCACTGTGCATAATCATGATCATAACTCATTTATATTTGACATTAATTCAACTGATGTCATTCCATTTAATCTCGAACCTTTTAAAAACCCAACGAAAATCTTGTTAGCATCTGATGTTACTCCTGAAGAGAGATTAAAATTTGAGAGAATAAAAAAAAAGAATGAAAAAAGTCTTTACTGCTTTGACCTATCAAGATAGGCTGGGAGATGATCATGAAGTCATCGAACACACCATAACGACATATCTCGATCATGGATCAGCCGAGCAGAAGCTCAAAAGACTCAAGCTAGGGTGGACAAAAAAGGTTAAAAGAAGAGATCCATAAGCGTAAGTGAGGCCAAATTTCTTATCGAAGCTCGACACCCGACTTGATTGGTCAATGTTGCCCCTAATAGTTAAGAAGAGAAGTGCGTGTATGTGTAAACTATCAGGATTTGAACAAAGCTTGTTATAGACACCGGGTCCCGAGGTGGTCTAAGATCGGGATTACCCAATGCTGAAAATAAATACCGATTCATAAGTAAGAAAGTAGGAATTAATCATCTCCTTGTCAAATTCTTTTGTCTGTCTCAAAATACTTTTAAAATGTTTATTTTTATTTTATATTTTTTATTTGTTTCTTTATTTTTTATCTTTATTTGTATTTTTTATTTTTATTCTTTATTTTATGAAAAAAAATTTCGGCGGCCAGCGGGCCTGCCTGCGTGCTGTGCGTGGAGTGCTTACGTTGCCCCTCGTGTGTGGCCTACATGTGTCTAGGCTTGCGTGGAGCGCGCGCATGAGGCCTCGCCCTGCTGGCTACCCGTCTCGCCCAATCTCGCCAATTTCGGCCGAAAATCGATTTTTTGACATTTTTTGGGTAACAAATAATTTTTTATAGGATTTTTGAGATTTTGTTGAATTTTGACAAAGGTTAATCAAATTTTGTGGGTGCAAAAAAAAAAAGTTAATAATAAAAATTTGAATTGTAAAAATTTGATTTTTGGGATTTTATTTTGAATTTTGGGTGTTTTTGATTGAAATTAGGGGAAGATTTGTCTTTGAAAAATCTGAAGAAGGACTTGGTTAGTTGGAAAAATGGAGTTTGAAGAAAATATAACATGAGGATTCATCATTTTTGGGGGGGATAGATTTTTTTGGCTAGAGAGAATTTTTCTAAGGAGATTGATTTTTTTTTACTAATGGATTTTTGAAGAAAAAAGAGAAGAATTTTTAGAGAGAAAAAAAATATGTTCTTGAAAAAATATAAGTTAATTTTCTTGAGAGATAAAAAATTCTCTTCTTTGATTTTCTTAATTTTTTTTCTTAAATCTAAAAATTTTCTTCTTTGATTTTATTTTAATTTTTCATCGATCTAAAAATATTTGTTAAGATTGGATTAACTTGATAAAGAAAAATTAATTTTCTTAACTTGGTTTTTCTTATTAAATTAAAACAACAAATACGAAAAAATTACTTGAAATTTTCGTGTTCTTGAGTTTTTTTTTTTTAAGACAAAAACTTAAAATTTTCTTGAATGTTTTGAGTTTATTCTTGAATCTTGACAAGGAGAATAGATTAAGACATCTTCCTTACATATTATATATTCTGAGGGTAAAAATTCTTGGATCCATTTTTTTTTTTTATCTCATTTCACTTTATTCATGTTAGTTTATTTATTTTTTGCATTGATGAATATGTGTTTTTGAGTTGAGACTTATTTTTTTTAGCCTGAATATTCAATCTTTGTTTTGTTTTTGGTATGAAAATGGATAAAAATATATGATTTTTGGCGTGAGAAAAATCAAATTTATTGTTGGGTTTCCATTACATGTTTATTTGCCTTTCTCTTGTTTATTTATTTAATTCCATTGGTTTATTATTATTATTATTATTATTATTATTATTATTACTATTATTATTATTACTACTACTACTACTACTACTACTGTTGTTGTTGTTGTTGTTGTTATTATTATTACTGTTATTATTTTTTCCATTATTGTCATTATATTTCGCATGGTCTTATTTCATGATTTAGTTATTATTATCATTATTACTATACTTTGCATGATTTTTAATTATCATTTTTTTATGTGTGATGCTCATATATTAAATTAATATGTTTAATTCAACTTATTTTATATTCTATTGGTGTATTTATTTAATTTTTAATTGACTTTAGAATTACTACTAATATTTTTTATTGTTGTTTTTTATAGGGGCTAAAAATGTTGTGCCTATTTGTTGGAGCATTTTTTTTTTACCAAACGAGGGGATCGCGACACGTAACACTTTACATCACTTGGGTGAGACCTTTCCCATCTCTATTTGTGTGATTGTATTTGTTTGTAAATAAAATAGTTTATTTTATACGCGTGTCAAATAAACCACAAAAATATTTTGTACGACAAAATTGGGATTTTTATTAATAAATTGGGACTAATGTCCTAGATTTTAGCCAAGGAATGCAAAAATATCATGGACTAAAATGAAGAGTTGATTTTATTAAAAATGGGATAATTCATCCCGATTTTCACGACAAATGACAAAAATAACTTTTTGATCCCTTTTTAAGTGAGTATGAAGGAACCAATGTTCCTAAACCGAATAAATATCCCGATTTATGTATGTTACTCTTTTGATTGATTTTATGTGATTGTTTAATTTTATGTTTATATCTTGTGAGACCTTGTGATTAATTATTTTTGGGGAAATTTTATTTTCTTTCACTTGGAGATTGTATTCTGTCCTAATTTTCATTTTAAATTTTATTCAGCTTTTCTTTTCATTTGGGGGATTGTATTTGTCCCAATTGCTCTTTTGTAAATGGCGTGTGCTTGGCATATTTGCCGCTTTATTTATCATTTTATTTACTGCTTTTCTTTGCAGTTTTCTTTTATCGCTTTCTCTATGATTATAATGCGCTTTAATAAATTGCATTAATCGCGTGAGAAGAGAGGTAGAATTTTATAATCTAAAAGGAATAAATAAGAGTGAAGTACCGAACACCTTCTCTAGTTTAGACCGTAGAAGTTAGATGACCTTTCCCAATCTCTTATAAATTGGGTGGCGACTCCAAAATATCTCAAAGGTGCCTAAAGGCTTCATGGGACAAAATGTTCTATTGGGTAAGGAATTCTAAAATGTCTCATGTTGCCCAAGATCAAAAGATGTGAACCAATCCCTCGAGCCCTAAAAGCGGGACTCATTTATGATGGCTTTTACCAAGTTCGGCTCGCGTCACAGTGGCGACTCCGCTGGGGACTTTGTGGCTTTGCTCTGAAAGTGCCTTGGTTAAAATGTAATTGAGTTTTTAAAACCTAAAATCCTACCTCTTTTCAAAATTGCATTGCGTTTCATTAGAGCCTTAGAACTATGCTAGTTTGGTCCCTATTCTTACCCCCATGCATTCTCAAAGCATGACCCTACGTTCAATTAATGCAGGGAAGTGTTAAGGATAATCACCAGCCCAAGCCTCGTACCATCATGGTATATTAAATGGAGACCCGATAGGTCATTATGCTCGTGATTAGCTAAACCTATTGGCAGGGACCATGCTTGGGTAGCCCTAAAGTATCTTCACCTTTGACCAAAGCTCATGTAATGGCAATAGATACTTCCCTTAGGTGAAATGTACCTTAATACGATGCTTGCTATGTGGGCCATTATATATTGAACAAAATCAACCAGATTAAATGGTCTTATATCAAAGGCTTTCATGCCCTGGTGGGCCCATCTTAATTTAGTTGAAATGTTTAAATATATAAAGGTCAAAATTCATACGTATGCGCATTAATTAAGAGATGTTATGCTGTCGGTTTTCGCCGAGCACCATACGCATCCATTGGGTTCCCTGTTAACCCATGGATCAAGCCCACCTAGGAAAAAGACCGCATTACCTTGTGTGTGGGAATAATAAGGTTGGAAGGATCTGCTTACTGGTATGTGGTTATAAATGTTGCATAACACACGATTATGCATTGTACATGTCATTCATGCATCATTCTAACAATTTAAATCTTTCAGCCATTATAGATTCATCTAAGTGGGCTAGAGGTTCCGATGATCGGCTAGAAAGGATGAATCTGCTCTTTGAGTTACAGAAATTAGTGTGTAACTGGGATTTTGAGTCACCCTCATCGATCAGTGAATCATCTCTAGAATCATTGATGGCAGACTAGACCGGAGCTTTGACCATGGAAGACCTTACTAGGAGACTAGAGAACTTTGAACATATAATGTTATATATGATGGGCGCCATGGCTGACAGGATTGCTCATCCCCCTGCTCCACAAGCACTTATTGCTCCACAGCCACCTGTTGCTCCACAACCACCGGCAGTCCCTCATTGGGGGCAAGTTGAACCACCTGCTAGCGGGGAGACTCCCCTCATTAATAATGCTACCCATCAACCTGTCAATGAGCATAGAGTTGTTATGCCTATTGAGCCAAGAAGGGAAAGGATCCCCAATCCCAATGAGGATTTCATGATGAAGGAGGAAGATGAAGAGGTAATAGCACCTCACATTGTGAGGGCCAGAGCACCCAGGGTAGAAGATGAGGCAATAAAAGGGATAAGACAACAAATTGAGACGACCACCCGCATGTTATCAGTTGGGAAGTGGGTCAACCCTGAAGATAGAGATCTGGGGGATGAAGAGCTGCTACCCCAAAGGTTTAAGATGCCTGAGCTGCTACCCCAAAGGTTTAAGATACCTGAGCTGCCGAAGTTTGATGGTACTTCGGACCCATCTGCACACATCAAGCAGTATACCTTGGTGATGAAAGGCACAGGGTTGAACAAGAAGCAAAAGGTAGAATATTTCTACCTCAGTCTGGTGGGTCCGACAGTAGACTGGTATCATGGGTTGGACAGGAGGTCCAAGGAGGAATGGGACCTTTTGACTTATGAATTCATGAAGCCGTAAGACTGCATCACTAGAATAGAGGTCACCCTAAAGGACCTCGAGCTCTTACAGCAAAGGAGTGATGAGTCATTCCATGTATACCTCACTAGATGCAGGAATAGGGTTATGGAGATAAAACGGAAGCCTAACACTGTTGACCAGATTAGGTTATTTATCAGGAACTCCTGCACTTACTTGAGGGACTTGCTTAGCTTTAAGGAGTTCAGAGATTGGGAGTCACTTAAAGACATTGCTGTAGAGGCTGAGCGGGCTTACCTAGCAAAGAAAGCAAGCCAAAATAACTTTGCTGGGAAGAATTTTGGGAACCAGTCAGGGTACATATCAGGCGGTGCTGGAACCAATAATGGTAGAAATGGTAAGACGGCCGAGGTTTCAGCTATCGAAGTGGGACAAGGCATGAGGTACTTTTCTAATTTGGGCTGCTCTATTTCCTAGGTATTGGAGAGGTTAATGAAGGAGGGCAAGCTACAACCTTTGACGCCTAGGCCAACCATAAATCAAGGAAAGCCAGAGCATAGAGGTGACCAGTACTGCGCCTACCATTAGAACACTGGGCACCTGACAGATTATTATTGGACCTTAAAGAACAAGATCCAAGATCTTATCAACTCCAAACAGATCACAGATCCTGAGAAGAGAGAGAAGAAGAAGAAGGTAGGCTAGAATGCAATCCCCCCACCATATACATGATTGGGTCTAGTTTACCAAGTGGCATATTTTGCAAGAGCTGTAAGAAGATGAATACATCACTGTCACCCGTCAGGAGATGATTGAAGAAGGTATCCTCGTGGCGATGGTAGATTGATAATACATTAGTGATAATGGAGAAGAAGTTAATGTTTGTTCTTTTTAGATGTTTTGTTATCTTTATTTCAAGAACTTCTTATATAATGTTTGTTATTTTAATGTGATGAATGATTTTTGTTTATTTGTATGGTGTTTCTAAGGATTTCATTTCATATGATCATTTGACATTAATTCAACTAATACGACTGTATTTAATCTCAAAACTTTGAAAAACCCAAAGAAAATCTTGATAGCTGAAGAATGGAAAATTCTGAGAGATAATGTAAAAGAAAAAAATGAAAGAGTCTTTGCCTGGACCTAGAAAAGCATGCTAAAATTTGACGAGGACACTGTGGAGGTAGCATTGTTTTAGCATGCTAATATGACGATGAACGAAATTTCAAGAGCCATTCCTTTTTCTCCTCAAAGCCTAGGATCCATACAGTGCAACCAAGCAAGATTAAACTCCGAGGGCTATATCTGTAACAACCTAAAAAGGGCCTAGTCAGAATTCGTGTGCTAAGTCGGGAATCGAAGGGTATTTCAGTAATTTTATGCATGAAGGATTTGGTTAATAAGGATTAATTAGGTAAGTTAATTGAATTTATAAGGTTGAGTGAGGAATTATATAGTGTGTGAGATGTATGGTAACAAGGTTGATTGAGGAGGTAATCTAGTGGTTTGTGTGTTTGGTACTATAGATGTAGGATATTTGTTGGGAAATAATCTGGTGAAGTGTGTGTGAGGTGCCTTGGAGGGAGAAGTCAAAGTTGGATGTTCTTGGGCCAATAGGATCTTGCCATGTGGAGGGGTTGGTAAGAGAATTTAAGGGAAGGGTAAGAGTGAGGGAGGGGCAGATTTTTTTGAGTGAAGCTTCCCGTGGAAGCTGCCCCTTCCCCTTTGTTTTTCATTCCCGTCCTCTCATCTCTCTCTTGCTTCCATTTTTCTGCTCTCATCTCATCTCTCTCTTGCTCTCTTGTGTTTTCTTAAGGTTTAAGTGGGTTCTTGAAAGTTGAGCTGAGTTTGGAGGGTAAGTATTTGAGTTTGATTTGAGTTTTCATCTCCTTGTGCTTCTTTATTGTTTTTGGGTTTGGAAGTTTGAATTTATGGGTTTGAATTATGTGTAAGTTGGGTTAATAGTGTTTTGTTTGGTTTAATTTGTACAAGCATCCATGGGCAAGAGGATAGACAAGAGTAAAGAGAAGATTGGAGCTATGAGGAATAGTGGTTTGAGCTTTATAGCAGGTTTGGGAATTTTATGTGCTTTGATGTGAATTTTGTTTTTAGATTTTTGTATGGATGAATTTCTGTTTTGAAGTATATGTTGGCTTAAAATTTGATTGGCTGTGTTGATGTGGTGGTGTGGATTGGCTTGGGTTTAGAGAACCTGAATTTTCTAGGGATACTCTGTCCAGATTTCACTAGACCTTTAGTGTTTGTTTTAATTATATGTCAATCTATAGAGGTCCAAATGATATGCATCTCATGCCATTTGAAAGCTAATTAATTTATCTAAAATTGTCTCTGAAGTACCGGAACCTAATTATGACTCAAAGATCCATGAAAATGGTAAATACAGGGGTGTCTGTACTTAAACGGGTTTACAGGAGCAGTGTAGGTTGTGTAGTTTATATCTGGAGTTTTGGATGTCCAATTGATCTCAAATTTGTTGCATTTGAAATATACCGTCCTAATTAACATTTTTTAAGAAGGACTTTTTGGTTAAAAATGGGGTTTAGTAGGTCGTTTAAATGATACAAAGTCGGATACGGAAAGCTGTCTCGTAAGTCTGTTTTCGTAGGGTAGTTGGAGGTGATCAGTACTGCGCCTACCATTAGAACACTGGGCACCTGACAGATTATTATCGGACCTTAAAGAACAAGATCCAAGATCTTATCAACTCCAAACAGATCACAGATCCTGAGAAGAGAGAGAAGAAGAAAAAGGTAGGCTATAATGCAATCCCCCCACCATATACATGATTGGGTCTAGTCTACCAAGTGGCATATTTTGCAAGAGCTGTAAGAAGATGAATACATCATTGTCACCCGTCAGGAGATGATTGAAGAAGGTATCCTCGTGGCGATGGTAGATTGATAATCCATTAGTGATAATGGAGAAGAAGTTAATGTTTGTTCTTTTTAGATGTTTTGTTATCTTTATTTCAAGAACTTCTTATATAATGTTTGTTATTTTAATGTGATGAATGATTTTTGTTTATTTGTATGGTGTTTCTAAGGATTTCATTTAATATGATCATTTGACATTAATTCAACTAATACGACTGTATTTAATCTCGAAACTTTGAAAAACCCAAAGAAAATCTTGATAGCTGAAGAATGGAAAATTCTGAGAGATAATCTAAAAGAAAAAAATGAAAGAGTCTTTGCCTGGACCTGGAAAAGCATGCTAAAATTTGACGAGGACACTGTGAAGGTAGCATTGTTTTAGCATGCCAACATGACGATGAACGAAATTTCAAGAGCCATTCCTTTTTCTCCTCAAAGCCTAGGATGCATACAGTGCAACCAAGCAAGATTAAACTCCGAGGGCTATATCTGTAAAAACCCAAAAAGGGCCTAGTCAGAATTCGTGTGCTAAGTCGGGAATCGAAGGGTATTTCAGTAATTTTATGCATGAAGGATTTGGTTAATAAGGATTAATTAGGTAAGTTAATTGAATTTATAAGGTTGAGTGAGGAATTATATAGTGTGTGAGATGTATGGTAACAAGGTTGATTGAGGAGGTAATCTAGTGGTTTGTGTGTTTGGTACTATAGATGTAGGATATTTGTTGGGAAATAATCTGGTGAAGTGTGTGTGAGGTGCCTTGGAGGGAGAAGTGAAAGTTGGATGTTCTTGGGCCAATAGGATCTTGCCATGTGGAGGGGTTGGTAAGAGCATTTAAGGGAAGGGTAAGAGTGAGGGAGGGGCAGATTTTTTTGAGTGAAGCTTCCCGTGGAAGCTGCCCCTTCCCCTTTGTTTTCCATTCCCGTCCTCTCATCTCTCTCTTGCTTCCATTTTTCTGCTCTCATCTCATCTCTCTCTTGCTCTCTTGTGTTTTCTTAAGGTTTAAGTGGGTTCTTGAAAGTTGAGTTGAGTTTGGAGGGTAAGTATTTGAGTTTGATTTGAGTTTTCATCTCCTTGTGCTTCTTTATTGTTTTTGGGTTTGGAAGTTTGACTTTCTGGGTTTGAATTATGTGTAAGTTGGGTTAATAGTGTTTTGTTTGGTTTAATTTGTACAAGCATCCATGGGCAAGAGGATAGACAAGAGTAAAGAGAAGATTGGAGCTATGAGGAAAAGTGGTTTGAGCTTTATAGCAGGTTTGGGAATTTTATGTGCTTTGATGTGAATTTTGTTTTTAGATTTGTGTATGGATAAATTTCTATTTTGAAGTATATGTTGGCTTAAAATTTGATTGGCTGTGTTGATGTGGTGGTGTGGATTGGCTTGGGTTTAAAGAACCTGAATTTTCTAGGGATACTCTGTCCAGATTTCACTGGACCTTTAGTGTTTGTTTTAATTATATGTCAAGCTATAGAGGTCCAAATGATATGGAACTAGTGCCATTTGAAAGCTAATTAATTTATCTAAAATTTTCTATGAAGGACCAGAACTAGTTCCGACTCTAAGAACCATGAAAATGGTAAACACCGGGGTGTCTATACTTAAACGGGTTTACATGAGCAGTGTAGGTTGTGTAGTTCATATCTGGAGTTTTAGATGTCCAATTGATCTGAAATTTGTTGAATTTGAAATATAACATCCTAATTAACATTTGTTAAGAAGGACATTTTGGTTAAAAATGAGGTTTAGTGGGTTGTTTAAATGATACAAAGTCGGATACGGAAAGCTATCTCGTAAGTCTGTTTTCGTAGGGCAGTTGGAGGAGCTCTCTGTCGCGAGCGTGACCCATGTCGCGAGCTTGATAGAACCTGTTTGTGGTAGGTTTTTTCTTTCGTTTTGAGCCTCATAGTTGGTATGAACCTTTGCCCCTCTTTCCTATTCGTTAGGATGCGTAATTTGTCATGTTTTTCATCCCGAAACACACCCGAACTTCCTCGGAACCTTTCAAGATATATTCATCACATGTTTAAAGTTTGGAAATGAGCAAATAAATAGATGTCATTTAGGAATACAATTGTCTAAGGTTATAAACAAGAATATTAACTTCATTATTGAGAGGTTTAATGAATCAAACACTTCCGAGTATGTTCTTTATAACCTAATTTATATTATTTTAGGCAATTTGAAGTGGAATTCCATAACATGCATTTTGAGCTAATAGGATTATGGGGTTTAGATTCTTAACCCTTTCGGGATATATAGGAGGTTTGGAACACCCTTTTAAGTTCAAACCAAAGCGTAAAATCTCAATCGGATATGAAGGAGAGTGTATTAATTGAACCTTACTAGTGCTTTAATAATTGTTAGGAATAATTATGGCCCATTTGTGAAAGACCGACAAAAGTCTGTGAGTCTTTAATAATTCAAGACTTGAAGTGATTTATTTATATTTTAGAATTTGTATGAGATTTTAAGAATGAAGTAAATGATGGAATTAAGTGTGTCGTAAACCGAAATTGAAATGAACCTTTCGTATCTGAACGATTTTTAATTAGACTATTTAATTATGGAATGACTCTTAGGCAATTGAGTAGTTTGGGATACTGGTGTTGGAACTCTTGGGTTCTATACACGAATTTAGGAAAAACAATGTTCAAGAAAATTAGTTATGGATATGACAAAAGTAAGTATATTTCTATGTGAAGTGTATGCGAGTGAGAGATGAAAGGAGGGTGATGCTTAGCTCTGTCGCGAGCGCGACAGAAATCATCTAGTTTTATCGTGGTCGCGACTCAGGTCGCCAGTACGATTCCTAGTGTATGGTTGGACTCTGTCTCGAGCGCGACTTGTGTCGCGAGCGCGACAGAGGCCATAGAACTTTCTGTCGCGATCCCGACAAGGGTCGCGAGCGCGACTCTTTTCTATTCCATGAATAGATGATTGATTGAGCTATTTGACATGAGTTTTGGCTTGTGATTCACATGTGATATAGTGCGTAATTTAAGATGTGCTATACCATGCGAATTATAGTTGTAATAATTTGTGGAGCATGTATTAAAATTAAATGTGATCGTAATTAAAGGTTATGAATTGTTATATTTTATATGAACAATTGTTTTAATTATGAACAATTTATATATCGGATTAGTATGCGATTATAATAAAAGTATGTACTTCTGAAAAAGATTTTAAGTTATGGCATGAGCATTTCTAAAGGAAACAAGTACATGTTAGCCTGCCTTAGTCGAGTCGTGGATAGTTAGGCATGCCTAATAGAGTTAGTGTTGCTGCAGCCTGTGTATGATTTGGACCCCGATTAGGTCCCCCGATTGGATCTTCGTGATCCCTGTGTACTGAAAAGATAGTGTTGATACCTTCGGGTATCTATGTGTGATGAGAATAGTGCTAATACCTTCGGGTATCTTAGTGTTACTCGTTATCCACCCTTTTGACTTAGCAGGCATTAAACAAGCATAAATATGTGAACTAAACAATATGTGTGAATTAATAAAGATATGTGAAGCTTTGTGTAAATTTATGCACCCAATGAGAATGTGATCACCTTGTACGATGTGACTTATATTTTGGCATGAGTTGCGCTTCGCGCACCTATGTGTTTTGGATCCTATGGGATCCCTATGCGTAAATGTGGTAACATCTTTAAAAGTTCATATGCTTCAGCTTTGATTATTTTCTTTGTAATATTAACATGAGTTAATGACAAGATAGTAATGCAACAATTTGAAGAAGGTAATTAAACGAAAGTGATTATATATATGAGATACATTTATATGCTTTGAACAGGAAGTTAGATTATTAGCGGCTTAATCATGACCTGTTTAATATGTGAGAGTTAATTATTGTAATTAGAGATTTGATTATAGGCTGAATAAAATGATGTACATGACATGCGATATATGAATAATAAAACATGAAAAGCATGTATCAAGCAAGACTGTCATCCTGTTTAATCTTATAAGTGATTATGTTTAAAATATTCTAATTATGACCAATTATGTAAATATATGTTAAATGATTTGATGTTGGTTATTGATTGTGTGTTGTGACTGACGGCCATTGTGAATGGTCGTCCATGCTTTGTGTTTTCCCCACTAAGCTTTGTGCTTAGCATGGGTTTTTATCCATGCAGGTTGGAGTTAGTCGTATCGCCGAGGATAATCCGCAACAGTCTGGCCATTCAGTCTTTAGTAGTAGCTAGTGTTCAGGAATTATAGTCCATCTTCGTAATGTAATTCTTAATTAGTATTGTATTAAGTGATTGGGATGTAATAAGATGTTAATGAGCAATGTAATGATAAGTATATGAATGTCTTTTGTATTATGTGGATGTTTGTATGTTCTGAGAAAATTTTTTGTAACTCTGCTTATATTAGCGTTCCCGGCTTGCTTTGCCCATAGCATTCCTCATCCATCATCGCATACTGTCTATGTTACCATACAATATGCTATACGTGGGTGAGGGGTGTTACAATATCAGAAGTTGGACGAATGAAACTTTGGACCTTCACAAGAAATATGTAACACATTAGAACCAAGCCTTGTGACTCCTTGCCCCCCAACAATTTGAAATGTGTACCCAAAGGCAATCAAGATTGACCTCTAATCATGTGAGACCAAGATAAGAAAAGCATGAACACTTATAAACAAATTTATTATTATTATTATTATTATTATTATTATTATTATTATTATTATTTTAATGTTATTGTTATTATGATGTTATTGCTATTATTATTATTACTATTATTGTGTTAATGTTATTGATATTATCATGTTATTGTTATTATTATTATTATTATTATTATTATTTTATTGTTGCTATTATGCCATGATTATTTATTGTCATTGTCACTATAACTTTCCTGTTGCCATGAATATTGTCATTATTGTCACCATGTTTTTATTATTGTTATTGCCACTGTTGTTTTGTCATTATCCTTATTTTTTGGCATGACACATTTTAAATTCATTTATATGTAAATATTTGTATATTAAATTAACACGTTCTATATTTATTTAGTCTTTATTTGACTAATTTTTAGAATTATTACTAACATTTTAATATTATTTTTCCTGTCTGAGATTTATTGCGACTTGCATCGTGTGAGTGTCCTCGTGACCACGCGGAGGGGTCACTACGTGTAGGAGATTGCGTCGTTAGGTGAGACCTTTCCTATTTCCTCTCTTTATGTTGTGTTTATTTGCAAATAAATATTTTATCTATGCACGCGTGAGATAAAAAATTCACAAAAATATTTTTATAATTAAATTAAAATTTTTACTAATAAAATTGGGACCAATGTCCCTCATTTTAGCCAAGGAATGTAAAATATCACAATAAAACGAAGAGTAAATTTTCTCCAAAAATGGGATCACTCATCCCGGTTTTTTCAAACTAACAATCAAATAACTCTTCGATCCCTTTTCAAAAATAAGCGTAAAAGAACCAATGTTCCTAAACCAAATGAATACCCCGATTTATGTATGTCCTTTTTTATGTTTGATTTTGTTTGCTTGTTTTAAAATTATGTTCATACATTTTTTGGGCCCTTGTAATTAATTATTTTTGGGGCAATATAATTTATCTTTTATTTGGGATTGTATTCCGTCCCAACTTTCATTTTAGCTTTCTTTTATTTGGGATTGTATTCCGTCCCAATTTCCCTTGTAATTGTGTGCTTGGAGTGTTTACCACTTTCCTTTATCGCTTTATTCTACTGCTTTCTTTGCAGTCTTTTATTTATCGCTTTCTTGATGTTTGTAATGCGCCTTTAATTTAAAAACATTAATCGTGTGAGAGAAGAGATAGAATTTTACGAATTTAAAAACTCATTTATAATTAACCAAAGCATAAATAAGAGTGAAGTTCCAAACACCAATCTCTGGTCTAGACCAACAAGGGGTTAGAGACCTTTCCCAATTTCTTGTAAATTGGGTGGCGACTCCAAAATACCTCAAAGGTGCCTAAAGGCATCATGAGGGTAGATGATCCTTCCCAATGTTCTATTGGGAAGGAGGCATCCAAGATGTCTCATGGCAACAAAGATCAAAAAGACGCGAACTAATCCCTCGAACCCTAAAAGCGGGCTCAGCGAGGGCCTTTGCTAGGTTCAGCACGCGTCACACTGACGTTTATCAATCACGCAACTCAACCATGGTTTCACACGTCGATAAGCTAATGTTTATCAATCATGCAACTCAACCGTGGTTTCACACATCGACAAGCTGATGTTTATCAATCACGCACCTAATCGTGGTTTCACACGTTGACAAGCTGACGTTCATCAATCAAGCAACTCAACCGTGATTTCACACATCAACAAGATGACGTTTATCAATCGTGTAACTCTATCGTGGTTTCACGTGTCGACAAGCCGATGTTTATCAATCGCGTAACTCAACCGTGGTTTCACACATCGACAAGCTGATATTTATCAATCATGCAACTCAACCGTGGTTTCACACGTCAATAAGTTAATGTTTATAAATCACGTAGCTCAACCGTGGTTTCACACATCAACAAGTTAATGTTTATAAATTACGTAGCTCAACCGTTGTTTCACACATTGACAAGCTAACGTTCATCAATCGCGCAACTCAACCGCAGTTTCACACGTCGACAAGCTGACGTTTGTTAATGGCGTAACTTAACCGTGGTTTCATAGGTCGACAAGCTGATGTTTATCAATCATGCACCCAACCATGGTTTCACACGTTGACAAGCTAACGTTCATTAATTACGCAACTTTACCGCGGTTTCACGTGCCGACAAGCTGGCGAAAGCTAATCACCCCAATCATAGGTGACAACGCAGTAGGAAGGTCGCTGCCTCAGGCACACGCTTCTTTCTTTTTATCTGAATTTTGGCTCACCAGGGCACCTACTGCTAGTTTTCCTAAAATTGGGGGCAACTGTAGATACCGGGTCCCTAGGCGATCCAATATCAAGATTACCGAATGATGACAATAAAGATCCTAAAATTTGGTGTACAACTTGGTTTTTATATGATATGAATTAGGAAAGTAATTTTGGGAGAAATTGAGCTTGGTAAAAGAGAAAATTAATTTATGTTTGCAAATTAGGTCATAAAAGTGGTTTGAGTCTTGGATTGATTGGTCCAACTTGGTTGAACCTAAAACCAACCCAACACCTTAGCATAAAAGCCCAAAAATCTTTTGTTGAACCCAGAATTCAACAGCCTCATGTTCCTCTCTCTTCTCTCTTAAAAATGTGACTTTCTTTTTTCTTTTTTCCCTTTGATTTCTTCTAATTTCTTCCATCTTCCTTCAATCCAAGTTTAGTTAATGTTTTTAGCTCCCTAAGATGATGATTTCAGTAATTAATTTCTGAATTTGGTGAAGATTTGAGAGATATCAAAAAATTATAGGATTTGGGCATTTTCAAGGTAAATTTTAAATTGATGGATTTAATTGGTTCCAATGGTTCTAATTGTTAGATTAGGTTGTTATTAGTTGGATTATATGGTTTAATTGGATTATTGAGGCACATTTTTCTTGGGTCTTGCTCTTGAAGAATTCTGCTATGGATGTTGATTGAGGAAAGTGAAGGTTCTTCTTGAGCTAAGGTGAAAAGAAATGGATTTTAATGGGGGACAAAGAGTCTAAAGATATGTGGTTACAAATTCTTTAGATTTTCATTGAATTTATTTGAATTTAGGGTAATGAAAATTGGGATATTTGACGAATTGTGCATGAATAATTGAAATTGATGGTAAAAACCTACTTAGGGGTGTTTAAATTGAGGATTTGAATAATTTAATTTAAAGAGAAAAATTCTGCCCAGAAGTTCAGATTGACCTCCATGGACTGTTTTGATTATAATTCGAGTTTATGAACTCCAAATTGAATGATTATAATTGGGTTAGAACCGTAACTTCTGTTCTTATAAATGTTATAGAAATAGATATAGTGTCATTATTCCTCTAAGGTCCTCAAAAACACCCAAAATTGTAGCCTTTTGTTTTTTTGGCGGGTCAATAGAGCAATACGTGCTTCTTAGGCCATAACACCTTGATTGCAGGTCCAAATGACTTGAACCTTTTCCAGTAGAAAGTTAAGATCTTAAGGATAAATTTTTAAGCAGATCATTTTTTCTAAAAATGGTGTTTGGATATTAGTTTCAGTGATGCAAGTTAATATTAAGGATCTATTTTCCCTAAACTCTGTTTTGACTAAAGTGTGCATTTTCTTTCCTAATCAAACCTATGCCTCAATTTGTGTTTTACTTATAATTGAATGCGTATAATTTCTAATTAAGTGATAATATAATTTAATAGATGTTTAAATGTTGAAAAAAAATTTTGAAGAAAAATTTTGTAAATGGCTAAAATTGAATTTTTAATCGTCTTAATGAATAATGTGGTTATTTGTGAGTTATAAGCCATTATATGTTTATAGAAATGATTTTTAGTGTATTTTGATTTAATTGGTTTTGTTTGAATTTATGTAAGAATTTTATAATAAAATAATGTATTATGTACATTTTGACATAATTTATTTTAAGGTGAGATTTTAGTATATTGATATTAAAAATTGGGTAATTAGTTAAATGAAAATTTATTTGAATTAAATTAAATAATTTATGGTGAATTATGCTATTATGGAAATTGTAGATTTTAGTTGACTTGAAATAAAAAGATAAAATAAGGATAATGATGATTTGGATGATTAAAATAAAAATATAAAACATGGGTAATGATGATTTGGATGATTAAAATGAAAAGATAAAACATGGGTAATGATGATATGATGTTACCATTCTTGTGTTTCCATGGTATGCGATGTTGCTTATGCCTTTTTAATGATGTATACATGATGTTTGACATGAGATCTAAGTAATTGGATGTGTAAGAGAAAGAAAAATAATCATAGTAGATGTTGATTACATAGGTTGAATGGTATAGGTATGTAAAAGACATGATTTTGATGTGTTTTGATATGAAATAATGGCATGGCTATCTTATTTGACATGTAAATCACCTAAATAATTGTTAAAGGTGATGAAAAGAATTAATGATGAAAAATTGATGTTATGGCCGAATAGGTTACTGTGACGCGTGCCGAACCTAGCAAAGGCCCTCATGGTGAGACCTGCTTTTAGGGCTCGAGGGATTTGTTCGCGTCTTTTTGATCTTGGGCATCATTAGACATTATGGATGCCTCCTTCCCAATAGAACATTGGAAAGGATCATCTAGCCTCACGACACCTTTAGGCACCTTTGAGGTATTTTGGAGTCGCCACCCAATTTACAAGAAATTGGAAAAGGTCTCAAACCTCGGGGGTCTTAAATCAGAGAAAGTGTTCGGAACTTCACTCTTATTAATGACTTAAGTCAAATTTATAATTGAGTTTTTAAGAAATTAAAATTCCATCTCTCCTCTCACATGATTATGCATTAAATTTAAAGCGCACTGCAAGCGTATTGGAAAGCAATAAATAAAGCGGTAAAAAAATAAATAAACTACAAACGAAAAGTTGGGACAGAACAATCCCCCAAAATAAGAAAGCATAAAACAATAAAATTTGCCCCAACTTTCTTCTCTTTATTTTTTTTTCAATTTAAAAACGAAAAATATCTATTTTTTTTTCTCGAGAAAATCATCACTTCTATTTGTCTTTTGCCTGTGAACAGGTACCATTTTCATTATTGGATTACTTTAGTCTAGGATGACTCAGGACCTGGCGTCTACAATTGTCCCCAGTTTTGGGGAACGTGGTGCTTGAGTGCCTAAGTGAGCCAAAACTCAAAGAAGGAAAGAAGAAGCGCGTACCTGAGGCAGCTATCTTCCTGGTCAGGAGAATGAAATCGTCTCTTTAAGTCACCGTATAGCCAGCGAAGCAATTTTCATCCTTCTGGGTGATACATCGAGTCTGCTGCAGACTTACAAAATGCGAGAATTGCTCTTCTGAGCTGCACCGAGTCTGCTCCAGACTTACAAAGTGAGAAGGTTTCATCTTCTGATGGTGATGCACCGAGTCTGTTCCAGACTTACAAAATGCGAGAATTGCTTTTCTGAGCTGTGAAGCGGTAGTGCTGTGCCAACCTTCCGTAGAATGGTAGTGCCGCCATCGTGCTAACCCTTCTAAGATGTGAAGTGGTAGTGCTATGGTCATGCTAACCTTCCACAGAATGGTAGTGCCGCCATCGTGCTAACCCTTGTGAGATTTAAAGTGGTGCCCTCTGTGAGCCCTTTGATTGATTGCCCCCTGAGAGGTCTTTGGTTGGTTGCCCCCTGAGAGGTCTTTGGTTGCTTGCCCTCCTGGCCATATATTCACCTTCTCCTTGGATCGGGTGCTCTGCCAGAAACTCTACCACTGCACGCCCCTTAATGGTTTTCTGGGTGATATATTCAACATCGAATTCTTGTAACAGTAATAGCCATCTCCCAATTTTTTCAAGCAAAGATGGAGCTTCCTGTAGGTATTTGAGAGGATTCTGTTTTGCCACTGCCTGTACCCTGGAGGAGTAAAAATGGTGCCTCAACTTCGTAGAGGCCCAAATTAATGCTAGATAAATATTTTATACTTTTGCGTACTTGACCTCATAGGAAAGGAACTTCTTATTGAGGTAATAGACCATGAACTCCACTCCTAACTCATCCTCCTAAGCCATCATGGCTCCTATGGAGCTATCCTCTATGCCCAAATATAGAATAAGTGGTTTGACCGGCTGCGGTGGTTTCAGAACTAGTGGATTGAGTAAATACTCCCTGATAGTGTTGAAAGCTTTTTGACAGTCTTCATTCCACACTACAGGTTGGTTCTTTCTAAGTAGCTTGAAGATTGGCTCACAAATTAAAGTAAGCTTGGTGATAAACCTGCTGATATACTGCAATTTACCCAAAAAGCTTCTGACGTCATTTTCCTTCTCAAGTACTGGCATTTCTCCAATGGCCTTGACTTTGTTTGGGTCAATCTCAATCCCACTTTGGCTCACCACATGTCCTAACAGCTTACATGAGGTGACACCGAAGATGCATTTCTTGGGATTTAGCCGCAAGTTATACTTACCGATCGTCTGAAAGAACTTTTCTAGATCTTCAAAGTGACCTTCTCTATTGGATGACTTGATCATCATATCATCCACGTATACTTCTACCTCCTTATGGATCAGGTCATCTAGAATCCTGGTTTCCATTCTCTGATAAGTTGCACCTGCGTTCTTCAAACCAAATGGCATCACTCTATAAGCAAAAATTCCCTATTCTGTGATGAAGGCTGTCTTAATTCGAACGGCTATCTTGTTGAGGACCTGATTATAACCTACATAGCCATCCACGAACTTGTACATCATGCAAGCGGCTGCACTGTCTACCAGTACATCTATGTGAGGCAGTGGAAAGTCATCTTTTGGACAAGCCTTATTCAGATCACAATAGTCTACACATACGCGTACTTTACCATCCCTCTTATGTCACATCCCAAATATGGCCTAGTTGGAAATAACAAGATTAATTGGACATTAAGGGTATTTTGCTAATTTATGCAAGAGAATTAAGGGCTTAATTGAAAAGTTAATTAAAGTTTTGAGAGAAGAATTTTTATTAGTGACCATTTGGTAATTAAGTGAGGACTTAAAGAGTTATGTATAGAGCAAATGGTAAAAGTGTAGCAAGTGGAATGAAGGATCCAATGCATGTGTGCCATGTAGATAAGTGAGTGTGTGCATGTTGAGGATTTGAAAGGAAGAGAGAGGGAAGAGACATAATTCTTCCTTTCTTGTCTGTCCCGTTTCTCCCTCTTACTTCTCTTCATTTCTTTAGCTGCTCTCTAGTTTTTGCTTGTATTGATTCCTCCAAGTTTGAGTTATGTTTTAAGAGTTTAAGAGCTGAGTTTCCAAGGTAAGTTGTTATATTTGGGTTCTTCATCTTTATCTTTTTCTGGGTTTATATTTAGTTGTTCAGCAGTTTTGCATGGGTTCATATGGGTTTTATTTGGTTATTTTATGCAAGTGATTGAAGAGAGAAATAAGGACAAAGGGAAAGAAAAGATTGGATTTTGAAGTAGAAGGAGTTTTGGTATCAGGTTCGAGAGTTTATTTGGAATGGTTTGTCCATCTCATTTTGGATCCTGTTTTTGAGTTAAATGTTAATATTATTTGTGTATTTATAGTATATGAAAATGCATGAGTAAAATAGCTTTGTGTATATGAATATTGATAGATGATATAATTGAGATATTTAATTGACTTGTGTTGAAATTGCTGATTGAATAATTATTGAGCTTACAATTTGAGTATATACCCTAGTTTAGGGAGAATTCTTTTTATCTCTTACCAGATCTCTGTGTATTATTTTGATCATAGCTAGAGTTTGAAACCTCCAATTTGAGAGTTGGTTGCGCCATTTGAACCATGACTAACGTACTTTTAAAAGTCTAACAGTGACCATAAATTAATTATGTCAATAAGAGGCTTAAAAATGGCAAAAACCGGACGTGTCTCTACCGAGGTTGGCTCATTGAAATAGTCCGTAGTATTTGATTCATATCTATTGATTTCGCAGTCCAACTGACCTGAAACTTATTCCATCGGAAACATAACATCCTAGGGAATAATTGTTAAGAATGACACTTTGTCTAAAAATGAGGTCTAGAGGTCTTTTTAGGCGATAAAAGTTTGGAGTGAAAAGCAGTCTCGTAAAGCTCCTGTGGGGAGCTACTGTCTCGAGCGCGATAGAGTCGCGACCTTGAGATAGAACAACTCACATAAGGAGTTTTCTACTTCATTTTGAGCCAATGGTTGGTATGGATTAATTCCCTACCTTTCCCCTCAACATATTTGTATACTTTTATGTGTTTTCTTTCCAGAATTGACCCTGTAATATACCGGAGTGTCCCAAGGTCTATCCTTTGCATGATGAATCATGTATACCAATGCGTATGTATATGTATAAGCTATGGGTAACTTAAGCATGATTAACTATGTATGCAAATGCGTATAAACATGTGTGTGCTAGTATGTAATAATATGTACATGTTAGTATGCAATCATATATATATATACAGTGTTGTATGTGAATGAGTTTAGGATGACATGTATGCATAAGTTATATGATTTCATTGGTAGTATACACTAATATATGACAATGAGTTCTGTGTATATTTTTGTATTAAATTTAGAGCTTGATCAGTCATAGTTAGTGGATAAGATAAGCGCTTATCTAGGGTTGACTAATATGTGTGAGTGTAGCTACCATATGCAGGCCCCGTTTGGGTATTGATTCGGCCCCATTTGGGTCTTTGATTTGGCCCCGTTTTGGTCACATAAGATGTTTGAGACCCATGTCTCCATGCGCTTGGATACTTTGTCCTATCAATATCAAATTCCCGTATCCACTAGTTAATGAATATCAGGCTTATATGTTAATATGTGTTGTATATGAATACGATGATCAATGATATGTTATATGATAAATGTGTATGAATTAATGGTTGGCATTGCGATACGTACTTTAACCTATATGCTTGGGATGTGTTGTGTTTTTATTAAACTATACGTAATAAAATGGTTATATCATGCTACTCCTTTGCATTTATAGTAATGTGAATTGTACATTGCAAGGCTATATATATGAAATATGATAGGTTATGTTGTAATACTTGAAGTTAAATATGATTCAATTAATTACTTGTTTTATATTATAAGAATACATATGAGGTATGAGTGATGATATTATGCCATGTTTATCAATAGTATCGATGTTTCATATGATTATAAATGGAATATTGCTTACATGTTTTATTACCATATGAGTCATGAGTTGTTATAGTAGTTGTTGTATATGCATGTTCTGTTTGTGTTGTTCCTCCCCACTAAGCGTTATCGCTTAGCACGGGCTCTTTTCCCGTGTAGGTGGCAAGTTCTTTTTGGAGTCAGACATTTGCAGGTCGGCCACTAGAAGTCTGTAGTTGGAGTTATTTTGTCTTCCGCTGTATTTTTGTATATGGGAACTGATTTTGGAAAATGTAATTCTGTAAAGGATGATTTTGTATATGTATATGTTTAATGTTTACAAATCCCTTTTTGTAAAACTATATGATTATTTATATAAGGATTTGATATCTTTATAGTTATAAGTAATTGTTTCTAGTATGCTTGAGTATGTAAATGTATTTGTGTGCGTGGCGCTCCGGTATCCTTCCAACGGGGGTAACGCGGTGTTATAGCTTGGTATCAGAGCACCGGTTTAGTCGGTTCTGGTTCTGTGCGATTGATTGTGTATAGAGTCTTTACATGATAGTCTGTCTAGAGTCGTGGCCTAATGCAGATATTATTTTGTGTAGTGTCTAGATGGAGTCGGATCCAAGTGAGTATATGGGCAACACGATGGAAAGTGTGAATCCGATTGGAAGTCATATGGTCTGTTAGGATAGGCCTGCACGTGAGCGTGCACCAGTCGAAGGTCAGGGTTTTGATCCGGCATTAGTATAAGGCATACTGCAAGTGGTAGACAGATTGACTGCTCCTAAGGCTCCTTCTGAGCTTATAAGGAAAAGTGGAGCAGAAGAATTCCATGGAACCTCCTTGGATGAATCAGATGTAGCAGAATTCTGGTTGAAGAGAACTGATAGGATTTTTCAAGAGATAGCTTGCCCTCCGCATCAATGAGTTACTTGTGCTGCATCGCTTTTGCAAGGATCAGCATATGATTGGTGGAACCTTGTGCTTCTCAATCCCCAGAGACCAGCTGAATTGACATGGGAGTTCTTCGTGAAAGAGTTTGAGCATAAATATGTGACCAAGGCTTATCGAGAGGCAAAGTGGAATGAATTTATCAATTTGAAACAGAGGAACTTATCGGTCAGCAACTACGAGAAAGAGTTTAGTTGATTGACCAAGTATATGCCCCAACCGCTGTTGACGGAAGACTTTAACTGGCAACATTTTCAGAGTGGATTAAGAGAAGTCATTAGAGGTCCATTGTCAGCTATGGCAGTTATGCATCCGGTTGGATACTATCAGTTAGTGGCTGTAGCGATAAAGTTGGAAGAATCTGAGATGGTGAAGCAAAGAATAGAACAGAAGAGCAGAGCACCGGATGGTGGAGTTGCTAGTAACAAGAAGTCTAAAGGTACTCCAATAGGACAAGGAACTAGAGCGATTGCTCAAGTGCCTTCTGAGGTAGGAAGTGTAGCACCACCCTCGAGTATAGGAAATAGAGCACCAGAGTGTGAGCATTGCCAAAGGTACCGTTAGGGTACATGCCGTAAGATCACGGGTGCATGCTTCAAGTGCGGAAGTATGAAGCATCGGTTTGCTAGTTGCCCCGATCGATAAGAGAACAAGAGCCAGCAAGAGAGTAAAGCAGGTCGAGGTAAATCAAATGCAACCAGAAGCAACCGGGACAGAAGTAGAGCTCCTCAGGCGCCATCAGAACTGATGCAATGACCTAGTACTACAGGAGGGTATGCTTCAGCTAGAGTCTACACGATGATTAGAGAAGATACTCCAGAGGCTGCAGGTCCTTCCAGTAAGTGTTTAATTGGTTAAGTTTCTATTTGAGTTTGGTTTTGGTATTTGGGATATAAGTGGTTAGTGGGAAAATTTTGAGGACGAAATTTCTTAAGGAGGAGAGAGTTGTCACATCCCAAATATGGCCTAGTTGGAAATAGCAAGATTAATTGGACATTAAGGGTATTTTAGTAATTTATGCAAGAGAATTAAGGGCTTAATTGAAAAGTTAATTAAAGTTTTGAGAGAAGAATTTTTATTAGTGACCATTTGGTAATTAAGTGAGGACTTAAAGAGTTGTGTATGGAGCAGATGGTAAAAGTGTAGCAAGTGGAATCAGGGATCCAATGCATGTGTGCCATGTGGATAAGTGAGTGCGTGCATGTTGAGGATTTGAAAGGAAGAGAGAGGGAAGAGACAGAATTCTTCCTTTCTTGTCTGTCCCGTTTCTCCCTCTTACTTCTCTTCATTTCTTCAGCTGCTCTCTAGTTTTTGCTTGTATAGATTCCTCCAAGTTTGAGTTATGTTTTAAGAGTTTAAGAGCTGAGTTTCCAAGGTAAGTTATTGTATTTTGGTTTTTCATCTTTATCTTCTTCTGGGTTTATATTTAGTTGTTCAGCAGTTTTGCATGGGTTGATATGGGTTTATTTGGTTATTTTATGCAAGTGATTGAAGAGAGAAATAAGGACAAAGGGAAAGAAAAGATTGGATTTTGAAGTAGAAGGAGTTTTGGCATCAGGTTCAAGAGTTTATTTGGAATGTTTTGTCCATCTCATTTTGGATCCTGTTTTTGAGTTAAATGTTAATATTATTTGTGTATTTATGGTATATGAAAATGCATGAGTAAAATAGCTTTGTGTATATGAATATTGATAGATGATATAATTGAGATATTTAATTGACTTGTATTGAAATTGCTGATTGAATAATTATTGAGCTTACAATTTGAGTATATACCCTAGTTTAGGGAGAATTCTTTTTATCTCTTACCAGATCTCTGTGTATTATTTTGATCATAGCTAGAGTTTGAAACCTCCAATTTTAGTGTTGGTTGCGCCATTTGAACCATGACTAACGTATTTTAAAAGTCTAAGAGTGACCATAAATTAATTATGTCAATAAGAGGCTTAAAAATGGCAAAAACCGGACGTGTCTCTACCCAGGTTGGCTCATTGAAATAGTCCGTAGTGTTTGATTCATATCTATTGATTTCGCAGTCCAACCGACCTGAAACTTATTCCATCGGAAACATAACATCCTAGGGAATAATTGTTAAGAATGACACTTTGTCTAAAAATGAGGTCTAGAGGTCTTTTTAGGCGCTAAAAGTTTGGAGTGAAAAGCAGTCTCGTAAAGCTCCTGTGGGGAGCTACTGTCTCGAGCGCGACAGAGTCGCGACCTCGAGATAGAACAACTCACATAAGGAGTTTTCTACTTCATTTTGAGCCAATGGTTGGTATGGATTAATTCCCTACCTTTCCCCTTAACATATTTGTATACTTTTATGTGTTTTCTTTCCAGAATTGTCCCTGTAATATACCGGAGTGTCCCAAGGTCTATCCTTTACATGATGAATCATGTATACCAATGCGTATGTATATATATGAGCTATGGGTAACTTAAGCATGATTAACTATGTATGCAAATGCGTATAAACATGTGTGTGCTAGTATGTAATAATATGTACATGTTAGTATGCAATCATATATATATATATACAGTGTTGTATGTGAATGAGTTTAGGATGACATGTATGCATAAGTTATATGATTTCATTGGTAGTATACACTACTATATGACAATGAGTTGTGTGTGTATTTTTGTATTAAATTTAGAGCTTGATCAGTCATAGTTAGTGGATAAGATAAGCTGTAACACCCCTTACCCATACGTAGGCGATCCCATCCGATATGGAGTAGGGGGTGTTACAAGTTGTGGTATCAGAGCTCCGGTTTAGGCGTTTCTGGGTGATTGCTTATATGATGCTATGTGTGTATATGTCTATGTTTAGGGCTGTGTTGGCTGATGTGGTTGTCCTCTTGTTTGTTAGATGAATTCTGATTCTGCTCACGGTGCGCTCGAGGAGTCCGCTGAAAGTGTGAACCCTCCAGCGGTAGATCCGTCTGTCTCTGTTTCGGTGTCGGCTCAACATGCTAGGGTCCAACCTGAGGCCGCTGCCATGCCTTTTGAGGCGATGCTTAGATTGCATCAAGACATGGCTCGGGTTTTGGATAGAGTGACTGCCCCGAAAGCTCCGATAGTGAGTCTGAGAAGAGCGGGTGTTGAGGATTTTTATGGGACCGGACTGGATGAATCTGAGATAGCCGAGAAGTGGCTAGATAAAGTTAAGAGAGCCTTGAGGGAAATCAGGTGCCCTCCTGATCAGCAAGCCGAGTGTGCTGTAGCCTTGCTTCAGGGTTCAGCTTATGAATGGTGGGAGTTGGTGTGTAGGCAGCCTCAGATGCCTGACCCTTTGACATGGGATTTCTTTGATGAGCAATTTTCTAAGAAGTATGTGACTCAGGCGTATAGGGATGCAAGATGGGCGCAGTTTCTGAGTTTGAGGCAAAGGGCCTTGTCTGTGGCAGATTATGAGAAGGAGTTTAACCGGTTGTCCCGTTATGCTCCGCGTGGGGTCATGACGGATGATTTTAGATGCAAGCACTTCGAGGCTGGGTTGAATGATTCTTTGAAGATTGCTTTAGTTTCTTTGATGTGTATGCCGGGGGTACAGTATTATCAGATTGCTGAAGCTGCATTGAGGGCAGAGAAAGCGGAAACTTTGATTAGAGAGAGAGCTCAGCGCCGGAGTTCAGCTAGAGGTGGTGTTTCCTCATCTTCGGGTAAGAGGTCTAGGAACCCGCAAGATGATCCTGCGGCTGGTTCGGCTTCAAGGGGGAGAAGGCAAGGTTCAGCTGCAGTGTCTGGTTCTGGTAGGGGTGGTCGGTCTGATGCTGCTCCCGTTTGTTCGAACTGCAGTAAGGCTCACTGGGGTGAGTGTAGGTGGCTTACTGGTGGGTGTTTCAGGTGTGGGAGCACTGAACACCGGGTGGCTTATTGTCCTCAGATGAGTGAAGACTCGGGTCCTCAGGGAGGAGCTAGCAGAGTTGGATCGAATACTCCGCAGGCCTCTAGAGGTAGAGGTAGAGGAAGAGGTCGAGGCGGTCGCCCCAGAGATGTAGCTGGTTCTGAGACTGTGGAGCGTCCTCCTCCTATGGCCGTTAGAGCTTATGCAGTTAGAGCCAGAGATGAGCAGGATGCGCCTGATGTGATTGCTGGTAAGTTCCTACTCCATGACACTGAATTATATGCTCTAATAGATCCTGGTTCCACACACTCATATTTGTGCACACATAAGTTTATTGATAAGTTGCATGTGGTAGAACAGTTAGACTATGAGATATGTGTGACCAATCCGTTAGGGCATAGTGTCAGTGTGAGTAGAGTGTATAGGAATTGTCCGTTGATGGTTGAGAATGTTGAGTTTCCTGTGGATTTGATAGAGTTGCCCTTCAGAGAGTATGACTTGATTCTGGGTATGGACTGGTTGAGTAAGCATAGAGCCGTGGTTGATTGTCATAGGAAGACTTTCGTGCTTCGAGATAGGAATCGAGCTCTAGTGTTTGTCAGAGGTTTGGGTGCGAGTTCCGTGCACAATGTGATTTCTGCTATTCAAGCTAAGAGGTTTATGAGAAAAGGTTGTGAAGCTTTTCTGGCTGTGGTTTTGGATTCCAGGAGGGATCAAGTTAGGATTGAGAACATCCCTATTGTTCGAGAGTTCAGTGATGTTTTTCCGAGTGACTTGCCTGGTTTGCCTCCGGAGAGGGAAGTTGAGCTAGCCATAGAGATTATGCCGGGTACCACACCGGTGTCGAAGGCACCTTATCGGATGGCTCCTGTAGAGTTGAGAGAACTTAAAACTCAACTGCAAGAGCTATTGGATAAGGGATACATTCGACCCAGCATATCTCCTTGGGGAGCTCCGGTCCTGTTTGTTAAGAAGAAGGATGGGTCTTTGAGGATGTGTATAGACTACAGGCAGATTAATAAGGTCACAGTGAAGAATAAGTATCCGTTGCCCAGGGTTGAAGATTTGTTTGATCAGCTGCGAGGTGCCGGTGTGTTTTCTAAGATTGACCTTTGGTCTGGGTATTATCAGCTTCGTGTTAAGGACAAGGATGTGGTTAAGACTGCATTTCGGACTCGGTATGGCCACTATGAGTTCCTTGTTATGCCGTTTGGTTTGACTAACGCTCCAGCGGCATTCATGGATTTGATGAATAGGGTGTTCAGGCCATACTTAGACCGGTTTGTAGTAGTTTTTATAGATGATATTTTGGTATTTTCCAAGGATGAAGCCGAGCATGAAGAGCATCTTCGATTAGTTTTGCAGATTTTGAGAGAGCATCGGTTGTTTGCTAAGTTGAGTAAGAGTGACTTTTGGCTTAAGGAAGTGTCGTTTTTGGGTCACATAGTTTCAGCTAAGGGTATTCAAGTGGATCCAGCTAAGATCGAGGTGATAGTGGATTGGAAAGCGCCTAGGAATGTCCAGGAAGTAAGGAGTTTCCTTGGTCTGGCGGGTTATTACCGTCGGTTCGTTAAGGGTTTTTCAGTGATTGCTGCTCCGATGACCAGGTTGTTGAGGAAGAGAGTTAAGTTCGAGTGGTCGGATAAATGTCAATCTTGTTTCGAGAGGTTGAAACAGTTGTTAGTTGAAGCTCCTATATTAACTCAACCCACCTCGGGTAAGGAGTTTGTTATATATAGTGATGCTTCAGGTGTTGGTTTGGGATGTGTTCTGATGCAGGAAGGTAAGGTGGTGGCTTATGCTTCTCGACAGTTGAAGCCGCACGAGAGGAATTATCCGACGCATGATCTTGAATTAGCTGCAGTTGTCTTCGCTTTGAAAATTTGGCGTCATTATCTCTACGGTGAGAAGTGTAGGATCTTTTCGGACCACAAAAGTTTGAAGTATTTTCTGACTCAGAAGGAATTGAATATGAGGCAACGTCGTTGGCTTGAGCTGTTTAAGGACTACGATTGCATTGTGGATTACCATCCGGGTAAGGCCAATGTAGTCGCGGATGCGTTGAGTAGAAAGTCAGTTTCTGCCTTGTTTTTGAGAAGGTTTAGATGGAGGTTTGGTCCAGATGGGGCTTTGATAGCTCAGTTGAGGGTCAAGCCTACTTTGAGGCAGCAGATAGTTGATGCTCAGAAGGTTGATGAGAAACTTCAGCGGATTGTTCAAGAAGTCGGTTCAGGTAAGCAGTCAGAGTTTTCGGTTCAGGATGGGGTTCTTCTGTTTGGGAACCGTTTGTGTGTGCCGGATAGTGCAGAGTTAAGAAGACAGATTTTTGATGAGGCCCATAGTTCAGTTTTCACCATGCATCCTGGCAGTGTGAAGATGTATCGGGATTTGAAGCAGTTCTTTTGGTGGTCGGGTATGAAGAGGGACATAGTGGACTTTGTATCCAAGTGCCTGACTTGTCAGCAGGTCAAGGCTGAGCACCAGGTTCCTTCTGGTTTACTCACGCCTTTGTCCGTTCCCGAGTGGAAGTGGGATGACATCGCCATGGATTTTGTCTCCGGTTTACCTTTGTCTCAGAGAAAGCATGATTCTGTTTGGGTTGTTGTCGATCGACTCACGAAGTCCGCTCACTTTTTACCAGTTAGGATGGATTATTCGATGAGTAGATTGGCCAGTATGTACGTAGATGAGATAGTGCGATTGCATGGGGTACCTCTGTCCATAGTTTCTGATAGGGACCCAAGGTTTACATCTAAGTTCTGGAAAGAGTTGCAGCGAGCTTTGGGTACCAAGTTGAAGTTCAGTACAGCATTTCATCCGCAGACAGATGGTCAGTCCGAGCGTGTGATTCAGATCTTAGAGGATATGATGAGGGCTTGTGTTTTGGACTTTCCGGGTAGCTGGGACAAGTACGTATCATTGATGGAATTTGCCTACAACAACAGTTTCCAGTCGAGTATTGGTATGTCACCTTATGAGGCTCTGTATGGACGTCAGTGTAGGACTCCTGTTTGTTGGACAGAGTTGTCTGAGAGGTCAATGATTGGGCCAGATCTGGTTAGAGATACCGAGGAAAAGATCAGAGTTGTGCAGCGGAATTTGAAGGTAGCCAAGGATCGACAGAAGTCTTATGCCAACCTGAAGAGAAAGGATGTACAGTTTGAAGTTGGGGACAAGGTTTTTCTTGAAGTGTCACCTTGGAGAAAAGTGCTTCGATTTGGAAAGAAAGGGAAGCTTAGTCCTCGCTTTATTGGTCCGTATGAGGTGTTGGCAAGAGTGGGTCCAGTGGCATACAGACTCGCTTTGCCGATGGAATTGTCAAAGCTTCACGATGTGTTTCACGTTTCTATGCTCCGTCGGTATAGATCGGATCCTTCCCATGTATTATCGGTTCAGGAGGTTCAAGTGCAGTCAGATTTTTCCTACGATGAGGAGCCTAGAGCTATCCTAGAGCGGGAAGTACGACAGCTGAGGAATAAGCAGATTCCTTTGGTTAAGGTTTTGTGGAATCACCACGGGGTTGAGGAAGCAACTTGGGAACCGGAGGAATCGATGAGATTGCAGTATCCGCAATTGTTCTGTTCAGGTGAGAATTTCGAGGACGAAATTCTTGTTAGTAGGGGAGAGTTGTCACACCCCGTTTGCCCCCTAGTTGAATGAGCCATATTTGTATGTGTATGCAATTGCATGAGTTTTGGATTATAAGGGCATTTTGGTAATTTTTGCATGTTATAAGAGTTTTGCTTGCATGTGGGTGCATGCATGGTGCTATGGTGTGTATTAGTTGGGTTGGTTTTGTGTGTGTGTAAATGCACCATTGTAGTGTGTGTTCATGAGAGTTTCATTGTGTGTGTTGTGCATACAAGTGTAGGGTATGCTTTAGTTGAGAGGATCTTGTGTGTGTGTGATATAAGCATGTAGGGTGTGAGTGGCCAAACCCCACCCTTAGGATCTTGACATGTGTCTAGGTTAAGAAAAGAAAAGGAAAAGAAAGGAAAGGGGAAAAGATCAGATTTTTCATTTGTGCTTCCCGTTTCCTCACGCCGCCCCTCTTCTTTTCTTCTTCTTGTCTTCTTCTCTTGGACATTGGTTGAGATTCAAGAGTTCTAGTGGGATTTGATCATCTCTTAGTAGTCTTTGGTAAGTGTTATGCATCCATTTTGCTTTTGTTTAAGTTCTCCATCTTCTTCTATTTTCTTATTTTGAAATGGGTTTGAAGTTGGGATTCTTGTTTTGTTTGCTTGTTTTTAGTTGGGTTCCTAGTTGAGCCTCCCCGGGATCCTAAAGGCAAGGAAGTTGCTGGATCAAGTGGAACTAAACACTAGGAGCTAAGGATTTTGAGGTTTGGGAATTTCTTCCTTTTTATGTGAAAATGTTCATGAGTGTGTTCTTGATGTTTTCTTGGAATTAGGTTGTTAGATGTCCTTTATTTTGATATTTATGCTATGGGTCTTTGTTTTAGAATGTGGAACTTGCAAGATTATGAATTAATCATGATGAATTCGGATTTGAAGTAATTTGATGCATAAATGGAGTTTGTGAATGATTATTGAAATTAAATGTTCAAATTGATGGATTGGATGAAGTTTATTGTGAATAAATGTTATGACATGGTTGTTTATGCTTTGGATGGCTGGATTTGAGGTAAGTAACCTTTGATTGAGATTTGTGTGGTTGGAGGAAGAATTGGAAGAGGAAAATCTGCAGAATTTCTGCAGATTTTCAAAATCCCGACTCTGTCGCGATCGCGACGACTGTCGCGAGGTCGCGACAGAGAACGGTAGTGGGAGCTTCGCTGTCGCGAGCACGCGACATCCGCCGCGAGCCCGCGACAGCCGAAGTGTTGTATACCTTCTGTCGCGAGCGCGACAACTGTCGCGATCGCGACAGAGAGTATTGTTGCCTGGTGTTATCGCGACCACGCGATCCGTCGCGAGATCGCGACAGCACCCTTCGCCTTCTGTCGCGATCGCGACACCCGTCGCGAGCGCGACAGAGCCTGGCTCTTCCGTTCTCCCCGCGGTCGCGAAATCTGTCGCGTGCGCGCAGCGAAGAGACTTTTGTCTCTGTCGCGAACTCGACAGACGTCGCGAGCGCGACAGTCCCTTGTATGCTGAATGAGTTTTCCTTCTTCGCGTGTTCCTTGAACTTCAGTTTACTTTAGCAGTTATGAGATTTATGCTTGGTATTCTATAAATGATATGCAAGTGTAATTATGATATGATTATGCTTATTCGATGATGATTATTTTGGAATCATGAAATGGATTGAATAGTTTATGTATGACCTGCTAGAGTCTAGTCAGTGGATAGTTAGGCATGCCTAATAGAGTCTTTGCTGCAGCTTCTGTTATTTCTGTTTGGACCCCGATCAGGTCCCCGTTCGTTCCTCGCGAACTTCTGTAATGTGTTTGGATCTTGTTTAAGGTCCTTCTGGAAATGTTTGTGAATGAAAAGTTAAAATGGTTTTTCGTATTCGATTGGTACTCGTAAAGTACTTTCTGTTCACTCGTTATCCACTACCTTGAGTCAGCAGGGTTTTCATTGTTTAAAGTACTTGTATGACTTGTTATATGAGCAAACGCATGTGTTATCTTTCTGGATTCAATGATGAAAAGTACAATCTGTTATGAGAATATGATTATTAATATGAACCTTCTGATGAATGGCTATATGTATGTACACATGTAAATCGCCTTGACGACCGTTGTGAATCGTTGTCTTTATATTATGTGTGTTTTCCCCACTAAGCGTTTATCGCTTAGCACGGTGTGTTTATGTAACACCCCCGCCGCCGCCCCCGTTGGAAGGGCACCGGCGGGCGCGCTACAACACGACACTCACTCATGACGCGACGAGCGTACAGCGGAAGCATGCATACACTAAGCGGAAGCATTCAATAATCATATAATAAATCTGGGAAAAATAAGAGGAACATAAACTTCAATACATAAATAAACAAAATACGAGTTATATACAATAGTCCAAAAGATTACATTTTAAAATCCTTAATACAAAAGAAATTACATCAGGAAGCAAAAGAATTTTAGGAGGAGACAGAAATAAATAACTCGACTCCTATGGCCTGACTGCAGATGCACAACTCGAGCACTCCCAAAAATCCTTCACGATACCTGCACGGGATAAAAGCCCGTGCTAAGCGATAACGCTTAGTGGGGAGAAACAAACACAACAGAACACTATACAAGGACACATGCACTATCAAACATAAATCATCATGCATCAGAGTACAGAAATATAAATATATATTCAGGATAAATAACACGATACGATAAACCAATACACTATACAGAAATCACTCTACGATCAGAACACTCACTGCATCAAAACCAGACAGTTCACACAATAGCCTGAAATCAATGGTGGAGGATACGGGAACACGGCACGGGAGACCGAAACCTCAAAACCACTTTAATGCCCGAAGGTAGCGCGAGAGACCGGAGTCTCAAAACATTTTATCACTACACGATTAATGACCATCTCGGAGGTCGACCGCTTCGCCCAAACGGGGCGGACAGAACAGCTGAACACTAACCCTTCTTAAGCATGCTTAATTATCCTATACCTTGACACTTCAGGCTCGACAACACATAAACTCTCAAGACAGTACATAGACAAAGCAATATTCAAATTAAAACGCGTATTTAATATAAATCCACAACAAGGACACTAGCACAATAATATCACGAGTCGAAAGCACACACATAATCTATGCAATAGTGAGAAACCGTGCAAAGTAGAACAAACGAAGCACATTCAGAACACAAAGCAAGCAGGAAGGGCCTCTGTCGCGATCGCGACAAGTGTCGCGCTCGCGACAGAGCACGGGGTACTTCCTCGCGAGGTCGCGCCAAAGGACCTCCTCGCGACGAAGCACTCGCGGCAGAACTCACGGAACCGAGCTCTGTCGCGCTCGCGACAAGCGTCGCGATCGCGACAGTGCACGGGGTACTTCGTCGCGTCCTCACGCCAAGAGGCCTGGTCGCGACGGAGTAATCGCGGCAGAATCACGGAGCCGAGCTCTGTCGCGCTCGCGACAAGCGTCGCGATCGCGACAGAGACCAGTTCCTTCCTCCTCGCGCGCATTCTCGGCAGCACGCCCGCGCGGAGGTTTCCGCGACCGAGCTCTCTGTCGCGCTCGCGGCAATGCCACGATCGCGACAGAGGGCTTTTCAAGAACAAGGGGGCCAAGTCCGCCTTCTGTCGCGATCGTGGCACTTGTCGCGATCGCGACAGAACCCAGATTTGCCCAATTCTGCACTTTTTCCTACTCTTTTTACACACAACTCTACATACATGCACACCACATATTCAAAACACTTACCTCTCGCCTCCATCACATCTTCGCATCACTTACAAGCCACATAACACGTTTTAAACAATAAAATCACATCAATGTATCAAAATTCACTCACATAGCACATTCATGATCTCATAACACATAACAATTTCACTATATCACAATCACTTCACTATTAATCAATACTCGATTTAAACATGCATTCATGGAACACTCGGGATTACAAATAACATGCAAACACAAGCTAGAGTTGATCCAAGGAGAAAAATAGAGCCAAACTCAATCCACAACCGTAGTTCACAACCACACACTCAAATACAATTACCAGGCGTACTCAAATCAAAATCCCAAACCTGGAAATCGCAGCTTCAACGGAACTCTTCACGAATCTACCTTATCCTTGCCCTTGCTCTTCCTTCTCTCTTCCGAAGCTTGCACAAAACCCAACCAAGAACACTTAGTTCAAACTCAATCACAAACAAAACCAGAAATTAAAGAACAAGGAACCTCAAACCCAAACACAATCACTTACCTTCCACAAACCCAGCTCAAACCTTCCAAGAACCCACTCAAGACTCAAGAAATACAAGAGAAAAGAGGTGAGAGCAGCAAAAATGGAAGAAGGAGAGAGAGAGAGACGGAAATGAAGAAGAAAGGGAAGAAAATGAAGTAGCTTCCACGGGAAGCTTAACCCAAAAGCTGCCCCTCCCTTCCTCTCTCCAACTTTTCATTAATTGCTCACCAACCCTCTTGCCACTTGTCACTCTCCTAGAGAATCAAGCCATCAATCTTAACTCATCCACTTATGGCACCATACACTAACCACACACAAGCACAATCCACACAAATATCTTCCAATGCACCATAACTTCCTCACACCTTAGTATTCCCAATAAAATCCACTCACACCCTACAATTATACACCACTAGCACACACTATTATTTCCTTCACTTCACTTAACACTTAATTATTTAATTCCTTTAACACAAAATTCTTAAATGTCCAAAATTTCTCTTACCCAAATTACGAAAATACCCTCACTAATCCGACTTACCGCACAGATTCCGACTAGGCCCTATTTGGGTTGTTACAGTTTACCCGTGCAGGTGCGGAAGGAGTTGCTTTTGGGAGAGTCGTCGCCATCAAAGCCAACACAGCAGGGTCTTAGAATAGGGCTTATTTTTGTAGCGTTATGATTCTTTTGTATAAGAACTCTCTTAAGATTCTGTAATAGCTTCCGCTTTTGTATATGTAATTTGGGGTTGTAATTATCTATTGTTTCTTTCAGTTGATCAGAACAGTAATGTAATGCTTCTATTATATTAATGCATGATCAGCTTTCATGAATGGTTTTGTAAAGTTTTAAATTACCTGGTATTTTGGTATGTATGTTTATGTATGAATGTATGTATATTCTGTATCTATGTGGTGACACCTTTACCCCTACGGCGTCTTACTCCATATCGGATGGGATCGCCTACGTATGGGTAAGGGGTGTTACATAAGCGCTTATCTAGGGTTGACTAATATGTGTGAGTGTAGCTACCATATGCAGGCCCCGTTTGGGTATTGATTCGGCCCCGTTTGGGTCTTTGATTTGGCCCCGTTTTGGTCACATAAGATGTTTGAGACCCATGTCTCCATGCGCTTGGATACTTTGTCCTATCAGTATCAAATTCCCGTATTCACTAGTTAATGAATATCAGGCTTATATGTTAATATGTGTTGTATATGAATACGATGATCAATGATATGTTATATGATAAATGTGTATGAATTAATGGTTGGCATTGCGATACGTACTTTAACCTATATGCTTGGGATGTGTTGTGTTTTTATTAAACTATACGTAATAAAATGCTTATATCATGCTACTCCTTTGCATTTATAGTAATGTGAATTGTACATTGCAAGGCTATGTATATGAAATATGATAGGTTATGTTGTAATACTTGAAGTTAAATATGATTCAATTAATTACTTGTTTTATATTATAAGAATACATATGAGGTATGAGTGATGATATTATGCCATGTTTATCAATAGTATCGATGTTTCATATGATTATAAATGGAATATTGCTTACATGTTTTATTACCATATGAGTCATGAGTTGTTATAGTAGTTGTTGTATATGCATGTTCTGTTTGTGTTGTTCCTCCCCACTAAGCGTTATCGCTTAGCACGGGCTCTTTTCCCGTGTAGGTGGCAAGTTCTTTTTGGAGTCAGACATCTGCAGGTCGGCCACTAGAAGTCTGTAGTTGGAGTTATTTTGTCTTCCGCTGTATTTTTGTATATGGGAACTGATTTTGGAAAATGTAATTCTGTAAAGGATGATTTTGTATATGTATATGTTTAATGTTTACAAATCCCTTTTTGTAAAACAATATGATTATTTATATAAGGATTTGATATCTTTATAGTTATATGTAATTGTTTCTAGTATGCTTGAGTAGGTAAATGTATTTGTGCGCGTGGCGCTCCGGTATCCTTCCAACGGGGGTAACGCGGTGTTATAGCTTGGTATCAGAGCACCGGTTTAGTCGGTTCTGGTTCTGTGCGATTGATTGTGTATAGAGTCTTTACATGAGAGTCATTCTAGAGTCGTGGCCTAATGCAGATGTTGTTTTGTGTAGTGTCTAGATGGAGTCGGATCCAAGTGAGTATATGGGCAACACGATGGAAAGTGTGAATCCGATTGGAAGTCATCTAGTCGGTTAGGATAGGCCTGCACGTGAGCGTACACCAGTCGAAGGTCAGGGTTTTGATCCGGCATTAGTATAAGGCTTACTGCAAGTGGTAGACAGATTGACTGCTCCTAAGGTTCCTTCTGAGCTTATAAGGAAAAGTGGAGCAGAAGAATTCCATGGAACCTCCTTGGATGAATAAGATGTAGCGGAATTCTGGTTGAAGAGAACTGATAGGATTTTACAAGAGATAGCTTGCCCTCCGCATCAGTGAGTTACTTGTGCTGCACCGCTTTTGCAATGATCACATATGATTGGCGGAACCTTGTGCTTCTCAATCCCCAGAGACGAGCTGAATTGACATGGGAGTTCTTCGTGAAAGAGTTTGAGCAGAAATATGTGACCAAGGCTTATAGAGAGGCAAAGTGGAATGAATTTATCAATTTGAAACAGAGGAACTTATCGGTCAGCAACTACGAGAAAGAGTTTAGTTGATTGACCAAGTATATGCCCCAACCGCTGTTGACGGAAGACTTTAAGTGGCAACATTTTCAGAGTGGATTAAGAGAAGTCATTAGAGGTCCATTGTCAGCTATGGCAGTTATGCATCCGGTTGGATACTATCAGTGAGTGGCTACAGCGATAAAGTTGGAAGAATCTGAGATGGTGAAGCAAAGAATAGAACAGAAGAGCAGAGCACCGGATGGTGGAGTTGCTAGTAACAAGAAGTCTAAAGGTACTCCAATAGGACAAGGAACTAGAGCAATTGCTCAAGTGCCTTCTGAGGTAGGAAGTGTAGCACCGCCCTCGAGTAGAGGAAATAGAGCACCGGAGTGTGAGCATTGCCAAAGGTACCATTAGGGTACATGCCGTAAGATCACGAGTGCATGCTTCAAGTGCGGAAGTATGAAGCATCGGTTTGCTAGTTGCCCCGATCGACAAGAGAACAAGAGCCAGCAAGAGAGTAAAGCAGATGGAGGTAAATCAAATGCAACCAGAAGCAACCGGGACAGAAGTAGAGCTCCTCAGGCGCCATCAGAAATGATGCAATGACCTAGTACTACAGGAGGGTATGCTTCGGCTAAAGTCTACCTGATGATTAGAGAAGATACTCCAGAGGCTGCAGGTCCTTTCGGTAAGTGTTTAATTGGTTAAGTTTCTATTTGAGTTCGGTTTTGGTATTTGGGATGTAAGTGGTTAGTGGGAAAATTTTGAGGACGAAATTTCTTAAGGAGGAGAGAGTTGTCACATCCCAAATATGGCTTAGTTGGAAATAGCAAGATTAATTGGACATTAAGGGTATTTTGGTAATTTATGCAAGAGAATTCAGGGCTTAATTGAAAAGTTAATTAAAGTTTTGAGAGAAGAATTTTTATTAGTGACCATTTGGTAATTAAATGAGGACTTAAAGAGTTGTGTATAGAGCAGATGGTAAAAGTGTAGCAAGTGGAATCAGGGATCCAATGCATTTGTGCCATGTGGATAAGTGAGTGTGTGCATGTTGAGGATTTGAAAGGAAGAGAGAGGGAAGAGACATAATTCTTCCTTTCTTGTCTGTCCCGTTTCTCCCTCTTACTTCTCTTCATTTCTTCAGCTGCTCTCTAGTTTTTGCTTGTATTAATTCCTCCAAGTTTGAGTTATGTTTTAAGAGTTTAAGAGCTGAGTTTCCAAGGTAAGTTATTGTATTTGGGTTCTTCATCTTTATCTTCTTCTGGGTTTATATTTAGTTGTTCAGCAGTTTTGCATGGGTTTATTTGGTTATTTTATGCAAGTGATTGAAGAGAGAAAGAAGGACAAAGGGAAAGAAAAGATTGGATTTTGAAGTAGAAGGAGTTTTGGCATCCGGTTTGGGAGTTTATTTGGAATGTTTTGTCACACCCCAAAGTGGCCCTAGAAGAATTACGGAGTTTTATTCGGAAAAAGTAAGTGTTGTGTGCGAGAGTTCTGTCGCGACCGCGACAAGTGTCGCGAGCGCGACAGAACCCTCTCGCGAGATGGTTGCACAAGTGGGATTTAAGAGACCGTGAGATGTGTCTTGGACACATGGCACCGTAGGAGAGTGACACGTGGCGGCGTAGGAGCATGACAAGTGTCATCATAGAAGAGTGACAAGTGGCGGCATATGAGAGTGACATGTGGCATGATAGGGTGTTGACACATGGCAACTTGAGAGGGTGACACTTGGCTTGGCTTAGCTTGGCTTGGCTTGGCTTGATTTGGCTTGGCTTAGCTTGGCTTGGCTTGGCTTGGGATAGGGATGGATTAAATGAGATGGTTGGCTTTTAATGTGGTTAGTGGGTAATTAATTTATTAATTCCTTTAGTTGACCGGCCACTTTCCCTACTCCCATTTCAATTCCTTCATTTGGCTTTCTATTCTCCTTTTGTCTTCTTTGTTTTGGGGTTTGGCCGTGCTCCATTCCTTGTCTTGTATTTGGGTGCTATTAAGTGGATCATTTGAATGGTTTGATGAGTAAGAGTGGGATTTGACTTGGTCCTTGAGAAGAGGTAAGTAGTGCTATTATGATAGCATTAGTCTTCTTCTTCTACTTGGTTTCTATTTTTGATTTAAAGTAAAAAGAAAAGTAACCCCAAGTGTTTTTGTGTGTGGTTTTGGGTAAGTTGGAGGCAAGAGAATCGATAAAGGAAAAGAGAAGATCGGAACGAGTAGAGAGCTGTGATCGAGTTCCTAGAGGTAGGGATCGAGTGTAACTGTGTTAATTTTGCATGTGTTTATATGAGAGATGCTTGATGAGCTTTAATTAGCTCAAGATGTTCATTTTGATTGCTTGCAGTGCTTATGACATGTGTATATATGTTTATAAGCATGTAACTTGATCATTTGAGTGTTTGTGTTGATAATAGAGTTTGATGTTGCGAAATTCTGCTTATTTGTCATCGGACCCCGGTGTATTGTATTTGTCATAAGTAGAGTTATAGAACTCCAATTGCGTTGATTCTAATTGCATCTGAAAGATAATAGTTTTATCTAAAAATGTCTAAGAGAGTGCTGGATCTAATTCTGGCTCTAGTTATCCTGAAAAGTAATTAGAACGTAGGTGACCCTGTTCTGGCGGGTTCACTGGAACAGCATAGATTGTTTGAATCATATTTAGAGTTATAGATGTCCAAATGACCTGAAAATTGTCCCATTTGAAAGATAAAATCCTAGAGAACAATTGTTAAGAAGAACACTTTGTCTAAAAATGACGTTTAGAGGTCGGTTTAGATGATACAAGATCAGGGTAAAAAGCAGTCTCATGAGGCTCCTGAGGCGAGCCTCTGTCGCGAGCGCGACAGTGGTCGCGACCTCGCGACAGAACATCACAAATTAGGCACTTTTTCTTCATTTTGAGCCCATAGTTGGCATGGGTAAACCCCTTGCCTTTCCCCTTAACGTTTTATACATGATTAGGGCTCCTAAATGATTACAAACTAGTTGTTAATGGAAAAATGCATTTGAGTATGATTAAAGTTAGTAATTTAACTAATAAAGTAACAATGTATAGTTGAAGGAAGTATAGTAAATGACATGATAAAGGTGTATGAACTTAGAAATGGTTATATAATGCATTTGGTATAGAGTATAGAGCCTTTTTGTAATCTATCTTCTGTCGCGAGCGCGACCTCTTGTCGCGATCGCGACAATGAACTTGACTTCTGGCGCGAGCGCGACCTCTTGTCGCGACAATGAACTTGACTTCTGGCGCGAGCGCGACCTCTTGTCGCGACAATGAACTTGACTTCTGGCGCGAGCGCGACCTCTTGTCGCGACAATGAACTTAGCTTCTGTCGCGAGCGCGACTTCTGTCGCGATCGCGACAGTGAACCTCTTCGCATCTTGTTTTATTTGTTTTGAAGAGAGTGTTTTCTTCTATCTTGCTTTGCATGATTTATATGTTCATGAAATGAATTTAAATGTTACATGCTTTTAATTGTTGAACAAGATTGTATATGAATTACATGCCTCTGAATTTGATAAATGCACTTGAACTTTAGTTGATGAGTTGATGTCTGTGTATAGTGTGTGAGTTGGTATTGAGCCTGATTACCGTTATAGTGGATAGATAAGCATGCTTATAAAGGGATTAGAGAGTGCAGCTGCCTATGTTCCGCCCCGTTTGGGCGAAGCGGGTCGACCTCTGAGAACGGTCATTAATAGAGACAGATGAAAATGTTTTGTGACTTCGGTCCATCGAAAATGTTTTTTTTTTTTTAGAGCGTCCCGTATCCACCGTGAGAGGAACTCAGGCTTGTTTTGTTAAATGTTGTGCAGTGAATTTGAGATGAATACAGTGTTGCTTCAAATGAAGCCATAGTACATGAAAGTAATGTTTAAGTACATTACAGTGCTGTATAAAAGTACATGATTACATGAGTGTATTGACATGAATGTGGTTACATGATAGCGTATATTTGAATAAATGATATGTACAAGTTGTAGTGTACATGAATAAGTAAAAGAGTACATGATATATGCACGTGAGTTCAGAGTAGTTGATCTTTGAGCATGCAACCTATATATGTATAAAATTTATATGCATGAGCTAGTTGATTTTGTGACATGAAATGTGTACTTTATGTGTGACTTCGTAAAGAAGTCCTTTGCATTGTTTTCATCCCCACTAAGCGTTATCGCTTAGCACGGATGTTTATTTCCGTGTAGGTTTACAGGTTCGGAACAGTGAGCGAGCATCTGCAGGTCAAGGCCACTAGGAGTTTTTGCTATACCTTTTTGTATAAAAAAGAGTTAGAGTTTTACATTTTGAGTAACATCATTATGTAATATAAGTAGAAGAATCACATGTAAATGTATATGTAAAGTTAAATGAAAACAGAGTGTAATATGAACATGTAAGTGTATATGTAGATAATATGAAATGCAAGTGGGCCCTAGTGTAGTATTTAATTACTTTAAATGGATGGGTTTATGTTATCGCTTCCGCTAATGCATGTACATGTATACGTAAGTGTCCGCGTAGCGCCCCGATATTCCTCACCGGGGGTATGGGGGTGTTACATGTTTTGTCCATCTCATTTTGGATCCTGTTTTTGAGTTAAATGTTAATATTATTTGTGTATTTATGGTATATGAAAAGGCATGAGTAAAATAGCTTTGTGTAAATGAATATTGATAGATGATATAATTGAGATATTTAATTGACTTGTGTTGAAATTGCTGATTGAATGATTATTGAGCTTACAATTTGAGAATATACCCTAGTTTAGGGAGAATTCTTTTTATGTCTTACCAGATCTCTGTGTATTATTTTGATCATAGCTAGAGCTTGAAACCTCCAATTTGAATATTGGTTGAGCCATTTGAACCATGACTAACGTACCTTTAAAAGTCTAAGAGTGACCATAAATTAATTCTGTAATTAAGAGGCTTAAAAATGGCAACAACCGGACGTGTCTCTACCCAGGTTGGCTCATTGAAACAGTCCGTAGTGTTTGATTCATATCTATTGATTTCAGAGTGCAAAAGACCTGACACTTGTTCCATCGGAAACATAACATCCTAGGGAATAATTGTTAAGAAGGACACTTTGTCTAAAAATGAGGTCTAGAGGTACTTTTAGGCGATACAAATTTTGAGTGAAATGCAGTCTTGTAAAGCTCCTATGGGGAGCTACTGTCGCGAGCGCGACACAGTCATGACATCGGGATAGAACAACTCACATAAGGAGTTTTCTACTTCATTTTGAGCTAATGGTTGGTATGGATTAATTCCCTACCTTTCCCCTCAACATATTTGTATACTTTTATGTGTTTTCTTTCTAGAATTGACCCCGTAATATGCCGGAGTATCCTAAGGTCTATCCTTTGCATGGTGAATCATGTATACCAATACGTATGTATATGTATGAGCTATGGGTAACTTAAGCATGATTAACTATGTATGCAAATGCATACAAACATGTGTGTGCTAGTATGTAATAATATGTACATGTTAGTATACAATCATATATATATATATACAGTGTTGTATGTGAATGAGTTTAGGATGACATGTATGCATAAGTTATTTGATTTCATTGGTAGTATACACTACTATATGACAATGAGTTGTGTCTATATTTTTGTATTAAATTTTGAGCCTGATCAGTCATAGTTAGTGGATAAGATAAGCGCTTATCTAGGGTTGAGTAATATGTGTGAGTGTAGCTACCATATGCAGGGCCTGTTTGGGTATTTATTCGGCCCCGTTTGGGTCTTTGATTTGGCCCCGTTTGGGTCACATAAGATGTTTGAGACCCATGTCTCCATGCGCTTGGATACTGTGTCCTATCAGTATCAAATTCCCATATCTACTAGTTAATGAATATCAGGCTTATATGTTAATATGTGTTGTATATGAATACGATGATCAATGATATGTTATATGATAAATGTGTATGAATTAATAGTTGGCATTGCGATACGTACTTTAACCTATATGCTTGGGATGTGTTGTGTTTATAATAAACTATACGTAATAGAATGCTTATATCATGCTACTCCTTTGCATTTATAGTAATGTGAATTGTACATTGCATGGCTATGTATATAAAATATGATAGGTTATATTATAATACTTGAAGTTAAATATGATTCGATTAATTACTTGTTTTATATTATAAGAATACATATGAGGTATGAGTGATGATATTATGCCATGTTTATCAATAGTATCAATGTTTCATATGATTATAAATGGAATATTGCTTACATGTTTTATTACCATATGAGTCATGAGTTGTTATAGTAGTTGTTGTATATGCATGTTCTGTTTGTGTTGTTCCTCCCCACTAAGCGTTATCGCTTAGCACGGGCTCTTTTCCCGTGTAGGTGGCAAGTTCTTTTTGGAGTCAGACATATGCAGGTCGGCCACTAGAAGTCTGTAGTTGGAGTTATTTTGTCTTTCGCTGTATTTTTGTATATGGGAACTGATTTTGGAAAATGTAATTTTGTAAAGGATGATTTTGTATATGTATATGTTTAATGTTTACAAATCCCTTTTTGTAAAACTATATGATTATTTATATAAGGATTTGATATCTTTATAGTTATATGTAATTGTTTCTAGCATGCTTGAGTATGTAAATGTATTTGTGCATGTGGCGCTCCGGTATCCTTCCAACGGGGGTAATAGGGTGTTACATCTTAGCTACTGGGACAATATTGGCCAACCAGGTTGGGTACTGCACTTTAATTAAAAACTTGGCCTCAATTTGTTTATGAATCTCCTCTTTGACCTTATCCGCCCATTCTGGCCTGAGCCTCTTAAGTTTCTGCTTGACAGGTTTGTGATCTAGGTAAGTTGGGATGGCGTGTTCTGTGATTTCCTGATCTACCCTGGCATATCTACGTAGGTCCAAGCAAAGACTTTTTCATGTTTTCTTAAGATTCTCTCAAATTTTTCTCGCTCTTCAAGAGTTATGCTAGATGCTATCAAGATTTCTTTCGAGTTTTTCGAGGTTCCAAGATTGAATGGAGTTGCACCAGTTGAATCAATGTCAAATATGGATGCATTATGATCATAATTATGCATGTTGAAATCATCAGCAACATCACACAAGTAAGCGAGATTGTTCATTTCATTAATAGAACTATAAACGTCATTAACAACATTAAAGAGTTCAGGAATAAAAAGAAAATCTACACTATTCTCTTCCTCCTCTTCCGCCGTCAAGGCCCTCGTGCTAAGACCCAGTTTTAGGGCTCGAGGGATTGGTTCACGTCTTTTTGATCTTGGGCATCATGAGACATTATGGATGCCTCCTTCATAATAGAGCATTGTAACGGATCATCTAGCCTCATGACGCCTTTAGGCACCTTTGAGGTATTTTGGAGTCGCCACCCAATTTATAAGAAATTGAGAAAGGTCTCTAACCTCAGGGGTCTTAAACGAGAGAAGGTGTTCGGAACCTCACTCTTATTAATGACTTAAGTTAAGTTTATAGTTGAGATTTCAAGAAATTAAAATTCCATCTCTCCTTTCACACGATTATGCATTGAATTTAAAGCGCATTGCAAGTGTATTGGAAAGCAATAAATAAAGCGGTAAAAGAATAAATAAACTACAAATGAAAAGTTGGGACAGAACAATCCCCAAAATAAGAAAGCATAAAAGAATAAAATTTGCCCCAACTTTCTACTCTTTTTATTTTTCAATTTAAAAAAGAAAAATATCTATTTTTTTTCTCGAAAAAATCATCACTTCTATTTGTCTTTTGCCTGTGAATAGGTACCATTTTATCTTTGGGTAACTTTGGTCTGGGTTGACTCAGGACCCAACGTCTACAGTTACATGTATGTATCCATGTGTATTATGATAATTTAATGGATTTTATGGCATGAAATGGCAAATGATAGGAAATGGAATGTATAATCCATGATTTGGATGGAAAAAGAATGGAATAGTATGATGAAATTACATGAAAAGTATGTATGGTAACTTAATAATATGAAAAATGAAATTTTAATGCCCTATATAGTAATCTGGTAGTCAAGTCTAGTTCAGGATATGTTGGCTAGCCATAGGGACGTAAGACCGCGGGTGTGAGCATGACGTGTCACTTATTGTAGGCCAATGACGGTCCTACCTCATTGTATCAAAATATTTACAAGTCAAATAAAATATTTTGAAATGTATTTTAAGACAAGCATGATCCTTCGGGGTTCATCTGGTATGTTTATGAGCCTTTGGGGTTCACGTCTCGTTTATCCGGTGCATAGATTTCTGCCAGTTTTATAGAGGGGCATAATGGTAAAAATGAGCTTAAAATGATTAAAGTAACAGAAATGTTTGAATTGGCATACGTGATTGTAATGAATGATTATATAGTTAATCTTTGCATAATTTTATATTAATTGGATTTAAATGTATTTGTGTACTAATTGTGCTTATCGGAAGTCTAATGTGTTTATTGCATGCCATTTAATGAAATCAGGTGGTTATATTGTTAGTTAATGGTAAATTTATAATTAAATGAAATTTTGGGATCTTTATGGTAATATATTTCTAATATAATTAATTGATTGACTATATTGTAGTTTGCCTCTAGAGAGATTTATTGATTGATTATGTTATAATTTGCTTTTTATGATTTAGTTTAAAAGTAATGTGAATTGATATATGTAACATAATGATCAAATGCTTATAATGAGCCAGGATATTGTAAATATTTATGTTATTATGTTTTATGTATAATTGAATAAAAGTGACAAAAGTGATTGATAGTTAATGTTTGGTTTAATATGTTATTTGGTAGTGATTTATGGATTAAATAGTATTTCAGTATTATTTATATCCTTTAGGAGAACTAAATTATAATTGAATGCTAAGTAATGAATTCAGGTACTATGATGCTTATTAGTAGTATTTTTATAAATACATGCATTTAAATGACAATACGGAAATAAGTGTAGCTTAAGGACTAAACTGTAATTAAGGATTTTTTATGGGCTACATTGTAGGTTAACTTATGGTATGACTTATATTAGACTTTATGTTTAAATGTTTAAATGAGATATTATATTCTAATATATGTTATTATGTTTTATATGCATATTTTACTACTTGTATGCGTAAATTGTTTAATGAAATTTTTTAGAATTGTAACCAACACTGAGCATATTTAACCTCAGCATGTAGTGTTTTATGACTACATGTAGGTTGGTAAGCGATGTTTTGGAGTAAGTACGCCTCGCTTTTGGAAGCCAGTCGAGTGAAGATTTATTTTTTTTTTTGTATAGACATGTTCTGGTAGGATTTTAGAATCCTGTACATGTATGTTTTTTTATTTTAGTCTTGTAATGGCATGTATTTGAATACTCTATAGTATTGGTATAGTTAGATATAATGATGGATATTATTATTTTGGATATTAAGTTATAATTGTTGTGCCCTTGAGCTGGGCTATTTTATTGCTTGAATTGCAGGTTTTAGGGTAGCTAAGCTTTAGCCGTTATGCTGCCGGATTTTGACCAAACGGATAGTAAATAAGACAATTTTAAGTCAATGGGCAAGCTTTTAACAAGAGAAATAAAAGAGTATTTGTAATTGGTTATTTTAGTTAAATAAAGTAATATTTAACTATGTAAGCTTGGATTCATATATGCATGAGGCTAAGCAAGTTTAAAAAAAAAAATTTACTCTCATTTTTGAGCTACGATATAAGTATGTACTATTGTATTATTGGACTTTAGCACGTATGCAATGCGTACATATAGTATAAGTGTAGAGAGGGTGTTACAATTTTGTGGTATTAGAGCATAAGTTTAGTCGGTTCTAGATGACTTGTAGTTTAGAACTGTATCTGTATAGTTTTGTGTTGGCCAAAGCGGATGTCCTTATTTTCTGTATAAGTGACGAGAATAGAAGTCTTTTGAATAGGACAAGGTGTATAGTTAAAGTGTTAACCCTATAGATCTTGATATACCTGCTTCGAGATATTTTGTTTATATAAGATCTAAAGTGTGTATATCATATGAGTTACAAGAGATTCTGCTAAGAATTCTCTTCAACATAATATGGACTTTTGGAAGAAGTTTTAGTGAGAATTTTTAAGTTTTACCTATAAGTGGTCGTTTCTTGGGAGAGATGCCCCTCGAAATCATTTTCTGTCTCGATTCGTGTATGATGTGGCAGGAATAGTGTGTTAAACAAGGCATAAATGATTATACAATTGAGGATAGTGTGGAATATACATAGAGAATGTGATGACACTCTGTATGCCTATCAGCTATCTCCTTGGAATCATTTCAACATGAGCATGTTGAGACATGGGGGATGGGAAAAGTGCATCATTATTACATAAAATGTGCATCATTCTGCATATATGAAGCATCATACATTTATTCCATTTGTATCCCTCATTCATATGTGATAAGCATTTATGTTTGTGTTTCCTTTGGAGAGGGAACTGACAGGATGTACATCGAGTGTTTGGTGTTAAAAAGGGACTTAAGGTAAAGTGTTTGTTAATGAAAGTATAAGGTATGAAGAATCAAAGTTAAGTAGGAAAAACAAACTATTTTGGGAATTTATATAGGAAAGTGTGAGTAAGATTTCAAATGAAGAATAAGTAATATGAATGAAGAAAGTAACATGTATATCCTATAAATTTAAGGTGTTAAGGAATGGTGCAATAAGATGATATATGTAGAATGGTTTGAAAGTAAAGTGTATACGTTTGAGTTCTGAATAGTGAATAAGATAGTAATTGTTATGGTTATTTTAATTGATCTAGAAATAAGTTAGATAAAAAGAGAGTTAAGTGTGATGTGATGAAATGGCTATGAAAAGTGAAGGTGATTTAAGAAAAGAAATTGTATTGATTTGGTAAAATTATTTTGTTAGGAGCAAAATATGATTATAAACCAAAAATGTTTTATGAATCCTATGGTTATTAGGATTAAGAAAATCTATTTGAAATACTACTAAATTGAAGTATTCAGACGCTAAGAGTTTTGAAGTCGACAAAAGCGAAAAACAGAAAAAAGAAAGTTCAAAGAGATATTAAAATGGTATGTAATTATGCTAGGAGTTAGGAATTAATAAGGTTTATATGATCGGATTTCTGAATAGTGATAAGGAAAACAATTGTTATGATGATTATGATTGACTTGGAACTAGCTTAATGGAAGGAAATTTATATATGGGACTTGATTAAATTGGTTTTCATAAGTTTGTGCATAACAGTGGATAAGAAATGTGTTATGAATTTTATGCTTATTTTGATCAAAAGAAATTGTTTGAGGCAATAACAAATTAAAGTATTCTAAAGCTAAGAGATTTAAAGTATGTTAAGAATGAAGTGAATGTAAAGAAATACAATAAGGAATAAGATAAAATTATAGTAAATGAAGATTGAAAAGTATAGGACAAATAAGTGTACCGAAACGAGTAGAGTGTATATGTTAAGAGTATACAATGTCAGTGTTATATGATTATATAGAAGTAATACGTATGAATAGTAATGATATAGAGGATAGTACATAGACTATTTGATTTAAGTGAATTTCAAGGACCAAATTTTTTAAGGAGGGGAGAATTGTAATGGCCTCATTACCGGGTTAGCCGGAAATAAGTTTTCCCGATATTGAATAGTGATACCAGGGTAAATAGTACCTACCGGAGTCGAAAAACATTTTATTTGATTATTGGAAAGTATAAGTTATAATGAGTTTGACCTTAAAATTTGGAGTGAAATCGATGTCAAGCATGGTCTCAAAAGTCGAAAATAAGAAAAAGTCACGGATTCGGTATGAATAGTAACTAGTTTGACTGAGTGCTTGATCGGACCATAGAGGATGCTACAGACATTAGAAAAATAATCTAAAAATATGGACACACTCGTATGAATGAGTAAAATCATATAGTAATGAAAAATTAATTTTTGCCGACACTGAAAAATTGGGTTATTGGACTAATAAATAATTACCGGACCAGGAAATAATTTTTGATTGAGCCCAAAATATTATTGGAGTCTAATTAATATGTGTTAAGAATCATGGAGCCATTTTTATGACGAATTAAGTTTAGAAAGTAAGGAAAAATAAATGATTTCGGTTTAAATAGTACTCAGTTGACCGAAAGTTTGAACAAAACTTTAAAAATAGCAAATGATATCCAAAATTGATGAAAATTTCCAGATTGGCTGTAGATGATATGCAGGAATTTTTGGTAGTAAAAGTAGATTTTTCGAGGACATTGAAAATTTACTGATCGGACTGGTTTGAGTGAAGCGGATCTAAAACGGACTCTGATTGAGGTGAAATTTGGTGTACAGCCTAGTTTTTATATGATATGAATTAGGAAAGTAATTTTGGGAGAATTTAAGCATGTTAAAAGAGAAAATTAATTTATGTTTGCAAATTGGGTCGTAAAAGTGGTTTGACTTTGTATTGGTTGGTCCAACTTGGTTGAACCTTAAACCAACCCAAAACCTTGGTACAAAAGCTCAAAATTCTATTCTTGTTTAGTAGCCTCATGATTCTCTCTCTTCTCTCTCAAAAATGCGACTTTCTTTTTTTCTTTTTCCCTTTGATTTCTTCCAATTTCTTCCATCTTCCTTCAATCCAAGTTTAGTTAATGTTTTTAGCTCCCTAAGAAGATGATTTCAACCATTAATTTTTGAATTTGGTGAATATTTGAGGGAAATCAAAAAATTATAGGATTTGGGCATTTTCAAGGTAAATTTTAAATTAATGGATTTAATTGGTTCCAATTAATGGTTCTAATTGTTAGATTAGGTTGTTATTAGTTGGATTATATGGTTTAATTGGATTATTGAGGCACATTTTTCTTGGGTCTTGCTCTTGAAGAATTCTGCTATGGATGTTGATTGAGGAAAGTGAAGGTTCTTCTTGAGCTAAGGTGAAAAGAAATGATATTTAATGGAGGACAAAGAGTCTAAATGTATGTGGTTACAAATTCTTTAGATTTTCATTGAATTTATTTGAATTTAGGGTAATGAAAATTGGGATATTTGATGAATTGTGCATGAATAATTGAAATTGATGGTAGAAACCTACTTAGGGGTGTTTAAATTGAGGATTTGAATAATTAAATTTAAAGAGAAAAATTCTGCCCAGAAGTTCAGATTGACCCCCGTGGAATTTTTTTATTATAATTTGAGTTTATGAACTCCAAATTTAATGATTCTAATTGGGTTATAACCGTAACTTCTGTGCCTATAAGTGTTATAGAAATAGCTATAGTGTAATTATTCCTCTAAGGTCCTCAAAAACACCAATAACTGTAGCCTTTTATTTTTTTGGCGGGTCAATGGAGCAATAGGTGCTTCTTAGGCCATAACTCCTTGATTGCAGGTCCAAATGACTTGAAATTTTTCCAGTAGAAAGTTAAGGTCTTGAGGGTAAATTTTTAAAGAATATCATTTTGTCTAAAAATGGTGTTTGCATATTGGTTTCAGTGATGCAAGTTAAGATTAAGGGTCTTTTTTTCCTAAACCCTGTTTTAACTAAAGTGTGCATTTTCTTTCCTAATCAAACCTGAACCTCAATTGGTGTTTTACTTATAATTGAATGCGTATAATTGCTAATTAAGTGATAATATAATTTAATAGATGTTTAAATGCTGGAAAATAAATTTTGAAGAAAAATTTTGTAGATGGCTAAAATTGAATTTTTTATTGTCTTAATGAATAATGTGGTTATTTGTGAGTTGTAAGCCATTATATGTTTACAGGTATGATTTTAAGTGTATTTTGATTTAATTGATTTTGTTTGAATTTATTTAAGAATTTTGTAATGAAATAATGTATTATGTACATTTTGACATAATTGATGTTAAGGTGAGATTTTTGTATATTGATACTAAAAATTGGATAATTAGTTAAATAAAAATTTATTTTAATTAAATTGAATAATTTATGGTGAATTATACTATTATGGAAATTGTAGATTTTACTTGACTTAAAATAAAAAGAGAAAACATTGGTAATGATGATTTGGATGATTAAAATAAAATGATAAAACATGGTAATGATGATTTGGATGATTAAAATGAAATGATAAAACATGGGTAATGATGATATGATGTTACCATTCATGTGTTTCCATGGTATGTGATGATGTTTATGCCTTTTTAATGATGTATACATGATGTTTGACATGAGATCTAAGTAATTGGATGTGTAAGAGAAAGAAAAATAATCATAATGGTCAAAAATTACAACTTATAAAAAATTCATGTACATAAAAATATGAATAAATGCAAAATTTTTTCTCAAAATATTGAAATCGGTGCAAATTTTTTATCTAAATTTAATTTTTTAAATTTGTTAAAATATTAAAAATTGTACATATTTATTTTTACGGAGTGAAATATGGACATTTTTATTATGGCTAATATGAAAATGTGGTTTGTTTTTATCTCAAATTATTGAAATGGTCTATATTTGCCACTCAAAGTATTGAATAAGAGCAAATTTGTACCATTTTAATATCTTGAGAGACTTTTTTTTTTAAAAAAAAATTCAAAGCAAACATGTACTATTTTTAATAATTTGAGGGAAAATTTAGACTTATCACTAAATAATAAGAAATTCATTTAAATATTTTATGGGGGTCAACTTCAAAAAAGTTAAACTGATATAGTGATTTTTAATTTTTTTCATTATTAAATGGGGTCATTTTAAAAAAATTAAAATTATAAGAGTAATTTTTAAATTTTTTATACTTGAGTGGGGTCAATTGACCCCACTCACTATATGGTAGCTACGCCCCTGATAATGGATGTTGATTACATAGGCTGAATGGTATAGGTATGTAAAAGACATGATTTTGATGTGTTTTGATATGAAATAATGTAATGGCTATCTTATGTGACATGTAAATCACCTAAATAAATGTTAAAGGTGATGAAAAGAATTAATGATGGAAAATTGATGTCATGGCCAAATACATTACATGTATGTATCCATGTGTATTATGATGATTTAATGGATTTTATGGCATGAAACGGCAAATGATTGGAAATAGAATGTATAATCCATGATTTGGATGGAAAAAGAATGGAATAGTGTGATGAAATTACATGAAAAGTATGTATGGTAAATTAAAGATGTGAAAAATGAAATTCTGATGCCCTATGTAGTAATCTAGTAGTCAAGTTTAGTTTAGGATATGTTGGCTAGCCATAGGGACATAAGACCGTGGGTGTGAGCATGACATCTCAATTATTATAGGCCAATGACGGTCCTACCTCATTATATCGAAATGTTTAAAGTCATAAAATATCTTGGAATGTATTTTAAGACAAGGGTGATCCTTCGGGGTTCCTCTGGTATGTTTGTGAGCCTTTGGGATTCACGTCTTGTTTGTCCAGTGCATAGATTTCTGCCAGTTTCGTACATGGGCATAATGGTAAAAATGAGCCTAAAATGATTAATGTGACAGAAATGTTTTAAATGGCATACGTGATTGTAATCAATGATTATATAGTTAATCTTTGGATTATTTTATATTAATTGGATCTAAATGTATTTGTGTATTAATTGTGCTTATCGGAAGTCTAATGTGCTTATTGCATGTCATTTAATGAAATCAGGTTGTTATATTGTTAGTTAATGGTAAATTTGTAATTAAATGAAATTTTGGTATCTTTATGGTAATATATTTCTAATATAATTAATTGATTGACTATATTGCAATTTGCCTCTAGAGAGATTTATTGATTGATTATGTTTTAATTTGCTTTTTATGATTTAGTTTATAAGTAATGTGAATTGATATATGTAACATAATGATCAAACGCTTATAATGAGCCAGGATATTGTAAATATTTATGTTATTATGTTTTTATGGATAATTGAATAAAAGTGATAAAAGTGATTGATAGTTAATGTTTGGTTTAATAAGTTATTTGGTAGTGATTTATGGATCAAATAGTATTTTAGTATTATTTATATCCTTTAGGAGGACTAAATTGTAATTGCATGCTAAGTAATGAATTCAGGTACTATGATGCTTATTAGTAGTATTTTTGTAAATACTTGCATTTGAATGACAATACGAAAATAAGTGTTGTAACACCCCAAAACCGCCCTAGTAGTTTGAGCCTGTCTGAGTCTTTTTTTGCCTGTAAATGTTTATATGTGTGTATGTACTTGTGTACAGTGTGGGGTGATGTTAGTGAGGTTGAGAAGAGGAGTGGAGTTAGTGTGTGCTTAAAGATAGGGAAGTAGGGTGTGAATAAGTGAGGATAGTTGTGTGTCTATGAGAGTATGGAAGTAGGGTATGCTTGTGGGATCACTTTCCTATGGGAGAGTGACACTTGGCTTAAAGATTAGGATGATTTAATGGGTGTAGGAAAGAGAGGACAGCTGTAAACCACTTTGCTTCTTCTTCCTCTTCCCGTTGCCTTCCTCTCCCTCACGCCATTTTCATCTTCTTTTTCCTTTTCTTTTTCTTTCCTTCTCCTTCCTTGCGTATCTCTGCTCTTCCCTCCTTCCTTGGGTGATTGTTATAGCTGGGTTTGTGTCTCTTTAATTCAATGGTGAGTTATTGAGAGTTGTATCTTGCGTTTTTCTTTCCCTCTTCTCTAGGTTTAATTTTCAATTATGTGGTATCTTAGAATTAAACCTGGTTGTGTTTGATTTGTGGTTCAGAGGAGCTTCCTAGATCATCTAAAGGGAAAGAAAAAGCTAGTGGAAGCAGAGCTCACGACTAGGAGCAAAGGAGATCAGGTTTGGGAACGTTTGTATGATTTGTGCATTTTACTTGGTATTGATGACTGTTAGTGTTATTGTGAAATTGATGAACAATATTAAGTGGATTTGTTTGTGTATGATGTGAATATTGTTGATTCGAAGTGAGTTGTTTCAAGTGTGAAGCATTGAGTTTAAGATTGTTGCAAGAAATTCATTTAGGAAGAAATATTGCTTTCGAGAAATTTTAAGTTTGATCTTGTAATTATTTGATTTGAGCATGTTAATTGACTTGTATATTATGATATAAGTGAGAAAGAATGGATGAAGTGCTGGGTTGTGTTTTCGGATGTGGTTTAGAGTTGTTTTGCTGGAAATTGTCGCAACAGGGCATGGGTCACGGTGGCAACCGATTTGGTTACCACCGAGGTCTGTCAAGGTTGCATTCTGTCCAGAATTTTTGGTATGTCACGGTGGCAATGAATGTGGTTACCACCATGACCTACCTCAGATTTGTATTCTGTCCAGGATTTTGGTATGTCACGGTGGCAATGAATGTGGTTACCACCGTGACCTACCTCAGTTTTGCATTCTATTTTGAGGGTTTTGATATGTCACGGTGGCAATGAACTTGGTTACCACCGTGACCTCCCTCAACATTGCATTATGTTTTGAGGGTTTTGATATGTCACGATGGCAATGAACTTGGTTACCACCGTGACCTCCCTCAACATTGCATTCTGTCCGGGGTTTTGGTGCGTCACGGTGGCAATGAATTTGGTTACCACTGTGACATACCTCAGGTTTGCATTCTGTTTTGGGGCTTTGATATGTCACGGTGGCAATGAATTTGGTTACCACCGTGACCTATCCTATTTTTGTAATGAATGTTCATTTGTTAATATAAGATCTAAGTGTGAAATTAATGATTATGCGTATTCAGTAACATTGAATTAACGCCTCGTTTTGATAAAGTTTACAGTGTTTCTGAATAGTGGATGATTTCTGTTTGAATTCGATGATAGATTTAATTTGGATGATCGTAGCCTGCAAACCAAATAAGTGGATAGTTAGGCATGCCTAATAGAGTTATGTGTAGCTGCAGCCATGTGTACGATTTGGACCCTGATCAGGTCCCCTGAATGGATCCTAGTGATCTTCCTGTTGAATCTTACCAAAGATTCTATGTGAAAATATTGTGGAACAAGAATGAAAAGAATGCCTTGATGCCCTCGGGCGTCTAGGTGATGTGATTTGATGTTGATGCCTCCGGGTATCTATGTGTACTCGTTATCCACGGTTTTGCTCGAGCAGGTTATTTTCTGTTTCCATGTATGAAGTCTGAATGATGATATGTTGAAAAAAACGTCTTATGGTATATGAACGATGTTGATTATTTAGATTTGTTTTGTGTGATACTAACTTATGAGTGTGCCATCAGCATATGCTTTGCCTGTTAATGTCACTGTGAGTGGCGGTTATGCATTTTTGTGTTCCCCACTAAGCGATTTCGCTTAGCACGGGTGTTTTATCCGTGTAGGTGTGGAAGGTTTTGGTAAGCTCAGTCAGGGCGTACTGCATCGGGAAGGCCTTCGCAATTAGGAATCGAAGTTTTGTAGTATAGGTTTTCCTGTCTTTTGTATCAGATATAATATTTTGTGTGCCCTTTTGGAACAATATTTTCGAGCCTTTGTATATGTAATCTTTTCTAATATGTACAGATTTTGTCTATGTATATAAATGGAAAGAAAAATTTTATTCTGTTCAGTATCGCTGTGTGTCTCTTCTAAGAAGTTTTAATTTGTCTCGTTATTATGTATTTCTCTGTATTATTGCTGTGATCTTCGTTTTGGAATGTGACACTCCTATCTCTCGGGACCCTTCCCCCTCTTTCGAGGCAGAAGTCTCCATGGTATAGGTAGGGGTGTGACATTTGGTGGTATCAGAGCTTGTTGGTTTAGATGTTTCTGGGTCTAAGTGTGTTAGTGAGTCTGTTAGAGTTGCGTTGGCCTGATGCGCCCTATGTCTATGTTTTGTAGCGTGATGGAGTCTTCGCATGAGACGCCGGAGGGTTCGGCTGGGAGTGTGAAACCTCCCGAGCGAGATCCATCAGTTGGGGGTCAGGCTCAACCTCCTAGAGGGCAACCTGAAGTGCCTATGGTTCCATTAGAGGCGATGCTTAAGGTCTCACAAGACATGGCTAGAATGTTTGAAAGAGTGACGGCACCGGTAGCACCTATTGAGAAATTGAGGAAACATGGAGCGGAGGATTTCTTTGGTACGGGTATGGACGAGTCCGATAAAGCAAAAATGTGGATTGAAAGGACGAAAAGGGTGTTAAGGGAGATTAAGTGCCCACCTGATCAAGAAGTGCAGTGTGCGGTGTCCTTGTTACAAGGCTTTGCTTATGATTGGTGGAGGTTAGTGACCAGTCAACCTCAGATCCCTGAACTTATAACCTGAGAGTTCTTTGAGAATGAGTTCCAGAGTCGGTTTGTGACTAAGGCATATACGGATGCCAAGTGGGCGCAGTTTCTAAGTCTTAAGCAAATGACGATTTCAGTGGCTGAGTATGAGAATGAGTTTAATAAGCTTAGCAAGTATGCACCGCCAAGGGTTCTTACTGATGAGTTCAAATGTCAGCACTTTGAATTAGGCTTGAATGAGTCCTTGAAGGTGATGTTAGTTTCTCTGATGTCAGCCCCAAATGTTAGGTACTATCAGTTGGTTCAAGCAGACTTCAGGGCTGAGCGTTCAGAGAACATCATGAGAGAGAAAGCTCAGAGGAAAAAGTCTGCTAGGGGTGGATCTTCTTCTGGAAAGAGACCAAGGGAGTCACAAGGAAACGTTGTTGATGAGTCTGCTGCTAGTCCGGCCTCTAGAGGGAGAAAATAGGGTTCTTCTAGGGGATCGGGCGCTGGTAGAGGTGACGGTATTCCTCGATGTGGCCATTGTAATAAGCTACATTGGGGCGAGTGTCGGTGGTTAACAGGAAGTTACTTCAGATGTGGCTCCTCGGACCACTTCCTTGCTAATTATCTGAGTCGGTATGAGAATCCTTCGGGACAACAAGAAGTTAGTCGAGCTGGGTCCAACATACCCCAAGGCAGCCGTAATAGAGGTAGAGGAAGGGGTCGTGGTGGACGGCCTCGTGATAGAGAGCCCTCAGAAACAGTGGATCGTCTTATGCCGGTAACTGGGAGGGCTTATGCCATGAAGGCCCGAGAGGAACAGAATGCTCCAAAAGTGATTGCCGGTAAGTTCTCTTTATTAGACTCTGAAGTTTATGTTTTGATTGACCCGGGTTCTACCCATTCTTATGTATGCTCTGGTAAGATATGGGACGGTTTGGGGAGTAAGGAGAAGTTAGGATATGAGATTTGTGTATCCAGTCCGTTGGAACAAAGTGTTATGGTAAATCAGGTATGTCGGGCGTGTCCTTTAAAGATTCAGGGTATAGAGTTCGCTGTGGATTTAATTTATCTGCCGTTCCATGAGTTTGATGTTATCTTGGGTATGGATTGGTTGGGTAAGTATCGAGCTGTTGTGGATTGTCATAGAAAAGTGATGGTTCTGAACGGTAGGGATCAGTTGCCTGTGATTGTAAAGGGTATTGGGAGCAGTTCTTTGCATAATGTGATTTCGGCAATTAAAGCAAGAAGGTTTATTAGAAAGGGATGTGAAGCATTTTTAGCATTGGTATTAGATTCTCGGAGAGGACAAGTGCAAATTCTGGACATTCCTGTGGTCAGAGATTTTGTTGATGTTTTTCTGGAAGAACTACCGGGATTACCTCCCGAGAGAGAGGTTGAACTGTCAGTAGAGATTGTACTGGGGACAGCTCCAATTTCTAAGGCTCCTTACCGGATGGCTCCGGTGGAATTGAAAGAATTGAAAAGCCAGTTACAGGAGTTGTTGGACAAAGGGGTTATTCGGCCTAGTGTGTCACCGTGGGGTGCACCAGTGTTGTTTGTTAAGAAAAAAGATGGAACGTTACGGATGTGTATTGATTATAGACAGATTAATAAGGTGACTGTAAAGAACAAGTATCCCCTACCAAGGATTGAGGATCTCTTTGATCAGTTGGGAGGAGCTGGAGTGTTTTCCAAGATAGATCTGAGATCGGGTTATTATCAGTTGAGGGTAAAAGAGATGGATGTGGCAAAGACAGCTTTCTGGACGCGTTATGGACATTATGAATTTTTAGTGATGCCTTTTGGATTGACTAACGCGCCTACAGCCTTTATGGATTTGATGAATAGAGTTTTTCGACCGTATTTGGATAAGTTTGTTGTAGTGTTCATCGATGATATTTTGGTGTATTCAAGAAATAGAAAGGAATATGAGGAGCATCTTCGATTAGTGTTGCAAATGCTAAAAGATCATCAGCTTTATGCGAAGCTCAGCAAATGTGATTTTTTGTTGAAAGAAGTGGCTTTTCTTGGACATGTAGTTTCCAAAGAAGGTATACAAGTGGATCCGAGTAAGGTTGAGGCAATTGTTAATTGGATGCCTCCGAAGAGTGTGCCAGAGGTAAGAAGTTTTCTGGGTTTAGCAGGTTACTATCGACGTTTTGTTAAGGGATTTTCAGTGCTAGCCTCTCCTTTGACAAGGCTACTTTGAAAGGAAGTTAAATTTGTGTGGTGTGAAAAGTGTCAAGCTAGTTTTGATCAATTGAAAGATATGTTAGTTAAGGCTACTGTGCTTACACAGCCGGTTTCGGGTAAGGAATACATCATGTATAATGATGCTTTCGGGATTATTTTGGGTTGTGTCTTGATGCAAGAAGGTAGAGTTGTGGCCTATGCGTCGAGACAGTTGAAGCCTCATGAGCAGAACTATCCAACTCATGATCTGGAGTTAGCGGCGGTAGTATTTGCGCTTAAAGTGTGGCGACATTATTTGTATGGGCAAACATGCCGGATTTTTACTGACCATAAGAGTCTCAAGTATTTGTTAACACAAAAAGAACTAAACTTGAGACAGCGAAGATGGTTAGAACTGTTTAAAGATTATGATTGCATCATTGACTATCATCCGGGCAAGGCTAATGTAGTGGCAGATGCCCTCAGCAAGAAATCTATATATGCGTTACTTCTTAGCCGTGTTAAATGGAGATTTGATTCTGAAGGTGCTTTAGTTGCTCGACTTAGTGCTAAGCCAAGTTTGAGGCAAGAGATTGTGAAGGCACAGTTAGATGACCATGTGTTACAGCGGGTATGTCAAGCAGTGAAAGATGGCAATCAGTCTGAGTACCAGGTTGATGGTGATGGAGTACTTAAGCATGGAGACCGTTTATGTGTACCCAATGTGGGCGAGATAAGGAAAAAGCTACTACAAGAGGCTCATTCATCGGTCTTCACTATGCATCCGGGAGGTGACAAGATGTACCATAATCTGAAACAGTTTTATTGGTGGCCAGGTATGAAAAGGGACATAACAGAGTTTGTTTCAAGGTGTCTTACTTGTCAACAAGTGAAAATCGAGCATCAAGTACCATCGGGATTACTTCATCCCTTACCCATTCCACAATGGAAGTGGGATGATATCACGATGGATTTTCTGTCCGGTTTGCCAATGACGCAACGTAAGCATGATTCTGTGTGGGTTATAGTGGACCGGTTATCAAAGTCGGCGCATTTTCTGCCAGTTCGGTTGGATTACTCCATGGACAAGTTGGCGGAACTTTATGTGAATGAGATAGTCAGATTACACGGGATTCCGATATCCATTATATCCGATCGAGATCCCCATTTTACATCCAAGTTTTGGAAGGAACTCCAGGCAGCTTTAGGAACTCGGTTAAGCTTCAGTACTGCATTTCATCCGCAGACCAACGGTCAATCAGAAAGAGTTATCCAGGTTTTAGAAGATATGCTTCGGGGTTGTGCTTTAGAGTTCGCGGGAAGCTGGGACCGATATGTGCCTTTGGTGGAATTTGCATATAATAACAGTTACCAAGTGAGTATTGGTATGGCTCCTTATGAGGTTTTGTATGGGCGGAAATGCAGGACACCAGTGTGTTGGACTAAATTATCAGAAAAGGCTTTGATAGGTCCGGATATAGTAAGAGATACTGAAGAGAAAGTAAGGATTGTTCGGCAAAATCTGAAAGCAGCTAAAGATAGACAGCATTCTTATGCTAATCTGAAGCGCAGAGATATTCAGTATGAAGTGGGTGATAAGGTGTTCTTGAAAGTGTCTCCATGGCGAAAGGTTCTTCGCTTTGGAATGAAAGGCAAGTTAAGCCCGCGCTTTATTGGACCATATGAGATTTTAGGAAAAGTGGGTCCAGTAGCGTACCGGTTAGCTTTACCCATAGAATTAGCCAGATTGCATGGTGTCTTTCATGTGTCTATGCTTCGTCGTTATCGATCAGACCCTTCTCATGTGTTATCAGTGCAAGATATCCGGGTTCAGTCAGATCTTTCGTATGATGAAGAGCCAAAAAGGATCTTGGATAGAGAAGTCATACAGCTTTGGAATAAGCAGATACCGTTGGTTAAAGTCCTGTGGCAGTACCACGGTGTGGAGGAAGCTACGTGGGAACCGGAAGAAGTTATGAGATTATAGTATCCTCAGTTGTTCGGAGCAGGTAAGAATTTCGAGGACGAAATTCTGTTAAGTGGGGGAGTATTGTAACACCCCAAAACCACCCTAGTAGTTTGAGCCTGTCTGAGTCTGTTTTTGCCTGTCAATGTTTATATGTGTGTGCGTACTTGTGTACATGGTGATGCTTCATGCATGTTAATTTATGTAAGTGTGGGGTGATGTTAGTGAGGTTGAGAAGAGGAGTGGAGTTAGTGTGTGCTAAAAGATAGGGAAGTAGGGTGTGAATAAGTGAGGATAGTTGTGTGTCTATGAGAGTATGGAAGTAGGGTATGCTTGTGGGATCACTTTCCTATGGGAGAGTGACACTTGGCTTAAAGATTAGGATGATTTAATGGGTGTAGGAAAGAGAGGACAGATGTACACCACTTTGCTTCTTCTTCCTCTTCCCGTTGCCTTCCTCTCCCTCATGCCATTTTCATCTTCTTTTTCCTTTTCCTTTTCTTTCCTTCTCCTTCCTTGCGTATCTCTGCTCTTCCCCCCTTCCTTGGGTGATTGTTATAGCTGGGTTTGTGTCTCTTTAATTCAAGGGTGAGTTATTGAGAGTTGTGTCTTAGGTTGTTCTTTCCCTCTTCTCTAGGTTTAATTTTCAATTATGTGGTATCTTAGAATTAAACCTGGTTGTGTTTGATTTGTGGTTCAGAGGAGCTTCCTAGATCATCTAAAGGGAAAGAAAAAGCTAGTGGAAGCGGAGCTCACGACTAGGAGCAAAGGAGATCAGGTTTGGGAACGTTTGTATGATTTGTGCATTTTACTGGGTATTGATGACTGTTAGTGTTATTGTGAAATTAATGAACAATACTAAGTGGATTTGTTTGTGTATGATGTGAATATTGTTGATTTGAAGTGAGTTGTTTCAAGTGTGAAGCATTGAGTTTAAGATTGTCGCATGAAATTCATTTAGGAAGAAATATTGCTTTTGAGAAATTTTAAGTTTGATCTTGTAATTATTTGATTTGAGCATGTTAATTGACTTGTATATTAGGATATAAGTGAGAAAGAATGGATAAAGTGCTGGGTTGTGTTTTCGGATGTGGTTTAGAGTGGTTTTGCTGGAAATTGTCGTAACAGGGCATGGTTCATGGTGGCAACCGATTTGGTTACCACCGTGAGGTCTGTCAAGGTTGCATTCTCTCCAGAAGTTTTGGTATGTCACGGTGGCAATGAATGTGGTTACCACCGTGACCTACCTCAGATTTTTATTCTGTCCGGGATTTTTGTATGTCACCGTCGCAATGAATGTGGTTACCACCGTGACCTACCTCATTTTTGCATTTTGTTTTGAGGGTTTTGATATGTCACGGTGGCAATGAACTTGGTTACCACCGTGAACTCCCTCAACATTGCATTCTGTTTTGAGGGTTTTGATATGTCACGGTGGCAATGAACTTGATTACCACCGTAACCTCCCTCAACGTTGCATTTTGTCCGGGGATTTGGTATGTCACGGTGGCAATGAATGTGGTTACCACCGTTACATACCTCAGGTTTGCATTCTGTTTTGGGGCTTTGATATGTCACGGTGGCAATGAATTTTGTTACCACCGTGACCTATCCTGTTTTTGTAATGAATGTTCATTTGTTAATATAAGATCTAAGTGTGAAATTAATGATTATGCTTATTCAGTAACATTGAATTAACGCCTCGTTTTGATAAAGTTTACAGTGTTTCTGAATAGTGGATGATTTCTGTTTGAATTCGATGATAGATTTAATTTGGATGATCGTAGCCTGCAAACCAAATAAGTGGTTAGTTAGGCATGCCTAATAGAGTTATGTGTAGCTGCAGCCATGTGTACGATTTGGACCCTGATCAGGTCCCCTGAATGGATCCTAGTGATCTTCCTGTTGGATCTTACCAAAGATTCTATGTGAAAATATTGTGGAACAAGAATGAAAAGAATGCCTTGATGCCCTCGGCTAGGTGATGTGATTTGATGTTGATGCCTCCGGGTATCTATGTGTACTCGTTATCCACAGTTTTGCTCGAGCAGGTTATTTTGTGTTTCCATGTATGACGTCTGAATGATGATATGTTGAAATAAAGTTCTTATGGTATATGAACGATGTTGATTATTCAGATTTGTTTTGTGTGATACTAACTTATGAGTGTGCCATCAGCATATGCTTTGCCTGTTAACGTCACTGTGAGTGGCGGTTATGCATTTTTGTGTTCCCCACTAAGCGATTTCGCTTAGCACGAGTGTTTTATCCGTGCAGGTGTGGAAGGTTTTGGTAAGCTCAGTCAGGGCGCACCGCATCGAGAAGGCCTTCGCAATTAGGAATCGAAGTTTTGTAGTATAGGTTTTCCTGTCTTTTGTATTAGATATAATGTTTTGTGTGCCCTTTTTGAACAATATTTTCGAGCCTTTGTATATGTAATCTTTTGTAATATGTACAGATTTTGTCTATGTATATAAATGGAAAAAAAAAATTTATTCTGTTCAGTATCGCTGTGTGTCTCTTCTAAGAAGTTTTATTTTGTCTTGTTATTATGTATTTCTCTGTATTGTTGCTGTGATCTTCGTTTTGGAATGTGACACTCCTATCTATCGGGACCCTTCTCCCTCTTTCGGGGCAGAAGTCTCCATGGTATAGGTAGGCATGTGACAAGTGTAGCTTAAGGACTAAACTGTAATTAAGGATTTTTGATTTGTTACATTGTAGGTTAACTTATGGTATGACTTTTATTAGACTTTATGTTTAAATGTTTAAATGAGATATTATATTTTAATATATGTTATTATGCTTTATATGTATATTTTACTACTTGTATGCGTAAATTGTTTAATGAAAATTTTTATCAACACTGAGCGTATTTAAGCTCAGCATGTAGTGTTTTATGACTACATGTAGGTTGATAAACGATGTTTTGGAGTAAGTACGCCTCGCTTTTAGAAGCAAGCCGAGTGAAGATTATTTTTTTTGTGTAGACATGTTCTGGTAGGATTTTAAAATCCTGTACATGTATGTTTTTGGATTTTCGTCTTGTAATGGCATGTATGTGAATACTCTATATTATTGGTATAGTTAGATATAATGATGGATATTATTATTTTGGATATTAAGTTATAATTGTTGTGCCCTTGAGTTGGGCTGTGTTATTGCTTGAATTGCAGGTTTTAGGGTAGCTAAGTTTTAGTCGTTATGCTGCCAGATTTTGACCAAATGAATAGTAAGTAAGACAGTTTTAAGTCAATCGGCAAGCTTTTAGCATGACAAATAAAATAATATTTTTAATTTGTTATTTTAGTTAAATAAAGTAATATTTAACTATGTAAGCTTGGATTCATATATGCATTAGGCTAAGCAAGTTTAACAAAAAAAATTTACTCTCATCTTTGAGCTACGATAAAAGTATGTACTATTGTATTATTGGACTTTAGCACGTATGCAATATGTACATATAGTATAAGTGTAGAGAGGGTGTTACAGCTAGGACATCCTTGTCATATAAATACGAAAGAGGTAGAACTGGTAGATGGGTGAGCTAAGTTTAGTCGACTTGGTGTTGCTGGCATTGAAGTGTGTATTGGGCTTCCCAATGATAGCCCAATGTGTAGCCAAGTCACCAAAAATATGTACTTCTCCATCCACTATCAGTCCCAAATACCTAGCCCAGTCTGAAATCGATAAAAAATAAGGAGTATCCCTTACTCTGAACTGAATGGTGTTCACATCATCCTTAGATAACCTTGGAGAGTACTTAAAAGTACTAAGAAACTCCAATGTTATCTCAGGATGAGTTGGACCATTCAGACAAAAGAATTCCTCCCATCCAATGTTTCTACGCATAGATAACGCCCTCTCTTTAATTCTTAATTTAATGAGTGTCTTAATACTCATGAACCTACAAGAAACGATGATCTTTGCAGCTAGTTCGTCGAACAGTGGGCGTTGTACCGGAGTCAACCAATCAGGAGGCCAAATGGGCACTGATGGTTGTTCAACTTCTCTATTTCAGACCATGGTTCCTGAAAAGAAAGTATAAACTCATCAAAAACATCCTTAGCGTCATTAAGTACAAACCACATATATGACTAAATTGAAAGAATAATTACAAAACTCACCACAACTTCAAAACAGAAATTTGCAAAATAAATAAAATGTTCTAGCTAATGAAGATGAAAAATATGAAAAATTAAGTATAAAGCATAGATATAACAACTGAAGCACAAAAATGAATGCACAATTTAATCAAAATTGAAAGATTGCATAAGAGACAATTTAAAGAAATTAAAAATGCAAAGCACAAGGTGGAAAATGAAAAATAAGCACAAATAATTATAGTGTAAAGTGCATATGCCAAAAATAATGTAAATGCAATTTAATGGTAACTAAGAGATAGAAATGTAAAGTTTGCGAAATCAATGCTTCATTAATAGCCAAAATGTGTAGGGCAAAATTCAAAGTCACATGTAAATAAGATTTCAAAAATTTTGCATCCAACACAACTCATCCTAATCCCATTAATTCGGGAGCTAGCAAATATGCATTTGTCTCAACACAATCAAGCACAATTATCAATTGCATGTAAATTGAAAGTTAAAGAAAGTTAAAGCAACAACAAGTATAACACACAATAAAATACCAAGCATAATTTCAAGTAACTCAAAATTAATCTTGCAAGATCTCCCTATCCATGTTATTACAAATTTAGTGCAAATAGAGCATGCCATTTTCCTATCTGAATTCAAAATCCCATTTTCCATTATTCTCCCACTCAAATGACAAATTAAGGAACAAATGCAAGCTAGAAAGCTGAAAAATAAGTCCAAAACTCTGTCAAAATGGTAGCCTCAATACTTAGCAAGGAATAATATAAAAATTAAGCTCAAAAGAATGATAATTCCTAAACAAATTGCTCCATTAAGACTGGACAAACTTCTAGCACAGTAGCAATTTAAACCAGCTCCAAAAAAGCCACAAGTAAGAAATTTTCATGAAGTTTTAGCACAAAATTGATGCTAGCCAGTTCTAAAATAATCCTCACAGTTCACACCAACAACCTTGATAAGAATCAATGCACAAAAATGTTGTATAGAACAATTAAGAAGCATGAAGTTGACATGAACATTCACTGAGGCATTTAAGCAAACAGTTGGTGTGCATGAATAAAATTTGACATTTTAAGAACATACTCAATAATCCCATCCCTCACTTCTGTTTTACAATGCAAGAAATCACAAAATTCAAGCAACATAAGTCAGGCAAAATAATTTCTTAAGTTTATCACAATCTTGATGCAAAAGATGAGCAACGGTGAATATTAATAGAATTTCTAACTCATTGCAACACTTATATTTCTCAAAATTAAATTGCTAAACTGATAAACTTGAAAAATGGAGGATGAAAAAGAGAGCTCAATTTAATTTGTTCTAAATTTTGACTAAAGTCAGGAATTGTTGCAAAATTTGGGGAAAAATAGTATCGGGCATAAAAGAAAAGAAATATGGAAATAAGATGAAAAGATTTCGATTAAAGCTCTATAAAGATACATAAAATGAAAATTACCTGAAATGAGCTTGGGTTGCAAATGAAAATCGACGAACAAATTCAGAGAAATTTAAAAAATTGAAGAACCGAGGAGAATAGGGGAGAAACCAAAATATAGCAGCGCGATAAAAATTTGAAACAGCGTGTTTAAAGGAACTAGAATAAAAGCACATCTGTGCTTTTGAAAGAAGCACAACTATGTTTTATTCAGCGCTTCGTATCGGCGCTTTTTAAATGAAAGCACAATTGTGCTTTTTGAAAACACAGGTATGTTTTCACATTTGACCTGACACTACTACCCTGGATAACTATATGTCACGGTGACAACCAATTGGTTGTCACCGTTAGGTGCCAAATTTTGAATTCCAAATTAATCTCCATATTAATTTCCAAAACAATAAAACAAACCAAAACCAATTGAAACCAAAAATTAAAAGCCAACAAATTAAACATTAAAATACAAATTAACGTTCTAACTCACCAAAAATTTAAGATTTTTTTTAAAAAAAATAAAAATTCAAAAATAAACAACTAAAAATTAAAAGATAAAAGACAAAACAAAATTAAATGACAGAAAATTAAAGAGAAAGGGTTAGGAAAAAGTTCTGGTTTATTGAGTCCCAACTCGACTCATGTTACTCTCAGGGCGGATGAGCTTGTGAACCGAATAATGGTCTTTCTGGTTTTTGCTCCTCATTTTTCCCCCATTAGTAAGAGAAAATCATTGAAAGCCACCAAGGTGGGAAATTCCTTGTCTTTGATGAAGTATGACTCCACCTTGGATTCACTATAAATGAACTCCACCGGGCTCTTCTAGCCTAAATAAATCCTTCAAATGGACTGAATCCAGTGCTCCCATTTGAGAATTGCATAACGCTTGCTCCTTTGGTGTGATATCCTGCATAGAAAAATAGAAATCAGTTTCCAAACAAACATAAGATTCATCTTCAAAAATAATTGGCTTTTTCTCCTCATGCAACCCATCCTCAAAATCTTTTAAATTTCTTGTAACTATCATAGGTGTATGATTTAATTCGCCACCAACACTTTGACCACCCAAAGAGACAATTAAAAGCTCCAGCTTGGATTCCAAATTTTGGATCCCCAATTCTTGATTCCTCAATAGACCCTCTTGAATTTTAATTTTCTCCTCTTGATAATTAATTGTAGCCTTTCACTCCTCCTTTTTCACTTGGAATTATTTTTCCCAACTTGTTATATAGTAGAGTAGAACTTTGACTTTTGAAGAGTTAGACTCATGTGACTCCCATGGAGAGTAAACATCTTTAAAGGATGGTGAATAGGTGAGTGGTGAGGGTGTATGCAATTGTCATAACTCTTGCATCTCCTTCATCAAAACATTCATTTCAGCTCGTAAAAGGGCCAACTCATAGTCTTGGACATTATCCCCCATCATTTTGAAAATACCTCAAAATTTTCCTGCAAGGATAAACACCAAATTAAAATAAAGAAAAATAAAAATCTCAAACTAACTCAACTACAGATATGAAACAAACAACACTGTTTTCCTCAGTAACAGTGCCAAAAACTTGATCGGCGTTTAGCAATTGTACTGAATCGACAAGTAATATAGCGAGTGTAATTAAAGACCCACGAATATCGAACCCAAGGGAAAAGGGGTTGTCAAGTTAAATATCTATGGTTGAGTGAATTCGAGATATCCCCAATTTGTTCGATGAGAAATTCTAAGCTAAACAAGAAAATAAAATTATAAAATAACGATTAAATATAAAATTGTTCATCAAGAAATTACTCAAGGATGAATTAAATGCTTAGGAAATTCTATCCTCATAAATGTAATTTAAAATGGAAAAACAATACAAACATAAATTTTTGGACAACCCAACTAAACCTAAGCGTCCAATTTCGGAGCAAGCAATTCTAATCACAAAACGTCCCATTTCGGAGCAAGCCTCGTGATTACCATGAGCATGGGTCTAAAGTCCTGGGTAAAAATTAATTTCCTATTTCGGAGCCAATTAATCCAATACTCATCTATTCCTTACATTTCTGAACTTTATAAAACTAACATCTATAAATAAAGCGTCCCATTCCAGAGCAAGCAATACTAATAGATGCAGAAATATAAGAATAGAGCATATACAAATAACAATAATAATCCGATTTGAAATCAGTCATCATTCAGAATTAAATCAAAATCAAACCCAATAATCATCATAAATGCATAAAATATAACAGGAGATATAAAAGAAATCATGAAAATATTAATTAAACCAAAATATCCAATTACAAATTTGATTCAAGAATTCCTAAGCATAAATAACTACTCAAACATCAATAATAATATCATTTAGAAATTAAGGTTTAGAATACACCCTTGAATAGAGAGAAAGTAGATCTTGAAGCTCTCATTTTCAACCTTGAAGTTTTCTTGAATCCCAAAAATTAAAGAACTAAACTCAATTAATTTAAGCTAATTACAAATAAAAAGGAAATTAAAAATAAAATCTAGCCTAATAATAGTATTTAAAAATGAAAAAATAAAATCCTAAAAGAAAAATAAAAGACTGCTCTATCTAAATCTAAAACTAGCTCTCCTGAAAGATGAAACGGCGCTTTATTTAAAGTCTGCAGAAAAGCACAGCTATGCTTTGTAAAACACAGCTGTGTTCTTGAATAGTTTCTGCACTTAGGGTTGCATCGCGTGCACAACATTGGTGGAAAATGAGGCAACACAGCTCTGCTTTGGGTGAGAACTTGCGAAATGCTATCCTCCGTGCGTGCCTTTCACTGCATTACACAACTGTGTTTTGCGCGAAAACACAGTTGTGCCTTCGACTGACCTCACTAGCACGACATGCTGGATAACACAGTTGTGCTTTGAAGAAACACAACTGTGCTTCTTGGGTAGTTTTGCTCTCTGTGACGCGCGGCCGCCCCTCTGACCGCCCGCTGGAGGGCGATCGGGCAATTGAGGATCCGTTGGCAACTTGTAAAGATATTTACAAGTGCGTCTATTTTGGGCAACAAGGAGGTTTCATAGAGTCGCCACCCAATAGAACATTGGGAAAGTTTCTCTTGCCTCGGAGAGCCTAAGACTGCGCTTAGTATCCATTTTGGGCCAACCAGAGGGGTCTTGGAGGGTAAACCTCTCGCCCTAAGGAGCCTAGGATTAACGTCAAAGTCTCGTGACACAAGAAGTGTCTTGGAGGTCATAGTTCCAATGAGTGATCGGATAGACCTCTCGCCTCTTTGAGCCCAAAGACCAGAGCTGGGTTCGGGACTTCTCATCTATTTCTACCTCGATTATTTTATGATCAAATTTTAAATTTCATTAATTCGCTCTCTCTCTACACAATGCAATTGAATCAAAGCGCATTTAGTCACATTTGGAAAGCGGTAAATGAATGAGTAAAAAATGAAAGCGATAAATTATAATAACACAAGGAGTAGAATACAACTCCCTTTTATAAATATGCAATACATACACAAATCGGGACATTGCTTATTTTGAGGACTTTGGTCCTCGCATGCATCATTGTTAAAATGGATATTTCTATTGTGAGGATTTTATTGGATAAAAATAGGACATTGGGTCCTTAATTTTATGAAGAATTCAGTTTATTAAATATAAAACGTTTGGCCGATTTTCACATTAGCAAGAAATACAACAATTTTGTCATATATAGGAGAAACAATAAATGAATACATGAAATACAAAAGAGAGGAGGATAGGGAACTAAACCAGCCGAACTTTCCATATACGGGAGAACTCCCTCAGGCTCCAGCCAGTCCAAGAAACAAGAACACACTCTCACAAAACAAGCCAAAAGGATGTTAAAATACAGAAGAAAAGCTATAAATAAACATAAAAATTTGAGTGAACAAAAAAGGAAAAGAAAAAGATTTGAAAATGTGGGACAGAACCCATCGACGGGCTATGCTGAATGACCGGTGGGCATCGGTCAAGGTGACCAATACAGCCCGTCGCTCACTCAAAGGGAGCTGTCTGTGAGGGTGACCGACGGGTTATGCTTAAAGGTGACCGACGGGCGTCGGTCAAAGTAGATAACCCGTCGGTTACCACTGTCCAAGAAAAACAGAAACTTTCCAAAGGCAAAAACACAAATTTTACACAGACCCAAGAAGAATAGAAGGAAGAAATACAAAGAGGGGACAACAGCAAAGATAATATTGAAAATGAAGGTAAAAAGGGACAGAAAAGGGTCCAGAATATTTACCCTCCGAGCAACCTTTTAGTTGGATTCCTTGTTATTGTCTGGCTTCCTGCACGCTCCACGAGAAGGTACAAACAAAAAGATCAAATGTAGAAGATAGAATGTGTCTTCAACAGTTCGACAAAAATTGAGTTTTGGAAATCAAAAACCCATAAAAAATCAACTAGATCCTCTTTCTTTTGAAGATTTGATTCTTGAATTATTTAGATCTTTTTAGAAATGTGTTTGTTTGGAGAGAAAGAAAATACACGTGAATTTTTGCAGAGTTTCCCCTATTTTTGCAAATTTTCCAACCCCATTTTATGAGAAAATTCAAAGCTTTTATAGGCCAGGGGTGACCGACGGGCATCTGTGGTTCATAGATGGGCGTCGGAAGAATCCTACTGAGAGAAGGATTCATCCAATGGCCCTGCAACCTGACCGACGGGCCTGCCATTTTGACCGACGGGCGTCGGAAGAATCCTTCTTACATAAGGATTCATCCGACGGTCCTGCCACTTGACCGACGGGCGTCGGAAGAATTCTTCTGACACCAGGATTCATCCGACATCCTGCCACCTGACCGATGGGTTGGCCTCTGACCGATGGGTTGGCCGTCTGTTGAGGAAAACATACTTTTTTGGACTTTAAATACTCCCTGTTTTCTCCCCTTCTGCCTACGAAAGGTAAAAAGACTCGTTTCTCGTGGAGCATGGGACTAAAGCCTCCGAATCAAAACGGTTTGTACATGCTCGGATGTCGATTTCATCATAGGGCAATCTCTGATCCGGACCGCTCCGGGACACGGTGGTTACAGCTGCCCCCAGTTTTGGGGAAACTAGTGCACAAGCGCCTAGATGAGCCAAAATTCAGAGAAAGGACAGAAAGGAAGAAAGCGTACCTGTGGCGGTTCTTACCTTGCATCCCTTTTGTCGGGTAGACCTCGTCTCAGTCTGTTCAGCGGGTGAAGATATCCTTATCGGTCTCGCCTCGACCTGCAGGTGTTGGTGAGATGTAGCATTCTCTATCCACGACCTCGATATGAAGAGCAGTGTTTCTTTAACCATAACTTTGATTGTTTCTGCTGGCCTCGTTTCGGCTCGCACAGTGTTGAGGAGATGTAGCACTCTCTGACTACAAACTCGATGTGAAGAACATTATTTCTCTAACCGCAGCTTCTGCTTCTGCTAGCCTCATCTCGGCTCGCGCAGTGTTGAGGAGATGTAGCACTCTCTGACTACAAACTCGATGTGAAGAGCACTGTTTCTCTAACCGCAGCTTCGATCGGTGAGAAGTGGTACTCTCTGACCACAGTCTCGAGGTGAAGAGTAGTATTCTCTAACTACAACTTCGATTGTTGAGAAGCGGTACTCTTTGACCACAATCTCTGTTCGTTGGCATTCTCTTGCTAACCCCCCATCCGGTCAGTATAAAGTCTGATTTGTTAACCCCCATTCGGCTAGTATAAAGTCTGATCTGCTAACCCCCATTCAGCTGCAAGGTGTGTAGTACTCTCTTACTACCACGTGAACTGTGAGACAAGGTACTCTCTGACCGTAATCTTGATTTTGTGGAGGAGGAGACCTCACTGGGTTCCCTTTCCAAGAAGACATGAATCTTAGGCACTCATGTTCGGACTTTTGATCGATGCTTGCGTCCGGATCAATGTTTCTCTGTACCTAAAGCGGCGACCTTCCTGCTGGATGGAGTTATGAGAATAGCTATTGCCATGTCATAGGCAGGCTGTCTTTTGGTTGTGACTGGTAATGCTGTAGGTGCGCTAACCTCTTGTGGGTAGTGCCGCCATCGTGCTAACCTCTTATGAATTTTGGAGCTGTGCCCCTTTGGACGTTAGGACTGGTGTCGTAACTCAGCTTTTGTTGGTGTTCCCCACCGATTTCTCTTGCAATATTGTATGCCTAGGGATATACAAGAAATCCTGTGTGTATGATATGGAATTCAAATGCTTGCAAAAATATATAGATCATGCTCTAGGTGGTCCGAGGTTTGCTGAGGTTATAGCTTGCCTGCTCTACCATGCCCTTGGAATCCTGAGGATTGTTGACAAGTTTTCTGAAAGAGACGTCCAGTGTACATCCTTTGCCCCCCTGGTCAATGATCATTTACCTGGGATTTCTGATTCATGTTCTGTGTTGTGTGTTATCTAATAGAAAGAGGCTCATATGAAATAACGCTGCCTTATCGCTCCAGGCATTGAACATCATTGTTTTAAAGGTAGTGCATCCCTTGTGGATTTTCACACTAGCTTTTCTTAGCAGGAGGTGTGTCCCTTCGGATTTTCACACAACTCTTTGCCTTACTTTTGCCTGAAGTAAACCCTACTTACTCCAGCGGCTTTTGCTCTTTTTTTTTTTTTATTTTTTTAGATCTGGCTGCAAGAGAAACTGAGGATGCTGTCTGAGCCACCTCCTCGGGTCATCCCACAGTACTCGCCGAGCCATTTTCTTCCGCGTCGACAGCTATATGAGTGTGCCACTACTGGTGAAGGCATTACTAGATTTGGTGAACTGTCAGATGACGATATCAGTTTCACGTCTGCCTGGCTCCCACTGTCTCATGTGGTCATTGATGGGCCATCAGGGTGTGTTCCCCTCTGTGGGCTCCGTCAAGCCACTTTCTGCATCATTTCTCGATGTGCACGTCAGCTTGGGATGACCCAGGATGTGGTGAGGGTTCCCTTGTCTTTTCGGGGAGGAGCTCTTTCGGCTGCCTTCGCCTCTAGGTATCATGAGCTGTGGAGCAAACTACCAGTGAAGACTGTTATTCTGAGGTTCGGCGATCATTCCGTGGCTTTAACTAGCGAGTACAAGAAATGGGTCCTTAGTCCAGCATCTGATAATAGGACACAAGGGCTCAAGCATCTGGTTGGCGAGAGCAGTGGCAGGACTTAGCTTAGCTTACATATATATCTCTTTTAGTGTTACATTCCTTTTTAATACAAAACTAGAAAATAACGAAAATGAAAAGAATAATATTTGTTTTATTTCACGAAATTGTGTACATTTCCATGTAATTGCAGCATACATGATCAGTTTTGACATTAACTCGACCGTGTACGCCCTATTAAATACATGAAACCAAATTTTAACAGCATCAACTCCTATTACCAATCGTTCCTCTCGGGTTTTCATGATTGGACATTTTCTCTCGTGCCTCTTATTTTTGCACAGGATGCCTTTTTTCGGTTTTCACCCTGTCGAGGCGCCCAATTTTAGCGCGGCCGCCTTTTTTCGGTTTTTAACCTGCAGGGCATTTTATTCTCTTCTTTCTATTTTGGTCTTTAGCGATGGAACCTTTTGAGTCTGTCGACATTGATCGGTTCTTTGAATTCATTTCCATCACTATCCGACAAGATTGCAGCTCCTTTGGACAACAGCTTTTTAAGGATATATGGCCTCTCCCAGGTTGGTCTGAATTTTCCTCTGATATCCGGTATACCTGGTCTCATCTGCTTGAACACTAAGTCCCCTTCCTTCAGCAGATGCTTTCTCACCTTCTTCCCGAATGTCCTTGCCAACCTCTTCTGGTAGATCTGATTGTGATAATAAGCCTTCAGCCTACTCTCATCCAGTAAGTTTAAGTGCTGTAGCCTCTGTCGTGCCCATTCAGCCTCCGAAATTTGGGCTTCCACAATCACCCTCAACGATCGGAGCTCTATCTCAACTGGCAATACTGCCTCCATCCCGTATACCAGAGAATATAGCATAGCACCCGTAGATGTCCTTACCGTTGTCCTGTATCCCTATAGTGCGAAGGGTAGCTTCTCTACCCAGTCTTTGTAAGTTTGGACCATCTTGGATAGGATCCTCTTCACATTTTTGTTGGCGGCCTCTACTGCCCCGTTAGCTTGTGGTCGGTAGGGAGAGGATCTATGGTGCTTGATACCATATTTCTCAAGGAGCTTCCTAGTTTCCCCCATGAACTACACCCCGTTGTCAGACACTATGCGGTGAGGAAGGCCATATCTGCAGATCAGATTTCTCTCTATGAACTTGGCCATATCCCTTGCGTCAATCTTTTTGAGGGATTCTGCCTCTACCCATTTGGTAAAATAATAAATTGCGACTATGATGTATCTGTGTCCGTTAGATGACGTAGGGCGAATCTCTCCAATGATATCTATCCCCCAAGCAGCGAAAGGCCAAGGCGATGTCAGGTTGTGTAGCTCTGATACTGGCAGATGTCTCAAATCTGCGTATTGTTGGCATAACTGGCATTGTTTGACATACTTTGAGCAGTCATTGTCCATCGTAAGCCAATAGAAGCCTTGCCTCATAATCTTCTTTGCCAGAGTTAAACCATTCATGTGAGCCCCACAGACGCCTGCATGGGTCTCCTCCATTACCTTGCGGGCTTCTTTTTCATTTAAGCACCTAAGCTGAATCCCGTCTGCCTGTCTTTTGTACAACACTCCTTCCAAGGATATGAACTGAGTAGATAGCTTCCAGATCATTCTCTGGTCTTTCTCGGTAGCTTCCTCTGGAAACCTAGCGTTTTCCAAATAATTCATAATGTCAAAGTACCATGGTTTTCCATCAGCCACTTCTACTTCCATTACTGGCTTGATCTCAAAGCTGGGCTTCTCAGAACTCGAAATCAGCACTGGTTTCATAGCTACCCCTTCGGGATTATCCCACATCGACACTAGGGTTGCCAACGCGTCAGCTAGACGGTTCTCATCTCTTGGCACGAAGTGGAAAGTGCAGGTTTCAAACTACCCACATATCTCTTTCAAATATTCAACATAGGGTACCAGCCGCTCTTCTTTTACAGCCCACTCACCTCAGATCTGGTTAATCACCAAGGATGAGTCACCAAAGACTTCTATATTCTTTGCCCCCAAAGCAGTTAAAGCTTCTAACCCGAAAGTGCATGCTTCATATTCGGCTTCATTATTGGTTGCTTTGTACTTCAACTTCTTGGCTAGAGGGAGTTTCTCATTATCTGGGGTTGTCAAAATAATTCCAACTCCGGCCCCCTTGTTGTTCACTACCCTGTCGAAGTGTAACTGCCATCCTTGGACAGAAATCGCGATTATGCTCTCATCAGGAAAGGTGAACTCGGGGGTGTCCCCTTGAATAGGATGCTCAGCAAGAAATTTGGCTACAGCTCGCCCCTTAATAGTTTTGCGAGTGATGTATTCAACATCAAACTCCTGTAGCAAAAGCAGCCACCTCCCCATCTTACCAACCAAAGACGGCGCTTCTTGCAAATACCTCAACGGATTTTGCTTGGCTACTGCCTGAACTTTGTACGAATGGAAATAATGCCTCAGCTTCTTTGATGCCTAAATCACTGCAAGGCAGATCTTCTCTACCTCAGCATATTTTATCTCATAAGCCAGGAACTTCTTGGTGAGGTAAAAATTACGAATTCCACTCCAAATTCATCCTCCTGAGCCATCATGGCACCCACAGAACTACCTTCCACTACTAGATATAGGATAAGCGGTTTGACTGGTTGCGGCGGCCTTAACACTGGCGGATTCAACAGATATTCCTTGATGCTGTCAAAGGCTTTCTTGCAGTCTTCGTTCCAGATCACAGGCTGATTCTTTCTAAGCAGCTTAAAAATGGGCTCGCATATCGAAGTGAGCTTGGCAATTAATCGGCTGCCCAGGAAGCTCCTTACATCCTTCTCCTTTTGCAGCACGAGCATCTCTCTGATGGCCTTTACCTTGTCCGGGTCAATTTCTATTCTCCTTCGGCTGACGACATGTCGCAACAGTTTCCCTAAAGTTACTCTGAAGATACACTTCTTGGGGTTAAGTCGCAGACTGTACTTATCAATCCTGGTGAAGAACTTCTCTAGAGCTTCAAAATGGCCCTCTCGGGTGGCTGACTTGACAATCATGTCATCGATATACACCTCTACCTCCTTGTGGATCAGGTCGCTTAGGATCTTGGTCGCCATCCTCTGGTATGTGGCCCCTGCATTTTTCAGGCCAAAAGGCATAACTCGGTAGGCGTAGGTCCCCCACTCTATGATGAAAGCGGTCTTAACCCGATCAGCTATCTTGTTTAGGATCTGGTTGTAGTCCACATAACCATCCCCAAAGCTGTACATCGCGCAGTTGGCGGCACTGTCTATCAACACATCAATGTGGGGTAGTGGAAAATTATCTTTAGGGCAGGCCTTGTTCAGATCTCGATAATCCACACATACCCTTACCTTCCCATTTTTCTTCGCTAGAGGGACTACGTTTGCCAACCACGTAGGATACTGCACTTCAACAAGGAACTTGGCCTCAATCTGCTGCCGAATCTCCTCGTTGACCTTGTCTGCCCATTCTTGCCCGAGCCTTCTCAACTTCTATTTTACAGGCTTATGGTCTGGATAAGTCGGGATAGCATGTTCTGCTACGTTCTGATCGATCCCTGGTATGTCTTCATAGGTCCAAGCAAAGACTTTTTCATATTTTCTTATTATTCTCTCAAATTTTTCCCTCTCATCAGGAGTTATATTTGATGCTATTAGAATTTCCTTCAGATTTTCCGAGGTTCCAAGATTAAAAGGCGTTGTATCAGTGGAATCAATATCCAAAATTGATGGAATATGATCATGTTCATGCATGTTGAAATTATTGGAAACATCGCACAAGTAAGAGAAATCATTTGCCTTATTAATAATATTATAATTGTCATTTTCATCATAAAAAAGTTCTGGAATAAAAAGACAATCTAAGCTAGAGTCTTCTTCTGCCTCCCTAGAGGTTGATGCCGCTGTAGCTTGCTCATCGGCTACTTGATTCAGGAGAGGACCTTCAGGTTTGTTTGAGGAAATCTTTAAATTCCCAATTTTCAATTCTGTTCCTGCCATCTTTTCTTTCCCCTTCTGCCTAGCAATCAACATCCGTTCTGTGACTACCTCTTCGGGCTCATCTCTGTCCCAAGCAATGCACTGAGTTATGACCTCTTCATCCCAGAAGCTCTCAGCGGTCTTAATAACTCCGACATCCCAGTCAAATACATCATTGAAGATCTCAAATCCGGGGACAATCCTCCCATTCACCCACTGCGGCTTGTTTTCACCCGTATAAGCACATGCTGAGGATGCTGGTATGAAACTTTCCGAGATATGAGGGATCTTATCTGCCATCTTCTTCTTGCCAAAACGGCCTCTGTATCCCAGACCCTTCCGATTCTTCTGACCTTGACTTGTGATCGCAGTCTGCAGCCCCTAGGAGTTTCTACCCAAACCAGCCCCAGGGAGATAGTGCATCTTCTTTATCATGTTAACCACTGCTGGGTTATCCACTGGTCCGTGCTCTTCTCTTATCATTGACACGTGGAAGCCGCTAAATGGCTGATTAGCAATTTCAAGAGCCGACACCTGATTCTCCCTGGCTGCCTTAATAGTTACCACCTCCCCTTCATGTGGAAACTTTATCATTTAATGCAGCGTGGAGGGTACTCCTCCTAGTCTGTGAAACCAAGGCCTCCCGAGCAGGGCTGAGAAATTAGCTGGAATGGGCAGAACCACAAACTCTACTTCTACCTCAATGGGTCGCATTTTGATCAGGATCTTGAATGTTCCCGAGGCTTGTCTTCTTGAATTATCATAGGCTGTAATTGTCAAATCTAATTCACTGAGCATATCCTCACTCAATCCAAAAGCCTGAAGAGCTATCAGAGGGCAAACATTGATAGAAGATCCATCATCTACCATAACGCAAGCAGTGTGCTTGCCGTTTATCTGTGCTTTGATATACAGGGGTCAGTTATGATCGTGGCCTTCGACTGGCAGGTCGGCATCGGAAAAAACCAATCTCTCCCCCGATCCTCCTTTAACTAGACCTAAAAGCTCTGATGGGGAAATTTTGGTGGCAACAGTGGACTCAGTCAAGGCCTCTACCACTTTTTGCCTGTGAGAAGGGGACTGTCTTAAGAGATCCCAGATGGATATCTGAGCCGCGGTCTTTTTCAACTGCTTAACAATCTGGTTCTCCTCCGGCTCCTTTTTCGTTGATGGCTGTGCTGGTTCTGGTACCCTTGTAATCTCAGGGACCACTCTCCCACTTCTTGTCACAGCCCCTACCTCTTCTTCATCCTCATCAGATCTCCACAGATCTAAGTTCGTCTCTCCTTCCTTTTCGGCCTCTTCACTGCTCGACCAACAATCAATGGTCGCTACAACTGCTTTTCCTTCTCTATCCTCAGAACAAACAACAGCAATACTCTCGCTCCCATATAAGTCCTGCAGTACGTACCACTCTGGCAAGCTGGATCCGATCATAAAAACTGGTGGCGGCACAGCTTTGTAACCAGGCTTCTTCTTGGATTCCCTCTTCTCAGGGTCGGAAATCTGCTTGTCATCAATCAAATCTTGAATAGAGTGTCTCAGCGCCTTATAATTGTCTATTAGATGGCCTGTGTGCTAATGAAATGCACAGTATTCATTGTCCTTGTGACTTGGCTTCCCTTGCATTTTAGCTGGCGTAGGAGCCAAAGGTTGCAACTTTCCTTCCTTCATCAATCGCCTCAAAACAAAAGATAAGGGTTACCCTAGGTTCGAAAATTTTCTCGCGGGCTGGATGTCAGTAGCGGACACCTCAACAGATCTTCTGGTGCTGCTACTGGGACCGGTTGGCCTACTGGTTCCCTGACCGGTGTCAGCCCTTTTTGTAAAACTATCATCGCTAGCTTTTCGGGCCAAGAATTCTCCCTATGCCTCAATGGCTATGTCTTTTAGAGACTCCCAATCCTTCAGCCCTTTCATCCTCAGACCATCCTTCAAATACGGGCTTGCATTCTTGATAAACAGGTGGATCTGGTCTTGGGTGTCTGGCTTTCTTCGTATTTCCGTTACCCTGTTCCGCCAGCGGGTGAGATAGTCGTGAAAAGATTCCCCGGCCTTCTATTGGAGCAATTCAAGGTCCTTAAGAGTCACCTCCATCCTAGTGTTGCAATCATATTACCTCAAGAACTCCTCCGTGAGTAGATCCCAATCTTCCTTAGTTTGACGATCGAGGCTATGATACCAATCGATGGCAGGGCCAGTCAGACTCAAACAAAAGTACTCCACCTTTTGCCTCTTAGACAAAGTGGTCCCTTTTATGACCAGAGAGTACTGCTTCATATAGGCAGTCGAGTCAGAGGTACCATCAAATTTTGGCACATCAGGCATCTTGAAATTGTAAGGAATCGGATCTTCTCCATCCAATTCTATATCCTCCGGGTTCATCCCCTGACCTCTACTTAGCATACGGGCCATGGCTTCAAACCTCTCTTCCATCTTCTTCAGAATGAACTCATCAGTTTGGGGTGCCTTCCCTCTCTCAGATACAAAACTCATTTTGTCGTCTTCGTCATCCCTGTCATCATCTATCCTCGGCACTGGTCTTCTCCTCTGACCTCCCGAAGCTACTGACCTCAGCTCTATTGGTGGTGGCCGAATAGGCTCTTCTTATCTCTCAGCTCTTTCCTCTTCTCGCTCATTTTATCTCATGGGAGGAGGAGGTGGTGGTGGATTCTGCGGAGCATTCTGTTGTGCCAAAGCAGTTAGCATGTTCATCATTCTGCCCTCAAACTCTTCAAACCATCGGCCCACTTCTTCTGCAATCATGGCCCTGGTGGCATCATTTCCCCTAGGTGAGTTTGCCATCTCAGATATGGTATAGCTGACTTCCGATAAGATATCTAGAAGGCCATCTCTATCTAGCAGTTCGGATGCAGGAACTCGAATCAATTGTCCGGTAGGCGCTCTAGTCCACCTAGGCAGATCTATGATGGCTATAGGGACAAGGTGTTAGATGTGATGCATGGAATGCAGATGCAATGCATGATCGTGATATGCAACACCCACAAAACACAAGCAAGCAGGTAGGTCCTTCCGCCCTTATTTCTCCCACACACGTGGTCGCGCGGTCTCTTTCCTAGGCAGGATTAGCCTAAGGGTTAGCAGGGGACCCAATGGACGCGCATGATGCAAGGTGAAAAACAGGCAGCATGACACTCCTATGCTAATGAACAAGTGAATGGATAATGATCATCATGTATTTAGACATTCCAAAAATTTCGACATGGCCCTACCGGGGCATGAAAGCTTTTGGCTAGGTTACCAAGCAAGACATCTGGACTCACCCAATACATAAGGATCAATATAGCAAGCATGGAATTACGGTTCATATCACCTATGGAAAGTAGCTACGGCCATTACATGAGCTTTAGACAAGGGAGATGTTACTTTAGGGCTACCCAAGCATGATCCCTGCCGACAGGTCTAGCTCATCACAAGCATAACGACCGATCGGGTCATCATTTGATATACCATTAGGTACGAAGCTTGGGCTGGTGATTATCCTTAACACTTCCCCACATTGAGTGAACATAGGGTTGTGCTTCGGGAATGCACCGAGGTTAAAAAGGGACCAATCTAGCATTTTCTAAGGCTCTAATGGGATGTAAATGCAAATTTGAAAGAAAATGAATCTATGAATTAAACTTTAATCATAAATGTTAAGCGAGGTATTTTCAAATCGAAGTCTCGAACCATAAGTCCCCAGCGGAGTCGCCACTGTGACGCGCGCCGGACCCAGCGGCCGCCCCTCTGACCGCTCGCTTAAGGGCGATCGGGCAATTGAGGATCCATTGGCAACTTGTAAAGATATTTACAAGTGCGTCTGTTTTTGGCAACAAGGAGGTTTCATGGAGTCACCACCCAATAGAACATTGGAAAAGTTTCTCTCGCCTCGGAGAGCCTAAGACTGCGCTTAGTATCCATTTTGGGCCAACCAGAGGGGTCTTGGAGGGTAAACCTCTAGCCCTAAGGAGCCTAGGATTAACGTCAAAGTCTCGTGACACAAGAGGTGTCTTGGATGTCATAGTTCCAATGAGTGATCGGATAGACCTCTCGCCTCTTTGAGCCCAAAGACCAGAGTTGGGTTCGGGACTTCTCATCCATTTCTACCTCGATTATTTTACGATCAAATTTTAAATTTCATTAATTCGCTCTCTCTTCACACGATGCAATTGAATCAAAGCGCATTTAGCCACATTTGGAAAGTGGTAAATGAATGAGTAAATAATGAAAGCGATAAATTACAATAACACAAGGAGCGGAATACAACTCCCTTTTATAAATATGCAATACATACACAAATCGGGGCATTGCTTATTTTGAGGACTTTGGTCCTCGCATGCATCATTATTAAAATGGATATTTCTATTGTGAGGATTTTATTGGATAAAACTAGGACATTGGGTCCTTGATTTTATGAAGAATTCAGTTTATTAAATATAAAACGTTTGGCTGATTTTCACATTAGCAAGAAATACAACAATTTTGTCATATACAGGAGAAACAATAAATGAATACATGAAATACAAAAGAGAGGAGGATAGGGAACTAAACCAGGCGAACTTTCCATATACGGGAGAACTCCCTCAAGCTCCAGCCGGTCCAAGAAACAAGAACATACTCTCACAAAAGAAGCCAAAAGGATGTTAAAATACATAAAAAAAGTTATAAATAAACATAAAAATTTGAGTGAACAAAAAAGGAAAAGAAAAAGATTTGAAAATGTGGGACAGAACCCATCGACGGGCTATGCGGAATGACCGATGGGCGTCGATCAAGGTGACCAATACAGCCCGTCGCTCACTCGAAGGGAGCCGTCTGTGAGGGTGACCAACGGGTTATGCTTAAAGGTGACCGACGGGCGTCAGTCAAAGTTGATGACCCATCGGTCACCACTGTCCCAGAAAAACAGAAACTTTCCAAAGGCAAAAACACAAATTTTACACAGACCCAAGAAGAATAGAAGCAAAAAATACAAAGAGGGGACAATAGCAAAGAAAATATAGAAAATGAAGGTAAAAAGGGACAGAAAAGGGTCCAGAATATTTACCCTCAGAACAACCTTTTAGTTCGATTCCTTGTTGTTGTCTGGCTTCCCGCACGCTCCACGAGAAGGTCTAAACAAAAAGATCAAATGTAGAAGATAGATTGTATCTTCAACAGTTCGACGAAAATTGAGTTTTGGAAATCAAAAACCCGTAAAAAATCATCTAGATCCTCTTTATTTTGAAGATTTGATTCTTGAATTAGTTAGATCTTTTTAGAAATGTGTTTGTTGGAAGAGAAAGAAAACATGCGTGAATTTTTGCAGAGTTTCCCCTATTTTTGCAAATTTTCCAACCCCATTTTATGAGAAAATTCAAAGCTTTTATAGGCCAGGGGTGACCGACGGGCGTCTGTGGTTCACAGACGGGCGTCGGAAGAATCCTACTGAGAGATCAGATCATTTGTGGGTTTGGGCTTTCTTGGGCCCAATGGGACTGTTTTGAAGGGAATTGATTCATAGTAAAGTGAACAATTTTTTTTTTAAAATTTTTAATTTTTAAAAAGAAAAAATAACAGTTGTAATAAAAGGAATAAAATGAAGGTCTTCGACGCCCATCGGTCACCCCTGGCCTATAAAAGCTTTGAATTTTCTCATAAAATGGGGTTGGAAAATTTGCAAAAATAGGAAAAACTCTGCTAAAATTCACGCGCATTTCTCTCTCTTCCAACAAACACATTTTTAAAAAGATCTAACTAATTCAAGAATCAAATCTTCAAAAGATAGAGGATCTAGTTGATTTTTTACGGGTTTTTTATTTCTAAAACTCAATTTTCGTCGAACGGTTGAAGACACATTCTATCTTCTAAATTTGATCTTTTTGTTCGGACCTTCTCATGGAGCATGCGAGAAGCCAGACAACAACAAGGAATCCAACCAAAAGGTTGTTCTGAGGGTAAATATTCTGGATCCTTTTCTGTCCCTTTTTACCTTCATTTTCAATATTATCTTTGCTATTGTCCCCTCTTTGTATTTCTTGCTTCTATTCTTCTTGGGTCTGTGTAAAATTTGTGTTTTTGCCTTTGGAAAGTTTCTGTTTTTTTGGGACAGTGGTGACCGACGGGTCATCTACTTTGACCGACGCCCGTCGGTCACCTTTAAGCATAACCCGTCGGTCACCCTCAAAGACGGCTCCCTTCGAGTGAGCAACGGGCTGTATTGGTCACCTTGATCGACGTCCGCCGGTCATTCAGCATAGCCCGTCGGTGGGTTATGTCCCACATTTTCAAATCTTTTTCTTTTCCTTTTTTGTTCACTCAAATTTTTATGTTTATTTATAGCTTTTCTTCTGTATTTTAACATCCTTTTGGCTTGTTTTGTGAGAGTGTGTTCTTGTTTCTTGGACTGGCTAGAGCCTGAGGGAGTTCTCCCGTATATGGAAAGTTCGCCTGGTTTAGTTCCCTATCCTCCTCTCTTTTGTATTTCATGTATTCATTTATTGTTTCTCTTGTATATGATAAAATTGTTGTATTTCTTGCTAATGTGAAAATCGGCCAAACGTTTATTTTTAATAAACTGAATTCTTCATAAAATCAAGGACCCAATGTCCTATTTTTATCCAATAAATTCCTCACAATAGAAATATCGATTTTAATAATGATGCATGCGAGGACCAAAGTCCTCAAAATAAGCAATGCCCCAATTTGTTTATGTATTACATATTTATAAAAGGGAGTTATATTCCGCTCCTTATGTTATTGTAATTTATCGCTTTCATTATTTACTCATTCATTTACCGCTTTCCAAATGTGACTAAATGCGCTTTGATTCAATTGCATCGTGTGGAGAGAGAGCGAATTAATGAAATTTAAAATTTGATCGTAAAATAATCGAGGTAGAAATAGATGAGAAGTCCCGAACCCAGCTCTAGTCTTTGGGCTCAAAGAGGCGAGAGGTCTATCCGATCACTCATTGGAACTATGACCCCCAAGACACCTCTTGTGTCACGAGACTTTGACGTTAATCCTAGGCTCCTTAGGGCGAGAGGTTTACCCTCCAAGACCCCTCTGGTTGGCCCAAAATGGATACTAAGCGCAGTCTTAGGCTCTCCGAGGCGAGAGAAACTTTCTCAATGTTCTATTGGGTGGCGACTCCATGAAACCTCCTTATTGCCCAAAATAGACACACTTGTAAATATCTTTACAAGTTGCCAACGGATCTTCAATTGCCCGATCGCCCTCCAGCGGGCGGTCAGAGGGGCGGCCGCGGGGTCCGGCACGCGTCACACTCTCCTTCACCAATTTCTCCTAAAATCAACCCCGAACCTCCAATTTAGCTCCGGATTAAAATAAAATGCCTAAAAACATCCCAAAACTTATTGAAAATTATAAAAAAATTTAAAACTAATAAAATAACAGAAAATAACTAATTAAGACTAAAAAATAAATAAATAAAACACATAATTATTCCAAGAAATAACCTAAAATATTAATATAATTGCAACTTATTAGCTACTAAGCTTCTAGATGACTCGATACACAAAGAAGTAGAGGTGTATGTCGACAATATGATGATCAAGTCGGCCACTCGAGAGGGTCACTTTGAGGCATTGGAAAAGTTCTTTCGAAGGATTGATACGTATGATCTTCTGTTAAACACTAAAAAGTGTATCTTTGGAGTTACCTCAGGAAAGCTTTTAGTCCACATCATAAGCCAGAGAGGAATTGAGGTTGATCCTGATAAAGACATGGCCATCAAAGAAATGCTGGTGCCCTAGAAAGAAAAGGATGTCAGAAGTTTCTTAGGGAAATTACTGTACACAAAGAAGTAGAAAAGTATGATCTTCAGTTTGTGAACCTATCTTTAAGCTTCTCAGGAAAAATAAGCCTGTGGTATGGAACAATGAGTCCCAGGAAGCTTTTAAAACCATTTAAGAGTATCTATTAAACCCACCAGTTCTAAAACCGCCTCAGCCCGTTAAACCTTTAATCCTTTACCTAGCAATAGAAGATAGCTTTGTAGGTGCTATGATGGCTCAGAAGGATGAGTTCTGTAATACCCCAAATTGCACCCTAGTAGTTTTGGAAATGTTTGGGGGATTTATTTATGTATATTGGGATATATGGGTATAATTGTGATTATGAGTTAATGCATAATTGGAATTAATCTAATTGAAGAGGTTAATGTAGTAATTTACATGTGAGGACTTAATTACATAAATAGATGGATTTAATTGCATTAATTAAGAAGTTGAATGAACCTAGGAATGATTACCATAAAGTAAGAGTTTGGTGTAAGAAATCAAGAAAAAAAAGGGCTAATGGGAAAAGTGGAAAGTGTGCACCAATCACCTTTCAACAAGTGCTCACTTTAGAAAGTGGAAAAGAGTTCATGGCATGAATGTCAACTGACTTTGGGAAGAAAGGAGCTTGTCAAATTCTCCCTTCTTAAAGCTACTGTTCTCTTCTTCTTGCACCTGAGGATTTGTTTGAGTTTAATCAAGTGAGATTCCAAGCAGTAGATTAGCTTAAGCGATATTGTGTTGAAGCCCTATTAAGGTAAGAGTAAGTCACTATTCATCATCCTCTTCATATTTGCTTTTTAGAGTGCAAGTTGTGATATGTATGCATATTTATGAAAGTTGATATGGTTTTGCTAGTTGAAAATGAAGAAGAAGTAGCTATAGGAGAAAGAAGAGGAAAGGAGGTGAAGGAGTAGAAAAAGAAGTGATTTTGAGGTTTGGGAATTTACTATTCCTTTGTATTTAATTTGTCTATAATTGAGTAATTGAGGTGTTTATGTGCTTGAAAATATTGCTATGATGGTATGGGAGTTATTTAAGTGTAGAATAATGATTTTGGAAGTAGTTGCATGTGAAAAGAATGAGTTTATATGTGTTTTTGGTTTAGAAATCGTAAAATAGGGCATTAACGCATTTTCTAGAAAAGCACAGTCGTGTTTTATAAAACACCGCTGTGTTATAAAAAAGCACAGCTGTGTTATGAAAAAACACAAATGTGTTTCAATGTAAAAGTGAATTTTTGTTGAGTTACACGGCGGTCAAATAACCCTTACCGGCTAGACCTGAATTATTTGAATTGTCCAGCAACCCACATGGTGGTTAGGACCTTCTGAGCACCATGTGGAAACTTTACACGGCGGGTGATTACATTCAATATAATTGCGTGCAACAATACACAATAATGATCCATGCAGTCATGTTATCATAATAACATTATGTTAATACCCAACACATAATTTCTTATTCAAAATATTAATCAATCAACTTGTAGAAGAAAGCACATTAAGAAAATTAATGGCCAAAACAGGGAAGGGTCACGGTGGGTTGGTATTTGTGCTGACCATGACACCCAAAATAATGAAAACAGAAGTCCAAGAGCATGGGTCACCGGCGGGCAAGTTTTGGTACTGACCATGACCCCCATCTCCAGGCAATTCTGCCTTCCAGTAGCATTGTTCACGATCAGTAGGTATTGGTACTGACTGTGAGGTCCCAAAATAGGCAATTCTGCCTTCTAGCAGCATTGTTCACGGTCAGCAGGTATTGGTGCTGACCGTGAGGTCCCAAAATTTTTCCTTACAGAAGCAAAATCTCAAGATTGCTTCACTATTCTATTTTGCACAGCCTAAACCAACAACTAAACTTCAAGTTTAGGCAAAACTCCCTCTTAACAATTGTTCTCTAGGATGTTAGGTCATTTGAACATCTCAAACATCAGATATGATCTAAAAAACCTACACTTCTTTGTTGAACCAGCCAAAGTAGATACACCTTTATTTTGGCAAATGTTGGAGCAATAAGCGTCAAACTAGGTCTGGGTTCCTTTTAGGTATATTTAGGCATATCTCTTAGCTTTCTAAAAAAATAAAAATCATAAAATATGGAGCACCTAAACTCCATATATGACAAAAAAAACATGCGGAGGTCTGGCAAAAGTTGAGCAGAGTTTCCCCTAGAAACTCTACTTGCCCAAATTAACTACTTAATTTCTTGAGTCTGAAAAATTATGAAAGCACCATTTTTAGCTAAAGTGGTCCTATGAAAAAAATGATCCCCAAGATGTTAAATTTCTAATGGCACAAATATCAGCTCATTTGAAGCTGTAACCTAGGAGATGTGACATCATAAACACAAACTGCTCCAAAGCCCTATTCCAGGAGAAAGGCTAATGTTTTGGACACTTTTGGGGACCTTAGAGCCAGAAACAAATTATGGACATTTCTAGGCATAGAGGGAATGGTTCACATGCTACTAGAATCAATCAATATGGAGATTCTTAGCTCAACTTATAGCCCAAAAACTGGACTGAGATCAGTTAACACCAAAGACAGAACTTGTTCCAGTCACTCGGTCAAAATAGAAACCTTCTATTTTGGCAACTTTTAAGGGTCTTAGAGCCAGAATTTGCTAATGGTAATTTCTAGGAATTTTGTAGGTATGGAAGTCATGGTTCTTAAGGCACTAGAATAACGTAATTTGGATTTCTCAAACTACACTTATACCTAAAAATAGTCACCAAAGGTCATTCCACCCTCTGGGCAGAATTGCACTTTGTAATTCAATAAGCCTATAATCAACTAATTTGACACAATCAATCCACCAAATTCAATCCAAACCAACATAACACATATACAAGCACCTTAAAGTATTAAATTCATCAATAAATATTCATTCACATAAAAATTAACATAACAATTTCCAAACCTCTTTTGATGGCTCCTTCATCTCAACTTTTGCATTCTCTCTTTCTTTTCTACTCTTTCCTGGTCATAATCATCCAAATCCATCATCAAAACTCACACGTATCACTAATTAGACTTCTCAACCATAAAGAAGAAATCAATGAAATAAGAGGCTTATTTCTTTCCTTTCTTATACCAATCTTCAATCTAAAACACTTGAAACTTAAGAAGTCCAAAACTCAATCCTTGTGTCTTGGATTTAGAGAGAGTGGTGTGAGGTAAGATATGAAGAAATCTCCCCCCCCCCCCCCTTTTTGCTCTCAATTGTCCAGCCAGATTGGCCTAAAGATGGCCAAGTAAAATGGCTTAAATATGGCCATTTAACTCATGCTTATCTTGATTGCCCAATGTCAAATGATCATTGGTCCAATTTTGATTTTTATTCATATCTTCACTTTTAATCCTTTATCTTTTATCCCTTCATACTTTTGACATATAATTATTCTATTCTAAAACATTGGCCCACATACTTAGTTAATTCCATCAATTTAGTCCATAAATGTGAAATACCCAAATTACCCTTGACTTTTATTTCTCTCATTTCTCAAGCTCAATTCCTCCTAAAAATGATTCTAAAATTCTCAAAATATATTAATTAGCATACATGAATATTTTTAAGTCAATTAGAGGCCATTTTTGGGTCTGGTTCACTTACATAAGTCTGGTAACCCAAATTTTCGTATCACCATAAAATTAATTTTTCTTTACCATATGATTCTCCTTATTAATACGAGCATGTCCTTATTTTCAAATTACTTTTTGGAGATCCGAACCATCATTTCTTACCTTAAGATCTATAAATATCAAATTACTAATTTGCCCTCAATCTTTCAATTAATACAAAACTCATCCTTAACTACATTTAGCTATTTCAATTAGTCAGTTTTACATTTCAATCACTTTTATACTCGGAACATATGTGAATCCTACTGGGGCACATTTCGGGTCATTACAACTCTCTCCTCCTTTAAGAATTTCGTCCTCGAAATTCACTTACATCAAATAGTCAATATGTTATACTCCATATCATTATGATTCATATGTATTACTCCTATATAATCATATAACACTTACGCTTTACACTTATAACATATACATTTCACTCGTTTCAGTACACCTATGATATGAGCCCAAATAACTCATCTTTAGCTTATGTTTTGTGGTTAAAATTATGTTTAGTTATGGATAAATGTGTTAGAATTAGGTATTTTTGATGTTTTGTGTTAAGTTTTGTTGATGTAGGAGAAAAAGGGAGAAAATGTGAAAAAGGAGCAGAAATGAGCAAGAAAAGAGTTCTCTGTTGCGAGCACGATATACGCCGTGAGCGCGATAGAGGATGCCTAAGAGAAGAGAAGGAAAGAGAAGAAAAGAAGAGCCAAAGGAGGGAAGCATGAGCGTGGAAAGATGCGGAGGAAGAGGAAGATCAAGCAATTGAAGGGATTGAAGTGTCGTGCTCTATTGCGAGCACGACAGAAAGAGCCGTTGGACAGTTTTCCTTGAAAAGTTGGGACGTTCCACCAAGCTTTGCAACTATTTGAAGAAAGGACATGACCTTTGGAACACTATAAATGTCAATTTCAACTGTAAATTAATATAGGATGAATTTTCTTTAACTAATTTATTTTTTTCTATAAGTTTGAAGAACAGTTTTATAGTTAAAGTTTAGAGTTAGATTTTATGTTTTGAAGAAAAAGACCAAGGAGGAGAAAAATTTATTACAAGGGTTTAAGAAAAGGGTCGAGAGACTTCTTTCTTCTAACTTTTATCTTTTATATTCTTCTCTGTAATAAAATGAATGTTATTTATTGAAATTTGAATTATATTAAGGTCATCTACTTCATTTATGTTAGTAATCTTTGAATGTAGAATTCTCTATTAGTATATTATTGCATGATCTTTATAAGTTAAGGTAGAATTGAAAGGTTCATTTTAACTTACATCTAATAGGAATTCATTATTTTAACATAACTAGAGAGATCAGTATGTTGAGATAATTGCTATAGGTTGGTGAATAATCTTAAAATAAGTAATTGAAATTAACTAGTTCATTAATGAGAGTTAGGGATTAGCAGTTTAATTGCACATTTTAGGCATTCTAATTCATGGTTGAGAGAGTGAATTAGAACAACATTCCAACTTGGCTTTCTTATAAGACTTAAATTATATTTAAATGATGGAATCAAGTTTCATAATTATTAAATCTTCATTATATACTTTGTCTTCTTTGATTATCATTAACTTGGCTTAATTAAGTTACATGATAATAGTAGTTTAGAGTTAACTTTCAAATTAATGAATATTGTAAACAAGATTAAAATTGAGTAGTAATAGTGTGTAATATTAATCCACATTCGTCATAGGATCGACATCTTTTGTATTATAATCGGTACATCGTATACTTGTGAAATTAGCATGTAGAAATACGCCGAACAAGTTTTTGGAGCCGTTGCTGGGGAGTGTTATGATTAAATTTATTGCCATTATGAATCTTAATTTATGATTTTGGATTATAAGACTTAATTAGTTTGGCATGTTTGTTGTGTTTTGTTTTTAAAGGATTGGATAGTTCAAGTATATGCCTAATATAGGGAGTTCTCAAGAAGAACTTGAACCATTGAATCAAGAAATAGAAAGGTTTATTTCAAGTACTGAAAATCCAACAAGAAGAAGAATAGAACTAGGAGACTAATCATGGCTGAAGAAGAGAATCCACCAAGGTTAATGGACTTTGCTACCCCAACGTTGAGCGAGGCTCAACAAGGGGTGATGAGACCAAGGGTAAATGCTAATCAATTCGAAATTAAGCCATCTCTTTTACAAATGATTCAAAATAATATTCAATTTTATAGTTTGGAAAATGAGGATCCAAATGCTCATTTGGCAAATTTTTTAGAAATATGTGATACCTTAAAAATTAATGGAGTTTCCACGGATGTAATTAAGCTTAGGCTTTTTCCTTTTACTTTGAAGGATAAGGCAAAGGCTTGGTTAAATTCACTAACTATAGGATCTATAGCAACTTGGGACCAATTGGCCCAAGCATTTCTATCTAAATATTTTCCTCTAGTCAAAACTTCAAAAATTATAAAGGATATCACTACTTTTATTCAACATGAAAAAGAATCTTTATATGAAGCTTGGGAAAGGTTTAAAGATTTGCAGAGAGGTTGCCCACATCATAACTTTCCAAGGGAGTTGTTAATGCAAACATTTTACAATGGAGTGAATCCCACCACTAGAGGTATAATAGATGCTGCAGCCAGTGGTTCGCTTATGAGGAAAACAATGGAGGCTGCGTTTGAGTTGTTAAGAGAGATGTCCATGAATAATTGCATGTGGCCAACCAAAGGAGTAAGGGAATTAAATTCTTCTAATGCTGGGGGGGTACATTCACTAGATTTTGTAGTAGAATTGTAAGCCCAAATTGAGGCTTTAATACATAAGATTAATAGCCTCGGTATGGGAGGAAGTCCACAAAATGCATGTACTATTTGTGGTCAAAAAGGTCATACTAGTGAAGTGTGTAATTTGGGGATAGCTAGCACGGATGAACAAGTGAGCTTTATCCAAGGACAAGGACGTGGGAATCCATATTCAAATACCTATAACCCAAGTTGGAGAAACCATCCAAATTTTTCATGGGGAAATAGTAGCAATCAAAATAGGGGAGTAGGATTTCAACAACCTCAAGATAGGTTTGGAGCTTTAGAGGTCAAGATGGATAGGTTCTTAGAAGGGATTAATTTGAAGTTTAGTTCATAATAAGAGAACCAAAAGAGGCTAGAGACAAAGTTTGATCAAATCAATAAAAATAATTCCTCATCGATCCATAACTTGGAGGTGCAAATAGGTCAAATTGCTAAGGCTTTACCTTCATGATTACAAGGGAATTTACCAAGTAATACGGAGGAAAATCCAAGGGAATATTTGAAGGCAATTAACTTGAGGTCAGGTAAATCCTATACTAGTGAATTTGATTCTACTAATAAGGATGATAATGTGCAGGAAAAAAAATTTTAGAAGGATGAGTCTTCTGTCGCGAGCGCGACGCATGTCACGAATGTGATAGGGGAGAGACCGGCCAACATCGCGAGTGCGATACCCTTTGTGAGTGAGCAAAAGGAGAATCCGTCTTCTATTGGGAGCATGACAGAAGGGGATACCAAGGCAAGTTCTTAAAAAATTTTCCAACCTCGTCCACTATTTTTGCAATGTCTTAAGCAGCAAAATCAAGATAAGCAACTTCAATCTTTTATTGATAAATTAAAGCATTTACATATCAATTTGAATTTTATTGAGGCTATAACTCAGATTCCTAACTATGCAAAGTTTTTTAAAGACTTCATTTTTAAAAAAAGAAGTTGGGAAGACATATCTAATGTTGAGTTGACTGAGGCATGTAGTTCAATAATCACTAATAATTTGCCTACTAAACTTAAGGATAATGAGGGTTTTTCTATTCCTTGTACTTTGGGGGATGTTGACTTTCCTAAGTGTTTATGTGATCTAGGGGCAAGTATTAATCTTATGCCATTGTCTATCTTTAAGAAGTTAGGTTTGGATTATGTTAAACCTACCACAATGGTCTTGCAATTGGCTGACCAATCTATTAAGAAACCATATGGCATAGTGGAAGATGTACTTGTTAAATTGGATAAATTTATCTTGCCCGGTGACTTTGTTATTTTAGACTTTACTTATGACGTTAAATGCCCCTTGATATTGGGAAGACCTTTCATGACAACTGGTAGGGCTTTAGTTGATGTTTATGAAGTCACTTTGATTTTAAGAGTGCGGGAAGATAGTGTAAAATATCACATGGATAAGGCACTCAAATACCGCATGGATGAGAATGTATGCATGAAAATTGATGTCATTGATGCTTGTGTTTTGGAAGTATTGGATAATACAGGTTAAAAGGAGGATTATATTGAGGAAGAAGTTCATAAAGAGGTGGAGCAAGATAGCTCAAAGCCATAACTTTTATATAGAAGTGAAGCACCTTTGCCACCTTCGATTGTAAGTCCTCCTAAAGTGGAATTGAAAGAGCTACCTAGTCATTTGAGGTATGCATTTCTTAGTTCAAATAATACTTTGCCTATCAATGTTTCTAATAAGCTAACTAGTATGCAAGAGTCTTTGTTATTAGAGGTTATTAGAAAAAGCATTAAGAGTATAGGCTGGCAAATTTCTGATTTAAAGGGAATTAGTCCAAACATTGTCATGCATAAAATTAACATGGTAGATGAGTGTCAACCTAAGGCTGATAGACAAAGGAGGCTTAATCCCAATATGAAGGAGGTAGTTAAAAAGGAAGTTATTAAGTTGTTAGATGCTGGGATTATCTATCCAATTTTGGATAGTGCATGTGTGAGTCCAATTTATTGTGTACCTAAGAAAGGGGGAATGACTGTAATTAGAAATGAAAATGGAGATTTGATTCCTACTACAACCACCACAGGTTGGAGGGTTTGCATTAACTATAGGAAATTGAATTCAGCTATTAGGAAGGATCACTTTCCTTTACTATTCATTGATCAAATGTTAGAAAGGATAGCTGGCCATTTTCATTATTGTTTTCTAGATGGTTATTCGGGGTATTTTCAAATATTCATATACCCTAGTGATCAAGAAAAGACCACTTTTACTTGTCCATATGGGACTTTAGCTTATAAAAGGATGCCTTTTGGGCTATGTAATGCACCGATAACTTTTCAAAGGTGTATGACTTCTATTTTTTGGGATATGATAGAGGATATCATGGAAGTTTTCATGGATGACTTTTCTGTTTATGGTGATTCATTTGAGTTGTGTTTGAGTAATTTGGATAAAGTGTTGGCTAGATGTGAGGAGACCAATTTGGTACTTAATTGGGAAAAATGCCATTTTATGGTTGAAGAGGGGATAGTTCTAGGCCATAAGATTTCAAGTAGAGATATAGAGGTAGATAGAGCAAAAACTAAATTAATAGAGAAATTACCTCCACTAACTACACGTAAAGGTGTAAGATCTTTTCTAGGACATGCTGGTTTCTATAAAAGGTTTATAAAGGACTTTTCATTAATTGCTAACCCTTTAACTAACTTGTTGGTAAAGGATGTGCCTTTTGAATTTTTTAATACATGTATAAAAGCTTTTATCACATTAAAGGAAGCTCTTGTAAGTGCACCCATAATAACTTCACCAAATTGGACTTTACCTTTTGAAATAATGTGTGATGCAAGTGACCTTGCTATTGGATGTGTGTTAGGTCAAAGACAAGGTAAACATTTGCATGTCATTTACTATGCTAGCCATACATTGTCACCACCTCAAGTGAATTATACTACAACTGAAAAAGAAATGTTAGCTATTGTTTATGCATGTAATAAGTTTAGGTCTTACTTTTTAGGATCTAAAGTCATAATCTATACGGATCATGCAGCACTTAGATATTTATTTGCTAAAAAAGATGCTAAACCTAGGTTAATTCGTTGGGTTCTTTTGTTACAAGAATTTGACCTTGAGATTCGAGATAAGAAAGGTTCTGAAAACTTAGTGGCTAATCACTTATCAAGGTTAGAAAATGATGAAGGACCTATAGGGAATAGCAATGAAATTAATGAATCCTTTTCGGATGAATCTTTAATGACAATTGACCAAGTACATGTTCCGTGCTATGCAAATTTTTGCTAATTTTCTTGCTACAGGGATTATACCTCATGAATTGATGTGGCAGCAAAAGAAAAAAATTTTTAGTGATGTCAAAAATTACCTTTGGGAGGAGCCCTATTTGTTTAAGATAAGCGGGGATGGTATAATTCGTAAGTGTGTAAGTGAGGATGAGTTTGTGAATATTTTGACACATTGCCATTTATCTTTGTATTCGGGTCATAATGGAAGTATAAAAACTGCTTCTCATGTGCTTGAATGTGGTTTTTATTGGCCTACCCTATTTCATGATGCTAGGACTTTTGTAGCTCAATATGATAGGTGTCAAAGGGTTGGTAACATTGGAAAGAGAGATGAGATGCCTCTGAATAGTATTTTAGAAGTTGAGATATTTGATGTGTGGGGGATAGACTTCATAGGTCCTTTTCCTTCTTCTTTTGGACAAAACTTTATATTGGTTGGGGTAGACTATGTCTCTAAATGGGTTGAAGCCAAAGCCACACCAACCAATGATTTAAAGGTGGTGATCAACTTTTTGAAGAAGCTCTTTTCAAGGTTTTGAGTGCCAAGAGCTATCATAAGTGATGGAGATATGCATTTCATTAATCGTTCTTTTGCTTCATTAATGCATAAATATGGGGTGCATCATAGGGTGGCTACTCCTTACCATCCATAAACTAGTGGTCAAGTAGAGGTTTCTAATAGAGAACTCAAATGGATATTAAACAAAATAGTTTCTAACTCTAGGAAAGATTGGGCACATAAACATAATGATGCACTATGGGCATATCGCACCGCATTCAAAACACCTAGTGGAATGTCACCATATAGGTTAGTGTATGGAAAAGCATGTCATTTGCCTATTGAGTTAGTACATAAAGCATATTAGGCCATTAGGACTTTGAATTATGACATTAAGGAAGCTAGTGTAAAAAGATGTTTGCAATTAAATGCGCTTGATGAATTACGCCTTAAATCTTATGACAATGCGAGAATATATAAAGAAAGTTCAAAGAAATGGCATGATGCTCACATTCGATAGAAAAACTTTAAAGTTGGGGGTAAAGTTCTTCTATTCAGTTCTAGGTTAAAATTATTTCCTGGAAAATTGAGGTCAAGGTGGAGTGGACCTTTTGAAGTAACACATGTTTTTTACTATGGTTATTTAGAGCTTAAAAATGATAAAGGGGAATTGTTTAAAGCTAATGGTCAAAGATGTAAGGCTTATTTAGATGGAACTTTTCAAGGACGAGAGGTCTCAAGGATCTCCTTAATGTTGGGTTGAAGATTGTTTGCAGATTCTTTTTATTTTTATTTATGTATTGGATTATTTTTATGTTGATTTTGTATAATAATATAGTTTATTTTTGGTTCTACAGGTTACCATTATTAGTAAGTTCTTAGAGTGATTCAAAAATTTTAGTTTTATTGACAAAATAAAATTTTTCATTGAGATTTAACTCACTATACCGAACGCGAAGTTTGTCGCGATCGCGACAGTGTAAGGAGGTCATTTTTGCATGTTTCTATCGTGAGCGCGACATAACAGGGAGAAAACTTTTCTGTCGCGAGCGTGCTTGGTGTCGCGAGCGTTTAATTACTAGATTTCGTTTCTATCGCGACCTCGCGATCGCATGCGGGATTTAAAAAATTTGAGAATTCTAACTGTTGATGACTGCATTCCTTTCCCCCTATAAACATCTTTTATGCCCTAATTATTCATTTTCCCTTTGATTTTCAGCTTTCTCTTTTAAAATAAGTTAGTTTTCTCTCAAAGTTCTTCTTCTCCTTTAATTTTCTTTTGTTTTACCTTGGTTTTTGGCACTTTAGTTTTAATATTTTCTGCAATTTTATAATGGTGCATATAAAAACTATGGCTAACAAGGGAAAAGGCAAGAAGGCTTCAGAAGAGTCCAGTGGTCACGAGCAAGACTCTAATTTGTTGTCTCTACAATTCAAATACGATTGCCCCTTTCCTATCTACACAGTAGAAGAAGGTGAGAAATTTTTATTTTTTGCTAAGAAAACTTACATAGGTATGTGGCATGTACATTTTCCTTTGTTGGTATGTGGCATGTACATTTTCCTTTGTTGGATGATCTAGGCTTAACTGATCAATTTGAGAAATATTTGAAATATATGCATTAGGGTCAGTTTGTGCATTTAAATTTCCCTATTAGAAAGGATTGGGCTGTTGAATTTTTTTGTCACACTTGACTTTGTAGATAAGAGGAAAATTAATTTCAAGTTTAGGCACCAAGGCCAAGAATATATTTTTGGTTTTGATAAGATGCATGATTGGTTTGATTTTCCCTTAAATGGCAAACGATTTAATCCTCATCTTTTTAATCCTACACCCACTTGGAAAAAAATTGACTGGTTTGGATACTTTTAGTACCAAGAATTCAACCAATCGTCAATTTAAAAATGATGTCTTGTTATTATTTCATAAGTATATTTGCCATGCTTTATTTGGGCGAGTGGAGAGCAACAAAGTTCAAACCAAGGATTTGTTTGTTTTAGACCTTCTCCAATCTCGGAAGACACCCTGTTCTATTGATTTCATTTTTAATGGCCTATATCGTGCTTCAATTGCACGGACTAAAACAATTGGTATGTGCCATATGGTGATTGGGATTGTCTTGGGATGTTTAGGAGAATTGTATAACTTTTTCATGGATGAGCATGAGACTGTTGCCTTGCTTGATGCTAAATATTTCAGAAATGCTAACGTGTTGACAAGAGGCAGACAGCCTCCAAGGTTTGTTGACCGTGGTGTGCAGGTTCAAGGCCCTAGTGTGGACAAAAGCAAAGGCAAAGGCAAAGCCCTTCAATCATCTACTGCTGCTGATAAAAAGGAGGAGTCCGAAGATGATGGGTCTGATGAAGATGGCAGTGGAGTGCCTACTAGTAGTGGGGAGGCTTCTGTTGGTTGGCAGCAGGTTTTAACACGCTTGGATGGTGTTGAGGCTGTCAACCAAAGCATGGCAGCTAGATTGGATTCCATGGAGGCCACCATGAAGGACATGCATAAGAGCCAAAAGAGCATGGGCCGCAAACTTCTTTCTTTCTTCCGTAAGAAGAACATCGAATTCACACCTTCTCCACCAAGTTCCCCTAGTGGGAATTAAGATTAGTTTTTCTCCTACCCTTTTACTTTTTATTGTTATTTTTATTTTTCTTTAATTTGTGTTTTGTATGTTGCTTGTTTTTCTTGTATGTTTTGTTTGTGTTTGATTTTTTTACACAATGAGGACATTGTGTCCTTTAAGTGTGGGGGCTCATGTATGTTATATTCATTTATATATGTTTGTTTGTTTATCGTAGCCTGTGTATATGCATGTGCTACTAGTTTTAGGTTTTTATATATGCATAGGTTGTTAGTATTAGGTGTGTTGAGTTTGATTTGTACATATGTGTATGTTGTTTATGTATGATTGTTTAGAAGTTTATATGCTAGGTTGTTTTGCGAGTTTTATTTTAGAGCTTGTATATTTTGGGACTATTTGGGAATATATGTATGCTATAGCTTGAATTTCTTTTAATTTAGTCTAGTTAGGTGAATTCTTGAGGAATATCATTTTCATTTTACTATGATAATTTAATGTACATAGTGAAGGTCATGACTTAGCAAAGCACTTTAGTAGGTTCTTTTTCAGTTGTTTATCTTTTCACAAGTATAAAAGGATTATTTTGTCAATGCATTACTTAGGGTAGTTTGACCTATAACTTAAGTGAGCTTTTGAGCCGTGTACATTGAACTTTTTCTTGTATGAGAGCCTTATTATGCCATATACTCTAGAACTTATTTTGTGTAAATTTTGAGACTACATTTAGTATGAGATGTGCATGAAAAGTGATAAGGGCATTTAGAATAAACCATTTTAACTTGCTAAAATAACTTACCCTTTTTGACTTTAGGTAGCCAATTTTGAGCTTTTAACTTATTTTTTGTTGTGAAACATATAATTAGCCAAATTCCTTTGCTACACAATAAACTATTTCTTTTTGTTACCCTTTTTGTGAAGAGAATTAGGATTGCTATATCAATAGAGATACATTTTGTAAAGTTTTTGCATGATATTATTTATGAGTTTAATTCCGTTATTTTTAAAGTTTAATATTAGAGAAATGCTAGTTCTATGGCTTGTAAAAAAAAAGAGGAAAAAAAAGAGAAAAAAAATATATTTATATATATAAAAAAGAGAATACAATGGGATGGAGCATAAAATGCACCCATAATATTAAAAAGAAAAAAAAAAGAAGAAAAAGGAACTAGTAGGAAAAATGTGGATGTGATGTGCGTTGAACCCCGGCGCGCCCATAAACGCCCGCTTTTAGGGCTTTCGGGATGAGGTTCATAAGAACTTGTAAGAAATTACAAGTGCTCCATTTTTGACAACAAGGAGGTTTCTTGGAGTTGCCACCCAATAGAACATTGGGAAAGGTTGTCTAGCCTCAGTGAGCCTAAGACAGTGCTGCTATGTCCATTATAGGCAAGCTGGATGTGTCTTGAAGGCTCCCACCCTAATGATAGGATGGTCCTCTAGCCTCACGCTTGGGCAAACCAGAGGTGTCTTGGAGGCATCCACCCTAATAGAATATTAGGATGGCCCTCTCGACTCGTGGCGCCTAGGACTGTGCAATTTTGAGCCTTTTACAGGACACAAGAGGTGTCTTGGAGGCCCCATCCCAATAGAACATTGAGATGGCCCTCTTGCCTCGTTGAGCCCAAAGACCAGAGAAGGTTCGGGACTTTCCATTTATTCATACCTTGGTTAGGTTTATAGTTGAATTTTGAATTTATCGTTTCATCTCATCTCTCATTCAATTTAATGCAGTTCAATTAAAGCGTAAATTGTCCATTCAAGGAAAGCTATAAATAAATAATGCATAATTGAAGTAAAGTGCATGAAAATAAATTACAATAAAACTAGGGACGGAATACAACCCCCATTGTAAATAAAATACAAATCATACATAAAATGGGCTATTTGTTAAAGATGAGGACATTGGTCCTCACATCCATATTTATTATAAAATAATTTTGATATGATAATTTTTATTTTGGATGGAGAAAATTGGGACATTGGTCCCATTTTTATTAGGAAAGATTCCAAGTTAATTAATAAAAATGTTTATGTGATTTTCTTTTTAGCATCCCTCAAATAAACAATTTTATAAGAAAATTACATGGTAGAATAAATAAAAAAGCCAAATAAATGAAATTTTACAAATAAAGCAAATAAATATTTAACCCAAATGAGCCTTCTGGATCTCCTCGTGTGCTCCCAAAAATGACCAAGTAAATAAAATGAATTTTTGGAAAAAAAGATAAACACAAATGAAATAATATTAGTAATTAAATCAATAAGATCAATTAAACGCATAAAATAATAAATAACAAATTAAAACAAATAAAATGAGATGACATCAATAGAATGATAAATGAATTAAAATGTTAATAAACAAAAATAAATGAGAAAAATGCATTATGAATGACAAAGGAATTAAAGAATGTGATTGAAAAAAAATAAAACATGTTAATGAATTAATACATAAAAATATGAACATGATAATAATAATAACAAATAATGAAAATAAACAAATGAGTGAATAACCAATAAATATATGACAATAACCATGAAAAAAAATGATAAAAAAATGAAATAAAGAATGATGAAAATAATTAAATGTGTGACATGATTAATTAATGTTATTCCAATTAACATAAAACATTTACATGGCAAAAAGATCAATCAAAATGAATTAATAAATTACATGTTAAAATAACTGTGAGGAATCAAAGCAAAAATAATATATAAACATATTAAATAAAGTGAATATAAAATAATAGAATAAATAAATAAATGAAAGAGAATAAAAAAGGATCAAGCCTAGACTGTTTACCCTCAGAGTTTCGGATTCGATGAAGGTAAAATGATGATTGATTTCCTTGTTTGTGATGTGCAAGATTAGAGTTGAATATGATAAAATGTTGGAACACTATAAATGCCAATTTCAACTATAGATTAATATAGAATGAATTTTCTTTAACTAATTTATTTTTTTCTGTATGTTTGAAGAACAGTTTTATAGTTAAAGTTTAAAGTTAGATTTTATGTTTTGAAGAAGAAGACAAAGGAGGAGAAAAATTTATTACAAGGGTTTAAGAAAAGGGTTGAGAGACTTCTTTCTTCTAACTCTTATCTTTTATTTTCTTCTCTGTAATTAAATGAATGTTATTTAATGAAATTTGAATTATATTAATGTCATCTACTTCCATCTATGTTAGTAATCTTTGAATGTAGAATTCTCTATTAGTATATTATTGCATGATCTTTATAATTTAAGTTAGAATTGAGAGGTTGATTTTAACTTACATCTAATAGGAATTCTTTATTTGAATATAACTAGAGAGATCAGTATGTTGAGATAATTGCTATAGGTTGGTGAATAATCTTAGAATAAGTAATTGAAATTAACTAGTTCATTAATGAGAGTTAGGGATTAGCAGTTCAATTGAATATTTTAGGCATTCTAATTCATGGTCGAGAGAGTGAATTAGAACAACATTCCAACTTGGCTTTCTTATAAGACTAAAATTATAATTAAATGATGGAATCAAGTTTCATAATTATTAAATCTTCATTATATACTGTCTTCTTTGATTATCATTAACTTGGCTTAATTAAGTTACATGATAATAGTAGTTTGGGTAAACCCATACATAGCCCCCTGAACTTGTTAACATAAATCATTTGACCACCTAAACTCTAAAAATGACCATATAAGCACCTGAAATTGTTTTTTATGCAATAAATAAACACAAATTTTTAGTAGTTTGAAATTAAAAAGTGCGTGAATTGCAGACGCACTGAGGTGGAAAATGAACCAATTACATCATGACATGTGGCAACTGCAAAAAAAAGGGGTTATCTTTCTGATGCAGTTATCCAAGCAGAATTAGATGTTGCTGAGATTGATAACTTCCTTGGTCCAACAAGCTTGTAGTAGCCAAACGAAATGAGGACCAGTAGAAGAGGTGAAGCATAACATCTCATATTGAACTTCAAGCATAATGTACCAACTTCAAAATTCACCATCGCCGTTCTCTGATGTATATATAAGAATTGGGTTTGCAATTCAATAAGCCTGTTTTTATATCAAACATAATCCTACTTGGATACTTGAACAATAGAAGAGGAATTAGTAGCTATTAAGCATTGGAACAAAAGAAACTAACAGTACAAATATTGCAAAGATCAAAAGTGAAATTCCTCATTGTTTGGTGCAAAAGCATCGAGCTATATCAAGTACATGATAGCAATATCCTAAGCAGCTCTAAGACCAAATTTACACTTGAACTGATGAAAAATTAGCAGAATATAAATAATGATAAAGAAAGACAAGTAATCATGAGAATGTACTAACTTCAAAATTCACCATCTCTACCCAAGCAGCCCTCGAATTCCATGAACTACTAGCCACTCATTCTGACACAAATCGGGGAAGCAAACAGGAACTTCATTGAGCATCACAATATCCCCATATCTACTTATTTTAATCCCAAATCCTTCCCCATCAGTATCCAAAACCATCCCATCTTCCAAACTAACCATATCTTTCCACACAATCTTGTAGGGCAATAGAGGAAAGATTGTTAATAGATGCAACTCAAGAAATGATGCCTTAATAGATCAATCTTTCAATCTTAAAACCATAGCCGCTTAAGTAAAAGAACCACCGACACCAATGACTCCACCGGAATTAAGAGACCATCCAAGACTACTACAACTGATTTGTTTAATAATTAGCACTGAAGCCTTGAATTTAGGATCTAAAAACTTTTTAATCCCAAGAATGACTAAAGAACCATCATTGTAAAGAGAATTGGTGGTCTTGACGATGATGTCATTCTCAGAATAGGAAAAAAGTTAAAGTGAGAGACTGATTGGTAAGAATGTGGGAAATTGGGAATTCGAGAGCTACGATGGAGAGATTTGAGGGAATTAAAATGGAAAGAGAGAGAAGACGGGTGGAATTTGAGGAGATAAAGAGAAGTGGTTGGTGTTGGAGAAGGAGGAATCAGAGGGACAGAAGATGGTGAGTAAAGGGGAGCCAAATTGATTCGAAGACGAGTTGCAAAGTGAGAGCCGTAGAGAGGTAGCCGAAATTGGAGAAGTGGAGAAGGAGATTAAAGAGAGGCAGAGAAGAGGGAAAAGAGTTTTGGTGGCCATTGCAATAGAGAAAATAAGATTTTTTATTTTTTGCTTACCAGGAAGAAGAAGGGAGTTGAAGAAACATGCGTGTTCACGCTCTTGTAGCTATGTGTAAGTCACTCGTTTGACTTGGTCAATTTTTGTGTTTATATTTTACATAAAAATTAAATTCAGGTATTCATAGATCATTTTCAAAGTTTAAGTGGTTAAATGATTTTTCTTAACAAGTTTAAGTGTCTGTACATGGGTTCACCCTAATAGTTTAGAGTTAACTTTCAAATTTATGAATATTGTAAACAAGATTAAAATTGAGTCGTAATAGTGTGTAATATTAATCTACATTCCTCGTGGGATCGAAATCTTTTGTACTATAATCGGTACATCGTATACTTGCGGAATTAGCGTGTAGAAATACACCTTATACTTGCGACCAAGACGTATTAGTCAATATGCTATACTCCATATAATTATCATTCATACATATTACTCCTATATAATCATATAACACTTATGCTTTACACTTATAACATATACATTTCACTCGTTTCAGTACACCTACTTCTCATATACTTGTCTATCTTCGTTTACTTTACTTTTCACATTACTCCTTTCTATATCTCTATATATACACTTTATTCTTAACATGCTTCAAATCTCTTAACTTCAGAATACTTTAATTTGCTATCACCTCAAACAACTTCTTTCAATCAAAATAACTATAAAATCCATAACACATTTCTTATCCACTGTCATACTCAAATTTACAAAAAGATAGTTTAATCAAACCCTATATAATTCTCCTTTCATTAAATTACTTCCAGGTCAATCATAATCATCAGAATAATTACTATCTTTATCACTATTTAGAAACCCAAACGTATATACTACACATTTAAATAATTCTACTTATATTCTCTCACTGCACATTCCTTAACACCTCAAATTTACAGGATTGACATGTTACTTTCTTCACTCACATCACTCGTACTACTCACTATCGATTTGAAATCCTAATCACACTTTTTTGTACTAATTTCCAAATATCTTTCCTTCATAGCTTTGATTATTCATACCTTATACTTGTATTAACAAATGTTGTACTCTTTCTCAATAAGCCTCCCCCCCCCCCCCTCTCCTTTTTTTAACCTCAAACACATGATGTACACCTCGTCAGCTTTCTCTCTATATGAAATACAGACACAAATGTTTTTCACTTATGATCAAGGGATGTGAATGGAATGAGTATATAATGATTCATGTATGTAAAGTGATGCAAAATGCAGTTTATGCGATAACAATGCACTTTTTCCATCCCTATGTTTCAACATGCTCATATTCAAATGATTCTAATGAGATAGCTGACTGGCGTATAGAGTGTCATCACATTCTCTTATTTTCCACAACTTTTGCCTTATAACCCTTAGATCTAAGCAAAAAGATAGCCAAGGCATCTTTGAATCCACAAACAGATGCCTCTTCCTAATAAAAGGTCATCTATTAAAAAAATTCAAAATCTTGCACTGAAACTTCTTCCAAAAGTCCATACCAGGCTGAAGAGAATTCTTAGCATAATCTTTTATAACTCATCTGGAATACACATTTCAGATCTTACAAACACAAAAGATCTCAAAATAGGCAAATCATTATATACTAGGTGAACACTTTAACTATACGCCATATCCCTTTCGGAAGACTTATATTCCCGTCACTTATACAAAGGGCAAGGACATCCGCTTTGGCCAATACAAACTACACAGACACATTCCTAAACTACTAGTCGGCCAGAACCCACTAAACCTATGCTCTAATACCATTAAATGTAACACCCCTTACCCATATGTAGCTACCTACTACGAGAGGTGAAGGATGTCACACGACAATTACATAATTAAATATACTTAAATAAGAAACAGATATCAAAAATGGAATTATAAAATTTCTTCTAATACAAATTACATTCACACACATTTTCTCATAAGACACTTTTCTCATTAATTATATTAGATACAGACCATTCATTATTGAAATAGAATTTAATTACATTTCTCATTTTCTCATGATACAAATACAATGTAACACCCTTACAACCCGTATTAGCGATTCACACTTTAGAGATGAAACACTACTCATTACTACTACAGCGAAACTATGCAAATTCGGGTAATTTTTTTTTCTTTTTTTTTTGACTAATATTCCTATTAGATTATCTTACTTATATAAATTTTATTATCATTCATTAATAGCTTATCATGTCGATGGTTACGGTTAGCTTCAGAAAAATTTGGCAGTATAACGACTATATTTGCACTACCCTTCCTGCACATTCAAACAAAACACAGCAAGTCTTGGGCATAACCACAAATATAACAATCCCATCCGCCAATCCTTAATAGTACAATATCGATATCTAATTAAATATCATCATAAATCTTTGTTCATATACATGCCAAAACATAATCAAACGATATCCATCATTGCAAATACAGTCCTCAAAATATTACACAAAAAGGGTTCATTATCGTTAGCTACGCTCCTTCAGCACCAAAACTTGAGGTATATTGTCTCCTCACAAAATTTTTGTACCTCCACGCAGTCAACGAAACTATATGCTGAGGATTAAAAATGCTCAGTGGTGATTACCGATTCAAAACTTTCCAAAAGATATTCATTCACACACACATGCCAATAATTCATTTTAAAGTCATCTATGTCACTTTCACTATTTAATTTTCATTATTAATTTAACTAACAATTTCACCTTTTTAATGAAAGTATTATCATTATTAAACTCAATTCTAAATAAATTTCTACTAGTAAATCAATTCAATTTCAGTTTCTTAAGTCATCATTTTTATTTCATATCGTTTTCTAGATTATAATTTCCAATTAATCTTCCACTATATTGCCCCTAGTATCATTCCGATAAAAGTCTGTGATCTAGATAAATTGGGTGTGGATCTCGTGATCCACAACAGTGTAGAGTGACCCCGAAGAACTGCTCAGTAGTATCACAGAACAGTCAATCAGTTATCAGTATGGTAGTTCGTCATTGGCCTATCCGATGGAGTCATTATGCTCCACGACAATACAGTACAGTATCCCTATGGCTAGTCACTATATCCTAAACTAGACCCACTACCAGACATAACTAAGGGCAGAAAAATCCATGACAATATAGTTTTTCAGTCTGCCTATTTCATTTCTTCTCAGTTAATCCATTGAACATTCAAAATATCTTACATTCACTTTATTCAGAACATATTTATTAAATCAATTCCAATCTTTTTCACAAATTAACAAAACACAGTAAAATACATATCATAATTCATTCGGTTCAATGTATTCTCAATATTATCATTTCCATTTTTATGCATTTATCCTTTAATTTACTAATCAGCATCTCAGTTTACCTATAATTATCACTAATTAGCATTAAAAATCAAATATTTTAATGAATCCCAGCTTAAACCATTCGGCCTCTTCATGGTTTTCCCCTACAAAATTATTTGTTACAATTTACACTTCCTAAAATTAACTTCTAGCATCCTAAAGTACAATTATCAAGTTAATTCCAATTTCACACACATATTTCACATAATTCAATTAAAACAAAACCTCAATACATAAAACTTTCAATGGAAATTAGTGAATTTAGTAATCACAAACCTCCAATCACTTCTCTAGGCCTCCACAATTTTCTTCTCTATGCCCTTTTTCTTTGAACTATTATCTCCTCATTTTTCCTCTACATGGTAAAATTCCATCAACAAAGAATCCATCAATTTCTTGCTCAAATCATCAAATTAGCAACATAGTTATCTTATATTTATCCCAAATAGCCTATTTGAACCATTAAAATTAATTAAATTCCATCAATCTACTTACCTCAAATTCACACCCCATACTTGAATCCTTAATTTTCTTCACTTATTCTTCCCCAAAAGAAGTCTAGTGTTCACCAATTGGCTAAAAAGAGCTTTAATTTCTAGTGGAAGGGATAGAAATTGAGGGATTGATGGAAGAAATTGAAAGAAAAATGAAGAGGAAAGGAGAAGCAAGCCACAATTGAGAAGCAAGAAGGAGAAGGCAGAAACATGAGAAGGTTTCCAGCAATTCTGCATTCAATTGGCTATTTATAGTGGTAGGTGAGCAGTTGGTTGACTTATCCAAACATTAATTACTCATTTATGTCATCCCAATTCAATTCTCTCACTTCTCAACTTCAAATTCACTCAAATTTTATTCTATAATTTTTAGCATATTTCTATTAGCGTGCACATAAAATTTCAGCTCAATTAGAGATTGTTTTTCGATCTGGTAATTATTTACCTGTCCGATATCTGAATTTTCACTGTAATCAAAATATTAATTTATTTATACCACTAGATTATACTAATTATTACAAGCACGTCCATATTTTCAAAATATTTTTTTTGAGATTTGTAGCTCAAGATATGGTCTAGTCAATAAACAGGTAAAAAATTGGACTGGAGTATCCAACAGATGCCCGTCTGAGGTGACAGATGGCTTGGTTGTACCCCACCAATGGCCTGGATGTCCCTCCACCAATGGGCTGGCCGTCTGTAGCCCCACAGACGGCCATCTATCAAGGACAGACGCCCAAATGCTACTTTTTTGCTGTTTTGGCCATTTTAGGCCTGTTTGAACTCTGATTGACCTCAAATTTTCACCTACAGACTCATCATAACTAGTAATTTCTGATGATGACATCAAATATTTTCTATTCTTGAATGAAATTCTAACCTTGACCCCACTGATTGACCTTAGAAAATGTTATTTATGACTAACTCGGCTTTTAGACTATTACATACAAAATCTATACAGACTCGTAGGCCTTAACTGCTGCGAAATGTCCTTGGCAACTCTTCTGTCTTCATATCTTACACAGATGAACACCGTGCTAAGCTTAAAGCTTAGTAGGGGATACATATAAAATAGACGACCACTAACAGTAGTCGTTAACAGAACATACGAATGCTTGCATATAAACATTTATATTTGTAACATATAAACTCTTAAGAATATACCCTAATTATATACAAACATTTGTACAGTTTAGTACTTTTCCTTATTTGCTTAACCAAGTAGACATTTATGTTAATACGTGTAAGTAGCACACACACATAATCATGTTCATTTAATGTCAAGTATCATGTTATTCATACATTACATAGATTATTTAACTTAATTTATAAACCATGTTAAAGATGCAGTAACCAATCCTTTATTTAATTTCTTTGCAAAATAATCTGAACATAGGAAATCTCGACTATGACAAATCACCTTTAATATTACATGCTTATGGAAACCTTAATTTCTTATTACTTTCAATAACTTGAGTTAAACACCCATCAAAATATCCCTTACGTATAACAAATCGCATAAGCATTTAAGGTCTAAACACACAAATACATTTAATTATTATTGCATATTTCATATTATACATTTATTACTCTTTTGTTCAATTGTGGCCTGCATTCCTAAGGGGAATAACAGGATTAGAAGCACATAGTCTGTAATGGCCGCAATATCGGGTTAGTCATAAATAGTATTTACCGAAGGTGAATAGTGTACTCAGGGTAAAAATTACACCCGGAGGCAAAAAATATGTTATTTGACAATCGAAAAATACTAGTCAAGGTGAGTTGGTGGTATAATTTGAAGTGAAAATGAGGTCAAATAGGTCCCCGAAAGTTAAGCTGAAGAAAGCCTCTAGTTCGATACAAATAGTAACTAGGTTTGACTGAGGCTTTAGGGATAGTAAAAGGCCTCTAAAAAGTTATATGAAGGCATAGATAGACTCATAATAGTATATAGAACAGTTTGGTATTGAAAAAGAAATTTTTTTGTAACACTGAAAAATGGGTAAATTGGACTGATTTAATTGAACTGGATCGAAAATGGACCCTGAATAAGATGAAATTAAGGTCAAATGAGCGATTAAGAACAAAAATGATGTGTAGGGCTGAAAAGCGAACCGAACTGGTTCAATTAGTGAGTCGAACAGGTCGAATCGGTTTGACTAGTTTGACCAAGGTTGACCGGACTCCAAATGGAGCTATAGATTTAAAAAAATTATCTGAAAGTATGAATTTGCTTGAAATATTAAGGAGAATCAATTGGTAATGAAAAATAAATTTTAATGTGAAACAGAAAATTTAGTTATCGGACAGGTAAGAAATTACCGAATCGGGGAACGGTCTCTGATTGAGGTAAAATTTTACATGGAGGCTAAATTATATATTTTAAGAATTATGGAATTGATTTTGGGAGGAATTGAGCTTGAGAAATGGGAGAAATATTTTAGGGTTACATAATGGGCTTAAAAATGGAAAATGGGCTTGAAATGTTTGGGACACTTTGAATGGGTTTGGCCCAGCCTATTAAGTCCCCTATATAAGCTGTAAAAATCAAATTTCTCTAGAGAAATCTTCACAAAACTAGCAGTCTTTCCTCCCTTCATCTTGGCTGAATTCCTCCTCACATTTTCCCTACCAAATTTCTTCTTCTCTCTTCAAATTTCTCCCTAAATCGAAGCCTTGCTAGTAAATTTCAGCCTGTCTAAAACCTAATTGCATTCTTTAGAGCTCAATTGGAGTGATAGAATTGGGAAAAATCAAGTGTTCAAGTTAGGGCACAAATTGAGGTAAGTGAAATTGAGTTATGTAATTCAATTTAAAGGTTCATATGGGTAGATTAAGGGTTGTAGAGTATGAATATGATGTTATTTTAGAAAAAGAAGACATGAAAATGATGATTTTATATGATGTTATATTCGACTTATATAGGATCTAAAGGAAGAGAAAATTTTTGAAAGTAAGAATAAGGAAGCTTGAGAGGTGTAGAACAAGATTATAAGGTTAGTGGATACAATATCCTTTATTTTCCATGAATTTTATTTAGGTTTGAGTTTATGTATATAATGAAATTGTGTGAACTATGCATGTATAATTCAAACTAGGGTTATACACATGTTTATGGTTATGGAAAATGATGATTTGAGGGATAAATATTGAAAGAATAAATTTATATGAATTATTCCAAAGTTGGCCGAAATGCATGCCTTAGTATTATATAGGTATATTTTTTATGTTTTTAAATAAATAATTATATATTTATGTTAATTTGTATGAAATATAATTTAATAAGTGTAAAATAGTAGAGAAACAAATTTGAGTGTAGAATATTAGGCTTGGCTTAATGGTATATTGAAGTTTAACATGGATTATTTATAAGTTTAATGGCATTTAAGTATGTATTTATGTTAATTTACATGTAATTAAGTTAAGCAAATAATAAATGGAAGGAAATTAAATTTGTATAGAAATTTTTAAGGTATGGCCGAATGGAACTATAAGGTATATTAGGGTGTATTTTATTAATTTAAGGAATATTATACCATAAAATGAATGTATACTTAAGATAGAGTGCATAATAATCTATTTGAAATTTTTAGATTATTAATGAACATAATTCATGTTGAAATTGTATTATGTATTAAGTGAATATTATGGATTAAGTTATGTTTATGCAAAGAAATGACATAAATGTGATAAGAATAAAATAATAAGAAAATATGGAATTTAATTTAATGAAAAAAGAAATTAAGTGTATAAATGGTAGTGTAATAATCAAGTAGTATGTGATTATGGAATGGTTATTATGTAATAATCTCATGGTATATAAGTATAATAAAGAATTAAAAAGTAAGGTATGAATGGTTATTCATTATTATAAGAAATAAAAATTGTATGTAAGAATAAATCTAATGTTATGTTAAGGTATGATATGAAATGAATACGATTATCATGAAATAAATATGGTTATAAGGAAACAAATTATGGTTATTATGAAATAATTATGGCTATAGATATAAAGAATTAAAGAATTAAAATATGCAAAGTGTTGCCCTTAGTATACTGGTAGAGAATCACTAGTTTAGGATATAAGTGCCTAGCCATAGGGACATCTATACAGCGGTTCGAGTTAAAATGACTCATATGTGTAGGCCAATGACGGTCTATTATGTATGATACTATGCCATTATGGGTTAAGGAATTGATGGATTGTTTAATAACTCAGAGTAGTAACTCTTAGTGGCCATTTACTCTTATGGCACCCAGAGTAATGGTCCCCAGTGGTCATTTACTCTTATGGCTCTCAGAGTAGTAATCCTTAGCGGTTGCTTACTCTTATGGCTCTAGAGTTAGTGGATCCCTAGTGGTCCCTACCTCTTACGGCTCTCTGTCCCATGTATTCGATTTAGGGATTTCTACCGGATTGCTACTAGGGGCAAAATAAGAAAAAATTGGTTAAAATGAATAAATATGAAATAATAAGAGAAATAAAGTATATAAGGACTAAATTGTAAGGATTTAAAAGTATTACGGGTATAATTGTAACTATGTTTAATAGTGAGTAAAAATAAGGTAATATATAAATATTAAGTAATTAATTGGTTTATGAAGTAATAAGATGAATAGACATGGATTAAATGTGAAATTATGCATAAAACGTAATTTATGAACTAAACGGTAATTTTACATGTTAAATAATAAATGAAATATGAAATAGGGATAATTAATGGCATAATTGTAAATATAGTAAATTAAATGGTAAAATCGTAATTTAATGGAAAAATAAGGATTTAAAATGTAATTTGACTTAAAAATAGTATTTTAAGGACTAAATGGTAATTTGTATGTCAAATAATGAAATAAATGTAAGTATAAGATTAAGTAATGGTGTTATTGTAAATAAAAGAAATGGAAGGTAACATGGTGACTTAGTAAAAATGTACGGAATAAATTGAAAATTGATAATAGAAATGTTAATTAAAGGATTAGAATGTAATTAACTATAAATAGGATTTAAGCGTAAATGTAACTTTAAGAAATAATTAAAATTATTATATTTGTTGTAATAATAATAATGGAATGATAATGATATGGAATAACAAGAACAATAAGGATTTTAATAAAGGGAATATAAGTAGGGATAAAAATAAATAAATAAATAAATAAATGTTATGTATATGTATAGTAGTATTTAATATAGAAAATAATAATAATTCAACTGATAAAAATAAATGAATTAAGTGGTATACTTATTAACGGTTAAAATATGAAATTGTTGTATGGACATTTATGCATAATTAACGGTTAAAATAAGAGGTGCAGTATCGCATTGAGGAGGCCATGCCTCGTGCGCGGCCTCGTGGAATGCCGCACATCTCGAGGTGCAGGCTCTAGGCCGCGCCTCGTGCGCGGCTTTGCGGAAGGCCGCACATTGCGAGGTGCAAGCTCCAAGCCGCACTCGTGTGCGGCCTCCGCGCAGGCGGCTGCACATTGCTCGCACGAGCTCTCTAGCACATTGCACCTCCCTCACTGCCCGCAGGCACTACACCTCTCGCGTACTGCCCACAGGAGCCGCTTTGCATGCGCCGCTCAGTGCAGCCCGTGGCATCAGGCCACCGAAAACACCAAAAACTAATATTTTTTATTTAAAAAAAGAAGAGTCGACAAGGAAATCATCACTTCTAACTTTTTACCTATAAACAAGCATCATTTTCATCACTAGGTAACCTTGGACTAGGCTGCCTCAGGACCTGGTGTCTATAGTTGCCCCCAGTTTTGGGAAACGTAGTGCATGGGTGCCTAGGTGAGCCAAAACTCAAAGAAAGAAGGACGAGACACGTACCTGAGGCAGTTGTCTTTCCGATCTGAATGAACCTATTGTGGGTTGTAACCATCAATTTGTCGACGTGTTAACCCTTGTTGCTTTGGCATCTAACCTGTGCGGTGTCTAGCCTTGTTGATGTGGTGTCTAACATCCTCCGTTGTGGTATCTTACCTATGCGGTGTATAGCCCCGGCCATATCGGTATCTAACCTGTTTATGCAGTGTCTAACCTCCTCCGTTACGGCATCTAACTTGTGCGGTGTATAGCCCCAGCTGTGTCGGTATCTAACCTGTTGATGCGGTGTCTAACCTCCTCCGTTGTGGCATCTAACTTGTGCAGTGTATAGCCCCAGCCGTGTCGGTATCTAACCTATGGATGCGGTGTCTAACCTCCTCCGTTGTGGCATCTAACCTATGCAATGTGTAGCCCCAACCGTGTCGGTATCTAACCTATTGCTGTGGTGTCTAACCTCCTTCATTGTGGCATCTAACCTGTGCGGTGTATAGTCCCAGCCATGTCAGTATCTAACCTGTTGATGCGGGGTCTAACCTCCATCGTTGTGGTATCTAACCTATGAGGTGTGTAGCCCCAGCCATGTCGGTACGTAACCTATGTTTGGTTTGTATGGCATGCTTTTGCTAGCCCCTGTTTGATTTGCAAGGCATCTGATTGTGGCCGTTAAGCTATATTGTTATCTAACTATGGCTCTTTTGTAATCAATTTGCTGGCACTTATACTGAACCTCTTTTCCGACCAAAAGGGTCAAATAAATATGCAGGGTATATATATAAAAGAGATGCGTACTTGTGGCAGTACACATTTGTTGGGGTCGACGTCAGACGCGTGTCCCCTGAAAGTCAGTTGGTTATTCCCTGGTGGACTGATTGCCACCAACTAAGGTATGTGAGGGCAGTCTAGCTTCTCTAAGGGTCTTCTTTTCTATAGACTTGAATGATTCTTGGTTGCCCTCCGCATGGTATACCTGAATAGGCTTGTTCTTCTATGTGTTCCTCCTATTCACAGACCCATATGATTTTATGCTAAACACAGTGGCCAACAATGTTGAGCTAAAACTCTCTCTTGGGCCCCTTTTGTAAATGAGGTCTATTCAGAACTTTCCCTCAGATTAATGTACACATTAATGTATGTAAGATTGTATGTGCATGTGGGATTATGTGTGTGAAATATATACACAAGGCTATATACCCGAAACACATGCCCAGGATTAATGTACTAAAATTATGTGCACACAATTGTATGTGCAAAGGATTAAATGCACGCCATATGTTCTTGTGATATGCATGCAAAACATGTGCAAAGAATTATGTGTTATATGTATGCAGGGATCATATTCGCGGGGTGAGCACTAAGAGTCGCATATGCAAGATGTATATACAAAGTTCATGCACATGTGAATGCATGTTAGGCATTGTGAAAGGCTATGCACGTGTAAAGTTGTGCAAAGAGATATGCAAAAGATTGTACATGCGGGAGGCACGTGAGATGAAAAAATGGATAGACCACTTCCTAGGTGGTTACAATATTCGTTGAAGGTACTGCCCATACTGTCTGATGCCTCCAAGGATCTGGAAGAGTATTATCCTAGCTTAAAATCTCTGACCATAATCCTTTCAGAGAGAACCGTCTGGTGTGTATCTCTGCCCCCTAATCAATGAGTATGCGCCTTTTGTTATGAGCCATACAGCGTTTTGCCCCCAGAACCCTGACTCGTCCTTCATTATGCACTATTTTCTTGAAGAGAAGTTATTCGGAGTAATTACAACCTTATCACTCTAGGCATCATGTAGACATCGGGTCCCGAGGCTATCCAAGATAAGGATAACCCAATAATGAAAATAAAAGACCGATTTATCGGCAAGAAAGCGAAGGTTGATCGTTTCCTTGTCAAGATTGTCTTTTTTAGAAAAATAAATAAAAACATATATTTTTAAAATTAAAAATAAAAAATTTAAGGTGAAAAGTGCTAATTTTGTGTCAAAAAGTTTTGATTTAAAAAATAATAAAAAAAACTCGGCGCGTCCCATGCAACAGCGCGCGCTCCAGGCCGCCCCATAGGGGTATGCACGTGTGCGAGGGGCACCCGCCGGGCAGGGGCGTGCATGCCCACGGGGCGCTCGTCGTGCATGGGCACTCAGCATGCCTCCTACGCGCCAGGCTACCGCGCAGGAGCACCCAGCACGCGGTAGGCTGCCCCCACGAGCTGTTTTTTCCTTGGAAAATTATTTTTCCCCCGTTATTTGGTCTTTACTAACCTTTTTTAACGGTTTTTGTCTTTTAAAACTATTTTCCTAATTAAATTAGGGTTTTCCTTGAAAAATGGGCATAAATAAAATAGGATGGTGTGTAACACCCCGATACCCTCGGGAAGGAATACCAGGGCGCTAAGCGCACACACAAACATACAAACACAAACATATACAAACTCAACTCGAAAGTGGAAGTAATCACAATAAATAATTAGAACAACTTAGGCCAAAACAAAATACTCTTATAATATATATAACTGTACATATTACAAAATCTTTATCACTCTTAATACATATTCATCTTCAGTACATATACAAAAAAGTTATCATTTATAATTCGATACTACACTTTTCTATATACATAATGATGTTACTCAAAACATAAAAAGAAAACTCTATCTTATACAAAAAGTTCTTCATCAAGCTCCTAGTGGCCCTAACCTATAGATACAACCTCTCTAAATACACCCGTACTAAGCTGTAAACCTACACGGGAAAAACACCCGTACTAAGCGATAACGTTTAGTGGGGATAAACAGAAACAATAGACTTCGAATGAAGTCACAGATATATCAAAGGCATATTGATAGTCATGACATATACAAATAATCATGTACACAACCTTGTAAGCAAATAACGTCATGCTTCAACCCACTCATGTGAAAAATCCAGACATGGCAAACGATATCGATGACATGTCATAGTATACAAGTCTTTACTTCATCTCTTGTACACTACAAAATATACATTAGCTGCCTGAATGCTCAATAATATTGGATACGGGTACTGTGGGTACTATTTAAACTTTAGAGAACTAACTCAATAGTGTTGAATACACTAGGTATTCATCAAGTAGACACAACTAAGGTCACTGTAGCAGCTGCCTCTAGTCCTTTATAAGCATCCTTATCTATCCACTACTGTGACGCGCGCCGGACCAGCGGCCGCCCCTCTGACTGCCCGCCTGAGGGTGATCGGGCATTTGAGGTCCGTTGACAACTTGCAATGAATTACAAGTGCGTCTATTTTGGGCAACAAGGAGGTTTCATGGAGTCGCCACCCAATAAAACATTGGAAAAGTTTCTCTCGCCTCAGAGAGCCTAAGACAGCGCTTTTATCCATTTTGGGCAAGCTAAAGGGGTCTTGGAGGAAGAACCTCTCTCCCTTGGATCCTAGGATTTGATGTCTAAATCTTGTGACATAAGAGGTGTCTTGGAGGGTAAACCTCCAGCCTCTTTGAGCCCAAAGACCAGAGATGGGTTCGGGACTTCTCATCTATTTGTACCTTGATTAATTTTACAATTTGGTTTTGAGTTTATTAGTTCGCTTTCTCTCCACACGATGCAATTTTAATTAAAAGGCACAAATATTCACATTGAAAGCAATAAAATATTAAAAGTAAATTACAATAATACTAGAAGCGGAATACAACTCCCATAAAAAAAATACAAACATACATAAAACCTGGGAATTTATTAACTATGAGGACTTTGGTCCCCGCATGTGTATTTAAAGAAAACATTTTGGATGTGGTGACTTATTTGGAATGAAAACTAGGACATTGGTCCCATTTATTGTAAAAAATCCAAGTTTAATTTAGTAGAAATATTTTTGTGATTTTTATTTGGGCGTGCATAAAAAAAACCATTTTACTTAATGAACATATACAAGGAAATTAAAAATATAAACAAAATGAGAATTAAAATGTATAAAGAAGATACCGAACCCCGCATCTCCTCCTTCATGTGCATGGATACTCAAATAAGAATAAAATAACAATTTGCAACAAAAAATAAAAAATAAAATTCATGTTAGAAATTAAGCCAAAGAAATAATATGACATAAAGGATAATATGTGTAATGGAAATATAACATGCATAAAATATTATAACATGCATAAGAATAATTATGATGCAATTTAACATGCCTAAGAATAAAAAAAATATTAACCATGCTCAACATATCAAATAAATAATTATAATAACAATTATGAGTAAAAATTAAAATATTGATATGTGTAAAAAACAATTTGACATGAAAATATAATAGGATTTAAAAGAGTTTACTTGTTATATGAATAATTGAAGATAAAATAATAAGAAGAATATGGGGACTGTGACGCGCACCGGATCCCCGCGGCCGCCCGTGGGACCGCCTGCTCGAGGGCAATCGGGACATTTGTGGGTCCGTTGACAGCTTGCAATAAATTGCAAGTGCGTCTATGTTGGGCAACAGGGAGGTTTCATGGAGTCACCACCCAATAGAACATTGGGAAAGTTTCTCTCGCCTCGGAGAGCCTAAGACTGTGCTTAGTATCCATTTTGGGCCAACCAGAGGGGTCTTGGAAGGTAAACCTCTCGCCCTAAGGAGCCTAGGATTAACGCTAAAGTCTCGTGACACAAGAGGTGTCTTGGAGGGTAAACCTCTCGCCTCTTTGAGCCCAAAGACCAGAGCTGGGTTCGGGATTTCTCATCTATTTCTACCTCGATTATTTTATGATCAAATTTTAAAATCATGAATTCGCTCTCTCTCCACACGATGCAATTGATTAAAGACGCATTTATTCATATTTGGAAAGCCGTAAATGGGCAAGTGAATAGTGAAAGCAATAAATTACAATAATACAAGGAGCGGAATACAACTCCCTTTTAGAAATGTGCGATACATACACGAACCGGGGCATTGCTTATTTTGAGGACTTTGGTCCTCGCATGCATCATTATTAAAATTGGATGTTTTTATTTTGAGGATTTTTATTGGATAAAATAGGACATTTGGTCCTTAAGTTTATGAAAACCTCATTTTATTGAATATAAAATATTGATCAATTTTAATACATAACGAGATACAAAAAGGATATATTCATATGCATAAAATAATTAATGAATAAACGAATGAAGGAAATAACCAAGAAAGTTAGGAAACTAAACCGGACGAAATCCCCCTAGTGCGGCAGATAGTCCCTCGAGCTCAGAATAATCCAAGGAAATCAGTATGTGCTCACAGAAAGTTAAAAGATGTCAATATATATAAAAACTGAACATAAATGGAGGCAAAAATCTTAAAAGGAAGAGAAAAAGATTCGAAAACATGGAGACAGGACCCAGCGACGGCCTCTGTTAGGTGATCGACGGGCGTCAGTTAAAATGACCGATATGTCCGTCGCTCACTCAAGAGAGAGGGCGTCTGTGAGTGGGGTGATCGACGGGCGTCGGTCAAGAAGATGACCCGTCGGTCACCACTGTCCCCGAAAATAAACAGTGAAAAAAACTCTCTTTTGGAGCAAAAATGGGTTTTTATCAAAAAATGAGATGAAAAGAGTCAAAATAGAGGAAGATAATAGCAAAAAGTTGAAAGAACAACAAAATAAGGAGCAAAGATGGAATGATATGGAGAATGAGTCCGGAATATTTACCCTCAGATAATCCTTTAATGATATTCTTGATGTTGATTAGAGCTCCGCGCGTTCCACGAGAAGCAAAGTGAAGGATTGGAAAAATGGAAAATGGATTATTTCCTACTTAACCCCTCAAAAGATTAACTTTGGAATCAAAATTCAAAGAAAACTAATTAGTTTTGGTTCCTTTTTAATGATTTGATTTGCTAATTAAAAGAAATTCTTTGATGAATGTGTTTGCTGGAAGAGAGAGAAAATGTGCTTGAATTTTGGCAGCGTTTCCCCTCTTGAAAATTTTTGCAACCCTTTTTAAGAGAAAATTCGAAGCTTTTATAAGCCAGGAACGACCGATGGGCGTCGGTGTGTAGAGACGGGCATCGGAAGAATCCTTCTAACACAAGGATTCATCCGACGGCCCTGCCATTTCCACCGACGGGCGTCGGAAAGGTTGCGTGCTCCGAGAAATCAGGCGGCGTGCCCGGAAGAGGCGGTGCATTCCGACGGGCATCCGAAAATACCATAGGCCGTCTGTGACCCTAAGCGACGGGATGGCCCACACAGACGGGCAGGGCGTCTGTTGAAAAAAAAACTTTTCTGACTCGAAAATTCCCTGTTTTCTCCCCCTCTGCCTATGAAAGGTGAAAAGACTCATTTCTCGTGGAGCATGGAACTAAAACCTCCAAATCCAAACAATTTATATAGGCTTGGATACTGATTTCATCACGGGGTAATCTCTGATCCGGACCGCTCCGGGACACGGTGCTTACAGTTGCCCCCAGTTTTGGGGAAACTAGTGCACAAGCGCCTAGATAAGCCAAAACTCAGAGAAAGGACAGAAAGAAGGCGTACCTGCGACGGTTCTTACCTTCCGTGCCTTTTGCCGGGTAGACCTCGTCTCGGCCTGTTCGGCGATGCAAAGATACCCCTATCGGTCTCGTCTCAACCTGTAGGTGTTGGTGAGACGTAGCATTCTCTAGCCACAATCCCGATGTGAAGAGCAGCGTTTCTCTAACTGCAGCTTCGATCTGAAGTTCCCCTGCTAACCCCCATCCGATCTGCAAGGTGCGTAGCACTCTCTGGCTGCCGCGTGAACTGTGAGATGCAGCACTCTCTGGCTACAATCTCGATGTGAAGAGTGGTGTTTCTCTAACCACAGCTTTGATCTGAAGTTCCCTTGTTAACCCTCATCCAATCTGCAAGGTGCGTAGCTCTCTCTGGCTGCCGCGTGAACTGTGAGATGCAACACTCTCTGGCTACAATATCGATTTGGTGAAGAGTGGTGTTTTTCTAACCACAACTTCGATTTCTACTGGCCTCTTCTCGGCTTGCGCAGGGTTGAAGAGATGTAGCGCTCTCTGGCTGCAAAATCGATGTGAAGAGGAGGGGACCTCGCCGGGTTCCTCGTTCCAAAATGATATGAATCTTAGGCGCACTTGTTCGGACTTTTAATCGATGCCTGTGTTCGGATCGATGTTTCTCTGTACCTGTGTAGTAAAAGGTTTTGTTAGTCCATGTTTGAGTTGTTATCTTTTAACCTATCTATTAATGGCGTGATTTTGCTTTATCTGCTATGCCATGTTTCATTTATATTCTTTTTTATTGAGTTGTCATTCATCATTTTTCACTATTTTTTTGTGTTTTCCTTATTTTGGAATATGAGTAAATGTGAGAACATATATTCATAAATAACTGAATAAATGCATAAAGCTGAAAATAAAAGTTTTTCACTAGAAATATCTATTTTCGTATAATGTATATAAAAAGTGAAAATGTACAAAAATATAAAAATATGACTCCCTGAATGTCAAAGGGGTGTGTAGTCAGAGGGCTCATCGGGATCCTCATCATCCGATATGTGCACTGTCCCTAGCGGAGGTGGAGGAGGAGATGGCTGTGCCGAAGGTGGAGGCTGAGCCGTGGAAGGTCCTGCTCCCGCATCGTGGGTCTGCCTGGATCGGATCTGAGCATAGCCATCCAAGAAAGGCTGCGTGCAAGTCCTCATGAACCCTAAGGTCTCTGATACTGTGCCTCCTAGCTTCTTGAACGCCTGGCTCATCTGAATGGTCTGCTCGCTGGCGGCCTTTCTCATCTGCTCTAGGCACTGCTCAGTCTGCTCCCTGAACTCCCTCATGGTCTGAGACAAGGGTGGGAGAATCCCCTCTATCGCCTGGATTCGGGATCTCAGAGAGTCGAGTGACTCGTCGATCATCTGAAGGGTCATATCAACCCTCTGAGATGCCTGGTCCTGAGATGCCCTCAAATCATGAGCGAGTTGCTGCCTAAGCTCCCTCTGACCCTGGGCAACCTGCTCGATCAGCCTCGCCTGCTCATCTCTGAAGGCCTCTATGACCCGAGCCTGCTCCCACACCGTGTGCTCGAAGTAACCGGCCTGCTCCTGGGCTAACCGCTCTATCGACTGGGACTGCTCCTGAAAAGCAGCCTGCTGGCGGTCTAACCTCTCGTGTACAGCTCTATCCCTCTCATCCTGTCATCGCTCTAAGGCTATGAACATGGACGTGAGGAGCTGAGAGAAGTCAGGCTGTCCTGGCTGCTGCTGTGGTGGCTCTGGCAGTGGTGCCGCAGAGGTGGATGCCCCTGGGTCGCCTCAAAAATACGTATGATACCTCTCGGGGAGCCCGTGGGTAGTCCTCTGCACCCTGATACCCGGCGACGGGACCGGAGTCGGTGCTCTGGATGCTGGTGAGGCGGCAAAGAGCTCATCCATAGTGAACTCCATGTCGAAATCCGATGGGGTCCTGGGCTGCTCCTGCTGTGGTGGCGGTGGCACAGTCTGAGGCTGAGGAGGCTGCGGAGGCTGCTGCTCCAGCTCGGGCTCGGGCTGTGGAGGTTGATGCTCCGGTTGACGAGGCTGCTGCTCCGGCTGAGGAGGCTGCTGCTCTAGGTGGTCCGGATTTGGACCCAAGGGTGGAAGTTAGAACATCCGCCGGGTCTCGTGAATGGACAGCACTCTGTAGGCCTATGCCTGCCCTGATATCGGCGAGATCATCCCCATCTGCACTGCGGCGGCGGCATCTACATGTATCCCCTCATTCAGGGGTCCTCTCAGCCTGTCTGGGGCAACTCCCATCCTCAAAAGCAACCTAGTGACGACTCCTCCCACTATCACCACCGGTGTAAGTCCTCTACCAACTCTGACCAAGTTAGCCAAGATCTCATGGCTATTGTTGAGGTGCTGGCCTGCCACCATAGCCCAGAGGCTCCAGATTTCGGCCGCATTAAGCGACCCTGGATTACCAGCTCGACCAAGGTACGAACTGGATAGCACTCTATGCAAATACCGGAGTGCCTGAGACACCAGTACGGTGCTCTTCGCTGTATTATGATCATACAGCACTCCCGGTAGGGCAATGGCCGCCCAGTGGGCGCGTCTCACCGCTCGCCGTGGGATCTCGACCCCCTCCTCTATAGGGAGCCCCATGGCCTGTGCGAATCTCTGCCTGGTAATACTGTAATGGTCGCCGTCGAACCAGAACTGGACCACCCCTGGTTCGGTATCTGACCTCTGAAAATTGCCATAGCGGAGGGTGGCTAGGACCTGGCGAGTAGCCTCTGGAAAAGTCTGGAAAGCGAGGTCAAGGAACTCTGTCCAGTCGGCACCCTCGACAAGCATATCAAACTCTGGGGCCATCCCCAGGGCCTCTAGGAACGGCCGGGACACAAAGCGGCTAGCTCGAATCTCTACCTGAGCCAATGCTCTATATCTCTGAGCTGACTCATCGTCCATCCAACCCGGAACTACGACCTCGGGCTGGGCTTGCGGTGCTCTACGTCTAGGAGGCATCCTGCAAAGGAAAAAAGTAGATAAGCGAAAATTTTGACAAAACAGGCATTATTAGATTTATTTCCAAGGTGAAAGCCCATTCAGGCCTCACCAGGGCAATGGCGGCCCGAAAACGAGATAAAAAACTAATAATAAATAAAAAGGGGTGAACGTCCTGTCAAAGGAAGTTGCCCAACATGCCTCGCACATATCAAAGCAAAAAAAGCATGCAATTGGCATGGAAATATTTAAAGTGAATAAAAATGGGTATCCTAGGCCCCAAGGCATGTATTATACACAAAAATATTCAATTTTAGAATAAATAATAAAAATTTGGGCAGCACCCCGGCAAGGGTGTACCCAACCTCCTGCATAAAAAGGCATAAAACAGGCCTCAGGCCTCAACAACAATATATGTGCATAAATGGGACGCACCCCGGCAAGAGTGTGTCCCCAACAACAAAAAAAAATAATAATGGCCTCAGGCCTCAACAACACAGAATAGTGTGCTAGAAAGTATAATTCTAAAGCAACAAAGTTATAGAAAAATTATATTCCTATGTGATCATGTAAAGGTTCAGATTAATTGCACCACAAAAATAATAAAGAAATAAATACATAAAGAAAACGGGCAGCATTCTCCCTAAATTTCTAAGGCATCTAAAGCATTCTAATCATTTCTAAGGCTAAAGGAAGAAGAAATGAAGAAAAAATAAATTGAATTAATTTAAAAAAGTAGTTATTTACTTACTTGTAGTCACGAAAAGTGTAGAAAAACTGAAGAAAAAATGAATGTCTGAGCGTCCGGTGGGTGGAGAACGCAAAAAGATGAAGAAATTGCAAAGGAAATGAGGAAGAAGACTTGAAAATGCAGAAAAAATGCTTAAAGAACCGTTTTTGAGAGGAAGAATGAAAGTGATAGCGCGGTCCGTCTGTCACTCGCCCTTATATAGAGTTTCGTGACCGACGGGCTGGGCGTCTGTAGGAGCGACCGACGGGCTGGCCGTCTATCTCTCAATAAATGCGAATTAATGCGCGTGATGAATGCAATGCTGACGTATGCGTCTGCCAGGTGGATCTTTACCGACGGGCAGGCCGTCTCTCGGGAGAGACGGGTAGGCCGTCGGTGACACCTTCCTATATATTCTTATGAAATTTTGCTCCTCTTGTGTCTCTTTATTTTCCAACATCTTGAGCCTTTTATTCTTCTCAGAATGTCTTCCTCTCTAGCCCAAAGAATGCACCGTATCTTAGATGACAAGCACACTTGGGAAGAAGGCGCCCTTTCCTCTCTGTCTGGGCTGAAATACCTGTGTCGAGTCAAAGTTGATCAGAACCTCCTTCTAGCGGTGACCCACTTCTGGAACCCCTGATTTCACGTCTTCCGGTTCACCTACCAGGAATTGTGCCCTCTGCCTGAAGAGTTAGCTGCCATTCTCGGAGCCTGGTTCCCTCCTAGCGCTCTGCCTTGCATCCCCCGCTGCGGCTTACTCCAGACCCGGGACATAGCTATGGCCCTGGGCGTACCTTCCTCTGAGGCCTTCCGGCTGATTTCTCCGGGCTCTTCCTTTGCTCTAGGGCCACTGATCGAGGCTCTGGATCAGTTTACTGACATCCCCACCTACCGGGTAAGCACCGTATTTCTGTTTTGCATAGTGAACTTCCTCACCATTGTTCCAGGTGGTTTGACAGGTGACCCCCACTTATTCGGAGTTCTGAGCGACTTTCACCTGGGATTATCACCCTTACCACTTATTCTGCTGAGACCATTCTGGGCTTGGACGCTGTGAGCTCTGGATCCACTACCACTTTTACCGGCAGCCCCTTATTGCTCCAGGTACGTCAATATTTTAAAGGTAGTGCATCCCTTATAGATTTTCACACTAGCTTTTCTTAGCGGGAGGTGCGTCCTTTCGAATTTTCACACAACCCTGTGCCTTATTTTTGCCTGAAGTAAACCCTACTTACTCCAGCGGCTTTTTTTATTCTTTTCTTCTTTTTTCTTCTTCTTTTTTTTTTTCTTCTCCTTTTTTTCTTTTTTTTCTTTTTTTTTTCAGATTTGGCTGCAAGCGAAACTGAGGATGCTGTCCGAGCCACCTCCTCGAGTTACCCCACAGTACTCGCCGAGCCATTTCCTTCCGCGTTGATGACTGTATGGGGGTGCCACCACTGGTGAAGGCATTACCAGATTTCGCTTGCTATCAGATGACGATATCAGTTTTACATCTGCTTGGCTCCCACTATCTCATGTGGTCATTGATGGGCCATCGGGGTGTGTTCCCCTCTGTGGTCTCCATCGAGCCACCTTCTGTATCACTTCTCGATGTACGCGTCAGCTCGGGATGACCCAGGATGTGGTAGGGTTCCCTTATCTTTCCGGGGAGGAGCTCTTTCAGCTGCGTTCGCCTCAAGGTATCATGAGCTGTGGAGCAAGCTGCCGGTGAAGACTGTTATTCCGAGGTTCGGCAATCATTCTGTGTCTTCAACCAGCGAATACAAGAAGTGGATCCTTAGTCCAGCATCTGACAACAGGACACGAGGGCTCAAGCATCTGGTCGGCGAGAGCAGCAGCGGGGCTTAGCTTAGCTTACATATGTATTCCTCTTAGTGCTACATTTCTTTTTAATGCAGAACTAGAAAATGACAAAAATGAAAAGAATAATATTCACTCTATTTCACGAAATTGTGTACATTTCCATATAATTTCAGCATACATGATCAGTTTTGACATTTACTCAACCGCGTACGCCTTATTAATAAATGAAGCCAAATTTTAACAGCATAAACTCCTGTTACCAATCGGCCCTCTCGGGTTTTTACGATTAGACCTTTTCTCTCGTGCCTCTAATTTTTGCACAGGGTGCCTTTTTTCGGTTTTCACCCTGTCGAGGCGCCCAATTTTAGCACGGCCGCCTTTTTTTGGTTTTCGACCTACTGGGCATTTTATTCTCTTCTTTTTATTTTGGTCTTTAGCCATGGAACCTTTTGAGTCTGTTGATATTGATCGGCTCTTTGAACTCGTTTCCATCACTATCCGACAAGATTGCAACTCCTTTGCACAACAGCTTTTTAAGGATATACGGCCCTTCCCAGGTTGGTCTGAATTTCCCTCTGATATCTGGTATACCTGGCCTCATCTGCTTGAACACCAAGTCCCCTTCTTTCAGCGGATGCTTTCTCACCTTCTTTCCGAATGTCCTAGCCAATCTCTTCTGGTAGATCTTGTTATGATAATAAGCTTTCAGCCTACTTTCGTCCAGTAAGTTTAAGTGCTGTAGCCTCTGCCGCGCCTATTCGGCCTCCGGAATTCGGGCTTCCATGACCACCCTCAGTGATTTGAGCTCTATCTCAACTGGCAATACTGCTTCCGTCCTATATACTAGGGAAAACGGCGTAGCGCCCGTAGATGTCCTTACCGTTGTCCTATATCCGCACAGTGCGAAGGGTAGCTTTTCAGCCCAGTCTTTATAAGTTTGGACCATCTTGGATAGGATCTTCTTCATATTTTTATTAGCGGCCTCTACTGCTCCATTTGCTTGTGGTCGGTAGGGGGAAGATTTATGATGTTCGACGCCATACTTCTCGAGGAGCTTCCTGGTTTCCCCCATGAACTGCACACCATTGTCAAACACTAAGTGGTGAGGGAGGCCATATCTGCAGATCAGATTCCTCTCTATGAACTTGGCCATATCCCTTGCGTCAATCTTTTTGAAGGATTCTTCTTCTACCCATTTGGTAAAATAGTCAATTGCGACTATGATGTATCTGTGCCCATTGGATGCCGTAGGGCGAATCTCTCCAATGATATCTATCCCCCAAGCAGCAAAAGGCCAAGGTGATGTCAAGTTGTGTAGCTCTGATACTGGCAGGTGTCTTAAATCTGCGTACTGTTGGCATAACTGGCATTGCTTGACATATTTCGAGCAATCATTGTCTATCGTAAGCCAATAGAAGCCTTGTCTCATGATCTTCTTAGCCAAGGTCAAACCATTCATGTGAGCCCCACAGACGCCTGCATGGGTCTCCTCCATCACTTTGCGGGCTTCTTTTTCATTCAAGCACCTGAGCTGAATCCCGTCTGACTGTCTTTTGTACAACACCCCTTCCAAGGATATGAATTGAACAGATAGTTTCCGGATCATCCTCTGGTCTTTCTCCGTAGCTTCCGCTGGAAACTTATTGTTTTCCAAGTAATTCATAATGTCAAAGTACCATGGCTTCCCATCCGCCACTTCTACTTCCATCACAGGCTTGATCTCGAAGCTGGGCTTCTCAGAACTCGAAATTAGTACTGGCTTCATAGCTACTCCTTCAGGATTATCCCACATTGATACTAAGGTTGCCAACGCATCAGCTAAACGATTCTCATCTCTCGGCACGAAGTGGAAAGTGCAAGTCTCAAACTGCCCACATACCTCTTTCAAATATCCAACATAGGGTACCAGCCGTTCTTCTTTTACAGCCCACTCACCTCGGACTTGGTTAATCACTAAGGATAAGTCACCAAAGACTTCTACATTCTTTGCCCCCAATGCAGCTAGAGCTTCCAACCCGAAAGTGCATGCTTCATATTCGGCTTCATTGTTGGTTGCTTTGTACCTCAGCTTCTTGGCTAAGGGGAGTTTCTCATTATCTGGGGTTGTCAAAATGATTCCACATCTGGCCCCTCTATTATTCACTGCCCCATCGAAGTGTAACTGCCATCCTTGGACAGAAATCGCGACTATGCTCTCATCTGGAAAGGTGAACTCGGGAGTGTCTCCTTGAATAGGATGCTCAGCAAGAAATTCGGCTACGGCTCGCCCCTTAATAGTTTTGCGAGTCATGTATTGCACATCGAACTCCTGTAGCAAGAGCAGCCACCTCCCCATCTTACCAAGCAAAGACGGTGCTTCCTGCAAATATCTTAACGGATTCTGCTTGGCTACTGCCTGAACTTTGTATGAGTGGAAGTAATGTCTCAGTTTCTTTGATGCCCAAATCACTGCGAGGCAGATTTTTTCTACTTCAACATATCTTATTTCGTAAGCCAGGAACTTCTTGCTGAGGTAATAAATTGCAAATTCCACCCCAAATTCATCCTCTTGAGCCATCATGGCACCCACAGAACTGCCCTCTACTGCCAGATACAGGATAAGTGGTTTGACTAGTTACGGCAGCCTTAACACTGGCGAATTCAACAGATATTCCCTGATGCTGTCAAAGGCTTTCTGGCAGTCTTCGTTCCAGAACACAGGTTGATTCTTTCTAAGAAGTTTAAAAACAGGCTCGCATATTTAAGTGAGCTTGGCAATGAATCGGCTGACGTACTGCAGCTTGCCCAGGAAGCTCCTTACATCCTTTTCCTTTTGCGGCACGGGCATCTCTCTGATGGCCTTCACCTTGTCTGGGTCAATTTCTATTCCCCTTTGGCTGACGACATGTCCCAATAGTTTTCCTGAAGTCACTCCGAAAATGCACTTCTTGGGGTTAAGTCGCAGATTGTACTTATCAATCCTGGTGAAGAACTTCTCTAGAGCTTCGAAGTGTCCCTCTCGGGTGGTTGATTTGACCATCATGTCATCGACATACACCTCTACCTCCTTGTGGATCGGGTTGCTCAGGATCTGGTTGTAGCCCACATAACCATCTCCAAAGCTGTACATCGCGCAGTTGGCGGCACCGTCTATCAACACATCGATATGGGGTAGTGGAAAATCATCTTTAGGGCAGGCCTTGTTCAGATCTCGATAATCCACACACACCCTGACCTTCCCATTCTTCTTCGCTACAGGGACCACATTTGCCAACCATGTAGGATACGACACTTCAACAAGGAACTTTGCCTCAATCTGCTGCCGAATTTCCTCGTTGACCTTGTCAGCCCATTCTGGCCTGAGCCTTCTCAACTTCTGTTTCACAGGCTTATAGTCTGGATAAGTCGGGATAGCATGTTCTGCTACGTCTCGGTCGATTCCTAGCATGTCCTCATAGGTCCAGGCAAAGACTTTTTCATGTTTTCTTATTATTCTCTCAAAATTTTTTCTCTCATCAGGAGTTATATTTGATGCTATTAGAATTTCCTTCGGATTTTCCGAGGTTCCAAGATTAAAACGTGTTGTATCAATGGAATCGATGTCAAAAATTGATGGAATATGATCATGTTCATGCATGTTGAAATTATTAGAAACATCGCACAAGTAGGAGAAATCATTTGCCTTATTAATAATATTATAATTGTCATTTACATCATAAAAAAGTTCCGGAATAAAAAGACAGTCTAAGCTAGAGTCTTCTGCCTCTTTAGAGGTTGATGCTACCGCAGCTTGTTCATTGGCTTCCTGATTCAGCAGAGGCCCTTCAGGTATGTTCGAGGAAATCTTTAAATCCCCCATCTTTAGTTCTATTTCTGCCATCTTCTCTTTCCCTTTCAGCCTGGCAGCTAACATACTCTCGGTGACAACCTCTTCAGGCTCGCATCTGTCCCAAGTGATACACTGAGTCATGACCTCTTCGTCCCAGAAGTTCTCGGCGGTCTTGATAATCCCGGCATCCCAGTTAAATACATCGTTAAAGATCTCAAAACTGGGGACAATTCTCCCCTTCATCTATTGCGGCTCATCTTCACCAGTATAAGCGCACACTGAGGATGCTAGTGCAAAGCTTTCTAAAATATGAGGGATCTTATCTATCGCCTTCTTCTTGCCCAAACCGCCTCTGTACCCCAGACCCTTTTGATTCTTCTGACCTCGAGTGGTGATCGCAGTCTACAGCCCTTGAGAGTTTTTACCCAAACCAGCCCCAGGGAGATAGTGCATCTTCTTCATCATATTAACCACAGTTGGGTTATCCATTGACCCGTGCTCTTCTCTTATCATGGACACGTAGAAGCCACTAAATGGCTGATTAGCAATTTCAAGCGCTGAAACCTGATTCTCCCTGGCTGCCTTGATAGTCACCACCTCCCCTTCATGTGGGAACTTTATCATTTGATGCAGCATGGATGGCACTCCTCCTAACCTGTGAAACCAGTCTCCCGAGTAGGGCTGAGAAGTTAGCCAGAATGGGCAGAACCACAAATTCTACTTCCACCTCAATGGGTCCCATCTTGACCAGGGTCTTGAATGTTCCCGAGGCTTGCCTTCTTGAATTATCATAGGCTGTGATAGTCAGATCTGATCCACTGAGCATATCCTCATTTAAACCAAAAGCCTGAAGAGCTATCAGGGGGCACACATTGATAGAAGACCCGTCGTCCACCATAACGCAAGCGGTGTGCTTATCGTTAATCTACGCTTTGATGTATAGGGGTCGGTTATGATTGCGGCCTTCGACCGATAGATCGGCATCAAAAAAAACCAATCTCTCATCCGATCCTCCCTTAAGTAGACCCAAAAGCTCTGATGGGGAAATTGTGGTGGCAACAGTGGTCTCAACCAAAGCCTCTACTACCTTCTGCCTATGAGAAGGGGACTGTCTCAAGAGATCCCAGATGGATATTTGAGCTGCAGTCTTCTTCAACTGCTTAACAATCTGATTCTCCTCCGGCTCTTTTTCCATTGGCGTCTGCGCTGGTTCCGGTACTCTCGTAATCTCAGGGACCACTCTCCCACTTCTTGTCACAGCCCCTATCTCTTCTTCATCCTCATCAGATCTCCACAAATTAGGGTTCATCTCTTCCTCCTCTTCGGCCTCTCCACCGCTCTCGCTGCATGACCAACAATCAAGGGTCACCAAGACTGCTCTCTCCTCTCTATCCTCAGATCAATCAACAGCAATACTTTTGCCCCCATATAGATCCTGCAGCACGTACCATTCCAGCAAGCTAGATCCGATCATAAACACTGGTGGTGGCACGACGTTATAACCAGGTTTCTTCTCAGACTCCCTCTTCTCAGGGTCAGAAATTTGCTTGCTATCAATCAGGTCTTGAATAGAGTGCCTCAGCGCCTTACACTTGTCTGTTAGATGGCCTGAGTGTTGATGAAACACACAGAATTCATTGCCCTTGTGTCCAGGCTTCCCTTGCGTCATAGCAGGCCTAGGAGCTAAGGGCTGCAATTTTCCTTCCTTCATCAACCTTCTCAAGACCTAAGATAGTGGTCTTCCTAACTTCGAAAACTTCCTCTGGGTAGTTGCTTCAGTAGCAGACACCTCAACTGTTCTTCTGGTGCTACCACTAGGACCAGTTGGCCTACTGGTTCCTTGACCGGGGTTAGCCCTTTTTGCAAAATTATCATTGTTAGCTTTCCGAGCCAAGAACTCTCCCTCCGCTTCAATGGCTATATCTTTGAGAGACTCCCAGTCCTTCAACCCTTTCATCTTCAAACTATCCTTCAAGTACGGGCTTGCATTCTTGATAAACAAACGGATCTGGTCTTGGGTGTCTGGCTTCCTCCGCATTTCCATTACTCGGTTTCGCCAGCGGGTGAGATAATCATGGAAAGATTCCCCAGCCTTCTGCTGGAGCAGTTCAAGATCTTTAAGAGTCACCTCCATCCTAGTGTTGCAATCATACTATCTCAAAAACTCCTCCGTGAGCAGATCCCAGTCTTCTTTAGTTTGACGATCGAGACTATGATACCAGTCGATGGCATGAGAGGTCAGACTCAGACAAAAGTATTCCACCTTCTGCTTCATAGACAACGTGGTCCCTTTCATGACCAGAGAGTATTGCTTCACATGAGTAGTCGGGTCAGAAGTACCATCAAATTTCGGCACGTCTGGCATCTTGAAGTTGTAAGGAATCGAGTCTTCTCCCTCCAATTCCTTATCCTCTGGATTCATTCCCTGACCTCTACTCAGCATACGGGCCATGGCTTCAAACCTCTCTTCCATCTTTTTTAGAATGAAATCATCAGTCTGAGGTGCCTTCCCTCTCTCAGATGCAATGCTCATCTTGTCATCTTCGATATCCCTATCATCATCAATCCTCAGGGCTGGTCTTCTTCTCTGCTCTCCCGAAGCTATCGACCTCAGCTCTATAGGTGGCGGCCGAACGGGCTCTTCTCGTCTCTCAGCTCTTTCTTCCTCTGGCTCATTCTGTCTCACAGGAGGATTCTGCAGAGCATTCTGTTATGCCAGAGCAGTCAACATATTTATCATTCTGCCCTCGAATTCCTCAAATCGCTGGCCCACTTCTTCTGCGATCATGGCCCTGGTGGCGTCATCCCTCCTAGGCAAGTTTGCCATCTCAAATACGGTACAGCTGACTTCTGATAAAATTTCTGGTAGGCCCTCTCTATCTGACAGTTCAGAAGTAGGAACTCGGATCAATCGTCCGGTAGGTGATCTAGTCCACCTGGGCAGATCTATGATGGCTGCAGGGACAAGGTGTTAGATATGATGCATGGAATGCAGGTGTAATGCATGGTCGTGGTATGCAACATTCACAATACACAAGCAAGCAAGTAGGTCCTTCCACCCTTATTTCTCCCACACACGTGGTCGTGCGGTCTCTTTCCTAGGCAGGATTAGCCCAAGGGTCAACGAGGGACCCAATGGACACGCATGGTGCACGGCAAAAAATCGGCAGCATGACACTCCTATGCTAAAGTACAAGCGAATGGATAATGATCATCATGTATTTGGACGTTCCAAAAATTTCGACATGGCCCTACCGGGGCATGATAGCCTTTGGCTAGGTTACCAAGCGAGACATCTGGACTCACCCAATACATGAGGATCCATACAGCAAGCATGGAATTAGGGTTCATATCACCTGTGGGAAGTAACTACGGCCATTACATAAGCTTTGGACAAGGGAGATGTTTCCTTAAGGCTACCCAAGCATGATCCCTGCCGACAGGTCTAGCTCATCATGAGCATAACGACCGACCGGGTCATCATTTTGATATACCATTGAGGTACGAGGCTTGGGCTGGTGATTATCCTCAACACTTCCCCAAATTGAGTGAAAATGGGGTCGTGCTTCAGGAACGCACCGGGGCTAATAGAGGGACAAAACTAGCATATTCTAAAGCTCTAATGAGATGTAATGCGAATTTGAGAGAAAGTAAATTTATGAATTAAATTTTAATCATAAATGTTAAACGAGGTATTTTCAAATTGAAATCTCGAACCATATCGTTCCTAGTGGAGTCACCACTGTGACGCGAGCCGGATCCCCGCGGCCGCCCGTGGGACCGCCCGCTTGAGGGCGATCGGGGCATTTGTGGGTCCGTTGATAGCTTGCAATAAATTGCAAGTGCGTCTATGTTGGGCAACAGGGATGTTTCAAGGAGTCGCCACCCAATAGAACATTGGGAAAGTTTCTCTCGCCTCAGAGAGCCTAAGACTGCGCTTAGTATCCATTTTGTGCCAACCAGAGGGGTCTTGGAAGGTAAACCTCTCGCCCTAAGGAGCCTAGGATTAACGCTAAAGTCTCGTGACATAAGAGGTGTCTTGGAGGGTAAACCTCTCGCCTCTTTGAGCCCAAAGACCAGAGCTGGGTTCAGGATTTCTCATCTATTTCTACCTCGATTATTTTATGATCAAATTTTAAAATCATTAATTTGCTCTCTTTCCACACGATGCAATTGATTAAAGACACATTTATTCATATTTGGAAATCCATAAATGGGCAAGTGAATAGTGAAAGCAATAAATTACAATAATACAAGGAGCGGAATACAACTCCCTTTTATAAATGTGCGATACATACACGAATCGGGGCATTGCTTATTCTGAGGACATTGGTCCTCGCATGCATCATTATTAAAATTGGATGTTTTTATTGTGAGGATTTTTATTGGATAAAATAGGACATTTGGTCCTTAAGTTTTTGAAAACCTCATTTTATTGAATATAAAATATTGATCAATTTTTATACATAACGAGATACAAAAAGGATATATTCATGTGCATAAAATAATTAATGAATAAACGAATGAAGGAAATAACCAAGAAAGTTAGGAAACTAAACCGGATGAAATCCCCCTAGTGCGGTAGATAGTCCCTCGAGCTCAGAATAATCCAAGGAAATCAGTATGTGCTCACAGAAAGTTAAAAGATGTCAATATATATAAAAACTCAACATAAATGGAGGCAAAAATCTTAAAAGGAATAGAAAAAGATTCGAAAATGTGGAGACAGGACCCAGCGATGGCCTCTGTTAGGTGACCGACGGGCGTCAGTCAAAATGACCGATATGTCCGTCGCTCACTCAAGAGAGAGGGCGTCTGTGAGTGGGGTGACCGACGGGCATCGGTCAAGAAGATGACCCGTCGGTCACCACTGTCCCCATAAATAAACAGTGAAAAAAAACTCTCTTTTAGAGCAAAAACGAGTTTTTATCAAAAAATGAGATGAAAAGAGTCAAAATAGAGGAAGATAATAGCAAAAAGTTGAAAGAACAACAAAATAAGGAGCAAAGATGGAATGATATGGAGAATGAGTCCGGAATATTTACCCTCAGATACTCCTTTAATGATATTCTTGATGTTGATTAGAGCTCTGCGTGTTCCACGAGAAGCAAAGTGAAGGATTGGAAAAATGGAAAATGGATTATTTCCTCCTTAACCCCTCAAAAGATTAACTTTGGAATCAAAATTCAAAGAAAACTAATTAGTTTTAGTTCCTTTTTAATGATTTGATCCTCTAATTAAAAGCAATTCTTTGATGAATGTGTTTGCTGGAAGAGAGAGAAAATGTGCTTGAATTTTGGCAGAGTTTCCCCTCTTGAAAATTTTTGGAACCCTTTTTAAGAGAAAATCCGAAGCTTTTATAAGCCAAGAACGACCGACGGGCATCGGTGTGTGGAGACGGGCTTTGGAAGAATCCTTCTGACACAAGGATTCATCCGACGGCCCTGCCATTTCCACCGACGGGCGTCGGAAAGGTTGTGTGCTTCGAAAAATCAGGCGGCGTGCCCGGAAGAGGCGGTGCATTCTGACGGGCGTCGGAAAATACCACAGGCCGTCTGTGACCCTAAGCGATGGGCTGGCCCTCACAGACGGGCTGGCCGTCTGTGAAAAAAAAAAACCTTTCTGACTCGAAAATTCCCTGTTTGCTCCCCCTCTGCCTATGAAAGGTGAAAAGACTCATTTCTCGTGGAGCATGGAACTAAAACCTCCAAATCCAAACCATTTATACAGGCTTGGATACTGATTTCATCACGGGGTAATCTCTGATCCGGACCGCTCCGGGACACGGTGCTTACAGGGACTAAGAGAATTTACATGTTTAAAAGTTAATTGGAAACAAAAGAAATTAAAATCAACAAGAGAATTAAGGAGTTAAGCCATGAATAATTACCCTCAAATTTAATCTTGAAGAATTGAAGGTAGAAGTGTTGAATTCATTGTCTTTTCCTTGTGAAAAATGCTTGAAAAATAACTTGGAAACTTGAAAAATCACCCTTGGAAGCAAGTGTGTAAGATTGATTTTTTCTCTCAACTAAAAAGCTCAAAAGTTCAGTTTTTTTCTCTCCAACTCTTTCTAATTCGTCCTCCCTCCTTCCTGAATTTTTTCTCTCTTTTTTACACTCAAAAACCACCCAAAATCGTCCAAAAACCGTTAAAAAACGAGTGGGGGTCGAAAATGGGCGAAATGGGGCAAAAGTGGGGTGACTGCGCGCGAGAAACGAGCGCAGTACGTGCACAGGCGAGCGCTCGCTTACGCGCGCGTTGGGCGTTGCGCGCCGCCCAGCGCCCGGGCAAGCGCCCCGCGCGCTGCCGCACCCCGACCTTCGCAAAAAAATACTTTTTTTTTATGAAACACCATCAACCTAAAACACACTTTTTCTTCTCCAAAATAATTTTTAAAAATATTTTTAAAATACACTTTTTACTCATTTTCGAGAAAAATAAACGACAAGGAAAATCACTTCCAAGCTCCAATCTTTTTGCCTATAAGCCGGCGTAGCTAAATTTCATCATCGGGTAATCCTGATCAAGGCTACTTGGGACCCGGTGTCTACAACTACTATGACACTTCAGGCTTAACTCACTCACTCTTAACCTTTATCACTAGACAAAACCAAATCAAGTATCCAAAACACTATCATATCATTAACTAATTACTCAATTCTAAATAATCATTATACACTTGTATAAGATACAAAACATACTTATACTGATGCTGGGAAACCATGTAAAGAGAGAGAAGAAAACATTTCAAGCACAACAAAACAGGCAAGAGGAGGCTCACTGTCACGATCGTGACTTGCGTCGCGCTAACGATAGTAGTCGCATTGCTACAAGCCAGAAATAGGCTGTCAAGACTCGTGTCGCGATGTACGACTCACGACAGTAGGAAATTGGGCTGGCACGAGTCGTGCTATGGTGCACGACTCATCCTGGCCACCACTGCTTGTGGACGAGTCGTGCCGACATGCGTGACTCGCACACAAGCTCAGCGGCCGAGCTGTGCACTCCTACCGAACGGAACTCGCTTGCCGAGCGGGCGATCAGCCAAGCAGGCAATCTTCACGACTCGTGAACAATTTCACGTGTCGTTAAGATTCCATCCGAACGGGCCACAAGAAGCTAGAAACAAGTGGCTCTGTCGTGCTCGCAATAAGTGTTGCGATCGCGATAGAGTCACTTTGCCCAGTTCCTCGGCACAGACATCATGCATTCCAAGCTTCCAAACACAAATTTAAACATACAAAATCACTCAATCAGCATACTCACTTACCTTATCACTGCAAAGCCTTATAAACATGCTCATAATAAAAAATGCACTCAATATGCGAATTAAACCACAAAACATTCAAATTACCATTTACCCTAACTCAGAATTTCATATAAAAACCATATTCATTTAAACACTGCAAGCAATCAAAATGAGCCTATAAACAAGTATACAACTAATAGAACTATAGTACTAATGCAAGTTCACCAGACATCCCTACTCATGCATATCTCTATTTGAGCATAAATTACTCAATCACAAACACATGAAAATTAATTTAAATCACACTCGATCCCAACCTCTAGGTAGCTCAAACACTGCTCTTTACTCGATTCCAATCTTCTCCTTACCTTAGTCCAGTCTCTTATCCATAGCTTCAACAAATCATACAAAATAATCCAAGAATCTATCCTTTTATTTCACTTTAAATCAAATACACAACCAAGTAGAAGAAGAAGACCAACACTAACAAAATCACACTACTTACCTTCTCAAGAACCAACTCTACCCTTAGCTCACTCCCTTTAAACCAATCCAAGTGATCCACTCAAGGGCAACCAAATGAGATGAAAAGAGAAGAAACACGTTAGAACCAAAAGCAAGGTCCAAAAGCAGAAATTGAAAGGAGAGTAAGAAAGTGGCCGGTCAAACCCAAAGAGAGCCAACCTCTCACATTAATACCCACCAGCTAGCCTTTAATGCCACTTCCCTGATTTAATTGCTAAAAACAAAACTCATGCCAAGTGTCCATTCCCTACAATGCCACTTGTTAAAGCCCCTATACACACTCCTAAGCTGACACATGTTCGATACATATCAATTAAATTGACCTTTCGCTGGAGGGTTCTGTCGCGCTCACGACAGAACTCTCACCCACACAAACACTCCTAAACTTGTTAAAATCCGATAAAAATTAGCCAAAACTTCTAGGGTCCAAATCGGGTCGTTACATGGAGGGAGAAAAGGGGCATTTTTTTTGGAAGAGTTTTGGAGAGAGTTTTCTTGAGAGAAAAATTCATTTTTGAGAGCAAAAATTCTCTTCCTTCATCTTTTCTTGATATTTTTTTTAGATCTGAAAAATATTTAGTGAGTTGGGATTAAATTGAGAAAGGAAAATTAATTTCCTTAACTTGGGTTTTTAATAAAACATCAAAAATTTGATTTTTGAGTTGTTTTTTTCTTGGGTTTTTTAAGATAAAAACTTAAGATTTGTGAATCTTTTTTTTTTAGTTTATTTTTGAATCTTGACAAGGAGAAGTAGATCAAGCTATCTGGCTTCCAAATCATCAAAATATGAGGGTAAGGATTCTTGGATTTATTGTCCTCTAATTTCATTTTATGTCACTCATTTCTTTTTCTTTCATTTTATTCATTTCATTCATTATTTATTTCATTTATTTCTTTTCCTTGCATTTATGAACATACATTTTTTAGATTTGTTTTCTTAACATGATTTTTTCAACTTTTATTTTGTTTTTGGGTATGAAAATGAGTAAATGTGCATGATTTGGATGTGAAAAATAGGATTTATTGATTTTTCTCGCGATAATTTCTCTTTTTATGTTTGAATACTATCTTTTTCCCCCTAATACTCTTTCTTCGCTAATACGTGGTTATTTGTTTTCTTCTTGTTTACTCATTTAATCTCCTTAGTTTATTATTGTCACTTACAATATTATTATCATTACTAATGCTATTATTATAATGATTATTATTGTTGTGTTATTGTTATTGTTATTGTTATTATTATTATTGTTGTTGTTGCTATTATTATTATTATTATTGTCATTTATTATTAGCATTATTGTTGCTTTTATTATTGTCATTTATTATTGTTGTTTTTACTATTGTTATTTATTATCATTGATATCATTCATTATTATTATTATGATTATTATTATTATTATTATTATTATTATTATTATTATTATTATTATATGTTTCTGTTGGTTGATGCCATTATTATTATTATTATTAATTTTTTTTTTTTTTTTTTTTGTCATGATTGATTTTTCTTTATTTTTTATCCTGTCTTTATATTTATGTGCATATTTATTACTAATGTCTTTATTATTGTTCTTTTTTCATGTTTCGGCAAAATGTGACGTTTACTTGTTTGAGTATCGTCGTGACCACACGGAGGGGACATGACGCGTAGGAGACCACATCATTTGGGTGAGACCTCTCCTATCCCCTACTTGTGTGATTACTAAAATATTTTATTTTATACACGTGTAAGATAAAAAAAAATCACAAGAATATTTTTATAACTAAATTAGAATTTTATTAATAAAATTAGGACCAATGTCCTTGATTTCACCTCCAGGCACCATAATCTTTGGACATAGATACCTATATACACTGTTACACCACAAATGGGAGATCACATCTTTGCTTTTTATGAGGGCCCATAAAAGGTGGGTGCTTAGTCCCCCAGTTGATAACACGGCCCACCGACTTAGGCATCTGATTGATGAGAGCAGTGGCAGAGCGTAGTCATTTAGATTTCGTACACTTAATGAAGAATGATGTTTCCTTTATATAAAAGAACTAGAAAATAATGATCATACGAGTTGAAATTATTTTGCAAAGATTGTGTACATTTCTGTATGTTTTCTCAATACATGATCATTATCTAACATTTATTAAAAATGCAAAACTGCACCTAATCTCGGAGTAGCTCTTATAAGCATCAAACTCCTGTCTCCAATCAGCCCTCTTGAGTTTTCTTGATTGGACGTTTTCTCTCGAACCTCTAATTTTTTCTTAGGGTGCCTTTTTTTAGTTTTCACCCTAATGAGGCGCCCATTTTTAACAAGGCCGCCTTTTTTAGTTTTCGACCCGCGAGGCTTCTATTATCTTCTTTTGATTTTTAGTCTTTAGCTATGGAACCTCTTGAGTCCGTTGACTGGTTCCTTGAATTTGTTCCCATCGCTGTCTGTTATAATCATTGCTCCCTTGGATAGGAGTTTCTTAAAAACAAATGGACCTTCCCATGTTGACCTTAATTTATCCCGTATGTTCGGAATACCTAGTCACATTTGCTTAAAGGCTAATTCTCCCTCTTTCAGCAATTGCCTTCTGACTTTCTTCTCGAATGACCTAGCAAGCCTTTCATAATAAACTTAGTTGTGATAGTAAGCTCGCAACCTATTTTTATCTAGCATATTTAGCCGCTGTAATCATTGCTGGCCCAGTTATTTTCTGGAATCCGGGCTTCTATGACTATCCTCAAAGACTTGAGCTCTACTTCAACTGATAATACTGCTTCTGTCCCATATACTAAAGGGATAAGGCATGGCTCCTATAGAAGTTTTGCCGGTGGTTCTATAGCCCTATAGTGCGAAAGGCAACTTTTCTACCTAATCCTTGATCCATCTTGGCCAAGATCTTCCTGACGTTCAAAGCCATACTTCTGGAGTATCTTCCTAGTTTTAGCCATAAATTGTACCCTGCTATTAGAAACAACATGATGTGAGAGATCCTATTAAATTCTTCTCAGTGAACTTGGCCATAGCCACATATCAATTCTTTTCCTTTATTTATTATTTTTATTATTATTTCCCATCGGCAAGCTCTAGTCAAATCCTGATAGTTTACACCTAAGTGCACCTCTTTTTTTGACTATTAGGTAAAATTTCTTGTACAACACCTGATTCACCTCATTTCTGCTTGTAGATCTCCTCTTTGACCTTTTCTGCCCATTCTGGCCTAAGTCTTCTGAGCTTCTGCATTGATTGTTCCATGATCAGGGTATGTTGCATTTGGCGACTTCACCATCATCTCCTAGCATCTCTTTATAGGTCTAGGCAAAGACTTTTTTATATTTTCTTAAAATTCTCTCAAATTTTAATATCTCTTAAGGAGTCGCATCAGATGCTATCAAGATTTTCTTTGGGTTCTCCAAAGTTTCGAGATTAAATGGAATAACATCAATTGAATTAATGTTAAATATTAATGAGTCATGATCATACATAGTGAAAACATTAAGGAAAACTAATCATTTTATTTAATAAAAACTAGAAAAAAAACATCATTATTAAATAGTTCGAAAATAAAAAGAACATCTAAATAGCTATCACTTTCTGCTTCAGCATAGATGTCGCCGTCGATGGTCCATTATCATCCTCAGGAACCATCCTTCCCACCTCTCAGCTCTTCATCAATGAGGTCTTGCACTTGTCTCTTTAGAATTTGACACCCATCAGTCTCATGCCCAGTATGCTGACGGTAAGCATAATACCGATCTGCTCGATGACTGGGATACCCTTGGCTTCTGGAGGGTTTTGTAGGCTTCAGCTGTACCTTTCCCTTGTTAATGAAATGAAAGATGTGCTCAGATAAAGGCTTATCCAAGATGGTATCGTAGCCTTGAGTAGTTCTAATGGTTGGAACCTTCATGGCTCTAGCATCTCTCACACTGTTTCCACCGAGACTCAAGCTCCCATGACTACCTTTTCCCATGAGATATTGCCCCCTCCTTCAAGGATCATCAACTGCTTGTTATCAATAGTATTTTGGACTCGACCTTTCAGGGTCTGGCTATCATCCATCAGATATCTAGGGTCCTGGTGACGATTCAGTTGTCCTTGATCTCTAATCGGCCTAGCTGACCATGGTCACAGGCTCCCCTCTAATGCTTAAGGTTAAGGTCTATCTATGATGAAGTAATATTTTGGATTGTTCTATTCGCCGATACTTCTTCCATCCTTTGCGTGCCAACACAACTATTATGCCCATACGGCTGACTTTTCATTTCTAAGTCCATGGAGACCCTCTTGCGAGCAGCCAGGGTAGTCGTAAGTTTGGACTTTAAAATTTCTTCTTCGAGGATTTCCATCCATCTTTTCAAACCCCGTATCGCTGCAAAATACCCCTCCTTTGAAATATGTCCTTTGCCTTTTCACTCGGATGATGGAGCAAAAGGCATCCTTCCTTTAGGCTCCGCTGGTGGTAGGCATACTACCCTAGTTGGATCCTGCTCTTCCTGTGACATGGTAGGAGCAGTAGGCCGTCGCCTGGTGGGTGGTATCATTGCAATGGATAAATCCTCCATCATAGTCATCTTCCAGGCTTTAAACTTTTCAAACCTCTTCCCAACTTCTTTAGCAATCATAGCCTGGGTTGTATCTGCATCTCTTCGTGGATTAGCCATTTTTGAATATTTGGATTCCTATTAATTGCCTTTGATTCTTATCTTAGCTGTCCAGAAAGAATGTAACAACCCAAAAAGGGCCTCGTCAAAATTCGCAAGATAAGTCAAAAATTAAGGGGTATTTCGGTAATTTGTGCATGTGGGAAATTGGATAATTAAGGAGTAAGTGTTAATTGAGGAATTTATCTAGTGTGTATTGTGTGTGATGCCTTGATGGAGAGTTAGTAAAAGATGGATCTTGGTTCTTTAGGATCTTGACAAGTGGACCAATAGGATTTTGCCATGTGGACTTGGTAGGTGTGTGCATTAAATGAGAAAGAAAGAAAAGAGGAACAGGGAGAGAGAAAATGCAGGAAATCTGCATTCCCGTTCTCCTCTCTCTTTAGGCTTATCTTCCTCATTTCTTCTTTATTTTTTGCCTTGCTTCATTGAGTTTCTTTTGGCTAGAGTTTATGTGTGATTGTCGGAGTTTTTGGTAGAGGTTTGGAGCAAGATTGTTGAGGTAAGTGTTTGGATTTTGGGTTTCCTACATTTTCGTTCTTCTTCTCCTTCTAGTTTTGCTTTGATTTTGAGTTAGGGTTTTGGTTAAGAGATTTGTGGGTTTTATTTGTGCAAGATTTTAGTGGAAAGAAGCAAAGCAAGGGTATAGAGAAGATTGAAGGTTGAAGAACACCTGGGTATTTGGACTACAAAAGGTTTGGGAGCTTTATTTTTGTTATGTTTGGTTTGGTTTGGAAGTTTGGGAGTTTATTTGAGCTATGTATGCCCTAATTCTCACTTGGATTGCATGTGTGTTTGTATTGTTTAATTTATGGGATTTGAGTGTTTTGCAAGTGTATATGCATGAGTTAGTTTGGGAACATTATGAGTTTTGATGATTTTTGCTCGTGTTGATTTCTAGAAATTCGCTTGGTTGATTTAAATGTTATTTAGGTTGAACTGTGAAGCATGAATTGCTGGCTTTTGATTTGAAATATTTAGTCATGTTTATTGCATGTATTACATGGGATTATGAGTTCATTATGTGAATTTATGTTGATTTTCATGAGATGATGATCATAATTATTGATTTTGGTTGCACAATTTAATTATGTTCATGGCATGATTTCCTTGGGTTATGAACTTCAAAAAGGTGAGTTTTTAAGTTGATTTAAATGATTTGAATGTTTGATTTCTGGGTTTTAAGTTTATATTTGAGTTGGGTGATTTTTATGGGAAATTTCAGGGTTTGGTGCATTTCACATGATGGTATGATTGGGTATACCCCCGAGTGATTGCATTATGGATTCAAGTTCTTTACTTGTGTCTTTTTGAAGATGGGCCGCTCGTCTGACTCATGCGAGATAGCACGACTAGTGCTGCCTTTGGCGTGTATGAATCGTATAGTTCAGCGAAGAGCTAGCGAGCAGTGGAGCGCAGCACGACTCGTGCTGGCTAGGAGGAGCTCTATCGCAAGTCGTGTTTTGGAAAACGACTTGTGATAGACCATTTGGGAAGCGACATGAGTTGTGTCCCTCATGCACGACTCGTGTTCCCCCGTTTCACACGGCAGAATGGGTAAACCATACCGCCGTGTAAAATGCTTCTGCCTCCAATTTCTCTAAAGTGTTCACTTGTGTCTTTTTTGATCCTTTTTCTTTTAATTTTGGTTTATAATCTTTATTTATATATTATTAATTAGTAAATGATATTAATTGGCATTTCAATTTAGCCAAATGATATTTATGGCAAATTGTATCGCATGTTGCATGTTGAATATAATTGGATTATGTATGTTTTATTTTCTAGTGCTTGATATAAAAAGTATGAGATATTTAAAGGTGATTTCTTTATGCATGACCTGCAAGAGTCAGTCTAGTGGATAGTTAGGCATGCCTAATAGAGTCTCTTAGCTGCAGCACCTTTATTTGTTTGGACCCCGATCAGGTCCCCGTTTGGATCCACGCGATCCTCTTCAATGTGTTTGGATCTCGTTTAAGATCCCCTCAGTAAAATGTTTTTGAATAAAAAGATAAAATGTTGGTTTTGATTCGTACCCGTAAGGTACCGCCATGCGTTCGATTCATACCCATAAGGTAGCACCATGCATATACTCGTTATCCACTATTATGGTCAGCAGGTGTATTGTTTGTTATGTTATGCATGTAAGAATGTGAATCCGAATGATTATGGTTATAGGTATGTGATCTGATATGCATATGAATGTGATCATGAACTCTCGAATGCCATGAATGTGGTGCTATGTTATATGATTCTCTGGCCTCTACTATGTTGGTAATCTCGGTATGTTGACATGTGTTTGCATTTCACTGTATGATAAGACATGTATTAGTATAGTGATGTATGAAGTGTAGGGATGCATGAAATATAGTGTTCTGATTTTGTGAGTGTGTTCTCAGTTAGTGTATTTTGTGCTATGTATGCTAGTTGAATCAATGTAGTGATTATGCATGTTGTAATTCTGTTCCCTGCTGCTGCAGGGAACTCGGTAAGTTATGCTTTATTTATGTTACGTATGATATTATTGATAACTGTTTGTGTCGATATTTTAGTGTTTTTGCTTTGTTCATTTGATTTCTGATACTTCAGTGAACTGGGTAAGTGGAGGTAATTTATATATGTTTTTGCATGATGATACTTGTATATGGTATGGTGTCCTTTTGTCTGCTTTCCTCCCCACTAAGCGTTATCACTTAGCACAGGTTCTTTTCCCTTGTAGGTGGCAGGTTTTGGTTTCGCTTGAGTCACGCATTTGCAGGTTGGCCACTAGGAGTAGAGTTATATTTTTGTGTCCCTGCTGCTGTATTTTGGATTCTATATTTTTGGTATATTTTTGTATATGTAATTAAATGTAAGGATCTTGATGTAATATTCGGATGATGTAAATGTTATTATTCTATTAATGTATTAAGCTATTCTTTTGTTTCGTTGCTTAGTGTATGCTTTCGCTGAGTGCATCTATACATGTATTTGAGTGAGTGTCGGTAGCGCATCCGGCATCCTTCCAACAGGGGTGTTAGGGGCGTTACAAAGAAGGTCCTCTTATTAGGTGACTGTCGGAACCCCAAAATCAGTTAAGTAAATGGTCAATGATGGTTGAAATGTAGAGGGGTTAGTATGATGCATGCAATGTATGGGAAAATTTATACACAGGATGATACGTACACACAGGATAGAATGTACACACACAAAATGAACTGCAAATGCCCCTTTTTTTTATGTGCACGAATGACATATAATGCATGATCATGCTATGCTAATGGTCCTTGATGACTGAAAGATCAAGAAGTTACAATGATACACGTGATACATGGAAAAATTATACACGGAATGGTACATACCTACGAAAACTATATGCACTGAATAGAATGTACACACATGAAATGACATGTTTATGTTTTTGGAATGCACAAATGACACACAGTGCTTGAGTGTAGACACCGGGTCCTGAGGGAGTTCATATTAGAGTTACCCGATGAAGACATTAGGGTCTATTTCCAGACAAATGGATGAAGGTTGTGAGTTTTCATTCTCCGGTTTTACAAGGATTGAGGATTTTTTCTCGGCAATAAAAGATTTCGGGGAATCGGTGGGAGTGAAGATCTTGGAATATGGGTTTTGCTCCACCGACGGGCATATCGTCAGTAGAAGCAATGCTCATCACTTGCCTGAGAGACCTGTCTCTCGCGACGATCGCCGGCTGTACGTCACCCGCGAGAGCCCATCTCTTGTGTGAAGCGACCCCCATCGCTCGTTCGAGAGACGCCTGTCTCACGCGACGAGCACCGGATGTCGCTCACCTGCGATAACCCTTCTCTCATGTGAAGCAATGCACGTCGCTCGTTCAAGAGACGCCTGTCTCTCGCGATTTCATCTCTTGTGAGGGGCCCACCGACCAAAAGACCAAGCGTGCCCTATCAGCCACGCCCGTCGGTTCTCCACCGACACTTGTCGATTGATGATCTGATGTTATATGAGCGGGATTTTCCAGATTTTAAGGAGATCTCCTAATATTTCCAAGATTTTGCCAAAATCTTTTAAATCTTTTAAATTATTTTTAAATCGCGGATTTGATTTTGATAATATTCTGAAAATCATTTGGTTTTGATTTCGATTTTAGAAATCTTTTTCAAATTTAAATTCTAAATTTGAATTTATTTGAATTTTCTTCCTAAACCTATAAATAGGGGTTAGGAGCTCATTATTAAAAAAAGGGGGGATTTTGACCAAAAAAAAAAGAAAGGATTTTAGCTATTCTTACTCTTAATTTTTTTACAAAAAGTGCTCTCACTTTTTCGAAAAACCATCATCAAAAAGTCTTTCAATTTAGGCAAATCCGAGGGAACGACATTAATTCGTTTCTATCGAATCCAGCCATTTTGGCATCCACAATTGCTATCAAAATATCAAGAAAGAGAAATATAATTTTCTTCTCTTGATTTGTTTTCTAAAAATAATTTTTGTAGTCAAAAAATCTTCTGAAAGTCGCACATCGTGGACCAATCCTTATAGAACTCGAGGAACCAAAATCGCACAACATTCACCTTCAAAGGTAAAAATCTGAGGGTAAATATTCTGGATTCGTCACTTTCGTATTTAATCAATTCGTAATGATTTTACACACAAAAATCTCATTTATTAAAAACAAAATTAATTTTTATTTGATTTTTACGTTTTTTTCAAGATCAGGAGTGACCGACGGGCAGATAGTCCAGTGACGGCCATCTCTCATGCGAGCGACAGGCCGTCGATGGACATTGCCTCTGCCTGCCGGTCAAGCCAGGGACGCCCGTCGCTCGAGTATCTTGGGCCGTCCCTGGGCTTTTTCTCACCATTTTTTCTTCCTTTCTATTTTACTTGTTCTCCCATCATTTTTTATGGAAATTTCTCATGGATTTTCCTTGTTATTTAATTTCTCGCACCTTATTTTACCCTTAATTTTGGCACTAAAATGATTTTTGTTTTTGTGAGTTTTATTTGACTTATTTGATGAATTTGGGGTTGTTGAAATGGCGGTTGCCATGGTGATCTGAGAATCTTCATCCGAGTCCATTCTTTTAACTTTACCTCATTTCTTTTACTTTATATATTATTATTGTAAATATTGTTTTTATCCCGCCAATATAAAAATGGTTACAAATTTATAATAATTAAATTGGAGTTTTCATTAATAAATTGAGGACCAAAGTCCTATTTTTTCAGCAAATAAAATCAACACTTTAAAATTGTTTTGTAATAAACATGCATGCGAGGACCGTCCTCATCCTTACCGTATATCCAGATTTATGTATGAATCGTATGCTATTTACAATGGAGATTGTATTCCGCCTGTAGTTTTATTGTAATTTATTTTCATATACTCTATTTTAATCATGCTCCTGTTTACCGCTTTCCTTGTATGGCCAATTTGTGCTTCAATTAATTGCATTGAATTGAATAAAAAATGGGATGAAACGCTAAATTCAAAACTCAATTGTAATTTTGATCAAGGTATGAATAAATGGGAAGTCCCGAACCTTCTCTAGTTTAAGGCTCAATGAGGTTAGAGGATCATCTCGATGTCTCATTGGGATGGGGTATCCAAAATATCTCTTTGTAGACACCGGGTCTTGAGACAGCCCAAATCAGAGTTACCCAATGATGATAAGATGCCTTGTTACAGGCAAAAAGGTTGAAAGTGGTGATTTCTTGTTTAAATTTGCATTTTAGAGTGAAAAATTAAAAAAATAACAATAAAAAATATTTTGAAAATTAGATTTGAAAAATGGGGTTTAGAAATTGTAGTATTTTTAGTTAATCTTTAACAATAAAAAAAATAAATAATTTCGAGCATCGGCCACGGCGGTGCCTTGCGGCAGCGCGCAGGCGCGTGCAATGTCGCTTGCGTGCGCACGCTGTGCGAGCGCTCTCGCCCAGCGTGCCTTACTGACGCCCGTCGAGCGCGCCGACGGGCTTCCGTAGCACCTGTCTGCCCAAAATGCCCTTTTTGGCCTAAAAATCAGTTTTTTATCCATTTTTTTAAAAGTTTTTAAGGATTTTTTCCATCTTTAAAATTTAAAATAGATAATATCTGATTTTATTAAGTTTTATCCTTTTAATTAATATTATTTTCTGATTTTCTTCATATAATAAGATAAAGATAAAAAATAGAGAGGGGGAAATTTTTTAGGATTTATTTTTTAGGTTTTCTCTTCTTCTTCCTCTCAATTCCTCTCTAGAAAAAAATTCCATATTTTTTTCCCCACAAAAAGAACAAAAATTCAGTTCATCTTTCATTCTTTTTCAACATAATTTCTTCTAAGCATATATTTAGAAGGAGTTTTGTTGTTTGATTGAATTTTGGAGACAAACACAATAATTATTTGTTCTCAAAATTCTTTTTCTAACCGTTTATTTGTGTTTAATAAAATTTTTTCCATTGATTTTCTTTTGAATCTCTTTTTGATGAAAAGTTAATTTTGAGACAAACAAAATAATTGTTTATTATAAAAATTAAATTTTTCATTTGATTTTCTAAAAATAAGATTTTTTATATGTTTTATTTCTTAAGACAAACAAATAATTGTTTGTTCTTGGGATCATTTTTATTTTTTTTAATCAATAAAATCCTTTTTTGATCAATAGTATTTCTTAGGGCAAAGAAATTAATTCTTTGTTCTTAAAGAATTTTTGATCATTTTTTTAACCTTTTTTCTTGGAATAAAATTCCAATATTTTCATATCTCAATTCTAATCTTGCAAACTAAAACAAGGAAATCCATCATCATTTTTACTTTCATCGAATCCAAAACTCTGAGGGTAAACATTCCGAGCTTGATGCTTTTATTTTCCTTTATTTATTTTTATTCATATTTAATTTATTCATGTATATTTTATTATCTCCATTTATTTATGTATTTTATTTATTTTATATTTGCTTTATTTAATATGTTTATACATTATTTTATTCTTGTTCATGTAAATATTGATTTCTTTTAATTCCTAACATGTAATTAATTTATTTTACTTTAATTCATCATTGTTTTTAACATGTAATTTAATAAATTCATTTTAATTGATTTTTTTACCATGTAAATGTTTTAAATTAATTGTGATTATATTAATTAACCATGTCATTCATTTAATTGCTATCATTATTTTATCATTCATTTTTTATCATTCTTTTATCATTGTCATTGCTATTTATTCATTCATTTATTTATTTTCCTTATTCATCATTATTATTATCATGTTCATATTTTTACATATTAACTCATTAACATGTTTTATTTATTCCAGTTAAATCATTTAAATCTTTTATTATTTAATGTATATTTTCATTTATTTTTATTTGTTAACATTTTAATTCAATTATCATTCTTTCACATTACCTTGTTTTATTTTAACTTGTCATTCATTTATTACTATTTAATTGATTCAATTACTAACATTATTTCATTTGTGTTTTGTTTTTATTTCACATTTTATTTTCCCTTTTGGGTATTTTTGCGAGCACACGAGAAGATCCCGAAAGCTCGTTTGGGTTAGATATTTAATTTCTTTATTTGTATATTTTATTTATTTGGCTTTTTCATTTATTTTGCCACGTAATCTTTAATAAAATTGTTTATTTAGGCACACTAGAAAGAAAATCGCTAAACCATTTTTATTAATTAACTTGAAATCTTTCCTAATAAAAATGGGACTAATGTCTCAATTTTCTCCAAAAGAAAACCATCACATCAAAATTATTTCATAATAAATATGCATGCGAGGATCAATGTCCTCATCATTAATGAATATCCCGATTTATGCATAATTTTTATTTTATTTACAATGGGGGTTGTATTTCGCCCCTAGTTTTGTTGTATTTACTTTTATGTGCTTTACTTTGATTATGTTTTATTCATCGCTTCCCTTGAATGGACGATTTGCGCTTTAATTTCACTGTATTAAAATGAATTAGAAATGGGATGAAACGTTAAATTCAAAGCTCAATTATAAACTTAACCATGGTATGAATAAATGGGAAGTCCCAGACTCACTCTGGTCTTAGGCTCAACGAGGTTAGCGGACCATCTCAATGTTTCATGGGGATGGGCCTCCAAAATATCTATTGTTGCCCACCAAAAGGCCCAACTCGAATAATCCTAGGCTCCACGGGGTTAGAGGATCATTCCAATGTTCTATTGGGATGAGGTCTCTAAGATCCCTCTTGCCCAAAATGGATATAATGCGCCGTCTTAGGCTCACTGAGGCTAGACGACCTTTCCCAATGTTCTATTGGGTAGCGACTCCAAGAAACCTCCTTGTTGCCCAACATAGATGCACTTGTAATTCGTTAAAAGTTTTAATGAACCTCTCTCAAAAGTCCTAAAAGCGGGTCTTCGGGGTGCCCCGGGGTTCGGCGCGCGTCACAGTCTTGCATGGTCCTAGGCTCCACGAGGTTAGAGGACCATCCCAATGTTCTATTGAGGTGGGGCCTCCAAAATATCTCTGGCTTGCCAAAAATGGATGTATTTGTGCTGTGTTAGGCTCACTAAGGGTAGATGACCTTTCCCTATGTTCTATTGGGTGGCGACTCCAAGAAATCTCCTTTTTGCCCAAAATAGACACCCTTGAAATCTCTTGCAAATTTTCATAAACCTCTCTCGATCGCCCTAAAAGTAGGCCGTTCGGGGCACCACAGGGTTCGATAGGCGTCACAGTGGCGACTCCGTTGGGAACTTACTTTGAGACTTCACTTCGAAAGTACTTTGATTAAAATATATAATTGAGTTTTAATTTAAAAATTTTATCCTTTTTCGAAATTTGCATTGCATCTCATTAGAGCCTTAGATCTATGCTAGTTTGGTCCCTCTTTTAACCCCGGTGCGTTCCCGAAGTATGACCCTACATTCACTCAATGTAGGAAAGTGTTAAGGATAATCACCAGCCCAAGCCTCATACCATCATGGTATATTAAATGGAGACCCGACCGATCATTACGCTCTTGATGAGCTAGACCCATTAGCAGGGACTATGCTTAGGTAGCACTAAAGTAAGATCACCTTGGCCAAAGCTCATGTAATTAAAATAGATACTTCCCCCAGGTGGTAAAAACCCTAACGCTATACTTGCTGTATAGATCATTGTGTATTGGATAGACCCAGATAATTTGATTGATCACCTAATCAAAGGTTGTCATACCCCGATAGGCCCATATCAATTTATTCGGACTGCCTAAATACACAACGATCACAACCAATATGTTTGTACATTAGTTAGCAGAGGTTATGCTGTCATTTTCTGCCGTGCACCATGTGAGTTTATCAGGTTCCCCGTTAACCCATGAACCAAGCTCACTTAAGGAAGAGACTATGACCTCATGTGCGGGAGCAAAAAGGTTGGAAGGACCTATTTGCTTACATGTGATTTGTGGATGCTGCATAGCACGACCATGTATCTTATGGCATTCATGCATCATCCTAACATAACATGTTTTGCAACCATCATAGATCTACTCAAATGGTTAAGAGATCCTTAAGGGTGCCTGTGCAGAAACCCATTCTTTGAATTTTCGAAAACGGTAGAGTATTCGAACACGATCTCTAAAACCAGTCATGCTACATCATCCCAGTTCTCCCTACACAGTGATATGGCAAATTCACCAAGTGGGGTGAATGCCACCAGGACCATGATAGCAGAGGAAGTGGGTAAGAGGTTTGAAGAGTTTGAGAATCGGATGTTGGCCATGATAGCAAATATGGCCTAACCAACGGCGCCACAGAACCTAGTTCCTCCTCCTCTGAGATAAAATGAGCAGCAGGAGGTCAGAGAAAACCCACAAGAAGAGGTTCACCCACCACTAGTAGACCTGAGGGCTAATGTATTGGCAGGTCAGAGAAGGGGGCCTTCCCATAGAATGGTGGAATTAGAGGATGAGGATGATTATGAAGAGCACGCGTAGCTGAGAGGGAAAACACCCCAAACAGAGGAGGCCATATAGAAAAAGATGGAAGAAAAAATTGAGGCAATGACGAAGATGCTGACGAGGGATCGTGGGATGAATTCCAAAGACAAGGAGCTAGAGGGAGAGGATTTAATCCCAATGAGCTTTAAAATGCCGAATGTCCCGAAGTTTGATAACACCTCTGATCCTACCGCCCATATAAAGCAGTATTCACTGGTAATGAAGGGTACTACTCTAACGAAGACGTAAAAAATTTAATATTTCTGTCTGAACTTAACCGGCCTGACAGTTGATTGGTATCATGGTCTAGACTGGAGGACCAAGGAAGATTGGGACTTATTGATGGAGGAGTTTCTCAGACAATACGATTACAACACGAGAATGGAAGTAACCCTAAAGGACATGGAATTATTGCAGTAGAAGTCAGGTGAATCTTTTCACGAGTATCTGACCAGATGGAGGAATCGGGTAATGGAGATGAAAAGAAAGACATATACTCAAGATCAGATACAGCTGTTTATAAAAAATGCCAGCCCATATTTGAGGGACGGATTGAAAATGAAGGGTCTGGGAGATTGGGAGTCATTGAAAGATATTGCTATTGAGGTAGAAGGGGAGTACCTCTCTAGAAGAACAATGAGAATTATGCCAAGAAGAGTAGTAGTGGCCAAGGGGCAAGTAGGTCAGCAGGCTCCAGTAGTGGCACGAGGAAGACAGCTAAAGTTTCAGCTACTAACACCTCTTCAAGGCATTTTTCCAACTTAGGGAGATCTCTATCATAGGTACTCAGAAGGCTGATGAAGGAAGGGAAGTTGTAGCCCTTGCCACCACAATCAGCCAGGACTCGGGGTTTACCAGGGCACAAAGATAATGAATATTGTGCATATCATCAGCATACCGGGCATGTAACTGATGATTATAAAGCGCTAAGGCATGCTATATAGGACTTGATCGATTCAAAGCAGATCACCGACCTAGAGAAGAGAGGGAATCAAAAGAAGTCTGGGTTTAATAATGTGCCCCTGCCTGTGTTCATGATAAGGTGCAGATTGCCTGAATGGTTTGTGTTGAGAGATTTGTACAGCGTTGATGCCAACACTACTATCACGAGCCTCCATGAGGTAAGTGAAGAAGGGCTTCCCGTGGCAGTGATCGATTGCTGGTCCACTGATGAAAGTGGAGATGAAGATAATTCTAAAGTCGAAGGATTTCCCGACCTATGGGGTTCGGAGGAGGAAGAAGAGAAGAAGGAGAAGAAGAAGGTAGGAGCAGTAACCCAAAGTGGAAGGGTAGCTCTAGAAGCTGAGAGGCCACAAGATCCAGTAGTAGGCCAAAAATAAAAAAAGCCAGAAGATGATCCAATAATAAGGCAGCTGAAAAAGACGCCGGATCAGATTTCAATATTGGATCTATTGAGGCAGTCTCCATCTCATAGACAGAAGCTAGTGGAGGCTTTGTACGAAACAATGGTGGCCATGAATATCTTGCCCACAGAGCTGCTGGATGTAGTAAAAGGGGGAACCGGGGAAAATGTGGTGTTCACAAGTGCTGATTTACCGGCAAAAGGCCGTATCATAACCGCCCCTTATAAATATGAGCACCGATCAATCAAAAGCACACCGCATGTGTCATGGTGGATGATGGTTCATCAATTAATGTATGCCCGTTAGTGGCGATGGCAGCTTTTAGGGTAACCGAGTACATGCTGGCTAAGTCGGATCTAACAATCACGGCTTATGATAATTAACAGAGGCAGGCTTCTGGGACATTCAAGACGGTTGTCAAGACGGGGCCGGTGGAAATAGAAGTGGAATTTGTGGTCCTGCCCATTCCTGCTAACTTCTCAGCCCTCTTGGGAAGGCCTTGGTTTCATAAGCTCGGAGGGGTCCCCTTTATGCTGCATCAGATGGTTAAGATTCCTCATGAGCGGCAAGTTGTGACTATAAGCGCTGCAAGGGAGAATCAGGTCTTGATGCTGGAAATCGCAAGACATCCTTTCAATGGATTTCACTTTGCTATTACAAGTGGGGAGGAGTGTATGGAGGGAAGTCCCCAAGTACTAAATATGATGAAGAGGATGTCATTCCTCCCTGGTGCGAGACTAGGCAAGAATTCACAGGGTCACCAATGGCCATTGCTACCAAAGGTCAGAAGGATAGGAAGGGCCTTGGGTACAAAGGCACAGTGAAGAGGGGCAAGAAGTCAGTGAACCAAATTCCCCACATCAGAGAGAGCTTTGTGCTAGCAACTTCAATGTGTGCCTACACAGGGGAAGCAGATCCTCAATGGGTCGATGGGAAAATTGTGCTGGGATTTGAAGTCTTCAATGACATCTTCGATTGGGACATTGGATTAGTCAAGCCAGCATAAGGCTTTTAGGATAAAGAAGTCATGACCCAGGAGACAGTTTGGGACTGTGAAGCACTCGAAAAGGTTATCACTGAGAGGCTAGTGACTACCCAGATGAAAGGGAAGGCAAAAGTGGAAGAAGTCATGCAGGGGGTTGCTGCAGAGCCTTCGAAGTGCCAGTTGGATTCAGAGCCGTCGCCTTCAACATCTGCACCGGCGAAAGAGGAGGAAGAGAATAGTTTAGATTTTCTTTTTACTCCTTAACTTTTTGATAATGTTAATGACGTTTACAATTCTATTAATAAAGTGAACACTTTTGCTTACTTGTGCAATATTTCTCATCATTTCAATATGCATAATCATGATCATAATCCATTCATATTTGACAATGAGTCAACTGATGCTACTCCATTTAATCTTGGAACTTTGGAAAACCCAAAAGAAATTTTGATAGCATCTAACATAACTCCTGAAGAGTGAGAAAAATTTGAGAGAATCTTAAGAAAACATGAAAAAGTCTTTGCCTAGACCTATGAAGATATTTCGGGAGTAGACTGGGAAATCGCAGAACATGCCATCCCAACATACCCAGACCACAAACCTGTCAAGCATAAACTTAGGAGGCTTAGGCAAGAATGGGCAGATAAAGTCAAGGAGGAGATTCATAAACAAATTGAGGCCAAGTTCTTGATTGAAGTACAAAACCCAACCTGGTTGGCCAATGTGGTCTCGGTGGCCAAGAAGAACGGCAAAGTACGCGTATGTGTAGATTATCGAGACTTGAATAAAGCTTGTCCAAAAGACGACTTTCCATTGCCTCACATAGATGTGTTGGTAGACAGTGCAACTGCTTGTATGATGTATAGCTTCATGGATGGTTACGAGCCAATTTTTAAGCTACTCAAAAAAGACCAACCTGTAGTATGGAATGAAAACTGTTAGAGAGCTTTCGACACTATTAAGGCGTATTACTGAATCATCCAGTCTTGAGATCGCCATGGCCAGTCAAATCGCTTATTTTGTATTTAGCCATAGAAGATAGTTCCGTGGGCGCTATGATGGCTCAGGAGGATGAGTTCAGAGTGGAGTTTGCAGTTTATTACCTTATCAAGAAGTTCATTGCTTATGAAGCCAAGTATGTAGAAGTAGAAAAGATCTGCCTGGTGGTGATCTGGGCCTCTAAGAAGCTGAGATACTACTTCCACTCTTATAAGGTACAAGCAGTCGCGAAGCAGAATCCTCTTAGATACCTACAGGAAGCCCCGTCTCTGCTTGGGAAAATGGGGAGATGGTCGTTACTATTGCAAGAATTCTATGTTGAATACATCACTCGAAAAACCATTAAGGGACGTGCAGTACAAGAGTTTTTAGCCGAGCACCCAATCTAGGGGGATTCGTACGAGTTCAATTTCCCGAACGAAGACGTAGCAGCTATTGCAATAAGAGGTTGGCAATTACACTTTGACGAGGCTGTAAACAGCAAGGGGGCAGGAGTAGGAGTTATTTTGACAACCCCGGATGATGATAAGCTTCCATTGGCTAAGAAGTTAAGATATAAAGCCACCAACAATGAGGCCAAATATGAAGCCTGCTCTTTTGGATTAGAAGCATTGATAGCCTTGGGGGCAAGGAATTTGGAAGTATTTGGTGATTTATTGCTGGTAATCAATTAGATTAGGGGCGAGTGGGTCGTTAAAGAAGAGTGGTTGAGGCCATATGTGAAGTACTTGAAAGATTTGAGCAACCAGTTCGAACAATGCACCTTTCACTTTGTTCCAATAGCCGAAAATTAGTTAGCCAATGCGCTGGCAACTTTGGTGTCAGTGTGGGATAATCAAGAGGGGGTGATTATGAAGCCTGTGTTGATTTTTAGTTCTAAAAGGCCTAGCTTTGAGTCTAAACCAATCATGAAAATAGAAGTAGCAGATGGGAAGCCTTAGTATCAAGATATCAGAAGTTATTTAGAAAAGGCGACGTTCCCAATAAAAGCTACAGAAAAATACCAGAGGTTGATTTGTAAGTTTTTTGCCCAGTTTATTTGCATAGATGGGGTGTTGTACAAGTGACAAGTTGACAGTATCCAGTTGAGGTGTCTGGATGGAAATGAGGCCGAAAAGGTGATGGAGGAAACTCAAGCTGGTGTGTACAGGGCCCACATGAATGGTTTAATATTGGCTAAGAAGACTATGAGACAAGGGTTCTACTAGCTCAACATGGACATAGACTGCTCTAAGTATGTAAAACAATGTCAGTTGTTCCAGCAGTATGCAGATTTAAGGCACTTGCCAGTTTTGCAGTTACATAGTTTGACGTCGCCTTGGCCGTTCGCAGATTGAGAGCCTATTATCATAATCAGATTTATCAGAAAAGGCTAGCTAGGTCATTTGGGAAGAAAGTCAAGAAACACCTGCTAAAGGAAGGAGATCTGGTATTTAAATAGATGAGACTGAGCGCGCCCAACATCAGGGGGAAATTCAGACCAACGTGGGAAGGCCCTTTTATCCTCCATAAGCTATTATTGAAAGGGGCAGCAATCCTGGCAGACAGCGATGGCAATGAGTTCAAGGAGCCAATCAACATTGACAAGCTCAAGAGGTTCCATGGCTAAAGACAATAAAAATGAAAAGAAGAGAATAAAAGCCCCGCGGGTTGAAAACTGAAAAAAGGCGACCTTGCTAAAATTAGCCGCCTCGTCAGGGTGAAAACCGAAAAAAGGCATCCTGAGCAAAAATTAGATGCTTGAGAGAAAATGTCCAATCAAGAAAACCCGAGAGGGCTGATTGGTAATAGGAGTTTGATGCTATCAAGATTTGTTCCATGAATGAATGTAGCTTTGCATTTTGAATTAGTGTTAAATGGTGATCATGTATACTGAAATCATGCTAAAATGGACACAACTTTGTGAAATGAAATAAAACTGAATTTATTCATTAACATTATTTTCTAGTTCTGTTTCAAAAATAAATACATCACTTAAAATGCATGCAAATCTAAACTAGGTTCTATCACTACTCTCGGCGGCCAAGTGTCTAAGACGTCGAGTCCTGTTATCAACTGTAGGGTTGAGCACCCATCTTTTATAAGTACTGGTAGAAGTGACAGAGTAATTTTCGAAGGAGGATATGACGATTTTCACTGGTAGTCCAGCCCAGACATCATGATATAGTGAAGCAAAGGCAAAGGATAGAATTCCCCCTCAAAAAGATAAAGGGAGCCTTACCACATCTTGAGTCATCCCGAGCTGTCGAGCACAGCAGCCTGTGATGAAAAAGGTGGCTTCACAAAAGCCCGCACAGGGGGACACACCCTGAAGAGCCATTGACTACCACGATAGATAAGGAAAGCCAAGCGCTCATGAAAGTAATATCCTTATTTGTTACCTGGCCAAATTTGGTGATGCCCTCATCAGGAGTTGCGAATGAGTACAGTCGCTAATAGAAGGAAATGCCTCGGAGAGTGTTGACTAATGACCCTAGGAGGTGGTTCTGACAGCAGCTTCAACTTCTCTTGTAGCCATATCTGAAAAGAAAGAAAGGAAAATATAAAAGTAAAGTAAAATAAAATAAACGCTGCTGGAGTGAGTTGGGTTCACCCCAGGCAAAAGTAAGGAATAGGGTTGTGTGAAAATCCAAAAAGGACGCACTTCCCGCTAAGAAAAGCTAGTGCGAAAATCCATAAGGGACGCACTACCTTTCAAGATAATGACTTACTTGGAGTAATAAGGGGCTCCTAGAAAAGGTGGCAGAAGACACATCACGGGTAGAATCTAGACCAAGGATAGTCTCGACAAGTACCAGTGGAAAAGGGGCTAAGCCACGACGAAAGTCATCCAGAATCCCAAATAGACGAGAGTCGCCAGTAAACTCCTCTGAAGTCACAATCAAATACCTCATGAGACAAAACAGGAAGGTTATACTCGTACGGTATGGGGGAACATCAGAGAACTCATCCAATGCGTCAATCAATGGCTCTAAAATAAATGTGGAACCTTGAGGAACTAATCGAGCAACAGCAGAAGGAGCAATACTTAAGGAAAATGCAATGTCTAGGGTGTGGGTCAGACCGCAGCGGGGAATGCAGGGTAAGGTACTGGGAGGATACCAGGCCCCGGTAATGGCAGCAAATTCTTCAGGCAGGGGGCACAGTTCCTGATAGGTGAACCTAAAGACATGAAAGCAAGGGTCCCAAAAGCGGACTGTAGCCAGAAGGAGGTTGTGGTCTATCTTAACCCTTCTCAGGAATTTTAGACCAGAAAGTGGAGTAAGGGTGGTGTTCTCCCAAGTTTGAGGGTTATCCAAGATTCGATGCATCTTAGTAATGGCAGACATGGACATTTTCTAAATGTTGCAACTAAGAAAATAAAAGCTAGTAAAGGGAAGTAAAGAAGAAAAGAGGGAGGAACCTGAGAAAGAAGCTTGGACTGAGACTCGGAATGATGGAAATGTACAAAATCCAAGAAAAGGGGTGCATTTATAAGGAAGAAATGACCGACGGGGTACCCGTCTGTCATTCACCCGACGGGTATCCCGTCGATCAACCTGGTTGACCGCTAGGCAAGTTTATTTCCTTAATGTTTTATGCATGCCACGTGCATAATTTTTACATATTTCTTCACAATTTGACCGGAACATGCATCGGATACGAAAATCGAAGAATATTCAAGGAGTTTTACATAAAAAAAAAAACATTTAATGAGTTTTCAATTTATTAATGGCTTATTAAATAAGCCATTAATGAAGGACGTAAAAAATAGAATTTTTAACGACAAACGGGCTTCCCGTCGCTCGGTGTTCCGACGAGAAGCCCGTCGGTCATGAAAATTATAAAAGGGGTGCCCAGCGACGCCCCATCAGTTTTTTTTCTTCTTCTTCCTTTCTTCCCTTGCAAAACCAGCGCCTCTCTTTTTGCACTTTTCTTCTTCATTTCTTGCCCGTTTTGCGCACCAAAATGACCCTTGTGCTATCGTGCACACTTAGGAGTATCTTTTTTGCATTTTTGTCAAGTTTTTTCAATACATTTTCGTCAACTACCAGGTTAGTTCATCATATTTCTCTATTCCTTTTTGTTTTTGGAATAAATTTGCATGGAAAATGAATGTTTAGTGTAATCTAGCAAGATGTAGTATTAATTTCTACTCCTGTCTACTTAGTTTCTTTGGACTATATACGAACATAGTCATAGAAATGTAAATATGCATGAACAAATAAATAAAATAAAAAATTGAAAAAAAAAGAAAAATAGAGACTTGTGGACTTGCCTTGAACTAATTTTAAGAGTAGTTCGAGCTAAATAAGATGCGAAAATAACTTGCAAATGATAAAATTGTTGCTTGGGGCTTGAGGCTTGTCCTTTTATTGCATTTTTCTATGCAAGAAGTTGGGCACATCCCTGCCAGGATGCTACCCAAAATTTTTAAAATCTTCTGGGTAGGCACATCCTCACTGGGATGTTGTCGAAATTTTTTTTTTATAGGCACATTTCAGCCAAAATGCTGCCGAATTTTTTTCAATATTCATGATCTTTTGTTCAGCCATTAATTGGAACAATAATGTAAAGCTAACTCTCTTCTCTTTTCAAGATGCCTCCACGACGTAATGTTCCCCATGACCAGCCAGAGCCTCAGGCTCCTCTCTGGATGAGCGACAAGGCTAGAGAGAGATTTAGAGCATTGTCTCGCGTGCAGTTCCGGGCCAGTCGCTTCATCTCCAGACCTTTCTTGGAGAGCATGGGTATGCTGGGGGAGGTAGACGCCTTGGTGGTAGCCGTAGAATGGACAAAGTTCTTATGGTCGTCATTTCAGACTCACCCTGAGGTCGTTCGGGAGTTTTTGACTACCCTTCACTACATAGGATTCCAAAGATCTGACACGGAGGAGGGGTTATATAGTTCTGGGTTCTAGGCTACAACTACAACCTGACGTGCCAAAGGTTCTTCGAGGCTATGGGTCTCCCACTCGGGCCTAATGTTATAGTTCCCCAGAGGGCTATGAGGAGGCAGTATTGGGAGATGATTGCCTTGCTGGGAGTGCCGTATGACCCCGATACGGCGAAGAGTACGGTACTCTTATCACAGGCACTGAGGTATGTGCACAGGGTGTTATCTAGTTCTTACCTAGGACGGGCAGGTAATCCTGGGTCATTGAATGGGGCGGAGATTTGGAACCTTTAGGCGATGGTAGCGGGTCATCGCCTTAATATTAGCCACAAGATTGTGTCTAACCTGGTCAGAGTATCACGGGGAACAACCCCTATAATATTTGTTGGAGGAGTGGTGACCAGGTTGCTACTACAGTTGGGAGCTCTTTCGGACATTTTTGGGCCCGTATTAGAGGAGAGTATCTATGTGGACGCACTGGCGGCCCTGACCATAGGGATGATTGCCCAAGTGATAGGCCAGGCTGAGGAATATCGGCTACTATCCATACACGAGACCAGACGTGCATTCAGCCTCCCTTCGCTCCAGCCAGCAGAGGAGGAGCCAGTATATAATGAGGAGTAGCCTCCATAATAGCCGGTATATCAGGAGGAGTAGCCTCCATGGCAACAGGGGTGTGACGCACGTTGAACCCCGCAGGACGCCCTGAGGGCCCGCTCTTAGGGCGATCGGGAGAGGTTCATGAAAACTTGTAAGGTATTTACAAGTGCGTCTATTTTGGGAAACACGGAGGTTTCTTGGAGTTGCCACCCAATAAAACATTGGAAAAGTTCATCTCACCTCAGTGAGCCCAAGACGGCGCATAATATCCATTTTGGGCAAACCAAAGGGATCTTGGAGACATTCACCCCAATAGAACATTAGAATGACCCTCTAACCCTATAGAGCCTAGGATTGTAAATTGAGTCTTTTGGTGGGACACAAGAGGTGTCTTAGAGATCCCATTCCAATGAAACACCGGAATGGTCCTCTCGCCTCATTGAGCCCAAAGACCAGAGATGGTTCGGGACTTCTCATTTATTCATACCTTGGTTATTTTATAATTAAGTTTTGAATTTAAGTTTTTATCCCATTTCTCATACATTTCGATGCAATAATTAGAGCGCAAGTTTGATCATTCAAGGAAAATGATAAATAAAAGCATATGTAAAATAAAGCGTATTAAAACAAATTACAACAAAATTAGGGCCGGAATACAACCCCTATTGTAAATAAAGTACAAAACATGCATGAGACGGGATATTCATTAATGGTGAGGACATTGGTCCTCACATGCATACTTTAAGAAAAGCGTTTAGTGATGATGGTTATGAAAAACTAGGACATTGGTCTCATTTTATTAGGAAAAATACCAACTTAATTGATAAAAATGATTTAGCGATTTTCTTTCTGGCGGCCCTAAGGAAAACAATCTTATAAGAAAACATGCATGACAAAAATAAATAAAAAAGCAAATAAACAAATATTACAAACAAATAAAATAAATATATAATCCAAACGAGCCTCTTGGAACTCCCGATGTGCTCGCGAAAACGCCCAAGCAAAAATGGGTTTTGACATAAAAATAAAACATAAACAAAATAATATTAATAATTAAATCAATAAAATCAAATAAATATATAAAATTATGAGTGACAATTAAGATAAAATAAGATGACATGAAAAGAATGACAATTGAATTAAAATGTTAACAAACCAAAAATAAATGAGAAAAATGCATTATGAATTACAAATGATTAAATGATGTGATAATAAAATAAAATATGACATGTTAATAAATTAACGTATAAAAATATGCACATGACAATAATAATAATGAAAATAAACAACTAACAGAATAAACAAAAAATATAACATGTAACAAAGACAAAAGAATGATAAAAATTAGTAGATAAAAGAATGACGAAAATAATAATGATATGTGACAAGGTTAATTGATGTGTTCATAATTAATATAAACTATTTACATGGCAAAAATGATTAACAAAAATTAATTAATTATTTACATGCTAAGAATAATGAAGAATCAAAATAAATTAAATTATTTACATGTTAAGAATCAAAAGAAATCAATATTCACATGAATGAAAATAAAATCATATATAAACAATTAAATAGAACAAATATAAATTCAATACAACAAGTAAAAAAATGAAAACCATAAATAAATCAATACCAACAACAAAATATACATGAATAGATTAAATATAAATAAAATAAAAGAAAATAGAAATTGAGCCTAGAATATTTACCCTCAGAGTTTTGGATTCGATGAAAGTGAAGTGATGATTTAATTTCCAGAAATTTGCTTAAAAAAGTTATTTAGCAATGAAATTAATTATCTTTGCTTATGGAGGAAACAAAGAAATTAATTTAAATGCATAAAATTGAAAAAAAAATGATTTGTAAGTGAATGATTAATTTTTGGAGCCAAAAGGATTAATTGGAGTAATTAAGAATTGAAAATTGATTTTTCAATCTCAATTAAACCTTATTAATTAAAACAGAAAATCTAAAATTTTTGTTGAAGAGAAAAAAAATAGAAGAAGAAGGAAGAAATCTGAAATTTCAGGTCTCAAAAATAAAGTGGAGGCTTCCCTTTTAGGTTTTCATCATAAAGTATATATATGATGTAATAAAAGTGTTGCCCTAATTTAATTAGGGAAAGAAATTCTAATTTAATTCAATTTCCTGTATTTTTGGGGATAAAATCAAGTTTTATTAATTAAGTACCCATAAAAATATTTTAGAATTTGACTTGGACTCAAAAACCTTGATTTAGCGTGAAAAAACCCAGAAAAGGGGTGAAAAATCCTAGAAAAAAGGTGAACCAGGCCCTTTAGCGACAGCCAGGGAGGAGAGACGCCCGTTGCTATTGAACGACGAGCATCGGCGTGCGGACACTGCCTGATTCTGCGCGCGCCAGTGCACTGCGCAGCGCACGCCTTTAGCGACGCGCAGCATTGGCGATGCTGCGAGTTACCTTTGCGCGCGCTGTCGCGCCCGACACTCGCGATCCAATTTTTTTTTTTTTTTGTGAATTCTAGATGCAACTTTGGGGACGAGACTTAACTCAAATGTATGAATGCACTCATGTCTTCTCGCTTTAAGCTCAAGAAACACCATATGCCTCTTCTTACGTACCAAACCTTATTAGAAGGTCATCTCCGCTAATTGGATTATACTAAACCAAGAATCAAGAGGTCTTATTTTTGTTGTAATGTTAGGCTTAGGTAGATGGCTATCAAAGGAAGATCAAGTCGCTAGAGAAAATATGGCCGCAATATTTACTCGACTGATGGATGAACCATTCTCAGCTCAGTTGTGTATACAAGGGTATTCTTGAACTTGGGTTCGGTAACATTTTAGCTAATTCGTCAAGTGGTTACTATTTTGATCTCCTTATTTTTTTTTTGCGAGCTCATGTCTTTGGCACATGACTGAAACCTTCTTCCCAAAGTGTAAACTCATCCTTACCAAGGCAATTTTTGATAACCCAAAAAATTGTTAAAACGTACATCCATCCCTTCTAGAGCAGCCATATTTTCTAAGGGGAGGTAAAAATCATTTTTGGCAAGGGGATAGTTTTAACATGTGTAACATCAAAATTGGCACGCATTTAGCATACCTCCATAAATCTCAACGGGCTAGCAAGCGATTGCAGAATAAGGGTAGGAAATAGTCATTTAGAGAGCTATACAAAAAAAGTTGCCTAAATCATTTTCTAGGTTCCGTCTTATCCAGGGATCGCTTTGATGGATAGTCAGAAAGGTTCTAGTGCTCTTAGTGAGTTTCCATCCATCCCCTAATTGCAACTAGTTTTTCTTTATTATTCTTTTTTCTAAATTTCCCTCTCTACAGGAGTTATATCAGATGCTATCAAGATTTTCTTTGGGTTCCCCAAAGTTCCGAGATTAACTGCAGTCATATTATTTGAATTAATGTAAAAGTAAATGCATTGTGATTATGTTAAATGAAATCATTAGAAACTCCATACAAATAAGCAAAAATTGTTCTATTGAAATAACCAAACATTGTCATACACTACAAGAAAATCATAAAATAGCGACGGAATATTAGCGACGGAATAAAAACCATCGCTAAATAGCGATGGAATATTATTTCCGCCGCTATTTAGCGACGAAAATTATTTCCGTCGCTAAATAGCGACGGAATATTATTTCCGTCGCTATTTAGCGACGGATAAAAAATTCCGTCACGAAAAAGGGCACCAAACATTCCCTCCAGAAATTGCGACAGAAATTAGCGACGGATATCTAAATCCGTCGTTATAAAAAAAATTAATTTCCATTTAGCGACGGAGTTTTATTCCGTCGCTAAAATTAGCGACGGTTTTAGCGACGGATATATAATTCCTTCGCTAAAATTAAATAAGAAAAAAAATAAAATAATATTAGCGACGGAATTTCTATTCCGCCGCTAATTAACGATGGAATGATATTTCCGTCGCTATTTTTAGCGACAGAAATATATTCCGCCGCTAATTACCGACGGAATGTGATTTCCGTCGCTATATAGCGACGGAAATCACATTCCGTCGGGAAATCTTAATTAAATTCAGATTTTAACCCTCTTCCCCTCGATCCTCTCTCTCTCCTCCCTCTCCCCTCACTCTGCCTGTCCGATCCCCTGCCCTCCCGCCGACGACGACCGCCCCCTCCCCTCCGTTCGCCGGTCCCCTCCCCTCCTCCTCCTCCTCCTCTCTTCCCTCCCTTCTCTCTTTTTTTCCCGCTCCGATCTTCCCTTCTGCTTGCCTCCTTGCCGTGCGCCTTCCTTCTCTCCTTCGCCGCCGTCGACCGCCGCTGCTCCGGCGTTGGCTTCCTCTCCTCCTCAGCCTGGTCGACCTCCCTCCTCCGTCTCCTCCTCCTCTCCTCTCCTCCGACGTCTGGTAAGCCAACAGTACCCATTTGCCCTATTTTTTTTTAATTATTATTATTATTATTATTATTATTATTATTAATTTATTTAACTTAATTAGACAATGAATTATTGTTGATTGATTGTTGAAATAGATTATTGTTGTTAGAATAGATTATTATTGTTGAATGTTGAAATAGATTATTATTAATTTATTAGACAATGAATTATTTAACTTAATTAGACATTGAGTTAACTTAATTAACTATTGTTCAAAGAAAAAATTAATTTTTAATTAGTGTTGATTGTTGTTAGAATTAATTTAAATTAGTTATGTTAATTAAATTTTTTGTTATTTTTAAAAAATACAATGAATTAATTAGTGTTAAATCAAATAACACTAATTAAAAATTGAGCATATATGTTTAGAGAAGCATAAAATAAGCGTATGATCATAAGTAGAAATGTATGTATTCACAATTTGATATTTATGAATTGTTTAAATACTCATTCTTTTTCTCTTACTAAGAGTCATTTAATAAAAAATAATACCATTGAAAATAATTTCATAAGACTGCAATTATTTATTTATAGCACTCGGAAAATAAATTGATCATCAATTTTATTTTTTCTACAATTCAATAGAAAAATACATATTCAATAGGCACCAAAGTTGAATATCAAAAAATTATATACATGTAATGAATAAATACATAACTAAATGCTATGAAAAGAATAATTATTGTTACAAAATAAATGCCATGGAGAAGTATTTAACGGACACCGAAATTGAATATAAAAAAATTATATACTTATAATACATGAATAAATAAGATCCAAACACACAAATACATCTATAAGCATATATTAAAGAACATATATTATACAAAATTCAGATAGAAGCATATATTTTATAGAGGTTATATTCTATATGAATATAACACAAAATGAAATTATGAAAAAATTAATGGAATTCAATTAACAAAATCTTGTAATTTGTATATGGCTAAAGAGTAGAACTAAATGTAAACAAATATAGAGACATAGTAAATACCTGCTAGTTATTAACAACCACCAAAATTATATACTTGCACTTCAAATAAAGCACAGAAAAATGTATTAAGTAAGCCCATTATTTATTGAAATATTATATAATGACTGATTAGCATGAGGACATAATTGCTGAAAGAAAGGTCATTGGCACAACTATTTTGCTGATGCAGTTGTCAAGCTAAAAGTATTTATCATACAGTGCCACCAAAAGTATTTTATAAATATCATTTTATAAACACCAAAAAATAGGCTCAAAGGACCAAGAGTCATTATTTAATATTATTTTATTAATTTTTTACAATTATATATTTTCACTCTATTGAATACCTTCTTTTTAGCGTATACATAAAGTCAAAATAAAAAATAAGTAACTAAACACTCTTTAAATTTAAAAATTATCAAATTGACTGAATTTTTTTTTTCAAAAATTGTTAAGTTAGATAAATAGAGAGAGTATTTTGCTGCTAAGTTAAAACAATTTATAATTTATTTTAATATGTCAAACAATTATTTTTAAGTGCTCCAATTTTTATTTTTTTTTATATTAGACACTTTTAATAATTTTTTTTTTGAATTGTTTTAGTTTAATATTAAGTGATGTACCGTTTTTATATTTCTCATTCTTAATTCATCATTTATATCTCATTCTTACATCATTCTTACATCAATTTCAAGAAAAACTTTCATCATTTATATCTCATTCTTACACCATTCATTATATAATTAAAGATAATTTTTTTTTGTGAAAAAATAGAAAATATATATATTTTTTAGCGAATGAAATGATAAAAAAATTAGAATATGATAATTCGACAAATTGTGTAGCGCCAAAAGTTTGAAAACACCAATTCTCATAAAAATATGTTTGGATACATGAAGTTGAAATTTTTGCCTTGTATATATGAAGTTGAAATTTTTAATGTACTATATGACATTTTATTGCCCATTTGTATGTTAGTATGTTTAATGCTGATAACTCAAACTTCTGCAAAACTTGATTTAATGCATCGTATAATAATAATAATAAGGAAAATAATTTCCTTTTGTTGAAATTGTGGATTCTGAAATATAATGAAAATAATAATTTGATTTATACTCATTTTTATTATGTGAACCAAACTAATTTTTATTAAGTTTTGCTTTTTTTGAATTAGATTTTTATAATTCTATTTGATGCTGTCTCCTTCTTCATGTAACAGTTTTGGAATTAATTATGAGTAATATAGATAGATCTTGGATGTATAGACGAAAAACAAGAGATGGTTACATTAATCCTGAATTTGTGGAAGGGGTTCAGTCGTTTATTGAATATGCCAGTTCTCAACCTGCATTTATGGACGGGGCTAAAATAAGATGTCCATGCAAAAAGTGCCAACATCTTCGTTATCTGTCAGTCGATGAAGTGTATTTTCACCTGTTACGAAAGGGATTTGTGCAAAATTATTTTGAGTGGACACGACACGGAGAACCATCAATCTGTAGTACATCGAGTGGAAATGTGGGTAACATGTGGACAACTGAGGGTGAATTTGAAAGAGAGGGGGAATTTGTAGCTGATGATGTAGGGGTGACTGATAATCCATACGTTCAAATGGTTTACGATGCAGCTGGCCATGATTTTAGGGAAAGTACACCAATGTTGGAAGAACCCAACGAAAATGCAACAAAATTTTATGATTTGCTAAATTCAGGAGATCAGCAGTTATGGCCAGGATGCGATAACATGACTCAGTTATCTTCTGTTGCTCAGATATTGAATATAAAATCCGAATGCCATATTTCAGATCGAGGTTTTGACCGAATTCTTGCTTGGTACAATAAATCATTGCCTCCTGACCATAAAATGGTTGATAATTTGTACAATGTGAAAAAACTGATCAGTGGTTTAGGTTTGCCTGTTGAGAAAATTGACTGTTGTCGGTTGGGATGTATGTTGTTTTGGAGGGATGACATCAATTTACAAGAGTGCAAATTTTGCAGTCAACCTAGGTACAAATCTAAAAGAGGTGGTATTCAGCAGAAATTGGTACCTTGGAAACGTATGTATTTTTTTCCATTGACTCCCAGGCTTCAAAGACTATATGCATCCGAAGTTACTGCACCTCACATGAGATGGCATGATGAGCACGAAAGTACAGGTGGAATAATGAGCCATCCATCCGATGCAGTTGCATGGAAACATTTCAATAACACCCATCCTGATTTTGCTGCTGAATCTCGAAATGTTCGAGTATGTTTGAGCACTGACGGATTACAACCTTTTGGTCAATCAGGGCAACAATATTCGTCATGGCCAATCATAATTACTCCATATAATTTGCCTCCATGGATGTGTATGAATGAGGCATATATGTTCTTGACAGTTATTATTCCAGGACCTAGAAATCCGAAGCACAGAATTGATGTATATTTGCAGCCATTGATTTATGAGTTGCAACAGCTTTGGGATGTCGGTGTTGAAATATATGATGCATCACTTAAACAGAATTTCATGATGAAAGCAGCATTAATGTGGACGGTCAGTGACTTCCCTGCCTATGCTATGTTGTCGGGTTGGAGCACGGCTGGAAAACTAGCATATCCTTACTGTGGAGACGATTCAGATGCGTTTTATCTTCAACATGGGTGCAAAACATCTTGGTTTGACAACCACAGGAAATTCCTTCCACCTGATCACCCTTTTCGACGGAACAAGAACAAATTTCTTAAGAATAGAGTTATTCTTGCAAGTCCTCCTGTTATCAGAAGCAGTGAGCAAATTTTACAAGACATTGATGAGTTGGGTTTACTTAAGGTAACAGAAGTTGATGCTGATGAAATTAATGGAAGAATCAACAAAAACTTTGGTTGGAGGAAAAGAAGCATTTTTTGGGATTTGCCATATTGGAAGACTAATTTGTTACGGCATAATCTAGATGTGATGCACATTGAAAAAAACTTTTTTGATAATGTGTTTAACACCATTATGAATATAGAAGGGAAGACCAAGGACAATTCAAAATCACGAGCGGATTTAAAGTTGTTATGTAGAAGGCCCGAGTTAGATAAAGATTTTTTAACCGGAAAATATCCCAAAGCATGCTACACTTTGGACAAAAAACAAAAGGAAGTTTTGTGTGATTGGTTAAATGGACTAAAGTTTCCGGATGGTTACGTCTCCAATTTGGCAAGGTGCGTCGACATGAGAAAGTTCAAATTATTCGGGATGAAAAGTCATGATTGTCACGTTTTCATGCAGAGGCTACTCCCAATAGCATTTAGAGAGTTATTGCCGACAAAAGTGTGGGAAACTATAACAGAGCTAAGTATGTTTTTCAGAACATTAACGTCCTGCGAGATAAGTGCGGCAGATATGGCAAGATTGGAAATAGAAATTCCAGTAATCCTGTGCAAACTTGAAGCAATATTTCCTCCAAGTTTTTTTGACTGTATGGAGCATCTCCCCGTGCATTTAGCACATGAGGCAAAACTCGCTGGTCCGGTTCAATATCGTTGGATGTATCCATTTGAGCGGTAACTATCTATGACACACCATTGCAATTATATTATACCTTTGTATGCTAATTAATGGTATTAAGATATATCATGTAGGTATTTGTTTCACTTGAAGAAGAACGTCAAAAATAAAGCTAGAGTTGAAGGTTCAATATGTAATGCTTATTTGGTCGAAGAAGCAAGTACTTTTTGTTCGCATTATTTTGAGCCTCATATACACACGAGACAGCGGAAAGTACCACGTAATGATGATGGCGGGGCATCAAGTAATCAGGACGAAAACTTATCCATTTTTACATATCCTGGGCGTTTACATGGCCGTTCAATAAGGAAAATGCTAAGAGAGGATGAATTAATAGCGGCCCATAGTTATATTTTATTGAATTGCGAGGAAGTTCGTCCTTATGTTAGGTAAGGTTAATATATACGGTACATTGTGATATATTGTTTTACTATGTAAAGAGTGTAATATATAAATTGATATTGGCATTTTAGATTATTTGAGGAATGGATACGGGAGCTAATGCCTGAGAAAAATGAAACTGAGGTGAACAAGGAAGTCGAAAAGCACTTTCATGATTGGTTTAAGACATATGTAAGTTGTGATTTTCACCATATATGTCCATACATACATGAATATATGAAATATATGATTGCATTAATGTTAGCTTATTGGAATATGTAGGCATCAACAAATGCAATTGACAACAACTACATCACTGATCTTGCAAAAGGACCTTTGCGATATGTTAAATCATTTCCGGTGTATTTCGTGAATGGATATAAATTTCATGCACAGAGTCACAGTCATAACAAAGAAACGGTAAACAGTGGGGTTTGCATTCAAGGAGAGTTGATGGATTATTATGGGCAAATTGTTGATATAATTGAAGTCGAGTATCCCGCGTTGCCAATAAAACGTTGTGTGTTATTCAAGTGCGAATGGTATGATCCAACTATTAACGTGGGAACAAAAATACATACCAGATACAATTTAGTTGAAGTCAACCAGCGTAGAAGATTGAGGAACTTTGAACCATTCGTGTTGGCAATGCAAGTGGGCCAGGTATAGTATGTCTCCTATCCAAGCGTAAAGGGAGACAGATCGGAATGGTTTGCAGCATGCAAAGTCAAACCAAGAGGCATTTATGAAAGGAAAGGCGCCGGACAAAGTGAACGTTCTGAAAATAATGATGCATTTCAGGAGGAAGAACCGGAAGTTCATGAAATCAACAACTCTCTGCATTTTGAAGATAACGAACCATTGAACTATGCGGACAATGAATTTGTTGACATTGATGGTGAGGATGATGAAGAAACTTTGGTTGGCGATGGATCTGATGACGAGCCAGAATTTACCTCTTATACATCGGAAAATGAGGATGATTTGAATTACGATTTACAGCTTAGTGACGATAGCGAATAATTTGTTTAACTACTTGCTTATCATGTGAGACCAATTAATATTGCACTGACTTGGATATTAATTTAATATGCTTATTACAATGTAATTATTTTCTATTATCTGACAATATGCATTTTTCTTATAATGGCAGGTTGAAAAATGTTTAAGCGAAAGAAGAGAACGTCAATTCCTCCGCGTCTCAGGTTGCATGATGGCGATGACAGTACTGGTACTGGAGGATCCCCATCGCATGGGAATAATGCCAGCACTGAGGCTGCCGCAGCATCACCGCCCATCTCTGATGCACCATCTACCATTCCTTCCACTGATTCCACTCCTATGGCACACCCAGAATCTATGCCAGCTCAGGGGTTGGGAACAGAACAAGCGGAAGAGCCTACGCCTGGCTCAATTGGAGAGGATGGAAGAATATACATCAATATCACAGCTAAGGAGTAAGTAATTAATATTTCACTTCATTATGATTTCAATGACAGTTATTACTTGTACTAACATTATTTACATTGTTGTATCTTAGATTGAATCCTTCAGGAAGGTGTTCACGCATAATGACAACCTCTTTCAAAAACAGAATTGAATACGATGGGTTTGCCTGGAAGAATGTGTCAGAGGAAACAAAAAATTTTTATTTCGAAGAATTCAAGGTAAAACATTTATGATAAAGTCGGTTACATAACAAATTATACTTTACACTTGCTTACATAAAAGTTTTTTTTGTTCTGTCTGTCTCATAAGAAACAATGTTATTGGAATTCGGCGTTAGACGATATCATGCCTTCAGTGTGGGAGACTCGTGCGCGGGCACGTTACAGAGATTTAATCTGCTTGATAAAAAATGGTGGTGTCCGACCTCCCTATATGACCGAAGATATATGGCCACATTGGAGATAGTATTGGACGACCCCTGAAGCCATTTCCATCGCATCGCAGAATTCTAGTAACAGACGGGGAGGACCTGATGGACTCAGTTCATGCTTGCATACTGGAGGATCGTTGTCGCATCGGGACCATGCAGATAGACTTGTAAGTATTACAAAATATTACTTTTACTGCTGTAATTAATTGTTAGGATATATGAATTTTATCTTATTACCATAGAGGAGGATGGGAATGTTACTTGTGTGAGGAGTTTGCTTTGTTGTTGAATGTTGGATTGTAGCGTAGTCTCGAAATTTGAAGTGTTTTTTTGTCTATGTATACAGGAGGTATGTTCCAAATATAGGGGAAACTCTGCCGAAATTTAAGTAAAAACTTTACAAAGTATTACTTTTACTGCTGTAATAAATGGTTAGGATGTCTGAATTTTATCTTATTACCATAGAAGAGGATGGGAATGTTACTTGTGTGAGGAGTTTGCTTTGTTGTTGAATGTTGGATTGTAGCGTAGTCTCGAAATTTGAAGTGTTTTTTTGTCTATGTATACAGGAGGTATGTTCCAAATATAGGGGAAACTCTGCCGAAATTTAAATAAAAACTTTACAAAGTATTACTTTTACTGCTGTAATTAATGGTTAGGATGTCTGAATTTTATCTTATTACCATAGAAGAGAATGGGAATGTTACTTGTGTGAGGAGTTTGCTTTATTGTTGAATGTTGGATTGTATCGTAGTTTCGAAATTTGAAGTGTTTTTTTGTCTATGTATACAGGAGGTATGCTCCAAATATAGGGGAAACTATGCCGAAATTTAAGTAAAAAATTTACAAAATATTACTTTTACTGCTGTAATTAATGGTTAGGATGTCTGAATTTTATCTCATTACCATAAAGGATGATGAGAATGTTACTTGAGTGAGGAGTTTGGTTTGTTGTTGAATGTTGGATTTTGAAGTGTTCTTTTGTCCATGTATACTGGAGGTATGCTCCAAATATAGGGGAAATTCTGCCGAAATTTAAGTAAAAACTTGTACGAATAGTCAATAAATTATTGTTCATCTTTAATTTTTTTTATGTTTACAGGGAGCATCGATGGGTCGACCGGCTACCTATGGTGAGGTATTTTTACACACCCACACCAACAAGCATGATGGTCAAACGTTCGTCAATGATCGGTCAAGGGTTTTACATGTATGTCCAAGTTACTATAATTTACAAATTTTAAATATTACTTATTATTAATCGTTACTTATTGTAAAACATTTGTCCTACGACAGGAACAAGTTCAAGATGCAATTCAGCAACGCTCACAGACTTCTGATTATGTTGATGCGAATCAAATCTATTGTGACGTGTCTGGTGGTAGAGACCAGCGAGGACGGATATTTGGCTTAGGTTCTTTGGCCAAATCCTGTCACTCGCATGCCTCAAGTTCAAGTACTGCCGCATCACATAGACGGTCTGAATCCAGGCGAGTCCATGAACTTGAGAATACTGTACATGAGCTGAGATCTGAATTGCATCAGTCACAGACTCGATGGCAGCAATCTATCGACTACATATCTGAGCTGCGCAATGAGATGGCAAATTTGAAGAGTATGGTGTCATCGCAGCAGTCCGATCGTACTTCTCAGCCGCCGCCGCCGCCGCCATCAGCTTAATTAGTTATGATTCTGTATTAAACATGGATATTATGTTATTACATAATTACTAACTTTATAACTAGTACAATTATTAAATTCGACTATTATTGTATATTAAAATTTAGATATTATTTTCATTTGCTCATTATTTTGCAATTAATTTTAAAGGTTATAATTTGGATTATAAAAATATAATTGTTAATTAAGGGGGGAAAAATTTTTTTATTTTCCTACGGATTACCGACGGAATAGTGAATTCCGTCGGTAAATAATTCCCGACGGAATAGTGTATTCCGTCGGCAAAAAATTCCCGACGGAATAATGTATTCCGTCGGTAATTTTTTGCCGACGGAATGCACTATTCTGTCGGTAATTATTTACCGACGGAACCGTGAATTCCATCGGTAAATAAATACCAACGGAATTGTTAATTCCGTCGGTAAATAATTACCGACGGAATAGTGTATTCCGTCGGTAATTATTTACCGACAGAATTCACGGTTCCGTCGAGAAATTACCGACGGAAAATCCATTTCCGTCGGGAAATAATTACCGACGGAATTTTTCGTCGGTAATAATTCCCTACGCCTTTATTGCCGACGGAATATTTTCCGTCGGCATTTTATTTTCCCGACGGAAATTACACATTTTCCGTCGAGAAACGTGTATTTTCTTGTAGTGATAAAAAAGTTGTTCTCAAAATAATAACAAAGATTGAAAGAGAAAGAACATAATCTTTATTTCCACTCTCACTAGTGGATTAAGAGGACCTGATCATAATCACGGTGGAGGGACCGCGTTGTAGCCTGCCTTTTTCTTCTTTTCTCTTTTCTCAGGATCTGCGATCTGATTGGTGTCAATGAGATCCTGGATCTTGTTTCTCAATGTTCGGAAGTAATCCGTCAGGTGGCCGGTTAGCTGGTGGTAGGCTCAATACTGGTCTTCTCTGTGCCCTAGCTACCCTTGATTCATAACCGGTCTAGGCGCTAAAGGTTGTAGCTTACCCTCTTTCATCAATCTCTCCAGCACCTAAGATAGAGATCGGCCTAAGTTGGAGTAATACCTCTGGCATTGCCCCACTCCAGTGGCTGACACTTCGGCTATCTTGCCGCTCCTATTGTTGCTACTCTCAGCACCTCCCGATTTGAATCCCGACTGGTTCCCGTAGCCTTTCCAAGCAAAATTATTTTGACTTGCCTTCTTTGCTAGGTAAGCCGCCTCAGCTTCTACAGCGATATCCTTGAGCGACTCCCAATCCCTGAGCCCCTTGAAACAAAGTAAATCCCTTAAGTAAGGGTAGGAGTTTCTGATAAATAGCCTAATTTGATCAGCAGTGTCAAGCTTCCTCTTCATCTCCATAACCCTATTCCTCCACCTGGTGAGGTACTCGTGGAATGACTCGTCAGGCTTTTACTGTAGAAGTTCGAGGTCCTTTAGGGTGACCTCCATTCTAGTATTACAGTCGTATTGCTTCATGAACTCATCAGTCAGAAGGTCCTAATCTTCCTTGGCTCTCCTTTCCAGCCCATAATACCAGTCTACTGCCGGACCCACTAAACTGAGGCAGAAATACTCCACCTTTTGCTTCTTACTTAGCCCTGCGCCCTTTATCACTAAGGTGTATTGCTTGACATGGGCGGATGGGTCAGAGGTTCCATCAAATTTCGGCAGTTCGAGCATCTTGAATCTTTAGAGCAGTAGCTCTTCATCCCCCAGATCTCTGTCTTCTGGGGTGACCCCCCTTCCAACTGACAGCATGCGCGTGATTGCCTCAATCTGTTGCCTCATCCCCCTTAAGGCTTCATCTTCCCCCCTGGGTGCCCTGGGCCTCACAACATGGTGGACTATTGGCTCTTCGTCTTCCTCCTCCATCAGGAAATCATCGTTGGGATTATGAATCCTTTCCCCTCTTGGCTCGATGGGTGCGGCAGCTCTGTGATCATTGTTGGGTTGGTGAGCAGCAACTCCAACGAAGGGAGCCTCCCCACTAGCAGGTGGTTCAGCTTGCCCCCGAGTAGGGGCTGCATGTGGTTGTAGAGCAGCAGGTGGCTGTGGGGCAGCAGGAGGATGGGCAACCCTTTCAGCCATGGCACCCATCATGTCTAGCACTCTCCGTTCGAAGTCCTCTAGCCTCCTAGCTAGGTCTTGAGTAGTTAAAGCTTCAGGTTCTTCTGCCATTGATGATTCAAGAGAGGATTCACTGATTGATGAGAATGACTCAAAATCCCAGTCAGACACTAGTTCCGGCAACTCAAAGAGTAGATTTGACCTTACTAGTCGACCGTCGGAACCTCTTGTCCACTTAGATGAATCTATGATGGCTGAAAAAATTAGAGTGTTAGAATGATGCATGAATGACATATACAATGCATGATAGTGAGTTATGCAATATTTACAATCACATGCAAGCAAGTAGATCCTTCCAACCTTATTACTCCCACACACGAGGTAATGCGGTCTCTTTCCTAGGTGGGCTTGATCCATGGGTTAGCGGGGAACCTAATGGATGCGTATGGTGCTCGGTGGAAAGCCGGTAGCATATCATGTCTTATCTAATGTGCACACATATGAGTTTTGGCCTTTATATATTTGAACATTTCAACTAAATTAAAATGGGCCCATCGGGGCATGAAAGCCTTTGATAAAAGCCCATTTAATTGGGTTGAATTTGTTCAATATATAATGGCCCACATAGCAATCATTGTATTAAGGTTCATACCACCTAGGGAAAGTATCTATTGCCATTACATGAGCTTTGGTCATGGGTGATGATATTTTGGGGTTACCCAAGCATGGTCCCTGCCAATGGGTCTAGCTAATCACAAGCATAACGACCGATCGGGTCACTATTTGATATACCTTGATGGTACGAGGCTTGGGCTGGTGATTATCCTTGACACTTCCCTACATTGAGTGAACGTAGAGTTGTGCTTCGGGAACACACCAGGGCTAATAGAGGGACCAAACTAGTATAGTTCTAAGGCTCTAATGATATGATATACAATTTTGAAAAGGGATAAAAATTTTAAATTAAAACTCTATTATAAATTTTAACCAAGTTACTTTCGAATCGAAGCCACTTAGATGTCCCCAATGGAGTTGCCACTGTGACGCGTGCCGGACCAGCAAGGCCCTTATTGAACCCGCTTTTAGGATTCGAGGGATTAGTTCGCGACTTTTTGATCTTGGGTTACACGAGACATTTTAGAAGCCCTACCCAATAGAACATTGGGAGGTTCATCTAATCCCACGAAACCTTTAGGCACCTTTGAGGCATTTTGGAGTCGCTACCCAATTTACAAGAAATTGGGAAAGGTCATATAATCTCGGGGGTCTTAAACTAAAGAAGGTGTTCGAGACTTCCCATTTATTCAAAATTAATTTTTAAAATATTTTTTCTTACTTTTCAATTTTTACTCTAAAATGCAAATTTTACAAGAAAATCATAACTTTTAACCTTTTTGCCTGTGATAAGGTGTAGACACCGGGTCCCGAGGTAGTCCAAGATCAGGATTACCCGATGATGAAATGAAAGACCGATTTTCGGCAAGAAAAGTGAGAATCGATTGTTTCCCTATCGAAATTGTGCTTTTTTAGAAAAATAATAAAAAATATGTATTTTAGAAATTAAAAATTAAAATAGGGTAGAAAATATTAATAAAAAAAAAAAGAGGATCGCGAATGCCACTGCGGCAGCGCGAGGGTGCCTGCGCGGCAGGCTGCCCCAGCGCGCAGGATGGGGGACCGCGCGCCCCCCTGCGCGCGCAGCAGGGGCACCGCGCGCCCCTGCGAGAGCGCGGCAGGGCGCCCCTGCACCGCACGCCCGCAGCAAGCTACCGCACGCGGTGCCCCCCTTCCGCACGGCCAGTTGGTCTTTGCTTGTCCCATTTTTTCGCTTTTTCAGTCTATTTTTCAAACCGCTTTTACCAGTCTTCTTTCACCATTTTTTGTCAATTTTGATTAACTAAAAATAAAGGGTTTCTGTCTCTTTCCTTTTTGATCCAAGGCCAAGAAAACAAATAGTGATTGAAGATTCATTTTACAGGGACGACAGATTTGACAAAAAAATTTCCTTTGCCTTTCTCTCTAGCTCTTCTTGGGCTCTCCAGGAAGCATTCTTTTTCTCTTCAAAAATCCTTCAAAAATCTTTAAGTTTTCTTCTAAAATTTTAGTTTTTGTTACCACAAAATATTTAATCTTGGGTTGATATGAGCAAGAGAAATTAATTTTCTTTGCTTATTCAACCCACTAAAAACATTTTCTTAAACTAATTTGTTTAAAACACATATTTTTACACTTGTTTTAAATATTATTATCATCAAAAATCAACAAGGGGAACGGATTGAGACATCCTATTTCCGATCTAAAAATTCTGAGGGTAAACACTTGGACCATTTTTACTTGTTAATCTGCATCTGTATATTATTTGTTGTTAATTTTTCTTGCCTTTCACAATTAATTTTATGTTATTCTTCTAGTATTTCCCTTGTGTGGCCACTGTTAATATCTCCATTTAATTATTAATTTGTTTTGTGTGGTTTTCTTTTGGTTAAGGTTACCGCCACCTTTTTCTCCTCCTTTATATTATTATTATTATTATTATTATTATTATTATTATTATTATTATTATTATTATTATTATTATTATTATTATTATTATTATTATTATTATTATTATTATTATTATTATTATTATTATTATTTATTTGGTGTTTATTTGATATTCTGTTTTCATTATTATTGTTATTATTGTTGTTATTATTATTATTATTGTTGTTGTTGTTATTATTATTATTATTATTATTATTATTATTATTATTATTATTATTATTATTATTATTATCATGTCTCATTATTAATTTTATCATTTATTATTATTACCATATTTATTTATACTATATTCATTATTGTTCATTACTATTGCCTATTATTGTCGTCATTAATATTATTTCGTTGTGTTTGTCTTATCATTATTATTATTGTCGTTATAAATTGACTTGCCTAATATTTATTTCGTTCTTTACTTGATTAATTTTTAGAACCATTACTAATTTTTTGATGTTAATTTTTGTATGAGATTTAATTTGAGTCACATCGTGTGAGCGCCCCGCGACTCCTCTGATGGGTCGCGACGTATAAATGAACACTTCGGATTGGTGAGATCCTTTCAACTCCCCTTTATGTGTTACGTGTTTATTTGTAAATAATTATTTTATTTATGCACGCGTGAGATAAAAAGTCACAAAATATTTTTACCATTAAATTAAATTTTTACTAATAAAATTGGGACCTATGTCCCTTGTTTTAGCCAAACAATAAAAAATATCGCAATTAAAACGAAGAGTCATTTTTTCTCAAAAAATGGGATCACTCATCCCCATTTTCCTCAAACAACCAAAATGACTCTTCGAACCCTCCTTAAGATTATACACGAAGGAACCAATATTCCCAAACTTCGAACAAGCGCGAGGGAACCAATGTTCCTAAAATAATGCCCCGATTTATGTATGCCTTTTCTCATCTTGTGTGAGTGTTTTAAATTTATGTTCATTTCTTTTTGGGCCCTTGAAATTAATTTTAGGGCAATTTTATTTATTTTTGGGGATTGTATTCCGTCCCCATTCACATCTTCAATCTCTATTTATTGGGGTTGTATTCTGCCCCCTATCTTTTTGTAATTGTGTGCTTGCGTGTCTACCACTTTTTTTATCGCTTTACTTGTCGCTTTATTTATTGCTTTTATTTTACCGCTTTTGGATGTTTAAAATGCACTTTTACTTTTAAATGCATAAATCACGTGAGGTGAGAGATATAATTTTAAGAAGTTAAAAGCTCACTTATAATTAACCAAAGCATGAATCAGAGGGAAGTTCCGAACACCATATCTCTGGTCTTGACCAATAGAGGTGAGAGACCCCCTTTCCCAATTCATTGTGAATTGGGTGGCGACTCCATGATACCTCAAAGGTGCCTATAGGTGTCATTAGACTAGGTGGTTCTTCCCAATGTTCTATTGGGAGGGATACATCTATGATGTCTTATGGCACCCATAATCAAAAGACGCGAACCGGTCCCTCGAATCCTAAAGCGGATTCACCTCGGGGGCCCTTGTTGGGTTCAGCACACGTCACAGTGGTGACTCCACTGGGGACTTTGTGTTTGAGACTTTGCTCCGAAAGTGCTTTGGTTAAAATGTATAATTTGGTTTTTAAAACTTAAAATTCTATCTCTTTTCAAAAATTGCATTGTATTTTAGAGCCTTAGATTTACAATAGTTGGTCCCTTCTTACCTTAGTGCATTCCCGAAGCACGACCTACTTTCACTCATTGTCGGGAAGTGTCAAGGATAATCACCAGCCCAAGCCTAATACCTTTCGGTATATCAAATGGAGACCCGATCGGTCATTACGCTAGTGATGAGCTAGACCAGTTGGCGGGGACCATGCTTAGGTAGCCCTAAAATTTTATCACCTTGACCAAAGCCCATGTAATGGCAAATAAAAACTTCCACTCGGTGGTATGCTCCTTAATAGGATGCTTGTGGTGTGGGCCGTCCGATATTAAACAAGATCAAGCAAATTAAGTGGCCCTTTATCCAAGGCTTTCATGCCCCGATAGGCCCACCTTAATTTGTTTGAATTGTCTAAATATGGAATGACCAAGACTCATACGTATGTCCATTAGTCTAAGAGTGTTATGCTGCCGATTTTTTACCACGCACTACGTGCGTTCATTGGGTCCCCCGTTGACCCATGAACTAAACCCACCTAGGAAAGAGACCACATTACCTCGCGTACGGGAGGAATAAGGTTGGAAGGATCTATCTACTTGCATGTGGTTGTCTATGCTGCACCAGCACGGCCATGCATTGCATCTCAATCATGCATCACTCTAACCAAAGTATGTTTTACAGCCACCATAGATTCATCCAGGTGGTTTAGAGGTCCTGACGATCAGTTGAGAAAGATTTCCCCAGAGCTAGTATCAGATTAGAGTCCAGACTCATCAACAGAGAGAAGAATGTCGAATCCATCAAGTGGTTCAGATGCAACCAGGGCGATGATCGCCGAAAAAGTGGGGAAAAGGTTAGAGGAATTTGAAGCCAGAATGATGGCAATGATGGGCAACCTCGCCACCACAATAGCCCCGCCTGCTGGACGACAGACTGCTGCCCCGATTATGGAGCAAGAGGAACAAGGGGTGGTTAGAGAGGATCCCCCAGTGGTAGTTGATCCACCTGTAATTGAGCCAAGGGCTCTAGCACCTGTTGAACGGAGAGAGGGCCCTAAGTCTGAAGTTAACATGTGGGAGGAGCCTGATGAATTGATGGTGGCAAGAGGGAAAGCACCCAAGTTGGAAGATACGATGTGGAGGAAAATGGAAGAGAGGTTCGAACTCGCGTCCAAGATGCTGAATGTAGGGGGAGGAATGAACCCCGAGGACAGAGAGCTAGACAGTGATGATCTGGTCCCACAAAATTTTAAGATTCCCGACATTCCCAAGTACGACGGCACCTCTGACCCCACTGTGCACGTAAAGCAGTACTCACTAGTAATGAAGGGTACCACCCTGACAAAGAGGCAGCAGGTTGAATACTTTTATCTGCGTTTGACTGGCCCAGCAGTGGGTTGGTACCACGGGTTGGACCGAAGGACAAAAGAAGATTGGGATTTATTGACGGAGGAATTTCTCAGGCAGTACGATTGCAGTACGAGAATAGAGGTGACGCTGAAGGATTTGGAACTATTACAGTAAAAGGTGGGAGAGTCTTTCACGAATACCTCACCCGATGGAGGAACAGAGTCATCGAAATAAAGCGCAAGCCCGACACCCCGGACCAGATTCGACTATTCATCTGAAATGCTAGCCCTTATCTGAGAGAGGGACTGAAAATGAAGGGGTTGAGAGATTGGGAATCTTTGAAAGATATCGTAATTGAGGCTGAAGGAGAGTACCTGGCGAGGAAGGCAAGCGGTGAGGCTTATGCCAAGAAAGGTTATGCTAACCAGGGGGCAAATAAGTCAGCAGGTTCCAGCAGCGGCTTTAGAAGTGGAAAGACGGCAGAAGTGTCGGCAACAGGGGTTAGGTAGAGATATTTCTCGAATCTGGGGCGGCCTTTGTCATGGGTACTGAGGCGATTAATAAAGGCGGGAAAGTTACAACCGCTGCCCCCTAAGCCGGCCAGGACACAAGGGCAGCCGGGCACAAAGAGCATGAATATTGTGCCTATTACCAGCATACCGGGCATCTGACAGATGATTGCACAGCGTTGAGACACCAAATTCAAGATCTGATCAACAGTAAACAGATCACCGACCCTGAACAGAGAGAGAGCAAGAAGAAATCCACCAACAATGCCGTGCCGCCTCCTGTTTTTATGATTGGATCAAATCTGCCTGAATCGTATATCTTACAAGATTTGTATGGGAACGAATATGTTGCCATTGCTCATACAGCGGCGGAAGAGGAAAGGGTGTCTGTAGGGGCGATAGATTGCTGGTACTCCAGCGAGAGCGGAGAAGAGGAGGAAGACAAAGGGGAAGAAGAGTTATCCGCCGGCTTATGGGAATCAGATGGGGAAGGAGAGAAGGTAAAAGCTGTGACAAGAAGTGGGAGAGTGGTCCCGGAAGCAGAGAGGTCCCAAGATCCGGTGCAAGCACCAGTAGCAAGGGAGTCGGAAGAGAATGCCATAGTAAAAAAGTTGAAAAAGACAATGGCTCAAATATCCATCTGGTACCTCCTGAAACCTTCCCATTGAGAGAAACTAGTAGAGGCTTTGAGTGAATCTACCGTGGCAACCACGATTTCTCCATCTGAGCTATTAGATCTTATGAAAGGGGGGTCTGGAGAGAAGTTAGTGTACTCTGATTCTGACTTACCAGTTGGGGAATTGTTATCATTGGGGAAATACATCCCACAGCCTCTAATGGACACAGATTCATCGTAGTTGCTATCGACTATTTTACCAAATGGGTAGAGGCTAAATCTTTCAAGAAGGTCGATGCTCGGGACATGGCCAAGTTCATTGAGAAGAACCTAATATGCAGATATGGTCTCTCGCATCATGTTATATCCGATAATGGGGTCCAGTTTATGGCTAAAACCAAGCAGATGCTTCAGAAATACGGAATCCAGCACCACAAGTCTTCCCCCTATCGCCCTCAGGCTAATGGCATAGTTGAAGCGGCAAATAAAAATGTCAAAAGAATATTGGCCAAGATGGTCCAAAGCTACAAAGACTAGGCAGAGAAGCTGTCATTTGCACTTTAGGGCTATAGAACTATGGTCAGAACCTCTACAGGGGCGACGCTGTTCTCTCTGGTATACGAAACCGAAGCAGTTTTACCGGTCGAAATTGAGCTGAAATCATTAAGGGTAGCTATGGAAGCCGAGATCCCGGAGACAGAATGGGCACAACAACGACTATTGCAACTGAATCTGTTGGATGAGGATAGGTTGCGAGCGTACTACCACAATCAGGATTATTAGAAAAGATTAGCCCGATCCTTTGGTAAGAAGGTCCGAAAGCACCCACTGAAGGAAGGGGACTTGGTCTTTAAGATGATGAGGCCAGGAGCGCCAGACATACGGGGAAAATTCAGGCCGACCTGGGAAGGTCCGTTCATGCTAAAGAAGTTACTGACCAAGGGGGCAGCAATCTTAACAGACAGCGATGGAAATAAATTCAGATAAATGGTCAACGTCGACAGGCTAAAGAGATTCCATGGCTAAAGACCAAAATAAAAAGAAGAGAATAAATGCCCCGCGGGTCGAGAATCAAAAAAAGGCGGCCTTGCTAAGATTGGGCGCCCTGTTAGGGTGAAAACCGAAAAAAGGCATCCTGAGCAAAAATTAAGGGATTAGAGAAAATGTTCAATCGAGAAAACCCGAGAGGGCCGATTGATAATAGGAGTTTGATGCTTACAAGGTCTATTTTGAGATTAGGTGTAGTCCGCTGCTTTTTGAATTCTTGTCAAATGAGGGTCATGTATGATGAAATCATATGGGAATGTACACAAATTTTGCAATGAATAAAAGAATTCAATACGCATTTTCATCAACTTTCCGTTCCATCTTAAAAAGGAATCTATCGTCTATCTAACAACTATTGTCTAATCGCCTCTGTCGAAAGGCGTCTGAATAAAATATGCACTGATCACCCTCAGTAGGGATTCCCATGATGACCTTCCTCCTCAAAAAAAAAAAGGCCATTAGAGATGAAAACCGTAACTGGCGCTCTAAGCAAAAGTTAGGCTAAAGGGCAAGGTGAAAACCTGGGAACAGGCAGTCTGTCCTACAAAAAATGAAATAAATAAAGCCACTGGATTGGGTTGGGTCCATTCCAGGCAAAAATAAGGCATAGGGTTATGTGAAAATCCGAAAAGGACGCATCTCCCGCTAAGAAAAGCAAGTGTGAAAATCCATAAGGGGCGCACTACCTTTAAAATAATGATTCCCAATGCCCGGAGTGATAAGGCGACATTACTATAGATGATCTCCCCTCAACGGATAATGTGTGACGCAGGACATGAATCAGAATCTGGGGGTAGAGATGCATGCCTAATAGGTTGTTCCGAACGTGATTTCGGGTTAGAATCCCTAAAGCCAAGATAAACTCTTCTGGATCCTTGGGAGCATGGTGGAGCAGCCAAGCCGCGTCCTTAATGGACCCTAGACCCCCTAGGACGTGGTCTATCCTTTCATTTATACAAATGTCTAAATCTCATATCATGCATACACATCTCATATCATGCATACAATTTTCTTACATATACTTCCATGTACATAGTCTTGTAGAAAATATCTAAGCGAGCATCCAGCTCAGGAGTGTAGTCTAGGAGGACACCCAGTTCAGAAGAACGCCCCGCTCAAGAGAGCAGTCCAGGAGGACACCCAGTTCAGAAGAACGCCCCGCTCAAGAAAGCAGTCCAGGAGGACACCCAGTTCAGAAGAACGCCCCGCTCAGGAGAGCAGTCCAGGAGGACACCCAGTTCAGAAGAACGACCCACTCAGGAGAGCATTCCAGGAGGTCACCCAGCTCAGAAGAACGCCACGCTCAAGAGAGCAGTCCAGGACGACACCCATTTTAGAAGAACAGTCTCGCACTTTGTAAGTCCGGAGTAGACTCGGTGTGGCTCAAGAGAGCATTTTTCGCGTTTTGTAAGTATGGAGCAGACTTGGCGCATCCCCATTAGCACTTTGTAAGTCTAGAGCAGACTCAATGCAGCTCAAGAGAGCATTTTTCTCATTTTGTAAGTCTGGAGCAGACTCGGCGCATCCCCATCAGCACTTTGTAAGTCTGGAGCAGACTCGGTGCAGCTCAAGAGAGCATTTTTCGCATTTTGTAAGTCTGGAGCAGACTCGGCGCATCCCTATCAGCACTTTGTAAGTCTGGAGCAGACTCGGTGTAGGTCAAGAGAGCATTTTTCACATTTTATAAGTCTGGAGCAGACTCGGCGCATCACCATCAGCACTTTGTAAGTCTGGAGCAGACTCGGTGCAGCTCAAGAGAGCATTTTTCGCATTTTGTAAGTCTGGAGCAGACTCGGCGCATCACCATCAGTACTTTGTAAGTCTGGAGCAAACTCGATGCAGCTCAAGAGAGCAACCTTCGCATTTTGTAAGTCCGGAGCAGACTCAGCGCATCACCATCATCACCAACCTCGTACTTTGTCAGTCTGGAGCAGACTCGGTGTAGCTCAAGAGAGCAACCCTCGCGTTTCGTCTGGAGCAGACTCAACGCATCACCCAGAAGGATAAAAATCGTCCCTCAATCTATACGACGACCTAAGGAGACGACATCATTAGCATGACCGGGAAGACAGCCGCCTCAGGTACGCGCTTCTTTCCTTTCTTTTCAGAATTTTAGCTCACTTAGGCACTTAGGTTCTAAGTTCCCCAAAATTGGGGGCAACAGTAGACATTGGGTCCCGAGGCGGTCCAAGATCAGGATTACCCGATGATGAAACGAAAGACCGATTTTCGGCAAGAAAAGTGAGAATCGATTGTTTCCCTGTCGAAATTATGCTTTTTTAGAAAAATAATAAAAAATATATATTTTAGAAATTAAAAATTAAAATAGGGTAGAAAATATTAATTTTGTGTCTGTAGAGCTTTTATTAATAAAAAAAAGAGGATCGCGAATGCCACTGAGGCAGCGCGGGGGCGCCTGCGTGGCAGGCCACTCCTGCACGCCCACAGGAAGGGGGACCACACGCCCCCCTGTGCGCGCAGCAGGGTACCGCACACGGTGCAGGGGGCGCTGCGCGTTCCCCTTCGCACGCGCAGCAGGCTGCCGCGCGCGGTGGCCCCCCTCCGCGCAGCCAGTTTGTCTTCGCCTGTCCCTTTTTTTCATTTTTTCAGACCGCTTTTACCGGTCTTCTTTCACCATTTTTTGTCAATTTTGATTAACTTAAAATAAAGGGTTTCTGTCTCTTTCGTTTTTGATCCAAGGCCAAGAAAACAAATAGGGATTGAAGATTCATTTTATAGGGACGCCAGATTTGACAAAAAAATTTCCTTTGGCTTTCTCTCTAGCTCTTCTTGGGCTCTCCAGGAAACATTCTTTTTCTCTTCAAAAATCCTTCAAAAATCTTTAAGTTTTCTTCTAAAATTTTAGTTTTTATTACCACAAAATATTTAATCTTGGATTGATTTTAGCAAGACAAATTAATTTTCTTGGCTTATTCAACCCACCAAAAATATTTTCTTAAACTAATTTTTTTAAAACACATATTTTTACACTTGTTTTGAATATTATTATCATCAAAAATCGACAAGGGGAACAGATTAAGACATCTTATTTTCGATCTAAAAATTCTGAGGGTAAACACTTGGACCATTTTTACTTTTTAATCTTCATCTGTATATTATTTGTTGTTAATTTTTCTTGCCTTTCACAATTAATTTTATGTTCTTCTTCTAGTATTTCCCTTGTGTGGCCACTGTTAATATCTCCATTTAATCATTAATTTGTTTTGTGTGGTTTTCTTTTGGTTAAGGTTGCCGCCATCTTTTTCTCCTCCTTTATATTATTATTATTATTATTATTATTATTATTATTATTATTATTATTATTATTATTATTATTATTATTATTATTATTATTATTATTTATTTGGTGTTTATTTGATATTCTATTTTCATTATTATTGTTGTTATTGTTATTATTATTATTATTATTATTATTATTATTATTATTATTATTATTATTATTATTATTATTATTATTATCATCATCATGTCTCATTATTATTATTATCATTTATTATTATTACCTTGTTTATTTATACTATATTCATTATTGTTCATTACTATTGCCTATTATTGTCGTCATTAATATTATTTCGTTGTGTTTGTCTTCTCATTATTATTATTGTCATTATAAATTGACTTGCCTAATATTTATTTCGTTCTTTCCTTGATTAATTTTTAGAACCATTGCTAATTTTTGATGTTAATTTTTGTATGAGATTTAATTTGAGTCACATCGTGTGAGCGCCCCGCGACTCCCCGGATGGGTCACGACATGTAGATGGACACTCCGGATTGGTGAGATCCTTTCAACCTCCCTTTATGTGTTACGTGTTTATTTGTAAATAATTATTTTATTTATGCACGCGTGAGATAAATAGTCACAAAAATATTTTTACCATTAAATTAAATTTTTACTAATAAAATTGGGACCAATGTCCCTTATTTTAGCCAAACAATAAAAAATATCAAAAATTAAAACGAAGAGTCATTTTTTCTCCAAAATGGGATCACTCATCCCCGTTTTCCTCAAACAACCAAAACGACTCTTTGAACCCTCCTTAAGATTTAACGTGAAGGAACCAATGTTCCCAAACTTCGAACAAGCGCGAGGGAATAAATGTTCCTAAAATAATGCCCCGATTTATGTATACCTTTTCTCATCTTGTGTGAGTGTTTTAAATTTATGTTCATTTCTTTTTGGGCCCTTGTAATTAATTTTGGGGCAATTTTATTTATTTTTGGGGATTGTATTCCGTCCCCATTCACATCTTCAATCTCCTTTTATTGGGGTTGTATTTCGCCCCCTATCTTTTTGTAATTGTGTGCTTGCGTGTCTACCGCTTTCTTTTATCGCTTTACTTGTCGCTTTATTTATTGCTTTTATTTTACCGCTTTTGGATGTTTAAAATGCGCTTTTACTTTTAAATTCATAAATTGTGTGAGGTGAGAGATATAATTTTAAGAAGTTAAAAGCTCACTTATAATTAACCAAAGCATGAATAAGAGGGAAGTTCCGAACACCATATCTCTGGTCTTGACCAATAGAGGTGAGAGACCCCCTTTCCCAATTCATTGTGAATTGGGTGGCGACTCCATGACACCTCAAAGGTGCCTATAGGTGTCATTAGACTAGGTGGTTCTTCCCAATGTTCTATTGGGAGGGGTATATCTATGATGTCTTATGGCACCCATGATCAAAAGACGCGAACCGGTCCCTCGAATCCTAAAGCGGATTCACCTCGGGGGCCCTTGCTGGGTTCGGCGCGCGTCACACAAGGCATCTTATCATCATTGGGTAACTTCGATCTAGGCTGACTCAGGACCCGGTGTCTACAAGGGGTATCAGGAGGGGCAGCCTCTACAGCAGCCAGTAGAGGAGGAGCATCCGCAGACTCCTTTCGATATGGGCATAAAGTTCAGTATTGACAAGTTGTTGATCACTCCTCCAGCTCATAGAGTATAGAACCTCACTCCTCCTCCTCCAGCACGGGTACAGAGGTCAGCACCCCGGGATATTGAGAGGTTCCACCCTACTTCTACGGCACTGCCTCCAGAGAAGATGACAGAGCCGGCGCCTCCCGTACTATCACCGTCGTCCCAGCCAGCCCAGCCAGATGTAGTGGCAGCTGTGACTTCTATACTCACCTCCATTGAGTGCAGATAGGAGGAGAGGTACCGCATCCTTCTACAGTGGATTGGCTGATATGAGGAGCGGGATCGGCTCATGCTGGAGTGGCTAGGCCAACAGGAGAGGGTTATAGAGGATCAGGGGAGGCTCATTGAGGAGCTGAGACGGTGTGTGGTCGCCTCCCATGATGCTACGGCTCAGAGGGTTGACACTATAATTCAGATGGTGGATGAGTCCGTCAGCACCCTCAGGTTCAGGATAGAGGTGTTGGAGGGTGCCATACCGCCTATCTCTGAGTCCATTAGAGAGTTTCGAGAGCAGACGAAGACTAGGCTCGGGGGCATCAGGGATGCGGCGAGGGATCAGACTTTGAGACTATCGAGAGCCTTTATAGAGGTAGGTGGCATAGTTAGAGACACTTTGGAGTTCCTCAGGGTTTGCGCTCAGCCTTTCTTGGATGGGTATGCCCAGGTCCAGTTCCAGCAGAGTGGTCCAGCAACAGAATAGCCAGCGTCTGCACCAGTAGTCATCCCGCCTCGTTTTCGGCCAGAGGTTAGACCATCAGCATCTCCCATCCATCCCTCTAAATCTAGTGTAGGACCGTCTGCATCGTCATCTCGGAGCCAGCCAGTGCATATGTCTAGTGACGAGGAGGACCCGGAGGAGCCTTTGGATTACTGCCCTCTCTAGTTTGTTCAGGGAGTCTTTTTGTTTGTATTTGTATATGGTTGTAAAAAAATTTTATTTTGTTAGTGGAAACTTACATTTACATTTTGTTAAATTTATATTTCATTTTTTATATTTAAATCATGATTAACATCTAACTTATATTGTCCAAACGTTTGATAACACGAATAAGTAAGAAGAAGGAAATAAACGACAACATCAAAACTATTTATGAAATTCCTAGATGAATTTATTTACAATTGATTAATGAAAATCCTATATAACTACAGGAACACGACATCCTGTCGACTCCAGGATGGTTGACGATTATACTCTGCTAACTGAATAGTGGTCAGCAAATGAAAAGTCATACATCGCAAAACCGAGTTGTAGTTGGATAACACTACCTCTCACACCGTGCAAGCCAAGACAAGGCCAGCAGGACATCTGCAGTAGAACAAATCACGACTGAGTTGTAGTTGGATAACACTACCTCTCACACCGTGCAAGCTAAGACAAGGCCAGCGGGACATCCGCGATAGAACAAACTGTGACCGAGTTATAGTTGGATAAACTACCTCTCACACCGTGCAAGCAAAGACAATGCCAGCGGGACACCCTCGGTAGGACAAACGGCAACTGAGTTGTAGTTGGATAACACTACCTCTCACACCGTGCAAGCCAAGACAAGGCCAGCGGGACATCGACGGTAGAACAAACCACAATCGAGATGTAGTTGGATAACACTATCTCTCACACCATGCAAGCCAAGACAAGGGTAGCGGGACATCCGAGGTAGAAGAAACCATTACCAAGTTATAGATGGATAACACTACCTCTCACACCGTGCAAGCCAAGACAAGGCCAGCTAGACATCCATGGTAGAACAAACCGCAACCGAGTGGTAATTGGATAGCACTACCTCTCACACCGTGCAAGCCAATATAAGGCCAAGTGGACATCCGCGGTAGAACAAACCACGATCGAGTTGTAGTTGGATAACATTACCTCTCACATGGTGCAAGCCAAGATAAAGCCAACGGGACACCCACTGTAGGACAAACCGCAATCAAGTTGTAGTTGGATAACACTACCTCTCACATCATGCAAGCCAAGATAAGGCTAGCGGAACACCCACGGTAGGACAAACCACATTCGAGTTGTAGTTGGATAACACTACCTCTCACACCGTGCGAGCCAAGACAAGGCCAGCGGGACATCTGCGGTAGAACAAACTGTAACCGAGTTGTAGTTGGATAATACTACCTGTCACACCGTGCAAGCCAAAACAAGGCCAGCGGGACACCCATGGTAGGACAAACCACAACCGAGTTGTAGTTGGATAACACTACCTCTCACACCATGCAAGCCAAGACAAGGCCAGTGGGATAGCCGCAGTAGGACAAATCGCAACCGAGTTGTAGTTGGATAACACTACCTCTCACACCGTGCAAGAAGGCCAGTGGGACACCCGCTGTAGAAGAAATTGCAACCGAGTTGTAATTGGATAACACTACCTCTCTTGACATTCACAAACCGTGCAAGCCGAGACAAGGCTAGCGGTATAAATACAATAGAACAAATTGCAACGGGGTTGCAGTTTGATAAAACTGCTTCCCATGACATTCAAACATTGGGCAGGCCGAGAGGAGGTCTGCCAGATAAAGGTGGTCAAGCAAGTTACCAAAGAATCATGGCAGAATACGCTACTACTTTGCAGTAAAAGGTCACTAGTCTAATCATAGCAACAGAAGGGTAAGGACTGCTTGAGGTACGCATTTCTTTCTTTCTCCTCTAAATTTTGACTCATCTAGACACTAGTGTACTAGTTTTCCAAAAATTGGGGGAAACTATGGATCCTGAGGCAGTCTAGATTAGAGTTACCCGATGAAGACATCAGGGTCTGTTTCCAGACAAATGGATGAAGGTTGTTAGTTTTCATTCTCCTGTTTTAAAAGGATTAAGGATTTTTTCTCGGTAATAGAAGATTTCAGGGAATCGGTGGGAGTTAATATCATGGAATATGGGTTTTGCTCCACCGACGGGCATACCATCGGTGGAAGCGACGCCCGTCGCTCGGGTGAGACACCTGTCTCTCACGATGAGCGCCGACTGTCGCTTACCCGCGAGAGCTCGTCTCTCCTGTGAAGTGATGCTGGTCGCTCATTCGAGAGATGCCTGTCTCCCGCGATGAGCGTCGGCTATCGCTCACCCATGAGAGCCTGTCTCTTGTATGAAGAGACGCCCTTTGCTCATTCGAGAGATGCCTATCTCTCGCTATGAGCGCCGGCTGTCGCTCACCCACGAGAGCCTATCTCTCCTGTGAAGCGATGCCCGTCACTCATTCGAGAGACGCCTGTCTCTCACGATTTTGTCTCTCATGAGGGGCCCATCGACCAAAAGACGAAGCATGCCCCAATCAGCGATGTCCGTTGGTACTCCACCGACGCCCGTCGGTCGATGATCTGACGTTATTTGAGCGGGATTTTCCAGATTTTTAAGGAGATCTCCTAATATTTCCAAGATTTTCCTAAAATCTTTTAAATCATTTCCAATCGCGGATTTAATTTTGAGAATATTTTAAAAATCATTCGGTTTTGATTTCGATTTCAGAAATCTTTTTCAAATTTAAATTCTAAATTTGAATTTATTTGAATTTTCTTACTAACCCAATAAGTAGGGGTTGGGAGCTTATTATTAAAAAGGGGTGGATTTTGACAAAAAAAAAAAGAAAGGATTTTAGCTATTCTTACTCTTAATTTTTTTACAAAAAGTTCTCTTACTTTTTCGAAAAACCATCATAAAAAATTCTTTCAATTTAGGCGAATCCGAGGGAACAACATTAATTAGTTTCTATCGAATCCAGCCGTTTTGGCATCCACAACTGCTATCAAAATATCGAGAAAGAGAAATAAAATTTTCTTCTCTTGATTTGTTTTCTAAAAACGATTTTTGTAGTCCAAAAATCTTCTAAAAGTCGCACATCGCAGACCAATCCTTGTAGAACTCGAGGAACCGAAATCGCACAACAATCACCTTCAAAGGTAAAAATTCGAGGGTAAATATTCTGGATTCGTCATTTTTGTATTTAATCAATTCATAATGATGTTACACACAAAAATCTCATTTATTTAGAACAAAATTAATTTTTATTTGATTTTTACATTTTTTCCAAGATCAGGTTTGATCGAAGGGCAGAGAGTCCAGCGACAGCTGTCTCTCATGAGAGCGATGAGCCATCGATGGACATTGCCTCTACCCGTCGGTAAACCCAGGGATGCCCGTCGCTCAAGTATCTTGGGCTGTCCCTGGGCTTTTTCTCACCATTTTTTCTTCCTTTCTATTTTACTTGTTCTCCCATCATTTTTTATAGCAATTTCTCATGGATTTTCCTTGTTATTTAATTTCTCGCACCTTATTTTACCCTTAATTTTGGAACTAACATGATTTTTGTTTTTATGAGTTTTATTTGGCTTATTTGACGAATTTGGGGTTATTGAAATGGCAGTCACTATAGCGATCTGAGAATCTTCATCCGGGTCCATTCTTTTAACTTTACCTCATTTCTTTTACTTTATATATTATTATTGTAAATATTATTTTTATCCTCCCAATATGAAAATGGTTAAAAATTTATAATAAATAAATTGGAGTTTTCATTAATAAATTGAGTACCAAAGTCCTATTTTTCAGCATATAAAATTGACACTTTAAAATTATTTTGTAATAAATATGCATCCGAGGACCAATGTCCTCATCCTTAACGTATATCCCGATTTATGTATGAATCGCATGCTATTTACAATGGGGGTTGTATTTCACCCTAGTTTTATTGTAATTTATTTTCATATACTCTATTTTAATTACGCTCCTATTTACCGCTTTCCTTGTATGGCCAACTTGTGCTTTAATTAATTGCATTGAATTGAATAAGAAATGGGATAAAACGCTAAATTCAAAATTAAATTATAATTTTGATCAAGGTATGAATAAATGGGAAATCCCGAACCTTCTCTGGTCTTAGGTTCAATGAGGTTAGAGGACCATCTCGATGTCTCATTGGGATGGGGTCTCTAAAATATCTCTTGTTGCCCAAAAAAGGCCAAATTTTTATTATCCTAGGCTCCATGAGGTTAGAGGACCATCCCAACGCTCTATTGAGGTGGGGCCTCCAAAATATCTCTAGCTTTCCCAAAATGGATGCACATGCGCTATCTTAGGCTCACTGAGGCTAGACAACCTTTCCCAATGTTCTGTTGGGTGGTGACTCCAAGAAACCTCCTTATTACCCAGAATAGATGCCCTTGCAATCTCTTGCAAGTTTTCATGAACCTCTCTCGATCGCCCTAAAAGCGGCCATTCTGGGCGCCACAGGGTTTAGTGCGCATCACAATGAACATTCTATGCAACATCCACAACTACATGCATACAGATAGATCTTTCCAACCTTATCACTCTCACACACGAGGTCGCGTGGTCTCTTTCCTAGGTGGGCTTAATCCACAGGTTAATTTGGAACCCAATGGACGCGTATGTGGCACGGTGAAAAATTGACAGCATAACACTCTTAATTTAAAGCACGTGCGTATGGGTTTTGGCCATTATGTATTTGGATCTTTCAAACAAATTAAAAATGGGTCCATCGGGGCATGAGAGCCTTTGTCCAAATTAATATATTTGAATTTGTTCAACACATAAGAGCCCACGTAGCAAGCACATTGTTAAGGTACGTATCTCCTAGTGGAAATTTCTATTGTCATTACATGAGCTTTAGTCAAGGGTGGTATTACTTTAGGTCTACCCAAGCATGGTCCCTGCCATTAGGTCTAGCTCATCGCGAGCATAACGACTGATTGGGTGTCCATTTCATATACCATTGATGGTACAAGACTTGAGCTGGTGATCATCCTGAGCACTTTCTTACAATGAATGAAAGTAGGGTTATATTTCAGGAATGCACCGGGATAAAATAAAGGACCAACTAGCATATTTCTAAGGCTCTAATGAATGCAATGCAATTTTTTTAAAAGAGATAAAATTTCTTAACCGTAAACCCATTCATATTAGATTAGCTAAGGGTACTTTCGGAGCAAAATCTCATGATGTCCCTAGTGGAGTTGCCATTGTGACGCGTGCGAAACCTTCGCTCCACATCCAGGTCGCTCTCGGAGGTCCACTTTTAGGACTCGAGACCAGATAGAGGTTCATTAAAACTCGTGAAAGCTGGTCACGTCGCAATGGACAGGGATTCACCCCCATTCCATTGTTGTCAATCAACCTATGAGGGTGTCTATTGGGAATCATAAGGTAGGTATCATGGAGTCGCCACACAATAAAACATTAAAAAATGAATTATAACCTTATGAGGCCAAAAACAGAGAGAGTTCGGGACCTCACTCTTATTTATACCTTTGGTTAATGTTATATGACTGAGTTTTAGAGTTAATTATTTTATCTCTCTTCTCACATGATTATGCAATAAATTAAAGTGCATTACAAGCATCATTGGAAAGCAGTAAAGAAAGTGATAAAAAAAGCAATAAAAAAATTACAAGTGAAAAATTATGGGACAGAATAATCCCCAAAAATAATAAAAGAATAAAATTTCCACAAAATTAATTACAAGGGCCCACAATAAATAATACACAAAAAGAATAAAATAAAATACATCATACATAAATCGGGATATTTATTAGATTTTAAGAACATTGATTCCTTGTATTAACTTAAAAACCTGAGAGTTACTTTTGGGCATTAAAAACACGGATAATTGGATCCCATTTTATAAAAATTAACTCCTTTTTGAAAGTGAAGGTTTATTGGTTAAAATCAGGATATTGGTCTTTTTTTATTAATAAAAATTTCAATTTTTATTATTGATAAAAAAACGTGAGTTTCTTTAAACAAGCGCGTTTAAATACCATTTTTTTTTAAGAAAATATACAAAACAATAAAATAAGGAAAAGACAAAAATTAAAATCCAAACCAAACTTGAAGGTCTAATCTTTTAATTCCCCGGCTTGCCTAGGAGTATTACCTAAAGTAACATAAGTGAGTTTGGTAGACAACAAAAACAAGAATAAGAAATAATATTAGCAAATTAAATCAAGTGAACAAAATATGATATAATAAAAATAGAGAATTAAATTAAGTATATACAGTAAAAAACTCCAATTGAGAAAAGCTTTTATAATTACCATGAAAAATAATATTTGATAAAAACTAGAAATTAATAAAGTAAGTCAATGACCAAAATAAAATCAAATGGAAAGTAGAATTATTACTAAATATTGTATTAATCTAAAATAGATTTCATGCATCATGTAAATAAATTAATTAAACTAAATTAAATTCAGGCTGATTATAACAGACAACAACAAACAAATTAATCATAATTTACAATAATTTACAATCGAAAAAACAAATAAACGACAAAAATAGGAAAAGAGAGAGAATTGGCTTAAGCCTAGAAATTTACCCTCAGAGGTTTTGATATCTGGCTGCAAAAGAAGAAAGTGATGATTTCTTATCGATTGCAAAAGAACAAAGAAAATTGAAGCTCGAAAACTTTTTATTTCTAAAGAAATCGAATGATGAGAACTAAAACTAGAACCAAAAAGAATTAATTTTCCTTGGCTCCAAAATTAGTCTTAGAATTTTCCAAAAACTTAAGAAAATATTTTCTCTCTTTTTTGAATTTTTTCAATCGCCGTTCAAACGCTCCCTCCTTGTTTCTAGGTTCATATTTTACTTTTTATATCATCCCAAAGATTAGGTTTTCTGTAGTTTTAATCCTATTCAAAGTCCTTATTATCCTTTTAAAAATCAAGTTTTATCCTATTAAAAACCAGAAAATAATTCAAATTTAATTGAAACTGAAATTTAATAAAAAAAACAAGTGAAAAAATAGAGTTCGTGCGAGGTAGGAGATGCGTGAGGTGCGGCCCTCGCGTTGGAGGATTTACCTCGCATGCGCGAATGCGGCCTCGTATTGAAGAGGCCATGCCTTACATGCGGCCTCGTGGAAGGCCGCACATCGCACGGTGCAGGCTCCAGCCGCACATCGCGTGCGGCCTTTACGGGAGGCCATACATCACGTGCGACCTCTGCGCACGAGGCTTCTCGCACGTGCTGCACCTCGTTCGCTACCCGCAGGCACTGTACCTCACGTGTGCTGCCCACAGGAGCCGCTTTGCCCGCACCGCGCAGCTTACGACGGGCAGGCCACCGAAAACACCAAAAAATAATATTTTTTATTTTAAAAAAGAAGAGTCAACACAGAAATCATCACTTATAACTTTTTACCTATAAATAAACATCATTTTTATCACTGGGTAACCTTGATCTGGGTTGCCTCAGGACACGGTGTCTATAGATACACTTTGGTCGAATGGAATAAGTTAGGATTATTTCTTGAAATTTGATAATTGATTAAGTGTAATGGTATAAAATGACATTAGAATGATAATAGAGTGAGTACTAAGTTAATTGGAATAAATGGAATTTAATTAAAATAAATTTGGTATGATAAACTAATATGTATAAAGTAAAAATATTGACATGTATGATGAAAATTGTGTAAAATGTTATGTTTAGTGTTAATAGGGATTAATAAGTGAGATGGAAGTGATTAATGTTTAAAATGAGAAATTTTAAAGTATATAACATGTGAGGGTTGAATGAGTATGTTGATAATTTTATAGTTAATTTTGTGAAATTGGTAATAGAAATTTTTAAAATGAATGTATAAATGAAATGAAGTGTAAAATAAATTAATTATAATTTTTAGTGTTTAATTGCATATTTTATGTGTTGAACAAATATTATGTGAAAAGTGAATATTATTGATTATGATTAAATAAAGTGAAGAAATGTCATAATTGGTATTAAAAAAATAATAAGAATATCGGGATGTGTAGTGTAAAATGTGCATTTTGCTATACCTAGTGTTAAAGTGATTAAATAAGTGAAAGAAAAGCGAATTTATAAATGAGATGAAAATTTGGAAGTGAAGTGCTTATGGTGGTGGAATGATGTAAATTAATTTTTTATATTGTATAAATTGCAAATATGATTTTTATGTGCCCTCAGTGGTCTGGTAGTGAAATCTAGTCCTGGATATAATTAGCTAGCCATAGGAATTTCACACCGCGGTCCGAGTTATGACGACTTGCTATCAATAGGCTAATGATGGTCTATCTCAGTACAGTGTTCAGTGTATTGTAGTGGTAGTGTTGAATGGTTCCTTTGGGATCATTCTATAGTGTAATGGATCTGTGGGATCCACGTCCCGCATATCCGGTGAGTAAATTTCTATAGGATTGATATTAGGGGCAAAATGGTAAAAGTGAAATTAAAATTATTAAATTAGAATTAATATCATAATTAAATGAATATAAGACAAGATAAGTTATTAAGAGAAAGATAAGGATAAAGATGAGATAAAGATAAGGATAAAGATAAGATAAGATAAAGATAAAGATAAAGATAAGTTAAGATAAGGACAAAAATGAAATTTGAATTGAAAATGGTACTTTAAGGACTAAAATGTTATTTTACCGTTAAACGTTTAAATAAAGGATCAAATGATAAATCATAAGTTAATAAGTGACTGGACATAGAGATGTAGTTAACTAATGGCATAACTGTAAAAAAAGTAAAAAGAATGATAATATTGTAATTTGGTTAAAGTTTGGAGATATTATGGTAAATATGTAATTAAATTGATTGAAGTAGTGATAAATAAGAAAATAAGTAAAAATAGAACTAAATTGAAGAAAATAGTAAGTTTAGGGGTAAATTAGTAATTTTATACTTAATGGATAGGAATAAAGTAAGTTAGGTAAAAAGTGTAATTAAAGGGTTAATTGTGTAAATAAATGAAAATATAGGGACAAAATGATAATTTGATGTAAAAGTGATAAAGTATGGACTAAAATGTAATTTTGTAAGTTAATAAAGGTTAAAGATAGAAATGAAGAGTAAATAAGGGCAAATTGGTAATTTAGTGTAAAGAAGGGCATTTTGGTAATTAAGTGAAAATAAGGGACAGACGAAATTATTAGAAAAGATGAGGACCCAAATGTAATTTTTGGGAATTGTAAGGTTAATTTAAGGAATAAAGTGTATATAGTTAACAAATTGATTTAATTGATTAATGAAATGACTTAATTGATGAATTAATGCCTATTTAAATTAGTGTATGTAAAGTAAGAGGGATTTAATTGTAATCAACCATAAAGTAGTTAATTAAAGGATTGAAAGGTAATTACTAATATAAGATAATAGTGAATTGAATAAGTGGTTGATAGGAATGATTAAAGTGTAAATAGCCAATAATGTGGTTAAATAAATGAATAAGTGATTTTAAATGATGAATTTAATGATTGATTGTAATTATTGAATAGTATGAGTATAAAGTATGTGAAAAATGAATTAATTGAAAGAATTATGGTAGTCAAGGACATAAGTGTAAGTAAAAGATAATTAAGGGTAAAATCGTAATTTGATAAAAGTTTAGGAATCTAATTGTAAAATTAAAATAATGAGGCTAATTAATGGATTAAAGTGGAATTAAATTTTTAACATAAATATTAAATTCATAGTTGATAATTAAGGAATAAGTAATTAATAAAAATGGGATATTAACGTATGAATAATTATTAAGTGAATAATGGTTTTATTTAATTTAATGTACATATAATTGGGTATGTGTGTGTAATTTAATTAAGTTTATATAGTGACATAATTGTAATCAAGAAATCAATAAATCTAACTAATAATAATAATAATAATAATAATAATAATAATGTGACATGGAAGGGCATTAATAAATATGAAGAATGTGAAAGAATTTAGTGAATCTAAGTTAAAATGTATGAATATTGAAAGGAAATGAAAGAGATTAATGAGACTAATTGTATAGTTTGTCAAATAAAATATAATAAAAGTATTTAAATAATTATAGTAAGGAATAATAAATGTAAAGATAATAGTATAATATAGTAGTGTAATTGTCAAAGCCATGATGTAAATTGATATCATTGTGAATGTGTAGAAAATTGTTAGGATGAATAATAAGATTTATAATAATGTCAATAATGATGGTAATACTTTTGATTAAATAGAAAATATATTAGTGTAACTGTTAAGTGCTAGAGAGTTAGTGTAATTAAAGGAATCGTTAAGAACATAAAGAATCTTTTTTAATGAAATTAATTATTAATTAACAGACTGGACGTAGAGTTAAAATTATCAAGATAAATAGTACGTATAGTGATGATACTGATAATAGAAATAAATAAGGTAAGGTGTAGTGACAAGAAAAGACGACAAAGGATATAAGAATGATAAATGAACAAAGTGCATAGTTAATGTTTAAAAGATGTGATAACGGAAATATACTTGTGTGTGCATCCATGTAGTATTATATGGAAAACCTAGGATATGTATACACCACTGAGCATTTTAATTCTCAATGCGTAAAATGTTACTGCGCGCAGGTTATAGTAGATTTGGATGTGGCCGAAGATGTAGTGATGACCGAGTGAAGTTTCGATAGCAAGGGTAGAAGGACTAGCATGGAATGTATACGAATGCAGTTGTTGGAAGTAATGGCGTATGGTATGAGTATTTGAATTGCATGTTGGTGTACTGTTAAGTTTTTGTATATGTGTATGCTTGTGATTGTTAATGCTGAAAAAAAAAATCACTGAACTATCGAGTGCATTGTAATGTTTGTCAGTGCAGTGCTATGATATCCGATATCCGTATCATTTACGGGTATAAGGGTGTTACATTTATTTTGGTATCAGAGTAAAGGTTTAAGTTGTCCTAAGATCGGAGATAGTGTAATGAGGACAAAGTGACACGTATACATGCCATGAATAGGTATTGATGATAGTAGTGAATAAAGGAATCGAGGAGATATAAGGATAGTATATGTTTATAGAATTGTAAGTGAATGTAAGATATGATGACTGATGGAACGTGTATAGATTTTTTGACCTGAATGTTACCACCGCATAGTGGCTGAGATTTATGAAAGTGGTACATAAGAAAATTTCGAGGACGAAATTTTTATAAGTGGGGAAGAATTGTAATGGCCTAAACACCGAGTCAGTAGTGATCAGTGAAATCTGTAGAGTGTATAGTGTGAATTTCATGTGAAAATATCAGAGATTGGGTCCAAAAATACAGTAGAAAATAAACGTTAAACGTATTCAGGCCAAAGAAGCCCCTAATTAGTGACCTGCCGGGAAGCCTGTAGGGAAAAATATTTTATTAGACTATTGGAAAGTCGCTGTTAAATGGAGTTTATTGATGTAATTTGGAGTGAAAATGAGGTCAAATAGGTTTTCGAAAGTCAAACTGAAGAAAAGCCTCTAGTTCGATTCAAATAGTAACTAGCTTTATCGAAATTTGACTGAGGCTTTAAAAATAGTACATGACCTCTAAAAAGTTATCTGAAGGCATAAATAGACTCAATATAGTGTGTAGAACAGTTTGGCGGTGAAAGAGTAGTTTTATGGTGACACTGAAAATTTGGTGAACCGAGTTGGTTCAATTGAACCGGACCAGATAAGGACCCTAAATGAGTTGGAATGAAGGTTAAATGAGTTATTAAGAGTAAAATTAAGGTCAATGATTAAAAGTGAACTGAACCGATTCAACTAGTAATCCGGACCGGTCAGACTAGTTGACTTTGGTTTAACTAGCTTGACCAAAGTTTGAGCGGACTCTAAATGGAGTTATGGATCTCAGAAAAATTATTTAAAAGCACTGATTTGCTTAAAATATTATGGAGAATCAAATGATAATGAAAAATAAATTTTACGGTGAGACAGAAAATTGAGTTATCGGACTGGTAAGAAATTAGCCGGCCGGATAATGGTCTCTGATTGAGCTAAAATTTTATGTGGAGACTAAATTATATATTTTAAGAATAATGAAATTAATTTTGAGTGAAATTTAATTTGGAAAGTGGGAGAAATTATTTTTGGTTGGAAAATGGTCTTAAATTACCTAAATGGGCTTTTGGTTTGGCCCAATTGATTGGCCCATGATTTGGTCCATTAGAAGAGGCTATATAAAGGCTGGAGTATTCGATTACTCTAGAGAAATGCCTAGAATTCCAGCAGCTCTCCTCCTCCTCCAAAAGGCATAATTATTCATTTTGATTTTTCCTCTATTTTCTTCAATTCTCTTTTCATCTCTCCGCAAATGCAAGCCTCCTAAGCAAATTTTAGCCCCTCTAGAATTTGATGGTGGTTATTAGTCATTTGGTAGATTAAAAGTGGGAAAAAGCAAGTGACAAAGGTTATGCCCTAAAAATGAGGTAAGTGATTTAGGGTTCTATAATTTGTTTCAAAGGTTCCAATAGGTAGTTTAGGATATATAGATGATATTTATGTAATTATATTGAAAAAAATGAAGCAAATTGATGGCGGTTTCCTTGGATAGTATATTCAGCCACATGAAGAAATCTAAGGAGGTGATGGTTTTTCAAGGAGTAAAGGCATGAAAAGCATGCTTAAGATGTTGAGAACAAGGAAATAAGGTTAGTGGACACAATATCTTTTTTTTTTTCCATTGAAAAGGCATTATTTTAGATTATGTTCGTGTTACATGTATGTGATTTATGCATGTTGAATTGAAATAAACTTGATAGTCATATTTAGGAAGGTTAAAAATGGGATTTTGAATGATTAAAATGGAAAGAAAACAAATGGATGTAGGAACACTAGGTTTGGCCGAATGGTATACATAGGGAATACTGGAACAACTTTGATGATTAAAGCATGTAGCAAGTGTATTAGTGATGTATAATATGTAATTTAATTAATTGAGTGATTAGAAGAAAGAAAGCTAAGTAAAAAGGGTATGGATACACTTTAGCCGAATGGAATAAGTTAGGATGATTTCGTGAAATTTGATAATTGATTAAGTGTAATGGTATAAAATGACATTAGAATGATAATAGAGTGAGTACTAAGTTAATTGGAAAAAATGAAAGTTAATTGAAATTAATTTGGTATGATAAACTAATATGTATAATGTAAAAATATTGACATGTATGATGAAAATTGAGTAAAATGTTATGTTTAGTGTTAATAGGGATTAATAAGTGAGATGGAAGTGATTAATGTTTAAAATGAGACATTTTAAAGTATAAAACAAGTGAGGGTTGAGTGAGTAAATTGGTAATTTTATTATTAATTTTGTGAAATTGGTAATAGAAATGTTTAAAAATGAATGTATAAATAAAATGGAGTGTAAAATAAAGTAATTAGAATTTTTAGTGTTTAATTGCATATTTTATGTGTTGAACACATATGATGTCAAAAGCGAATATTATTGATTATGATTAAATAAAGTGAAGAAATGTCATAAATGGTATTAAAAAAAAAAAAGTAAGAATATCGGGATGTGTAGTGTAAAATATGCATTTTGCTATACCTAGTGTTAAAGTGATTAAATAAGTGAAAGAAAAGTGAATTTATAAATGAGATGAAAATTTGGAAGTGAAGTGCTTGTGGTGGTAGAATGATGTAAATTAATGTTATATATTATATAAATTGCAAATATGATTTTTATGTGCCCTTAGTAGTCTGGTAGTGAAATCTAGTTTAGGATATAATTGGCTAGCCATAGGGATTTCACACCGCAGTTTGAGTCATGGCTACTCGCTATCGATAGGCCAATGATGGTCTATCTCAGTACAGTGTTTAGTGTTCACAGTGTTCAGTGTATTACAGTGGCAGTGTTGAATGGTTCATTTGGGATCATTTTATAGTATAGTGGATCTGTGGGATCCACGTCCCGCATATCCAGTCAATAGATATTCTATCGGATTGATACTAGAGGCAAAATGGTAAAAGTAAATTTAAAATGATTAAATTGGAATTAATATGGATAATTAAATGAATATAAGATAAGATAAGTGATTAAGAGAAAGATAAGGATAAAGATGAGACAAAGATAAGGATAAAGATAAGATAAGATAAGATAAAGATAAAGATAAAGATAAGTTAAGATAAGGATAAAAATGAAATTTGAATTTAAAATGGTACTTTAAGGACTAAAACGTAATTTTACTGTTAAATGTTTAAATAGAGGATCAAATGATAAATCATAAGTTAATAAGTGACTGGACATGGAGATGTAGTTAACTAATGGCATAACTATAAATAATGTAAAAAGAAGGACAATATTGTAATTTTGTTAAAGTTTGGAGACATTATGGTAAATATGTAATTAAATTGATTGAAGTAATAATAAATAAGAAAAAAAGTAAAAATAGAACTAAATTGAAAAAAATAGGAAGTTTAGGGGTATATTAGTAATTTTACACTTAATGGATATGAATGAAGTAAGTTAGGTAAAAAGTGTAATTAAGGGTTAATTGTGTAAATAAATGAAAATATAGGGACAAAAAGGTAATTTGGTGTAAAAGTGATAAAGTAGCGTTTAAAATGTAATTTTGTAAGTTAATAAAGGTTAAAGATGGAAATGAAGAGTAAATAAGGGCAAATTGGTAATTTAGTGTAAAGAAGGGCATTTTGGTAATTAAATGAAAATAAGGGACAGACGGAATTATTGGAAAAGATGAGGATCCAAATGTAATTTTTGGGAATTGTAAGGTTAATTTAAGGAATAAAGTGTATATAGTTAACAAATTGATTTAATTGATTAATTAAATGACTTAATTGATGAATTAATGGCTATTTAAATTAGTGTATGTAAAGCAAGAGGGATTTAATTGTAATCAACCATAAAGTAGTTAATTAAAGGATTGAAAGGTAATTATTGATATAAGATAGTAGTGAATTGAATAAGTGGTTAATAGGAAGGATTAAAGTGTAAATAGCCAATAATGTGGTTAAATAAATGAATAAGTGATTTTAAATGATGAATTTAATGATTGATTGTAATTATTGAATAGTATGAGTATAAAGTATGTGAAAAATGAATTAATTGAAAGAATTATGGTAGTTAAGGACATAAGTGTAAATAAAAGATAATTAAGGGTAAGATCGTAATTTAATAAAAGTTTAGGAATCTAATTGTAAAATTACAATAATGAGGCTAATTAATGGATTAAAGTGGAATTAAATTATCAACATAAATAATAAATGCATAGTTGATAATTAAGGAATAAATAATTAATAAAAATGGGATATTAAGGTATGAATAATTATTAAGTGAATAATGGTTTTGTTTAATTTAATGTATATATATTCGGGTATGTGTGTGTAATTTAATTAAGTTTATATAGTGACATAATTGTAATCAAGAAATCAATAAATCTAACTAATAAGAATAATAAAAATAATAAAGTGACATAGAAGGGTATTAGTAAAAATGAAGAATGTGAAAGAGTTTAGTGAATTTAAGTTAAAATGTATGAATATTGAAAGGAAATTAAAGAGATTAATGAGACTAATTGTATAGTTTGTCAAATAAAATATAATAAAAGTATTTAAATAATTATAGTAAGGAATAATAAATGTAAAGACAATAGTATAATATGGTAGTGTAATTGTCAAAGCCATAATGTAAATTGATATCATTGTGAATGTGTAGAGAATTGTTAGTATGAATAATAAGATTTATAATAATGTCAATAATGATGGTAATAGTTTTGATTAAATAGAAAATATATTAGTGTAACTGTTAAGTGCTATAGAGTTAGTGTAATTAAAGGAATCGTTAAGAACACAAACAAAAATTTTTAATGAAATTAATTATTAATTAACGGACCGGACGTAGAGTTAAAATTATCAGGATTAATAGTACGTATAGTGATGATACTGATAATAGAAATAAATAAGTTAAGGTGTAGTGACAAGAAAAGACGACAAAAGATAGAAGAATGATAAATGACTAAAGTGCATAATTAATGTTTAAAAGATGTGATAACGGAAATATGCTTGTGTGTGCATGCATGTAGTATTATATAGACATCCTAGGATATGTATCCACCACTGAGCATTTTAATGCTCAGCGCGTAGAATGTTACTGTGCGCAGGTTATAGTAGATTTGGGTGTGGCCGAAGATGTAGTGGTGGGCGAGGATGTAGTTGTGACCGAGGGAAGTTTCGACAGTAAGGGTAGAAGGACTAGCATGGCATGTATACGACTGCAGTTGATGGAAGTAATAGTGTATGGTACGAGTATTTGAATTGCATGTTAGTGTACTGTTAAATTTTTGTATATGTGTATGTTTGTGATTGTTAATGCTGAAAAAAAATTATATAGGTTGTCAAATAAAATATAATAAAAGTATTTAAATAATTATAGTATGGAATAATAAATGTAAAAATAATAGTATAATATGGTAGTGTAATTGTCAAAGCCATAATTTAAATTGATGTCATTGTGAATGTGTAGAGAATTGTTAGTATGAATAATAAGATTTATAATAATGTCAATAATGATGGTAATACTTTTAATTAAATAGAAAATATATTAGTGTAACTGTTAAGTGCTAGAGAGTTAGTGCAATAAAAGGAATCATTAAGAACATACAGAAAAGTTTTTAATGAAATTAATTATTAATTAACAGACCGAATGTAGAGTTAAAATTATCAGGATTAATAGTACGTATAGTGATGATACTGATAATAGAAATAAATAAGTTAAGGTGTAGTGATAAGAAAAGAAGACAAAAGATATAAGAATGATAAATGACTAAAGTGCATAATTAATGTTTAAAAGATGTGATAACGGAAATATGCTTGTGTGTGTATGCATGTAGTATTATATGGAAAACCTAGGATATGTATCCACCACTGAGCATTTTAATGCTCAGCACGTAGAATGTTACTGCGCGCAGGTTATAGTAAATTTGGATATGGCCGAAAATGTAGTGATGACTGAGGGAAGTTTCGACAACAAGGGGTAGAAGGACTAGCATGGCATATATACGACTGCAGTTGATGGAAGTAATAGTGTATGGTACGAGTATTTGAATTGCATGTTAGTGTACTGTTAAGTTTTTGTATATGTGTATGTTTCTGATTGTTAATGCTGAAAAAAAAATTCACTGAGCTATCGAGTGCATTGTAATGTTTGTCACTGCAGTGCTGTGACATCCGATATCCGTATCATTTACGGGTATAAGGGTGTTACAATATGTATCCACCACTGGGCATAAATAATGCTCAGCACGTAGTTTATTTGACTGCGTATAGGTATAGGAGCTTAAGGATCGGAGCAAGCATACAAGGAGAATTTTGGAAGCGTAAAGGAGAAAGTTGATGAAGATGTTTTTGTACATTTTAGTATTGGCATGTATTAAGAGTTTATGGATATTAAGGATATATATAATGGCATGTATAAAAATTGTTTGGTATGGATGTATTATATATATGATTATGCATGAGTAATGAAATTAATTATTATGGGAAATTCAAGTTGAGTAGTTAAATGATAAAGGCAAAAAATTTTACTTAACGGTTTATATATAGCATGGTCATCACATAGTAATTGTTAAGTCAATAGTATACTATAGAGCAAGGGTGTTACATTTTATTGGTATCAGAACAAAAGTTTAGACGGTCCTAAAATCGGAGTGGGTTTAATGCATATACATGCGAAATGATGAATGTAAATATTATTGGATTAATGTATGCTTGCTCCTTGTTTTATAGTAAGTGATGGCGTCCGATCAAGGTCAATGAGAGGGTGAAACTGGAAGTGAAGCTTCTATTAGTATTGGACGAGCGAAGGCTTCACAGCCATAGGCGGCCCCGTCACCTGTACCACCACATGAAGTGCATAATACAGTTTTCACTATGCACCTAGGCGAAAATAAGATGTTTCAAGATTTAAAGCAGTTCTATTGGTGGCCTGGAATGAAAAGGGATGTTGTGGATTATGTTTCTAAGTGTCTGACCTACCAGTAAGTGAAAGTAGAACATCAGGTTCCACATGGTTTGTTGAATCCCATTCCAATTCCACAATGGAAATGGGACAACATTACTATAGACTTTGTCACAGGATTGCCAAAGACATCAAGGCAACATGATACCATGTGGGTAATAGTGGATCGGTTCTCCAAGTCAGCTCACTTTATACTGATTTAACTTGATTACTCCCTGGATTCGTTAGCTGAATTGTATGTGAAAGAGATTGTCCGATTGCTGTGTATTCCTTTGTCAATTGTTTCGGATAGAAATGCAAGAATCACTTCTAAGTTCTGGAAAGATTTGGAAGCAGCTTTGGGTACTATATTGAATTTTAGCACAGCTTTCCATCCGCAGACTGATGGACATTCTGAAAGGGTAATTCAAGTGTTGGAAGATTTACTTCGAGCATGTGTATTGGATTTCTCAAAGAGCTAGGATCAATATATTCCATTGATGGAGTTTGCTTACAATAATGGATATCAGGCGAGTATTGGTATGGCATCATATGAAGTCCTGTATGGCAGGAAATCCAGAGCTCCGGTATGTTGGACAAAGTTGCCTGAGCATAACTGAAGAGAAAGTGAAGATAATTTAGCAGTGACTGAAGGTTGCGAGTGATAAATAGAAATCGTATACAGATCTGAAAAGGAAAGACATTGAATTTGAAGTGGGTGAAAAAGTGTTTCTGAAGGTGTCTCCCTGGAGGAAGGTGCTACGGTTAGGTAAGAAAGGAAAGTTGAGTCCGAGGTTCATTAGGCCATATAAAGTGTTGGAAAGAGTGGGATCTATGGCTTATCGGTTGGTTTTGCCTCCAGCCTTGTCTAAGCTCCACAATGTCTTCCATGTATCAATGCTTTGGAGATATCGTTTAGACGAATCCCACATTATTCTAGTGCAAGATGTGCAAGTGCAGCAGAACTTTTCTTATGATGAAAAGCCCAAAGCAATTTTGGCAAGAGAAGTAAAGTAGCTTCGGAACAAGCAAGTTCTATTGGTTAAAGTGCTTTGGCAGTAACATGGGATTGAAGAGGCGACATGGGAACAGCAAGCAGCTATGCGGGAACAGTATCCTCAGCTATTTGAATCAGGTATGAATTTCACGGATGAAATTCTTATTAGGAGGGGAGAGTTGTAATAGCCCGATTTATAGCCTAGTAGTAAAATTGGTTTAATTATGTTAATTGGGTAAATTTAATTTGAAGATTGCTTAACTAAGGACTTAAAAGTGATAAAATATGGACTTGATTAGATAAAAAAAATAACTTAAGTGGCCAAGCTGTAAATGTGCTTGATTAGAGTTTATGAAGGTTAATTAGTGTTAATGGAAACAGATTTCACTAATGAGGATTAGAGGAAGTGAGTGGATTTCCGGGTGTCCATTGTTGGTGATGCCACCTCACTTTAGCCATGTAATATATATGGGTTTGGAGAGAGAAAATCCTAATTGGTTGTGTACCTTTTATCTTCTTCAGCTATTCTTCCCAAATTCCTTCTTGTTTTCTTTGTTTCCATTAGTTAGAAGTCACAATTCTGTTTAGGGATCAAGTGATCCCAAATTGCATGATAATTGTTAGCATTGAAGGTAAGTGGTTAGTGTTTGATTCTTCTTCATCTTCTACTCTTTCTTGTGATGGATATTGGTATTAATCAATTGCATCCAATTCTGGAAATTGGATATTTGAATTGTAGTGGTGGAATAAAAGAAGGATAAAGGAAAAGCTAAAATTGGAGAAACAAGTGCAAAATAGGCTATTGGAGCAAAGGATTGTGAGGTTTGGGAAACATTGCCCTATGTGTGTATCTTAATGAAGTATGAGCTTGAAATGCTTGATTGAATATGTGGTTTAAATGAATTGGAAATGTGAACTTGTGTGTTATGATGTAGTAGAGTGACATGATGAATTGATTGGTTAAAGTAGTTGTTTGAACTATTTTAGAAGCATGGTGCTCTGTTCTTAGTAACTAGGGTTAAAGCTATGCAAATTATATGTATTTTGTGCTTGTTGAAAAATGGAACTTGTCGCGAAACTTGTGAATATGTTAGGGTAGGAATGTGTATGAAGGGGTGTCTTAAGTTGGTGAATTTGAGCTTGACTAGTTGTGCTAATAAAAATGAATTTGGTAGGGTAATTGACCTATGAGTTCGTATGAGCTGTAACTTGTGTAGTTTAGCTCTATTTGGAATGAGATGTAAAGTGTTTAGTTCTTAAGGGATGTACCTATAACAGTGTAGAAGAAGCTATGTCAATTTGGGGACTGTATGGTCTTCAAATACGTGTACCTAAAATGGTTAATTTGGTAGGAGGGCTTTTGGAGCTTGTAAGGTTCCATTAGCCACAACTCCTCAAATATAAGACTAAGCATAATGTTAATTGTGCCATTGTACTCTTAATATGTAGATAAGTAAGTGTTTAGAAGACCATGTTAGCAAGTAATAAGGTTAGGATGGGTTATGAGAGTTCTATGTGTGAGGGTGTCAAGGTGTGGAAGCAAGAGGTTGGTGTAAGGGAGCTTTGGATGGAAAATCCAATTCTGTCGCAAGTGCGACAGGGGTCGCGAGAGCGACAAAATGCTCATTTAGGCAGATGCTGGCTTCTGTCGTGGGCGCACACAAGTTCACGAGCGCGACAGAGGTGAGGATTGAGTTCTGTGGCCAGCACGACTCGACTTGTGATCATGATAGAAGCAAATTACCAAGTATGTCACGAGCGTGACACTTCTGAATGTTTGTAATGACTTTTTAACTAACTTGATTTGTTAAATCAATATGCTTAATTGATGATTGAACATGTAAATGAGAGCTATTCTTATGATATACATGTGAATATAATTATATATATATATGCCATGATGAATGAATTGTGTAGTAAGCCATAATGCAAATAAGTAATGAGACAATGCTTATTGAATGCTATGACAATGTGAATAAACCGGATTAATAAATTAGCCTGCGAGTCAAGTAGTGGATAGATAGGCATGCCTATAGGGTCTAAGTGCTGCAGCCAAAGTGTTCGATTCCTTTGGAATCACAATGCATATTGAATCATCTAGATTCTTAAAGTGTATATATATATTCTATTTGATTATTTCTGTACCTACAGGTACTAATGCTATAGTGTGTATCTCCGGATACAAATGTGATTACTGTGCTCTCGAGTACTGATAAGATACCCCGTTATCCATGTCTTTGAGTTGTAGGCAAGGCATAATAATTAAATAAGCTATAAAGTGTAAGTGTAATGTGATATGATTTGAGAAGATGAATGTATTATGCTATTGTTTGGTATGTGGTATTATGGTTGGAATGTGAGTAAATAGCATGCTTAATGATTAATGGAAATGCACTTAAAGTATGATTCTGAGGCATGTGTTATAGTAAAGGTTGATTTTTGAGCATGTATTATTGTACTTAAGTGTGCTATGACTATATATATATATGTATGTGCCTACTTTGTATGTTGTTTCCCCACTAAGTGTTATTGCTTAGCACGGGTTTTCAATCCGTGTAGGTTTTGAAGCTAAGTAAGTTGAAGGATGGCTCCGCATACCAATGGTCAACACTAGGACACTTCGTTAGTGTAGGTCTTGTGATTTTGTATTATGTAATTATGCTTAATCTTTTGGGTATGTAATAAGTATACATATATTATGTAATAACTGATTTAGTAATGTAACTTTGGGTATATATGATGTAATCTAATATGAAAGGGTGAGATTATGTATGCGTAGTGAATGTGTCCCACTACATGCGAAAGAAATTAATTGGTATGGGATTGTGTATGCTAATGGTATTGTATGAGATGTGCATGTGATGTGCGTCGTGGCAACCATTCTCAACTGCCGCAGCGAAGCTGTGCAAGTGGTTGGGAATGGGGTGTTACAGCTCCACTCTCATATTTTAGTCTAAGCTCAAAGCTGGTGGTGTGTCTGCTCCACAGACGCCTTCCTCAGTACCTACACGCAGTCAAATAAACTACATGCTGAGTATTAAATATGTTCGGTGGTGATTACAAATCTAATAATTTCCAATTTCTAACTTATACACACACACAGGCACGAAATACTCTATACTTAATCAATTCCTTAATTTCATTTAATTCACTCACTAAAATCTCGCTTAGTGTCATTGTACACTATAATCCTTTCTTTGACCTTATAATTGGAAAATTACAATTTAACCCTTAACTTATTCAATACTTATTAACTTACCCTTCCATTTTACTAACTTATCATTTTGTCCTTTATTTTCCATTTATTTACATATTTGCCATCAAGTAAATTTTATCACTTTTATTTACTTAATTAGCGTACAATTTACCATTTAGTCCTCAAAGTTTCATTTTAGTCCTTATTTAACTATCACTTTATACATTTAATCCTATATTTCCATATCTTACCCCCTTTCACAGGAAGGCTATTCTTTTTATACTTCTCTACGTTTTAGACATGTAAATTACAATTTAGTCCCAAATCTATCACTTTCATGTTCGATCCTTTACATTGCAAGTAATCATTCTTTTTGTTACTTTTATTCATTGAACCTATAATCACTTCGGTTTTCATTTTATTCTATCAATTACCCTCACCATGGTAAAATTTCACTTTAGTCCTTGATCTTTCATTTAATTACAAAATTGCCACTAATTTACCTTTTTCCACTCAAAACCCATCATTTACTTTTTATTATTCATATAAATCATTATTTGACTTACAAATTACATATTAGTCTTTAAATTATCATTCTCACGTCAAATTACATTTTAGTCCCTAACTTTTGCATTATTTACACAATTGTCCTTTTAATTTCACTTTTCTTTTACGTATCACTTATTAATGTACTTTCACATATAATTACTGTTTTGCCCCGAAACTTTTATCAAATTACAACTTTATCCTTTATTTAACGTTTACTTATAATTTTGCCATTTGTTTACGATATTTTCACATTTGCTCACTTTTTAACTTATAATTTATCAATTAGTCCCCCAACTAATTAATTTCACGGTAAATTATATTTTAGTCCTTAAACTTTTTATATTCTTTCATGTAAGCCTTAGTTCATTTAAATTCTCATTTTTCACTTTACTTTTTGCATTATCAAGTCATTTTACCCTTATTACCCATTTGACTCATTATTTGGGGTAAATTACCATTTTGACCCCAAACTTTTTATTTTCTTTCTTTTAAGTCGTTTCTTATATAATCACTCATTTTCAAGTTACCTTTGGTCATTTTACCTTCGTGTCGTTTTACATTAGGTCACTATACCATTATACATTATACATTATATCTTATGTCATTTTACATTCAGTCATTTTACCTTTTGCATTTTTAAACCATTTAACAATCATGTCACTTTACATTATATCGTTTTATCATTTTATCATCATATTATTATTATGCCCAGTACAATCCCGGCAGAAAATCTGCAGACTGGACATATAGGATGTGGACTTTAGATGTCCACTGCACTACACTAGGGAATGACCCTGAAGGATCACTCTATCACTTTCATAAAATATATAATATCTGACGTATGACGTGTAACATATAACAGAGGACTATGGGAGACCATTTCGAATTTGGCATAATAAAGCAAGTTTCCATGACTTGCACCATGGTATGGGTGTCCCTATGGCTAACCAAACACATCCTGAACTAGATTTAAACCGCCATACCACTACTTAGGGCAAACTTTCTCAATTATCTTTTAAATCCACTTTTCACCTTTTAACACTTTCATTTATAATTACATTTCATTTTCATTTTATACACTTTATTATCGTTTCAATACCCAAATTGATCACTATTCTGATCAATTAGGCATAATTCTCATCATATACTTATTGTACATAAGTATACTTAATCTAGTAAGTGGCCGTAAATTCATTTCAAGCCACACTCAGTCTTTTCTTATCATTTTAATTTTAATTTTTCATTTCAATATACTTGTTACTTAACAATTTCAACCTTTATGCATATTTCTCATTATAGGTCATCATTTCCACTTTAACATAATATAACATTATACTCACAAATATTCATGCATATTCCATAAGTTCCAAATAAATTCATGGATGCTTCTTTTCATGTTTAAATTCATTTTAGGCCATTAAATTTCAATTATACACAAATTATACCCTAGTACACACTAAGGTACCATTCGGCCAAGGTAGGCACTTTACTTTACAAATTCTTTTAATTTCATTTAGGCAATCTAAATGCCATTTTAAAGGCACTTACGTACTTTTCTAAGCTTATATTCAATTAAGCTTACATTTAACACAAATTTCACTTAAGTCAATCATTTTATTTTCATGTTTTTCTTTTGACTAACACCTCTCTTTCACTTCTAAGTCACTCATTTATCAAATTTTCATCTCATATAACATGTATATCATATAACCTATTATATTCCTCTTCTTAGCCCATCCCTCCCTAATTAGCTCCAACATTTTATTTTTCATCTAATTATTACTCATTCCACTAGATTAAGCCTCAATTCATATGTGTATACCACTTAATTTCACTTAATCACTAGGTATACTAATAATATACCTAAGTATACCATTATGTTTCACTATGACTAAGACCTACACTTGGTTTTCTTTCAAATAATCATTCTAATTAGCTTATTTACCCTTCTTAAACTCAATTATCACTTTAATTTCAATTATACATGCATTTCACATATAGTCACTATACAAACATAACGAGAAACCCTAATTTTCAAATGAAAATTCTAGGATTTTGTAATCACAAACCTCATATCTTTTCACTAAGCTCGTCAAGCTTCCTTTTCCTTGTCCTTAACCCTTGAAATGCCATTTCCCCTTGATTTGCCCTCAATGGCATAAAATACAAAACAATAAAACATCAATTAATTTCCTCCTTTTATCACATATAACCTTAAAAACACCCTTAGCACATCTTAATCTATCATCTAAAACCAATAAATCAAATTAAACCAACATATTTCTCTTACCTCAATTTTAGAGTCATAACCTTTGATCCTTGCTTTTCCATGCTTTTAATCCATCAAATGGATACTAGAGGTTGTTATAATCTTATAGAGGGACTGAATTACACTTAGGGTGCTTGAATTTAGGAAAAGAGGAAGCAAGAATTGAAGAAATTTGAGAGAAAAGAGGGAGAGGAAGACTTCGGCTAACTAAGGGAAGGAGAAGGGCTAAAGAGATAAGGACTACTCGACCAGAATTCTTGCATTTAAGTGCTTTTATAGTGGACTAAAATGGTTCAACCTGGGTCCAAACTATAAAGGCCCAATTGCAACTCTAAGCGCATTATGTAATTTTTCTATGGTTTTCTCACTTTCCAACTCCAAATCACTCCAAATTTGATTCCATAATTCATATCATGTAAAAATTATACTGTACAAAAAATTTTAACTCAATCGAGGTCCATTTTTGATCTGGTTCAATCAAATCGGTCTGATTAGCAAATTTTCAGTGTTCTCAAAAAATTTCCTTCTCACTACAAAAAACTTCTACATATTATCTAGAGTCCATCTAGAATTTTTTGATCAATTTTGGAAACCATTTGCTATTTTTAAACCCCCAGTCAAACCTCCGGGCAACTCGAGTACTATTCAAACCGAAATCATAAATTTTTCTTTCTTTCTAAGTGTTAATCCTCATAAAAATGACTCCATAATGCTTAACATATATTAATTATACTCCAATAATATTTTCGGGTCAATCGAAATTCATTTCTCGGTCCGATAATTATTTACTAGTTTGATAACCCAATTTTTAAGTGTCACCAAAATTTAATTTTTCATTACCATATGATTCTTCTCATCAATATGAGTACGTAAATATTTTTAGATTATTTTTCTGAGGTCTGTAACATCCTCTACGGTCCGGTCAAACTCTTAATCAACCTAGTTACTATTGGAACCAAAGTCGCTATTTTTCCGTATTTTTTACTTTTAAAGTCCTATTTGGACTCAAATCCACTCCAAATTTTAACTTCGTGCTCATCGAGACTTATACTTTCCAATATTCTACTAAAATAATTTTCACCTCCGGGCATACTTTTCACCTCCGAAGTACTATTCACTATCAAAAAATACTATTCATGGCTAACCCGATATTGGGGCCATTATAATATCCTTTATTTTCCATGAATTGTATTTAGGTTTAAGTTTATGTATATAATGAAATTGTATGAACTATGCATGTATAATTGAAACTAGGGTTATACACATCTTTATGGTTATGGAAAATGATGATTCGAGGGATAAATATTGAAAGAATAAATTTATATAAATTATTCAAAAGTTGGCCGAATGCATGCCTTAGTATTATATAGGTATATTTTTGATGTTTTATAATAAATAATTGTATATTCATGGTAATTGGTATGAAATATAATTTAATAAGTGTAAAATAGTAGAGAAACAAATTTGAGTGTAGAAAATTAGGCTTGGCCAAATGGTATATTGAAGTTTAACATGGATTATTTATAAGTTTAATGGCATTTAAATATGTATCTATGTTAATTTACATGTAATTAAGTTAAACAAATAATAAATGGAAGGAAATTAAATTTGTATAGAAATTTTTAAGGTATGGCAGAATGGAACTATATGGTACATTAGAGTGTATTTTATTAATTTAAGGAATATTAGACCATAAAATGAATGTATAGTTGAGGTAGAGTGTATAATAATTTATTTGAAATTTTTAGATTATTAATGAACATAATTCATTTTGAAATTGTATTATGTATTAATTGAATCTTATGGAGTAAGTTATGTTTATGCAAGGAAATGACATAAATGTGATAAGAATAAAATAATAAGTAAAAATGGAATTGAATTTAATAAAAAAGAAATTAAGTGTATAAATGGCAGTCTAATAATCTAGTATGTCATTATGGAATGGTTATTATGTAATAATCTCATGGTATATAAGTATAATAAAGAATTAAAAAGTAAGGTATGAATGGTTATTCATTATTATAAGAAATAAAAATCGTATGTAAGAATAAATGTAATGTTATGTTAAGGTATGATATGAAATGAATATGACTATTATCAAATAGATATGGTTATAAGGAAAAATATTATGGTTATTATGAAATAATTATGGTCATAGATATAAAGAATTAAAAAATTAAAATATGTAAAGTGTTACCCTTAGTATATTGGTAGAGAATCACAAGTTCAGGATATAGTTGGTTAGCCATAGGGACATCTATACCGCGGTTCGAGTCAAAATGACTCATATGTGTAGACCAATAACGGTCTACTATGTATGACACTGTGCCATTATGGTTAAAGGAATTTATGGATTATTTTATAACTCAGAGTAGTGACTCTTAGTGGTCATTTACTCTTATGGCACCCAAATTAATAATCCCCAGTGGTCATTTATTCTTATGGCTCTCAGTGTAGTAATCCTTAATGCTTAGTTACTCTTATGGCTCCAGAGTTAGTGATCTTTAGTGGTCACTATCTCTTATGGCTCTCTGTCCCATGTATCTGGCTTTAGGATTTCTAGTAGGGGAAAAATAAGAAAAAATGGATTAAAATGAATAAATATGTAATAATAAGAGAAATAAGGTTGATAAGGACTAAATTGTAAGGATTTAAAAGTATTAGGGGTATAATTGTAACTATGTTTAATAGTGAGTGAAAATAAGGCAATATATAAATATTAAGTAATTAATTGGTTTAAGAAGTAATAAGATGAATAAACATGGATTAAAAGTGAAATTATGCATAAAACGTAGTTTGGGGACTAAACGGTAATTTTACATGTTAAATAATAAATTAAATATGAAATAGGGATAATTAATGTCATAATTGTAAATATAGTAAATTAAATGGCAAAATCGTAATTTAATGGAAAAATAAGGATTTGAAATGTAATTTGACTTAGAAATAGTATTTTAAGGACTAAATGATAATTTGTATATCAAATAATGGAATAAATGTAAGAATAAGATTAAATAATGGTGTTATTGTAAATAAAAGAAATGGAGGGCAACATGGTAACTTAGTAAAAATGTAGGGACTAAATTGAAAATTGGTAATCGAAATGTTAATTAAAGGATTAGAATGTAATTAAGTATAAATAGGATTTAAGTGTAAATGTAACTTTGAGAAATAATTAAAATTGTTATATTGGTAGTAATAATAATAATGGAATGATAATGATATGGAATAACATGAATAATAAGGATTTTAATAAAGGAAATATAAGTAGGGATAAAAATAAATAAATAAATGTTATGTATATCTATAGTAGTATTTAATATAGAAAATAATAATAATTCAACAGATAAAAATAAATGAATTAAGTGGTACGCTTATTAACGGTTAAGATATGAAATTGTTGTATGGATATTTATGCATAATTAATTAAAGGGATATAAAATATGACAATAAATGTAGAATAAATAATGTGAATTAACTAATTAAGCTATATAATGAATTTTGTGCATGTTAATGAATAAAATAATGTGTGTAAGTTTTAATTTATGCATGCTTTCATGAATTTAGAAATGAAAAATCTAGGATATGTATCCACCACTGGACATAAATAATGCTCAGCACATAGTTTATTTGACTGGGTGTAGGTATAGGAGCTTAAGGATCGGAGCATGCATACAAGGAGAATTTTGGAAGCGTAAAGGAGAAAGTTGATGAAGATGTTTTTGTACATTTTTGTATTGGCATGTATTAAGAGTTTATGGATATTAAGGATATATATAATGGCATGTATACAAATTGTTTGGTGTGGATGTATTAATTTTATGATTATGCATGACTAATGAAATTAATTATTATGGGAAATTCAAGTTGAGTAGTTAAATGATAAAGGCGAAAAATTCTCCTTGATGGTTTGTATCTAGCATGGTCATCACACAATAATTGTTAAGTCAATAGTATACATATAGAGCAAGGGTGTTACATTGGTACTCAAGGGTACTTTCACATATTACGCATAGGGATCCGTACGGGATCCGAGAATACATAGGTGCAAAAAGCACAAGTTCAGAGTAATATATTTGCCACAATAATCAGTATGATCATATGCATATGTAATGCTTAATTCCATATTTCCTTACAGAATACAAGTCATTACGTTTATTTATTAATTTATATCGTATATTGCTCATTTAGTATTTTTTTATTCATTTGCTGCCTGTTTTTTCCAAGGGGTGCATAAAGGTATATAGAAACGCATAGGTACCCGAAGGTACATCCATTTCCGAACACATTAGAATCTACCGTGATCCAAAAACACAATAGGGATCAATCATGATCCATAACTCATAAGAATCCAATTTAGGATCCGAACACATATATGGACCGTACTGTGGTCCAAACATAGCCTGCAGCACTCAGAATTCTTATAGGCATGCCTATTTATCCACGACTCAATAATTACAGGATCAGTAAGCAATAAAAATTCCATATTATTATAAGCCATTCACCTTCGATTACATTCAATATAATTGCATGCAACAATACGCAATAATGATCCATGCAATAATGTTATCATAATAACATTCTGTCAATTCCCAACACATAATATCTTGTTCAAAATAATAATCAATCAACTTTAAAAGAAAGCACATTAAGCAAATTAATAGCTAAAATAGGAGAGGGTCATGGTGGGCAAGTTTTGGTGCTGATCGTGATGCCCAAAATAATCAAAACAAAAGTCCAAGCGTATGGGTCAAGATGGGTAAGTTTTGGTGCTGATCGTGACCCCCATCTCTAGGAAATTCTGCCTTCCAGTAGCATTGGTCATGGTCAGCAGGTATTGGTGCTGACTATGAGGTCCCAAAATAGGCAATTCTACCTTCCAGCAGCATTGGTCAAGGTCAACAGGTATTGATGCTGACCGTGAGGTCCCAAAATTTTGCCTTACAGAAGCAGAATCTCAGGACTACTTCACTATTCTATTTTGCACAGCCTAAGACAATATCTAAACTTCAAGTTTAGGCAAAACTCCCTTCTTAACAATTGTTCCCTAGGATGTTAGGTTTCATATAGCATAAATTTCAGGTCATTTAGGCATCTAAAACTTCAAATATGATCTAAACAACCTACAATGCTTCGATAAACCGGCCAAAGTAGAGACACCTCTGTGTTGGAAAATTTTAGAGCATTAAGAGTCAGAAATAGGTTTGGGGGCTCCTTCTAGGAATATTTATGCATATCTCTTAGATTTCTAACACAACCAAAATCATGCAATTTGGAGCACCCAAACTCCATATATGACCAAAACAACATGCGGAGGCAGGCAAAAGTTGAGCAAAGTTTCCCCTAGAAACTCTACTTGCCCAAATTAACTACTTAAAGTGTTCAGTTTGAAAAATTATGCAAACGCCATTTTTAGCTAAAATAATATTTTGAAACAATGATCCCCAAGATGTTAAATTTCCAATGGCATAAATTTTAGCTCATTTGGAGCTTAACCTAGGAGATATAACATCATAAACACAGACTGCTCCAAAGCCCCATTCCAAAGAAAGGCTACTATTTTGGACACTTTTAGGGACCTTAGAGCCATAAATAAATTATGGATATTTCTAGGAAATTTAGTAGCACAGAGGTCATGGTTCATATTCCACTAGAATCACTCAATTTAGAGATTCCTAGCTCAACTTATAGCCCAAAAACTGGATTGAGGTCAGTTAACCCCAAAGATAAAACCGGTTTCAGTCACTCAGCCAAAATAGAAACCTTCTATTTTGGACACTTTTAAGGGTCTTATAGCTAGATTTTTCTCATGGTCATTTCCAAAATTTTTTTAGGTATGGAATTCATGGTTTTAACGGCATTAGAATCACTTAATTTGGAGTTCTTAAACTCCACCTATACCCAAAACAGTCACCAAAGGTCATTCAACCCTTTGGGTAGAATTGCACTATGTAATTCAATAAGCCTATAATCAACTAATTTGACACAATCAATTCATAAAATTCAATTCAAACCAACATAACACATATAAAAGCACCTCAAAATATTCAATTCATTAATAAGTATTCATTCACATAGAAATTAACATAACAATTCCCAAACCTCTTTTGATGGCTCCTTCATCTCTACTTTTGCTTTCTCTCTTGCTTTCCTACTTTTTCATGGTCATAATCATCCAAATCCTTCATCAAAATCCACACATATCACTAATTAGAATTCTCAACAATTAAGAAGAAATCAATAAAATAAGAGACTTATTTCTTACCTTTCTTATACCAATCTTCCATCCAAAACACTTGAAACTTAAGAAGTCTAAAACTCAATCTTCGTGTCTTGGATTTAGAGAGAGTGGTGTGAGGTAGGAGATGAAGAAATATCCCCCCTTTTTCCCTCTCAATTGGCCAGCCAGATTGGCCTAAAGATGGCCAAGTAAAATGGCTTAAATATGGCCATTTAACTTCTGCTTATCTTGATTGCGCAATGTCAAATGGTTATTGGTCCAATTTTGATTTTTAGGCAAATCTTCACTTTTAATCCTTTATCTTTTATCCCTTTATACTTTTGACATATAATTATTCTACTCTCAAACATTGGCCCTCATACTTAATTAATTCAATCAATTTAGTCCATAAATGTGAAATACCCAAATTACCCTTCACTTTTATTTCTCTCACTTCTCAGGCTCAATTCCCCCTAAATATTATTCTAAAATTCTTAGAATATATTAATTAGCTTACACAAATATTTTCAAGTCAATCAGAGACTATTTTTTAGTTTGGTTCACTTATACCAATCTGATAACCCAAATTTTCGTGTCACCGTAAAATTAATTTTTCTTTGCCATATGATTCTCCTCATTAATATGAGCCCATTTTTATTTTCAAATTATTTTTGGAGATCCGAAACATCATTCCTTGCCTTAAGGTCTATAAATATGAAATTACTAATTTGCCCTCAATCTTTCGATTAATACCAAATGCATCCTCAACTACATTTAGCCATTTCAATTTGTCGGTTTCACATTTCAATCACTTTTATACTCCGAACACATGCGAATCCAACTGGGGTACATTTTGGGTCATTACATACATTATCAGAATGTCTTTTTGAGTAATGCCATGAAATTTGGATTTTCTTACAATTTCTTGTATAGCCTAATGAATGATGAATTTTATATTTCTGACTGTTAGACATGTATTCTTTTATTACCCAAAAGGGGTATAAAGGTTGTTACATTTATTAGTATCAGAGCATAGGTTTAGGCGATTCTGGACAACTAGTAAAACTCGATTGTGCATTCATAGGATTGTGTTGGCCTAATGCGGATGTTCTTATTTTCTTATAGCGTTTAGAATGGACTCATTCCAGAGCACTGGTGATGGGTCAACAGAAAGTGTGAACCCTGGGGATCAAGATAGATTGGTCTCGAGTCCTGTTAAACCACCAAGAGAGGATCGAGATGTTCCTATCGTGCCAAATGAAGCCTTGCTTAAAATTTCACAAGATATGGCACGTGTTTTAGATCGGATGATAGCCCCTAGAGCACCAATTGATGCAGTTAGGAAATATGGGGTTGAAGAATTTCATGGTATGAGCTTGGAAGAATTTAATAAAGTCGAGTATTGGCTTGAGAAGTTGCAAAGAGTGTTTGAGGAAGTGAGATGTCCTCCTAAGCAGATGGCCACTTGTGCAGTTTCCCTTTTGCAAGGTGTTACTTATGATTGGTGGAAATCCATTCAACTCCATCCCTGGTATCCTGTTCCACTTACTTGGGATTTCTTCATGCAGGAATTCAAGAGTAAGTATGTTACTAAAGCTTGCAAGGAGATAAAAGTGGAAGAGGTTTTTAAATTTGAGACGACGAAATTTGTCTGTAGCTGAATATGAAAAGGAATTCAGTCGTCTTAGCAGATATGCTCTAGAGCCTATTCTTACTGAATCATTTCAATGTACATAGTTTGAAGATAATTTGAATGATTCCATTAGGAGATATGTTAAAGTTACCACCTCTTTACAACCGATGAATTTCTATCAGTTAGTACAGGTGGGTATGAAAGTGGAAAGATTTGAGATGATCAGTTGTGAGAGAAGTCAGAGGAGGAGTTACTCCAAGGGTGGTTCCTCTTTAGGTAAAAGAGCTAAAAAGTCCCAAGCTGAATCAGTACAGAGTTCTGCTACTATGGGAAGAAGGCAAGGAACTCCTGCTGGCACCTGTATCGGTAGGGTTCTCCATCTAGACAAGGTAATGCACCTGAGTGTCCTTATTTCAACAAACATCATTTTAGTACTTGTGGAAAACTAATAGGATGATGCTTTCGATGTGGGAGCATGGATCATTTTTTGGCAAATTGTCCTAAGGAGCCAGGAATCGTTAAAGATCAGCAAGGAAGTGATCGAAGAGGATCAAACGCCCCTCCAGTAGCTCGTGGTAGAGGTTAGAATTGTATAGGTCAGAATAGAGGAGGCACAACATTTGAAACGGTATATCGACCTTTTACTACTATGCCTGCACGAGCTTATGCCATGAAAGCTCGAGAGGATTAGGATACACTTGAAGTCATAGGTGGTATTTTCTTTCTTTATGATACTGATATGCATGCTTTGATAGATACTGGCTCTACACATTCATACCTATGTACTAAGCATATGTTTGATAAAATGCCACTACTAGAACAGTTAGAATATAATATACATGTGAAAAGTCCCCTGGGTTATAGTGTCAATGTTAATCAAATGTACAGAAATTGACCCATAGTAACTCAAGATAGAGAATTCTCTGCTAATCTAATTTCCCTACCCTTTTATGAGTTTGATTTGATATTGGGGATGGATTGGTTGTCAAAACATTAGGTATTGTTGATTATGGAAAGAAAATGGTGGTACTTCACTATCCTGACTTGTTAAATGAGATAATGCATGGCCATTGATCTAACATAATGTCTAATGTGATTTCAGCCATGTAAGCCTGTTAATGTCTTAGAAAAGGATGTAATGCCTTTTTGGCATTAGTTCTTGACTCTAAATGGGATAAAGTTAAATTGGAGGATACACCAGTAGTGAGAGAATTCCCGGATGTGTTTCCTGAAGAGTTACCCGGACTTCCTCTAGAAAGGGAAGTAGATTTGTTGATTGAGATCTTGGCTGGGATAGCTTCTATCTCCAGGGCACCCTACACGATAGCTCCAAATGAATTAAAAGAATTCAATGATCAACTGCAGGAGCTCCTGGATAAAGGATTTATTAGACCCAGTGTTTGTCCTTAGGATGTACCGGTCTTATTTGTGAAAAAGAAGGATGGTACTCTTCGGATGTGTATCGACTACCGGCAAATTAACAAGGTGACTGTAAGGAACAAGTATCATTTGCCCCGGATTGATGACCTTTTTGATCAATTAAAGGGATCATGTGTCTTTTCCAAGATTGATTTGAGGTTAGGATATTATCAACTTTTGGGTAAAAGATGAAGATATTCCGAAAACTTCATTTAGAACTCGATATGGTCATCACAAATTTCTAGTAATGCCATTTGGGTTAACTAATGCACCCGTAGCATTTATAGACTTGATGAATTGAATATTCCCACCTTACTTAGACCAGTTCATGGTTATGTTTATTGATGATATCTAAGTGTATTCCAAGAAAGAATAAGAGCATGAACAACATCTATGGATTGTGTTACAAATTTCGTGAGAAAAGTAGCTCTATGATAAGTTAAGAAAATGTGGTTTTTGGCTTAGGGAGGTTTCATTTCTAGGCTATATTATATCTTTTGAAGGTATTAGAGTCGATCTTGCGAAGATTGAAGCTATTGTGAACTAGAGATCACCTCGAAATGTACTGGAAGTAAGAAGTTTCTTGGGGCTAGCAGGTTATTTTCTGCGATTCATAAAGGGGTTTTCTGTAATAGCTTATCCCCTTGTGACGCGCGCCGGATCCCGAGCGCCGCCCGTTCGACCGCCCGCACGTGGGCGATCGGGGCATTTGCGGGTCCGTTGACAGCTTACGATAAATCGCAAGTGCGTCTATGTTGAGCAACACGGAGGTTTCATGGAGTCGCCACCCAATAGAACATTGGGAAAGTTTCTCTCACCTCGGAGAGCCTAAGACTGCGCTTGGTACCCATTTTGGGCCAGCCAGAGGGGTCATAGAAGGTGAACCTCTCACCCTAAGGAGCCTAGGGTTAGCGCCAAAGTCTCGTGACCCAAGAAGTATATTGGAGGATAACCTCTAACCTCTCGAGCCCAAAGACCAGAGCTGGGTCCGGGATTTCTCATCTATTTCTACCTCAATTATGTTATGATCAAATTTTAATTATTATTGATTCGCTCTCTCTCCACGCAATGCAATTAATCAAAGGCGCATTTATTCACATTCAGAAAGCAATAAATGAGCAAAATAAATATCAAAGCGATAAATTACAATAATACAAGGAGCGGAATACAACTCCCATTTATAAATGTACTATACATGCATAAATCGGGATATTCATTTAGATGGGAACATTGGTTCCAGACTACTTATTATTACAAAAGATATAAGATTATTGAATAAATTTAAATCTTTGTTTGGGATGAGAACTAGGACATTGGTCCAGTTTTGTTAACCAATATTTTATTTGGTAGAAAACATTTGTGTGGTGGTTCTTTTTAAGAGCGATCGAAAATCATTTTATTATTACAGACCACAAATACGTAAAATGCAATAAAATAGTAATTACATATTTCTAAATAAATAAATAAATTGATACATAAATAATTGCATAAACAAATAATAATAATAATAACAATAATCAATAATGATAATATGCTAACAACAATAATAATAATCACACAACAATAATAATATCAACAATTAATTAATAATAGTCATATAATAGCAATAATAATAATAAAAATATAAATTAACAGAAATTAAATAAATAATAATAATAATAATAATAATAATAATAACAGAAATATAAATATTAAATAATATAATAAAAACAGAATTATAAATAAATATTAATAATAATAATAATAATAATAATAATAAATATTAATTAATATTAATTAATAATATATTAAAATAAATAAATATAGGCTCACCGGATTTCCCTCGCCGGAGAGTCGTCGGAGCGGCCGTTGGGGGCACCGCCAACACCGGATGGTAGATCGGAGCGCCGGGAGTCTCGCGCCGGAATGTCGCCGGAGGAGGCCGGAGCTCGCCTTGAAGCCGCGCGGTTCTTCCTCGCCGATGTCCTCCACGCCAGCGCTGATGGCTGATCGGAGACCGTCTTTCGGTGCGCCGGGGTCTGCTCTCCACCGTGGCGGGGCGCGTGCGGCGATCGGTGGCCGGAGCAGGCCGGCGGAGGCCTCGCCTCCTCTCTCTCTCTTTTCTTCCTCTTTCCCTTGGTTCCGGCGTCGTTTCCTGCGTTGGCTGGTCCCTGGTCTGCTCCTCTCTTCTCTCTTTCTTTTCTTTTCCTTTCCTTTTCTTTTCTTTTTCTTTCTCTTTTCTTTGGCTCTTTCTTTCTCTTCTCTCTTGATCTGCAGAGCCCCCCCTTCCATTTCCTTGTTCTTTTCTTCTTATACCCTAAAATTAGGGTTGGGTTTGGGTGCAATGGTAATTTCCTCCATTTTCTCATTTTTTAACTTTAATTAGTTTAACTTAATTCAAATAAAAGACACTAATTAATTAAACATACACATTAATCAATTAAACATTCTACTAATTAAACATTACCTATTTTGCATCTTAATTTAATTATAATATATATAATTTCTATTTAATTAAACACTCTACATATTAACTAATTAATCTTTAATATTTCATGCATTTTAATTATCTAATTAAACTTACAATATTAAATTAACCCAACATTAATAATTAACTTCTAATTTTATCTACCTAATCTATATTATATATTTTTATTTTTTCGGAGGGAATTACTAAGGACCCAAAATCACTTTTTGACATCAAACCCGACTCGGGACCCGGTGTCTATAGTTGCCCCCAATTTTGGAGAAACTAGTGTATAGACACCTAGGTGAGCCAAAATTCAAGAAGGAAGAGGGAGAATTACATACCTGGGGATGCCGAACCTCACCTTGTGGGCGCTGGTACATGTGCCCTTGCTGGTCTTTGTTTCGACCTGCGTAGCTTTGTGAGATGTAATGCTCTCTGACTACAACCTCGATCTGTGGTCTGTTCTACCACGAGTGTTCCGCTAGCCTCGTCTCGGCCTGCACGGAGTTTGTGAGATGCAGCACTCTCTGACTACAACCTCGATCTGTGGTCTGTTCTACCACGAGTGTTCCGCTAGCCTCGTCTCGGCCTGCACGGAGTTTGTGAGATGTAGTGCTCTCTGACTACAATCCCGATTTAGTGAAGACCAGTGTTTCTTCAACTGCAGCTTCGATCTGTGAGATGCAGCATGTCACACCCCAAAATAGCCCTAGTCGGATTGTGCATGCTAAGTTGGGATCGGAAGGGTATTTTGGTAATTTATGTTTGAGCAATTTGGAGTGTTAAGGACCTAATTGAAAAGATAATTAAGTTTGTAAGAAAGAATTGTGTAAGTGAGTGAAGTGTAATTAGTCTAAGGACTTAAGAGCAATTTTTGATTTGGAAAAGTTTAGTGGATTGTGTGGTCCTATTAGGATCTGCCAAGTGGACTGTTAGGTGGGCATTGAAAGAAGAAAAGAAGAAGTAAGAGGAAGAGAGAGGGAACACAGACTGTATTCCCGTTCGTCCCCTCCTCTCACGTTCTTTCTTCTTCTTCTCTTCTCCTTTCTTGCTTTTCCTTTCTTTCTCATTTGGTTTGGAGTTGTGTTTGGCTTGGTTGAGTTTTGGGTTAGCTTTGAAGAGGTAAGTTGGAGTTAACGTACTGTTCTTCTTCTTCTTCTTTTTCCTGGTTTTGGTTAAGTTAAGGTTTGGCTAAGGATTTGTGTGGTTTCTTATTTGTGCAAGCATTGGATTGTAAGGAGAAGCAAGTAAAGGCAAGGAAAGGATTGAGGGGTGATCTTGAAGCGTGATTTTGGATCGTCATTTCCAGGTTTGGGAGTGTTTTGGATCGCATGCAATGTTTAAAGAGTTTCTGTATTCCTATCTCTGCCCTATTTCTCACTAGGCTTGTAAATGTGTTTACATTATCTAATTTCTGGAATCTGTTATGTTTTGAAATGTGTATGTGCATGATTAAGTGGGTAAATGTATTAGTAATGCATGAGTAGGATTAAATTGGAAGTACTGGGTTTGGGTTTTGAATTTACTGTTATTTGTTAGGGTTTATGTTCTTGAAGGAATTAAATGTGTCTATGCATGATTTTGGTTGATTTAATTGTTGAATTAAGTTGCAATGATCTTGTTATGCTATTTGGGACATCGATTGAAAGGTAATATGAGTTTTGGTGGTGTTGTGAATTAGATTGGAAATGATTTCTATCGAATTTCTGGAAAACGAAGGAAGTCTGCAGTTTGCGATAGCGGGGAAGAAGAAGAGGGCGAGGAGAGTGGCTCACGCGACGTGAGCTATGCTCACGTGACGTGAGCCATGCTCCCGCAAATTGCTCACGTTACGTGAGCAGATTGCTCACGTTACGTGAGCAATGCTCACGCGACGTGAGCAATGCTCAAGAGACGTGAGCTTTGCTCACGCGACGTGAGCAATTGCTCACGACGTGAGCAACCTTCACGTGACGTGAAGGTTGCTCAGGTCTCCCGATTCCTCTGTTTTGCTTCTGTTTTTCTTTCCCCAAGCGACCAGTTTTTATCAAATGATTTTCCAAACGCTTTTTAATGGTATTTTCCTTACTGTGTGCTATATTACCTTGCGGATATGATTGATGATCCCAATTTATTTGGTATTAATAATATGTTATCTATGATAAGTTATATGTAGTATTTTGGAATAAGTTTTGGATTATAGTAATCCTGTTGAGTGATTGTGGGATTTTAACAGTATGGTTTGGACTTTAATATGCTTATTATTGTGATATGTATTGCACGTCATATTTTGAATGCGAAGGATTTATGAATGCTAACCTTCTGATTGTTTAGTCCCAAACATGTTTTATCTTAATGTAAATCATGTGATCATAACTTTAGTCTGTTTCTCCTCTAAGAATAACATGCCATGCTTAAGAATATATGGTATAATTTCACGATGTAGACAATGTATTTTAGTCATTGGCATAATATGATTCCTCATGTGTTACTGATATACTTTACTATGATGAGTAGTGCTAGAATGTTATTGATTGAAGTACTGCATGCTTTTGAATATGACTTGTAGGAGGTATGGTTGATACTATGCTATACTATATTTAGTGGAATAATACGGTTGATGTCTGAATGCATTGTTATGCGTTAGCCTTTGAATTCAATGAGTTATGTCTAAATGTAAGTTGAATCATGCATGCTTTATACTTAGTTATTCTCACCCAACGCATGATTAGGATTTGGTATTGATAATCATTGGCATTGTAGTGATTCTATACCTGATTCTTGGCATGCTTTAGAACAGTGTTTAATGTTAAAGTGTATTGACTGTATTATGTATTGCAATGAAGATTGTATGATTTGTGACCAACTTTATGAGAATATTTAAATGTCTTTCGTTTTCTGTTTATGCATATTGATTATTTATGCATTGTGCGATTCGAAATGTGAATTGTTTTACGCATAACCTGCTAGAGTCAAGTAAGTGGATAGTTAGGCATGCCTAACAGAGTCTTCTGTAGCTGCAGCGCCCTTTGAATGATTTGGACCCTGATCAGGTCCCCGTTTGGTTCCTCGCGAACCCTTTTCTGTAATGGATCTTGTTTAAGGTTCCTTGTGAAAATATCTGTGAAAGTTAAAGTATAATGGTTTAATCGGTTCGTACCCGTAACGTACTGTCTGTAATCGGCTCGTACCCGTAAAGTACTGTCTGTACACTCGTTATCCACTACCTAGAGTCAGCAGGTGTTAATTGAATGTTTATTTGAACTGCTCTGATCTGATTTGGCTATAAATGGATTATCTGAATGAGTATATCGATATAATGTATATTGGATTATTTCTGAATGAATATGATTATGAAATACTGATTGTATGGCTTTATTATATGAGCATGTTTATATAGATTATGTTTTAGCCTTTGCGTATTATCCTTGTTATTTTGAAATAACCATCAGAATGTGATATCCGTTGGAGCATGATAATGACTTCAGGAATCAGTTTATATGTATATGAATGTGACTATGGGCTGCAGAATGTATGTCTGTTTTAAGTAAGCATGACTTTATATTTAACATGATTATCCGTACTTGTCATGTGATTTGTTATAAGTTTCTGATTGCTTTGAAATGATTTGATTGATGTATTTAAGTATATGACTTCAGCATAGTTTTGTTATATATTTTAGCATGTGAACTGAAGCAGCTGTGATGGTAAGCATGATGATGATATGAGTGTAATACTCAGTGGTTACGTCTTCAGTCTCCGCTATCAGAGTGTTTTTGCATGATGCTTAATATATGGTAGAGTTGCGCAGCGGTATTGTGAAGCTCTAAATGTTATCCTTTGGATATTTGACTAGTGTATGTGTTTGGCATGTCTAATTATGTTAAATGGCTAGCATTCTTAACATGATGGTTTGGTTGTCAGTTCATGCATGGGTATTTAGTTATGTCAATTGCATGAGTAAAGCTCTTGTGACTCCGCACAGTAAGATGTTGATATTTGCTACCCATGTAGGTTTATGCATGTGATATAGTATGTAGTTCAGCATGATGAGGCTTGTAACGTGTATTGTATTGTGTCTGTTTTAGTCTATCCTGAACATAAAGTTATGGTTCGATTGTGAGTATTTAAATGAATGCCTTTAATATGCAAGTCTGATTATTTATATGTTATGAATATCCGCATTTGTCATTTGAATGTGTTTTGCCTTGGCGACCATTGTGAATGGCCGTCCATATTCTTGTGTGTTCTCCCCACTAAGCGTTTATCGCTTAGCACGGATTTCCTTTCCGTGCAGGTGGCAGGTTTGGTTCTGTTCGAGTCGCGCTTCTGCAAGGTCGGCCACGTAGGAGTTAGAAGTTCTGTATTTGGTTCAGCTTCTGTATTTCAGCTTTTGTAATTCTGTAGTATTGTATATGTATTTAATTATGTTTTAATCTTGAGTTTTCTTTTGGGAATGTAATAGTTAGTATGTCCTTATGTTTAGTTATTCCTTTGTTTTACTAATTTGCTTATGCCTCCGTTGAATGGTCATATGTATGCTTCCGTGTATGCTTCAGCTTAGTGCCTGCGTGTGCGTGAGTTATTGCATAGTCAGTCTGTACCGCAAGGTAAGTCAATGTAAGTTTTTAATTAACCCGTATTTCTGTATGCATGTTATGTATGAATGTATGCTTCCGCATTGTGCATGTGTATATCGGTATATGTGAGCGTCGTGTAGCACGTCCGTCGGCGCCCTTCCAACGGGGATGGCGATGGGGGTGTTACACAGCATGCTTTGGCTATAACCTCGGTTTGGTGAAGAGCAGTGTTTCTTCAACTGCAGCTCCGATCTGTGAGATGCAGCATGCTTTTGCTACAACCTCGGTTTGGTGAAGGGCAGTGTTTCTTCAACTGCAGCTTCGATCTGTGAGATGCAGCATGCTTTGGCTACAACCTCGGTTTGGTGAAGGGCAGTGTTTCTTCAACTGCAGCTTCGATCTGTGAGATGCAGCATGCTTTGGCTACAACCTCGGTTTGGTGAAGGGCAGTGTTTCTTCAACTGCAGCTTCGATCTGTGAGATGCAGCATGCTTTGGCTACAACCTCAGTTTGGTGAAGAGCAGTGTTTCTTCAACTGCAGCTTCGATCTGTGAGATGCAGCATGCTTTGGCTACAACCTCGATTGTGAGATGTGAGATGAGGAGACCCCGCCGGGTTCCTTGTCCCAAAAGGGATCTTTTTAATCGATGTCTGTGTTCAGATCGGTATTTCTCTATACCTGTGACGGCTTTTCACCCTCTGTGCCCTTTTGCCGGTTAGACCTCATCTCGATCTGTTCGGCGATGCGAAGGTACCCCCATCGGTCTCATCTCGACCTGTAGGGCTTGGTGAGATGCAGCATGCTTTGGCCACAATCTCGGTGTGAAGAGCAGTGTTCTTTAACTGCAATTTCGATTTATGAGATGCGGTACTCTCTGACCACAGTCTTGATCTGGTGAAGAGCAGTGTTCTCTAACTGCAACTTCGGTCTGTGAGAAGCGGTACTCTCTGACCACAGTTTTGATTGGTGAGATACAACACTCTCTGGCTACAATCTCGATCTGGTGAAAAGTAGTATTCTCTAACTACAACTTCGATTTTTGAGAAGCGATACTCTCTGACCACAGTCTCTGCTTGTTGGCATTCTCTGGCTAACCCCCCATCTGGCTAGTATAAAGTCTGATCTGCTAACCTCCATTCGGCTAGTATAAAGTCTGATCTGCTAACCTCCATTCGGCTGCAAGGTACGTAGCAGTCTCTGACTATTGTGTGAACTGCGAGATGTAGCACTCTCTGACTACAATCTTGGTGTGAAAAGCAGTGTTCTCTAACTGCAACTTCGATTGTGAATTGCGGTGTTCTCTAACCACAGTCTCGAGGTGAAGAGCAGTGTTCTCTAACTGCAACTCCGATCGTGAGATGCGGTGTTTTCTAACCACAATCTCGAGGTGAAGAGCAGTGTTTTTCTAACCGCAGCTTCGATTGTTGAGGAGCAGTACTTTCTGACGACAATCTCTAGGTGAAGAGCAGTATTCTCTAACTGCAGCTTCGATCTGAAGTTCCCTTGCTAACCCCCGTCCGATCTGCAAGGTGCGTAGCACTCTCTAGCTGCCGCATGAACTGTGAGATGCGGCACTCTCTGCCTACAATCCCGATTAGGTGAAGAGTGGTGTTTCTCTAACCATAGCTTCGATCTGAAGTTCCCTTGCTAACCCCCATCCGATCTGCAAGGTGCGTAGCACTCTCTGGCTGCCGCATGAACTGTGAGATGCAGCACTCTCTGGCTACAATCCCGATTAGGTGAAGAGTGGTGTTTCTCTAACCACAGCTTCGATCTGAAGTTCCCTTGCTAACCCCCGTCCGATCTGCAAGGTGGGTAGCACTCTCTGGCTGCCGCGTGAACTGTGAGATAAGGTACTCTCTGACCGTGATCCCGCCTTATGAGGTGCAGTGTTCTCTGACTACAACCTCGATTGTGAGATGCAGTGTTCTCTAACTGCAGTTCTAGTTGCAATCTGCTCTATCGCTGATATTTATCTTGAACTATCTTTTTTCTGCAAAAAAGGGAGACGCGAATTTGTAGGGTAAATTATAAAAGAGATACGTACCTGTAACGGCACCTGCCTGTTGGGGTCATTGTCGGTTGACGCTCACTGGGAGACTTTGATGCTCACTGGGAGGTTTTGATGGAGAGGCTTTGATGCTCACTGAGAGGCTTTGATCGAGAGGCTTTGATACTCATTGGGAGACTTTTGATCGAGAGGCTTTGATGCTCACTGAGAGGCTTTGATACTCACTGGGAGGTTTTGATCGAGAGGCTTTGATGCTCATTGGGAGACTTTTGATCGAGAGGCTTTGATGCTCACTGAGAGGCTTTGATACTCACTGATTGCCTTCCGGCACAGCGTGGATAGGCTTGCTTTTCTGGGTAGTGTCTGACAACGTTGAGTTGAACCCATCATTCGGATCACCTTTAAGCATGGGTTCTATTTGGACTTTTCCCCCGAGTCACGTACATGGCAATATATACAAAATATTGTGTGTGTATGTGAGCATGTGTGTAAAATGTATATATACATTCGAATTCGGATTTTGTACACTTTGTGTGATGTGTGTGAGCGTACAACTTATGATAGAAAAAACTTACCTGCTTGCCCCCGGCATGGCGTGCAGGAATAGGCTTGCTTCCTGCTCAAAGGCTTTCAAATTTCGCCTCTTCAGAGAATTTTAAGATCTTTGCTTCCTCAGAGGACTTAAAAATTTTGCCCACTCAGATGACTTTGAGATTTTGCCTACTCAGAGCTCTCAGATTTTGCCTCGCCCCCTCGGAGGACTTAGAAATTTTGCCCCTTCAGAGGACTTGAGAGATTCTTTCTATGCCTCTTCAGAGGACTTTGAGATGAGTGTCGAGCACCATGTATGCATGGAATGCATTTGAGAAGCTATGCATGCAAATGTTCAAGCATGAGAAATGTATGCAGAGGGATAAGAATCGCCTCTTGAGAGGACTTAGAGAACTGATTGCCCTGGAGAGGACTTTGGTTGATTAAGAATTGCCTTTTCAGAGGGCTTGAGAATTGCCTTTTGAGAAGGCTTTGGAAGTTCACCTCTTGAGACGGTTTAGAGATTTGCCTCTTGAGAGGGCTTTAAGATCTGTCAGCTTGTCTATGTGGGACTGATGTATACTATCTAGTGTGTGTTGGACACCATGTATGCATGGAATGCTTGTGAAAAGCTATGCATTTATGAAATGACATGCAACGGACTATAATCCTGAAATGCTTATGCGTATGTCATATATGCTAATGGCTTATACCCATGTGGAAGATTATGGAACATGTGCTAAGAATCGTTATTCTAACATGTTTGCAAATGATCATGAATGAGAGAGACATGCAAAAGTTCATGCATGATAAATATATACAAGGGATTATGTATGCAAACTATGTGCAAATGACCATGCATGCAAATGATCATGCATGTGGTAAAGAGTCATTCATTGGCATAGATGTAAAAAATCATATGAAAAGACAGGTGGGATATGTTATATACATGAAAGCTATGTAAGGAATTGGGTGTGTGCGATGTGTGCACTTACGACTATGTATATGAAACATATGTAGGAAAAATCACATATATGTGTATTGAATGCATGCGAAAAATGTGGATGCAAGATGCTGGCAAAGGACATGCGTCAAAAGCACTTATGAAATGTATTCGCTAAAGCTCTTATGCCAAAAGACATGCACCAAGAATTGTACATGTAAAACTAATTATTGAGAATATTTGCTACAATTATGTGTAAAAACATTTGCAGAAAGTAGATGTACAAGGGATGTTGCTGAGATACAAGCAAAGTATCATTTTTATGAGCAGTGATAAGAAATATCCCAAGATTGTAAAATGAGTGCAACCTATTAGGTACCTCAAACTCGAGTTTCTATCTGCCTTTGAGCATATTGAATGAACCACATTCTCAACTGATTCAATCTCATCAAAAGAATTCGGGAGTCATTCCCAATGAAGTGCAAGAAAGTAAACACGTAAGTATCGATGTTTACTAAATCAGCCTGTGAATACGAGGCATACCATGTGATCTCTGTGTGTATGTGCAAGGGCCAAAACAGGATTTTTCATTTTTCAAGAGCAAATTCTAATTGCAACTTTGGAGACGAGACGAGACTCGAATGCAAATGCACTCGTGGCTTCCCGCTTGAAGCTCAAGAGACACCATACGCCTCTTCCTACGTACCAAACCTTACTAGAAGGTCATCTCCGCTAGTTAGATAAGGCCAAACCAAGAATCAATAGGTCTTACTTTGGTTGTAACGTTAGGCTCAGATGGTTATCAAAGGAGGATCAGGTCACTAGAGAAAAATGGCCGCAGCGTTCATTCAACGGATGGAAGGACCATTCCTGTCACACCCCACAAGTGGCTTATTTGGAAATTAGAATTTTAATTGGATAATTTAGGACAATTGAGTAATTTGTTAGTAAAAGAGGATTATTATGCAAGGAAACAAAAGTATTTTTTTTAAATGGCAGATTGTATTTGAGTGAGTAAAAGGTAATTTAATAAGGACCTATTAGAATTATGAGGATCAAAATGTAAAAGAGGAATAAGAGGATTAGTGATTCTTGTGCATGTGTGCCATGTGGAAGGAGGATGTGCACGTGGAGAGGGAAAGGAAAAGTCTGGGAAAATTTAGTTAGTTGGAAAACAAAGGACTGAAAAAGTTTTCTCTTTCTTTTCTGGTTCACTCTCACGCGAACCACATTTTGCCTTTTCTTCATTTTTCTGTTCTTTCTATCATCTGCATGTGCATTTTTCTGTGGAGGAACTAAGGTCTGGTTGTGTTAGAAGCTTCAGCAGGGTAAGTAGCTACTGGTGTTACATTGGGTTCTTGATCTTCATCTTTTCTGGGATTATTCTGAGTTGTTTAGTGGTTTTCTTGGGTTAATTGTATTTCGGTTTGTTGTTGGTTCATGCAAGCTATAGAAGACAGAAGGAAAGATAAAGGGAAAGATAAGATTGTGGATTGAAGAAGAAATACAGTGGACGTTTTTGGGGACTTCAGTAACAGGTTTGGGAGTGTCTGTCTATCTCACTGTGGATCTTGTTTTCAGTTGTGATATAATGTATTTATGTGTGCTTGTACATCTAAATGCATGAGAAATGTACTGTGATTACATGATTTAGGTGGAAAGGAATAACATGAGTTGGTAAATGAATTGATTAAGCATTAGTTTGAATGAGGAATTTTGGAACATTGACCTTCTGGTTTTGCCTCTGTTTTAACACTTAAAATACATAGTTATGTTATAATTACAGGAAATGAATTCTTGAGTTTTGAGGGTATGTGTTTGAATGATTACTACATGAAAAATGGTTTTGGGAAAGCTGGGGTTTTGAAATTAGGAAGTACTCTGTTTTCTGGATTTTCTGGGTTTTCTACGTTTTTCTGGAATTTGGTTTTGAGAAGATGATGGAGTTTGAGAAGAGAAGCAGAAGTGTGAGAAGAAGGTCACGAGACGTGATGAAGAATCACGCCGTGACCCCCTTCTCTGTTGAAGGTCACGAGACGCGAAGCAGCTTCACGCCGTGACTCCTTCTTTGCTGAAGGTCGCGTGGCGTGATGCGGCATCACGCCGTGACTTTCGCCTTTTCCTGCGTGTGACTTCTTTTCCTCTCCTCTCAGGCGTCACAAGACGTGACTGATGGTCACGCCGTGACTGCCTTGCGTTTTGCCTGGCGCTCGCGTGAAGCCTGTGTCACGCGACGTGATGAATGGTGACGGCGTGACCAGCCTTCCCCTGCTGCCCTATTTTATTAAAACTGAAGTTTAACTTCTGATTTCAAGAATTTTTGCACTACATGACAAATATTTGATTTAAAATCTGTATTGTGTTTTAATAATTGCTTAATATTGGGTTTTGTATACATGATTAATAATTAATATATATGATTTACATGTTTATAGTTTATTTAACAGGGACTTTTTCAATATGAGCTATTTGTTCTTATTACCTCCTGTAGTTAATATTTATATGTTTAAATGTTTTCTGAATTTGATTATTATACAAGTATACATGATTTATAAGCTAGTATTTAATGAAATTCTCGAGATTTGATACATGAATTATTGAGTTGTATTCTTTGAGCCTGAATAAGTCATAGTAGTGGATAAGTAAGCGCTTACTTAGGTCAGAGTGTGTGTGCAGCTGCTATATGATAAAATGATATATGCGGGTCCGTTTGGATCCTTGTTTCGACCATGTTTGGTCTATATGGAAATAAAGCGAGACCTCGGTCTCTATATGAAAATTACATGTTTGAGACTTATGTCTCTATATGCTTGGGATACTGTGTTCTATCAGTATCCATTGGACCGTATCCACTTCTAATGAGTTATTCCGACTAATCAGGCTATATGTGTATATGTATTGTATATGTTGAGATGTTTATTAACAAGATTAAATGGATATGATGCATATGAATTCTTGTATAACCTGATGATATGCACCTTGTATATTGATTATAGTATTGTTGCACATATGTTATATGTATGTTGTTATTTTGTTTTGTTCCTCCCCACTAAGCGTTATCGCTTAGCACGGGCTCTTTTCCCGTGCAGGTGGCGAGTGTAGCTTGGAGTCAGATATCTGCAGGTCGGCCACTAGGAGTCTTTTTGGGTGAAGTTGTTATATTTTTGAAGTCTTCTGCTGTAATTATTTTTGTATATGGCTTGTGTATAGCAAAGTAAATCTTTTGTAAAGGAACAACTATTATTTTGTATATGTATTTGCTTACGAGCCTCTTTTTGTAAAACGATATTGATATATGTTATATGTAAACAGGATTTTACTATTTAAATGATTAAAAGTTTCTTTACACTTCAATTGGTTTTATTTGTACATGTGTATATGGATTTGTTATATGTGTTTGCCCGCGTGGCACTCCGGCATCCTTCCAACGGGGATGGCGGGGTGTTACAGCTTGGTATCAGAGCCTGGTTTGGTGGTTCTGGGTTATGTTGTGAATGTTTGAGTATAGAGTTGAGTCTATGCATGAGAGTCAGTTTTGTATAGTGGCCTAATGCAGATGTCTTGTGTTTTGTAGTGTTTGTATGGAGTCGGATCCAAGTGAGTATATGGGCGACACCATGAGTAGTGCCAATGTGAGTCGTGGAGCGAATCCAGTTAGAAGAGATGATCCAGTTAGACAGGATAGACATGAGCGGGAACCTGCACCAGCTGAGGGTGCAAATAGAGGTGTTGCTTTTGATCCAGCGTTAGTTCAGGGGTTATTACAAGTGGTTGATAGGTTGACTGCACCTAAGGCTCCAACTGAGTTGTTAAGAAAGAGAGGAGCAGAGGATTTTCATGGGACTGCTTTAGATGAATCTGATGTGGCTGAGTTTTGGCTGAAGAGAGTGGACAGGATTTTGCAAGAGATTAGATGTCCTGCTGATCAGAGAGCTTCTTGTGCAATATCGTTGCTTCAAGGACCAGCCTATGATTGGTGGGAACTTGTGATGAGGAATCCTCAGCGACCAGCTGAGCTGACATGGGAGTATTTTAAGCAAGAGTTTGAGCAAAAGTATATAACAAAGGCATATCAAGAAGCGAAATGGAGAGAGTTCATTAGTTTGAAGCAAAGGGGAATGACTGTTAGTGAGTACGATAAGGAGTTCAACCGGTTAAGTAAGTATGTGCCTGAGCAGTTGTTGACAGATGAGTTCAGATGTAGGCACTTTTTAGAGGGATTGCGTGAGGTATTCAGAGGCCCTTTGTCTGCGATGATTGTCTTGCAGCCAGTTGGGTATTATCAGATTGTAGCTGCAGCAGTGAGGTTAGAGGAATCTGAGGAGATCAAGCAGAGAATGGCTAGCAAGAGGAGAGCACCGGATGGGGGAAATGTGAGTGCTAAGAAGTCAAAGGGTACTCCAGTTGAGCAAGGATCTAGAGGAGGTGTACAAGTGCCTTCACAGGTAGAGAGTGTAGCCCCACATGGTAATAAAGGAAATCGAGCACCAGAATGCGAGCATTGTCATAGGTACCATTGGGGTACGTGTCGCAAGATTACCGGCGCTTGTTTCAAGTGTGGAAGCATGGAACATCGGTTTGCATTTTGCCCTGATCGACAAGTGGACCAGAATCAGCAAGAGAGTAAGAGATCCAATGTCGTCCAAAGTAACCGGGATGCAAGTAGAGCTCCGAGAGCACCATCTGAGACGGTGCAGCGACCTGGTGCTACGGAGGATCGTAATCGGCATAGGGCATATGCTATGACTGCGGAGAATGTGACTGGTGCTGCAGGACCTTCGGGTAAGTGTTTATATGATTGAGTTCTGTTTCCTTTCGGTTTTGGTATTTGAATGTATTGGATTGGCGAGGAAATTTCGAGGACGAAATTTTCTTAAGGAGGAGAGAGTTGTCACACCCCACAAGTGGCTTATTTGGAAATTAGAATTTTAATTGGATAATTTAGGACAATTGAGTAATTTGTTAGTAAAAGAGGATTATTATGCAAGGAAACAAAAGTACTTTTTTTTAAATGGCAGATTGTATTTGAGTGAGTAAAAGGTAATTTAATAAGGACCTATTAGAATTATGAGGATCAAAATGTAAAAGAGGAATAAGAGGATTAGTGATTCTTGTGCATGTGTGCCATGTGGAAGGAGGATGTGCACGTGGAGAGGGAAAGGAAAAGTCTGGGAAAATTTAGTTAGTTGGAAAACAAAGGACTGAAAAAGTTTTCTCTTTCTTTTCTGGTTCTCTCTCACGCGAACCACATTCTGCCTTTTCTTCATTTTTCTGTTCTTTCTATCACCTGCATGTGCATTTTTCTGTGGAGGAACTAAGGTCTGGTTGTGTTAGAAGCTTCAGCAGGGTAAGTAGCTACTGGTTTTACATTGGGTTCTTGATCTTCATCTTTTCTGGGATTATTCTGAGTTGTTTAGTGGTTTTCTTGGGTTAATTGTATTTCGGTTTGTTGTTGGTTCATGCAAGCTATAGAAGACAGAAGGAAAGATAAAGGGAAAGATAAGATTGTGGATTGAAGAAGAAATACAGTGGACGTTTTTGGGGACTTCAGTAACAGGTTTGGGAGTGTCTGTCTATCTCACTGTGGATCTTGTTTTCAGTTGTGATATAATGTATTTATGTGTGCTTGTACATCTAAATGCATGAGAAATGTACTGTGATTACATGATTTAGGTGGAAAGGAATAACATGAGTTGGTAAATGAATTGATTAAGCATTAGTTTGAATGAGGAATTTTGGAACATTGACCTTCTGGTTTTGCCTCTGTTTTAACACTTAAAATACATAGTTATGTTATAATTACAGGAAATGAATTCTTGAGTTTTGAGGGTATGTGTTTGAATGATTACTACATGAAAAATGGTTTTGGGAAAGCTGGGGTTTTGAAATTAGGAAGTACTCTGTTTTCTGGATTTTCTGGGTTTTCTATGTTTTTCTGGAATTTGGTTTTGAGAAGATGATGGAGTTTGAGAAGAGAAGCAGATGTGTGAGAAGAAGGTCATGAGACGTGATGAAGAATCACGCCGTGACCCCCTTCTCTGTTGAAGGTCACGAGACGCGAAGCAGCTTCACGCCGTGACTCCTTCTTTGCTGAAGGTCGCGTGGCGTGATGCGGCATCACGCCGTGACTTTCGCCTTTTCCTGCGTGTGACTTCTTTTCCTCTCCTCTCAGGCGTCACGAGACGTGACTGATGGTCACGCCGTGACTGCCTTGCGTTTTGCCTGGCGCTCGCGTGAAGCCTGTGTCACGCGACGTGATGAATGGTCACGGCGTGACCAGCCTTCCCCTGCTGCCCTATTTTATTAAAACTGAAGTTTAACTTCTGATTTCAAGAATTTTTGCACTACATGACAAATATTTGATTTAAAATCTGTATTGTGTTTTAATAATTGCTTAATATTGGGTTTTGTATACATGATTAATAATTAATATATATGATTTACATGTTTATAGTTTATTTAACAGGGACTTTTTCAATATGAGCTATTTGTTCTTATTACCTCCTGTAGTTAATATTTATATGTTTAAATGTTTTCTGAATTTGATTATTATACAAGTATACATGATTTATAAGCTAGTATTTAATGAAATTCTCGAGATTTGATACATGAATTATTGAGTTGTATTCTTTGAGCCTGAATAAGTCATAGTAGTGGATAAGTAAGCGCTTACTTAGGTCAGAGTGTGTGTGCAGCTGCTATATGATAAAATGATATATGCGGGTCCGTTTGGATCCTTGTTTCGACCATGTTTGGTCTATATGGAAATAAAGCGAGACCTCGGTCTCTATATGAAAATTACATGTTTGAGACTTATGTCTCTATATGCTTGGGATACTGTGTTCTATCAGTATCCATTGGACCGTATCAACTTCTAATGAGTTATTCCGACTAATCAGGCTATATGTGTATATGTATTGTATATGTTGAGATGTTTATTAACAAGATTAAATGGATATGATGCATATGAATTCTTGTATAACCTGATGATATGCACCTTGTATATTGATTATAGTATTGTTGCACATATGTTATATGTATGTTGTTATTTTGTTTTGTTCCTCCCCACTAAGCGTTATCGCTTAGCACGGGCTCTTTTCCCGTGCAGGTGGCGAGTGTAGCTTGGAGTCAGATATCTGCAGGTCGGCCACTAGGAGTCTTTTTGGGTGAAGTTGTTATATTTTTGAAGTCTTCTGCTGTAATTATTTTTGTATATGGCTTGTGTATAGCAAAGTAAATCTTTTGTAAAGGAACAACTATTATTTTGTATATGTATTTGCTTACGAGCCTCTTTTTGTAAAACGATATTGATATATGTTATATGTAAACAGGATTTTACTATTTAAATGATTAAAAGTTTCTTTACACTTCAATTGGTTTTATTTGTACATGTGTATATGGATTTGTTATATGTGTTTGCCCGCGTGGCACTCCGGCATCCTTCCAACGGGGATGGCGGGGTGTTACAATTCCCAACTCCAATTGTATACTATCTAGATACTCTTGATTTTGAATTTGGTAATACTTGATCTCATCAAGCTCAGCATAAAAATTAAGCTAAGAAATATAGCTACTGAATTCATCACGGGGTATTACCATGAGGTCTACGTTTTTTTTTTTTTTCATTTTTTTTTCTTCAATTTCTTTTTTTCTTCATTTTTTTTTCTTGCTTTATTTTTTTTTCTTCGCAAGCTCATGTCTCTAACTACACAAAAGGTTTATCGATGATTCAAACCCCTTTTCCAGAAGTGTAGCCCAAAGATTATCGATGATTGAAAATTTTTCAAGGGGTAAACCCATCCTCATCAGGGTGATTATTGGTAGCTCAAAGAATTGTCAAAAATTGAGGCTCTTTTTCCCAAAGTGCAAATCCATTCTGATCAGGACGATTTTTGATGGTCCAAAGAATTGTCAATGATCAAACCTCAAAGATCATCAATGATTAAAAATCTCTTTCAGAAGCGTAAACCTACTTTCGTCGGGACAATTTTTTGATAGCTCAAGAGAATATCGTAAAGTGCATCCATCTTTACTAGAACGGCCATTTTTCTAAGGGGAAGTCAAAATCATTTTAGGCAAAAGGTAATTCTAATGTGTGTAACAACAAAACTGGCACGCATTTAGCATACCAAAATAAAGGCTCAAGGGGCTAGCAAGCGATTATAACACGAGGGTAGGAAATGGTCATTTAGAGAGCTATACAAAGAAATGGTGCCTAAATCATTTTCTAGATTCAGCCTTATCGACGAGTCGCTTTGACGGGTAATCGGAAAGGTTCTAGTGCTCTTAGGGAGTTTTCATCCAATCCCCTAGTTGCAACTAGTTTTTTTTTCAGTTTATTTTTAAAACGGGCCAAAAGTGCTCTGAACTTAGAAATGACATGGCATGATCAAATATCTTCATGTGATCTAGCTCTTAAAGACCAAACATATATACTCCTTACTTAATTCAAAGTGGAATGAAACTCAGATTTCTAGAGTTAAGATCAAATCCATTCATAGTTGAGAACTAATTAGGCAGAGTCAAACTTTGAATCAAAGGTACCTTAATAAGGTGCAAACATGTCAGCGTTTTAGGATACAGCTTAACACAAAAATATTTTTAATCTATCAAAAATGTATATGCACAAAAATTGTGTAGGCACAAAGAATTTTTTATCTTTTTTTTTTTTTTTAAAAATATGCACAAACATTGCAAATCATGTATATGGAATGGCATATGCAATAGCATCATGTACATTAGCAATGCACGTAAGGATCTGTATGTGCGAAACATGTGTAAAAACATTTGTATAAAAATGCGTACATGAAATATGTGCAAAGGTGTGTGTAAAACACCTGCGAAAAAAAATATGAGTGTGTAAACACTGCATGATAAATGATGTGCATGCATACGATGAAAGCATGAGTACAACCTATGGCACAGTATGGGGATGAATGTTCATGATATACGGTACATGTGAACATGGCATGATTTAGACATGATAGAGATATGCATGCAAGATGACGACGTGATGTAGGATGAAGATGATCTGGCACGAAAATGTGCGCCAATGAGTTCGAGGAGTGGCACAACTCACATATATAGAAGTGCAGAACATATACAAATAATGCACATGAGATGGGACACAGCATGAGAATGATTGTGTACAGTGAGCGGAGTATGCGTGCAATACGAGGCATGCAATGAAACTGTCTGTATGAAACAAATAGCGTTCACAAAGTATGTGTATTTACATGGTATGAGCATACAAGACATGCATTGGTATATACAATGACTAACATGTATGATGAAGAAATTATATGTACACAGCATAATTCATGTATGATAGTACATGTTCATGATATGGTATACAATGTGAAAAATGCAAGGTATTTTATGTGTTTGATGTCTAGTCTAATGAAGTATGTTAATGTGTGCACACTATGACATGCAGCAGTATATGTATGTTCCAGGGCACAATGTTAATGTACATGTGTAATGTGAGCATACGGATATTTACATGCTATGACACATGGTGAATGCATTTTTTGATTTGATTTTATTATCTTATACATGTCATGGTGGTAGTATGTCTATGTGTGCTATGATGCATGCCAATACGTACCTTCAGAGATGTAGGCTATATGTACTGATTATGGTGCATGAATAATGCGCAATAAATGGTCATATTGTTCAACAAATAATATATAACGTCTAACAGAAATTACAATGATACATTGAGATATGTGACAAACTATACGCAGGATAATATGTACATGTAATAGTTTTATGCACAGGAAAGTACGTATATAGAGAGGAAATAATAAAAAATTATTTGTGTATGAATGATACATTGAAACTCAAGAAAAACTATACACAGGATGATGAACAATCCTTCAGCCATAGCGCCCATCACATCTAGCATCCTTCGTTCGAAATCTTCTAGCCTTCTGGCAAGATCTTGAGTAGTCAAAGTTCTAGACTCTCCTGTCACAGTGGATGATTCACTGATTGTTGAGAGTGACTCAGAATCCCAACCAAGCACTATTTCTTGCAATCCAAAGGGCTAGTCCGTTCTTATTAGTCAACCGTCAGGACCTCTAATCCACTTGGATAAATTTATGATGGCTGAAATATTCAAATTGTTAGAATAATGCACGGATGATAATATACAATACGTGATTATAAACAATCACATGCAAGCAAGTAGAACCTTCCAACCTTATTGCCCCCCACACACGAGGTCGTGCGGTCTCTTTCCTAGGCAGGGTTGACCCATGGGTTAACAGGGAACCCAATAGGCGCGTATAGTGCACAGTGAAAAACCGGCAGTATAACCTCTCTTAAGTAATGCACAAGCGCATGGATTATGATCATCATGTATTTAGACAGTCCGAATAAATTGACACGGACCTATCGGGGCATGAAAGCCTTTGATTAAGTGATCGATCAAATTATCTGGATTTGTCAAATACATATTGATCCATATAACAAGCAATGTATTATGGTTCATACCACCTAGGGAAAGTATCTATTGCCATTACATGGGTTTTGGTCATGGGTGATGAAACTTTAGAACTACCCAAGCATGATCCCTGCCGACGGGTCTAGCTCATCACGAGCATAACGACCGATCGGGTCACCATTTGATATACCTTGATGGTACGAGACTTGGGCTGGTGATTATCCTTAACACTTCCCTAAATTGAGTGAAAATGAGGAGGTGCTTCAGGAACGCACCGGGGCTAGAAGAGGGACCAAACTAGCGTATTCTAAGGCTCTAATGATATGCAAATGCAAATTTGATAGAAAGCGAATTTATGAATTAAATTTTAATCATAAATGTTAAAAAAGGTATTTTCAAATCGAAATCTCGAACCATAAACGTCCCCAGTGGAGTCGCCACTGTGACGCGCGCCGGATCCCGAGCGCCGCCCGTTCGACCGCCCGCACGTGGGCGATCGGGGCATTTGCGGGTCCGTTGACAGCTTACGATAAATCGCAAGTGCGTCTATGTTGAGCAACATGGAGGTTTCATGGAGTCGCCACCCAATAGAACATTGGAAAAGTTTCTCTCGCCTCGGAGAGCCTAAGACTGCGCTTGGTACCCATTTTGGGCCAGCCAGAGGGGTCATAGAAGGTGAACCTCTCACCCTAAGGAGCCTAGGGTTAGCGCCAAAGTCTCGTGACCCAAGAAGTATATTGGAGGATAACCTCTAACCTCTCGAGCCCAAAGACCAGAGCTGGGTCCGGGATTTCTCATCTATTTCTACCTCAATTATGTTATGATCAAATTTTAATTATTATTGATTCGCTCTCTCTCCACGCAATGCAATTAATCAAAGGCGCATTTATTCACATTCAGAAAGCAATAAATGAGCAAAATAAATATCAAAGCGATAAATTACAATAATACTAGGAGCGGAATACAACTCCCATTTAAAAATGTACTATACATGCATAAATCGGGATATTCATTTAGATGGGAACATTGGTTCCAGACTACTTATTATTACAAAAGATATAAGATTATTGAATAAATTTAAATCTTTGTTTGGGATGAGAACTAGGACATTGGTCCAGTTTTGTTAACCAATATTTTATTTGGTAGAAAACATTTGTGTGGTGGTTCTTTTTAAGAGCGGTCGAAAATCATTTTATTATTACAGACCACAAATACGTAAAATGCAATAAAATAGTAATTACATATTTCTAAATAAATAAATAAATTGATACATAAATAATTGCATAAACAAATAATAATAATAATAACAATAATCAATAATGATAATATGCTAACAACAATAATAATAATCACACAACAATAATAATATCAACAATTAATTAATAATAGTCATATAATAGCAATAATAATATTAAAAATATAAATTAACAGAAATTAAATAAATAATAATAATAATAATAATAATAATAATAATAACAGAAATATAAATATTTAATAATATAATAAAAACATAATTATAAATAAATATTAATAATAATAATAATAATAATAAATATTAATTAATATTAATTAATAATATATTAAAATAAATAAATATAGGCTCACCGGATTTCCCTCGCCGAAGAGTCGTCGGAGCGGCCGTTGGGGGCACCGCCAACACCGGATGGTAGATCAGAGCGCCGGGAGTCTCGCGCCGGTGGTCACGCGCCGAAATGTCGCCGGAGGAGGCCGGAGCTCGCCTTGAAGCCGTGCGGTTCTTCCTCGCCGATCTCCTCCACGCCGGCGCTGATGGCTGATCGGAGACCGTCTTTCGGTGCGCCGGGGTCTGCTCTCCACCGTGGCGGGGCGCGTGCGGCGATCGGTGGCCGGAGCTGGCCGGCGGAGGCCTCGCCTCCTCTCTCTCTCTTTTCTTCCTCTTTCCCTTGGTTCCGGCGTCGTTTCCTGCGTTGGCTGGTCCCTGGTCTGCTCCTCTCTTCTCTCTTTCTTTTCTTTTCCTTTCCTTTTCTTTTCTTTTTCTTTCTCTTTTCTTTGGCTCTTTCTTTCTCTTCTCTCTTGATCTGCCGAGCCCCCCCTTCCATTTCCTTGTTCTTTTCTTCTTATACCCTAAAATTAGGGTTGGGTTTGGGTGCAATGGTAATTTCCTCCATTTTCTCATTTTTTAACTTTAATTAGTTTAATTTAATTCAAATAAAAGACACTAATTAATTAAACATACACATTAATCAATTAAACATTCTACTAATTAAACATTACCTATTTTGCATCTTAATTTAATTATAATATATATAATTTCTATTTAATTAAACACTCTACATATTAACTAATTAATCTTTAGTATTTCATGCATTTTAATTATCTAATTAAACTTACAATATTAAATTAACCCAACATTAATAATTAACTTCTAATTTTATCTACCTAATCTATATTATATATTTTTATTTTTTCGGAGGGAATTACTAAGGACCCAAAATCACTTTTTGACATCAAACCCGACTCGAGACCCGGTGTCTACACCCCTCAATAAATTTCTTCGGAAAGGAGTAAAGTTTGAATTGACTGATAGATGCCAAGCCAGTTTCAATCAATTAAAATAGATGCTTGTTGATGCACCAGTTTTGACACAACCTACTTTGGGTAAGGAATATGTGGTGTTCAGTGATGCTTCAAGAAATGGTCTATGATGTGTACTAATACAGGATGGTAAGGTAGTGGCATATGCATCAAGACAACTAAAATTGCATGAATAGAATTATCCCACTCATGATCTGTAACTTGCTATGGTAGTTTTTGCTTTAAAAATATGGCGACACTACCTATATGGTGAGAGATGTAGAACTTACATGGATCATAAGGGCCTCAAGTACTTGTTGACACAGAAAGAACATAACTTGAGGCAACGACGATAGCTTGAGTTGTTCAAGGATTATGATTGTATTGTCGACTACCATCCCGGAAAGGCTAATGTGGTGGTAGATGCTTTAAGCAGAAAAACGATTTCTGCTTTGTCATTGCAGCATAATAGATGGAGATTTGCACCTGATGGAGCCTTGTTGGCTTAATTAAAAGCTAAACCTAGACCGAGATAGTTGATAGTTGAAGCTTTAAAAATTAACACCAGGTTGCAGCAAGTCATGCAATCAGTCCAGAATAGTGATAAGACTGACTATTAAGAAAAACATGATGGAAGCCTGTACTACAAGAATAGGTTATGTGTACCTGCCAACCATTAGTTAAAAAAGATATTGCTAAATAAAGCACACATTACAGTATTACTAAGCATCCTAGAGGTAACAAGATATACTGGGATTTGAAGTAATTTTAATGGTCATCGGGAATGAAGAAGGACATAGTTGAATATGTGTCAAAATGTCTAACTTGTCAACAGGTGAAAGCGGAACATCAAGTGTATGGAATCCTATCCCAATTCTACAATGAAAATGGGATAATATTACCATGGACTTTGTGACTGGCCTTCCCCTTACACAAAAGAAGCATGATTCAGTTTGGATAATAGTTGATAGACTTACTAAATCAACTCACTTCTTATGGGTGCGATAGTTGATAGATATGCTACGGGAATGTGTATTAGACTTTTCTAGCAATTAGGATAGGTACATTCCATCGATGGAATTTTCCTATAACAACAATTTCCAGTCGAGTATTAGCATGGCTCCATATGAAGCATTATATGGCCGAAAATGTAGAACTCCAGTATGTTAGACTGAATTAGATGAACATAAAGTAATTGGGCCATACATTGTGAAAGATACGAAAGAGAAAGTTCAAGTTATCCAACAATGATTAAAAACTGTCAGTGATCGACAAAAATCATATGCTGACATGAAGAGAAAGGATATTGAGTATGATATTGGGGACAAAGTGTTCCTAAAGGTATCTCTATAGCGTAAGGTACTTCATTTTTGAAAGAAAGGAAAACTTAGTCCACGGTTCATTGGTCCGTATGAAGTCCTGGAAAGAATCAGCCTAGTGGTATACCGTTGGCTCTTTCACCGAATTTGGCTAAACTTCATGATGTGTTTCATGTATCCATGCTCCAAAGACACCGTTCGAATGAGTCGAATATTCTCTTGGTACAGGATATATGGGTTCGACCAGACTTTTTGTATGATGAAGAACCTAAAGCTATTCTAGCTCAAGAAGTAAGATAGCTTTGGAATAAACAAATTCCCTTAGTAAAGTTACTTTGGCAGCACCATGGTATGGAACAAGCAACTTGGGAACTAGAAGCTACTATAAGAGCTTAGTACCCCCAATTATTCAATACATGTATGAATTTCGAGGACGAAATTCTTTTAAGGGGGAGAGAATTATAATACCACAAATTGCACCCTAGTAGTTTTGGACATGTTTGGGGGATCTATATATGTATATTAGGATAAATGGTTACGCTTGTGATTATGAGTTAATGCATAATTGGAATTAATCTAATAAAAGAGGTTAATGTGGTAATTTATATGTGAGGACTTAATTGCATAAATAGGTGGATTTAATTGCATTAATTAAGAAGTTAAATGGGCCTAGGAATGATTACCATAAAGTAAGAGTTTGGTGTGAGAAATCAAGAAGGAAAAAGGGCTAATGGAAAAAGTGGAAAGTGTGCACTAATCACCTTTCAACAAGTGCTCACTCTAAAAAGTGGAAGAGAGTGCATGGCTTTACAAGCCATGAATGTCGGCTGACTTTGGGAAGAAAGGAGCCAGCTAGATTCTCCCTCACTAAAGCTGCCGTTCTCTTCTTCTTGCACCTAAAGATTTGTTGAAGTTTATTCAAGTGAGATTCCAAGTAGTAGATTAGCTAAAGAGTGGTTTTGAAGCACTTAAGGTAAGAATAAGTCACTATTCATCATCTTTTTCCTCTTTGCTTTTTAGAGTACAAGTTGTGATATATATGTATATTTATGAAAGTTGATATGTTTTTGCTATTTGAACATGAAGAAGAAGTAGCTGTAGGAGAAAGAAAAGGAATAGAGGTGAAGGGGTAGGAAAAAAATGATTTTGAGGTTTGGGAATTTTCCATTCCTTTGTATTCAATTTATCTATAATTGAGTAATTGAGGTGTTTATGTGCTTGAAAATATTGCTATGATGGCATGGGAGTTATTTAAGTGTAAAATAATGATTATAGAAGTGGTTGCATGTGAAAAAATGAGTTTAGATCTGTTTTTGGGTTAGAAATCGTAAAACAAGGCATTAATGTATTTTCTAGAAAAGCACAGCTATGTTACAGAAAAGCACAGCTGTGTTATGGAAAAGCACAATTGTGTTTCAATGTAAAATTGAATTTTTATTGAGTTATATGGCGGTCAGATAACCCTTACTACCGTGTGATCGTGCCAGACCTGAATCATTTGAATTGTCCGGCAGCCCACATGGTGGTTAGGACCTTCTGACCACCGTGTGGAAGCTTTACACGGCGAGTACCCTTACCATTATGTAAATGTATTCTATATAGCAACTTGTGATTTTGGATATACCACAAGGCGGTCAGGAGTTTCTGCCCATCGTGTGGTGTCGGAGGTCAGAATTCTTCTTATTTTCGTATAAATGCATTATGTTTTGATGACGTCTAATTTCCAGTACTCTTCACAGCGGGTAGGTTTTAATGACCACTATGTGATCCCTATTTTCTAGAAATTGTTTGTGAATTTTTACTATCAAAGGGCTTCTAAATGACACAAAATTTCATGTAATGATTCTTTATCATCAATAAATGATATTAATTGTAGTGAACTACTCATATGAGGCATATGTGTACTATGCAAATTTTCACCTGTTGGCATGGTATTATAAATGTATAAAATGAATGAAATCTGGATTCCTATTCTCCTGCCTGCTTTAGACCGAGTAGTGGATAGATAGGCATGCCTATGGGGACTCTGATTGCTGTTGCACCATTTGTCTTGTAGACCCCGTTTGGGTTATCACTTATTTCAAAAGAGATATAGAATATAAATAAATTGTATTGTAACCTCGGATGCCCCCATTTGTACCTTCGGGTACCCTTGTTCAGTACTTTTCCCATTATCTACTCCCCTAGGTTAAGGCAGGCAACTGTGTAATATTGTTATGTGCTCATTACTGTGAACTAAAATATATTTACTATGGATATATGGTTATTCTCTATTCCTTTTACATTGAGATTATAATTATGCATTATATATCTATTGATGATGTATGTTTGTGCATTCATTATGTGTGCCTGGAGTCGATGACTGCTGTGAGTAGTTGTCCATCTCATGCATTCCCTATTGAGCTTTACGCTTAGCACGGGTGTTCTATCCGTGCAGGCACTGGAGATTAAGCAAGTGCCAGGGACGTCCCGCATTAGCTAGGGCCAACACCTCTATAGAAGTTTGTTATAAATTTTGTGTTTAATGTCTTTTTGGCTTGTAATCATATATTTTAACACTATAATCAGACATGTACATTATTGGAATGTCTTTTGAGTAATGCCATGAAATGTGTATTTTTTTACAATTGCTTGTATAGCCTAATGAATGATGAAATTTTATATTTCTGACTATTAGACATGTATTCTATTTGTGCACTCTCTTGTTCTCATAAAGGGGTATAAGGGTTGTTACAAGTTCGGAGTAGAGTTTACGGTCTACTATCTTATTAAGAAGTTTCTTTCTTTTGAGGTCAACTTTGTAATATTGTTATGTGCTCATTACTGTGAACTAAAATATATTTACTATGGATATATGGTTATTCTCTATTCCGTTTACATTGAGGTTATAATTATGCATTATGTATCTATTGATGATCTATGTTTATGCATTCATTATGTGTGCTTGGAGTCGACGACTGCTGTGAGTAGTTGTCCATCTCCTGTATTCCCTACTGAGCTTTACGCTTAGCACGGGTGTTCTATCCGTGCAAGTACTGAATATCAAGCAAGTGCCAGGCACATCCCGGATTAGCTAAGGCTAACACCTCTATAGAAGAACCCATATTTGGGGTTTACTTTTGTTATAAATTTTGTGTTTAATGTCTTTTTGGCTTGTAATCATATATTTTAATACTGTAATCAGAAATGTGCATTATTGGAATGTCTTTTGAGTAACGCCATGAAATGTGTATTTTTTTACAATTTCTTGTATAGCCTAATGAATGATGAAATTTTATATTTTTGACTGTTAGACATTTATTATATTTGTGCACTCTCTTGTTCTCAGAAAGGGGTATAAGGCTTGTTCCAAGTTCGGAGTAGAGTTTACGGTCTACTATCTTATTAAGAAGTTTCTCTCTTATGAGGTCAAATATGCCGATGGAGAGAAGATTTGCCTAGCAATAATTTGGTCTTCTAAGAAGTTAAGACACTACTTCCATTCTTACAAGGTACAGGCCGTTGCCAGACAAACCCTCTCAGATGCCTTCAAGAAGCGCCTTCTTTACTAGAAAAGATGGGAAGATGGTTGTTGCTCCTATAAGAATTTTATATTGAACACATTACTAGGAAGACCATCAAAGGTTGAGCTGTAGCAGAATTCCTAGCTGAGCACCCTATCGAAGGAGATCAAGTTGAGTATAACTTACTAGACGAAGATGTCATGGTTATTGCAGTGCAAGGTTGGCAGATATATTTTGATGAGGCAATTAACAATAAGGGGGCAAAGCAGGTATCATTCTTACAACCCTAAACGGTGAAAAGCTCCCATTAGCCAAGAAGTTGAGGTATAAGGCTACTAATAATGAAGTTGAATATGAAGCTTGTATTTTCGTGTTAAAAGCACTACTAAACCGGAGGGCAAAGAATGCAGAGATTTTTGGGTATTCATCGTTGGTAATCCATTAGATCCGAGGTGAATGGTCCATTAAGGATGAATGGTTGATGCCATACTATAGACACCGAGTCTCGAGACAGTCCAGATCTGTCACACCCCATAAGTGGCCTAATTGGAATTAGCGATTTTAATTGGACAATTAAGGGCAAGTGGGTAATTTGCATGAGGAAAGAGGATTAAATTGCAAGGAATTAAAAGTATTATTTATTGATTTTGTTTTAGTGAGTAAAAAGAATTTGTTAAGGACCTGTGAGAAGATTGTGAGGAGCTGTTTGTAATTGGGATTAAGAGAACCGTGCATGTGTGCCAAGTGGAGATGTGAGTGTGTGCATGTGGGTGAGAGAAAAGAGATGTCTGAGAATTTTAGCTTCCAGGAAACGAAAAGTTCTCTCTCTTGCTCTCTCTCTCTCACGTTAACCACTCCATTTCTCTTCTTTCTCTGTTCTTTCTTTCCCATTTGCATGTGTGTTCATCTGTTATGAGCTAGGGTTTTGAGCATTGAAAAGTTTCCAGAGGTAAGTGGCAGAAGTTTTCTTGGTTTTTATGGTTGAATCTCCTTCTTCTTCTCCTTTGGGTTTATCGAGATTCTGTTCTTGGGTTAATGGAATGTGGTTTTATCTGTTTGTAAGCATCTGAAGATAAGAGGAAAGAGAAGGGAAAAGATAAGATTGTGGATTGAAGAATACAGTGGACATTTTGAACTTCATTACAGGTTTGGGAGTGTCTGTCCTTTCTCATGTTTGGATCCTGTTTGCTATACTGATATGAACATTGTTTCTGTGTGTGTTTGAATATCAAAATGCATGAGAAGTGTAATGTGTATATATGATTTCTGTAGAAAAGAATAACTTTGTGTATGTTAATGAGATGAATATGCATGAGTTTGAATGTGAATTCTTGGGAAGTTGATGTTCTGGCATTGCTTCTGTTTTGATTGTAAAATGGTATAATTTGTATTAAAATTGCTGTAAATGTGCTCTGGAGACTTGAAGGTACGTATTCAAATATTTATTGCATAAAAAAATGGTTTTAGACAAAAGGGGGTTTTGAGTTTTGGGTTGTACTCTGTTTTCACGATTTCTCTGGGTTTTTACGTTTTCTGAAATTCTGAGATTTTGAGAAGGAGAATCAGTTTGTGTGAAGAAGTTCACGTGACGTGATGGAGCATCACGCCATGACCTCCTTCTCTGGGAAGTCATATGACGTGATGGAGCATCACGCCGTGATCTCCTTCCCTAGGAAGTCACGAGACGTGATGGAGCATCACGCCTCGCGACCTTACCTTCCATGCGTGTCACGAGATTTTGTCTCGTGACCTTCCCTCTCCTCTCAGGCGTCATGAGGCGTGACGGAGGGTCACGACTCGTGACTGCCTCTGTTTTTGGCGTGGCGTTTGCGTGAAGCCAGCGTCACGAGTCACCGTTGCCTGGGTGACTCGTGACTGGCCTTCCCTCCCTGCTGCCTGTTTTCCAAAAGCAAAGTTTTTAAGCTTCTGTACATGGGGTTTTTCCACTGTTTGAATCTAGATCAAGTTCAAATCTGTTCTTTAATTTAATAAGTGATTAAATATGATTTGTGTTCATGATTAGTAATAAATATACATGATTTAAATGTTTATAATTTACATGAACATGGATTATTTCAATGTGAGTCATATGTTCTTATTATTTTCTAAATTTATATATATATATATTTATATGTTTCCGAATTTGATAAATATACATGTATATATGAGTTATACGTTGTCTTTAATTCTCATGATATGATAATGACATTTGAGCTTTGGAAAAGTGTTTTTAAGCCTGAATAGTCATAGTGGTGGATAAGTAAGCGCTTACTTAGGTCAGGGTGTGTGTGCAGCTGCTATATGATAAAATGTTATATGCGGGTTCCGTTTGGATCCTTGTTTCGACCCCGTTTGGGTCTATATGGAAAATAAATGCGAGACTTCGGTCTCTATATGAAAAATCACATGTTTGAGACTTATGTCTCTATATGCTTGGGATACTGTGTTCTATCAGTATCCAATGGACCGCATCCACTTCTAAATGGTTTTTCAAACTAATCAGGCTATATGTTAAATTGTGTGGCACATGTTGAGATGCATATTGACACGATTACAAGTATATGATGCACATGAATTCTAGCATAACTTTATGATATGCACCTAGTATCTGTGTACTTAGAATGGTGAGAATTACGTTGATCCTAAATATGAATTGAGTAGTTAATTGCTTGTAATGTATATTTATGCATGCCAAGTAAGGAACATGGAATATTTTTATATGTAACTTTGATGCCTTTGATTTTGAATCATAATTCTATTGCACGTATATGTTGCAGTGAGATTATATATTATTGTTGTAAATATTGTATATGCATATTGTTCGTTTGTTTTGTTCCTCCCCACTAAGCGTTATCGCTTAGCACGGGTTCTTTTCCCGTGCAGGTGGCGAGTTCGGTTTGGAGTCAGATATCTGCAGGTCGGCCACTAGAAGTCTTTTTGGATGAAGTTATTTTTGAGTCTTCCGCTGTTATTTTGTACATGGCTTGTTAATAGCAAAATGGATCTTTGTAAAGGAACAATTATTTTTGTATATGTATTTGCTTACGAGCCTCTTTTTGTAAAACGATATTGATATATATGTTAAAGGTTTTAATATAGTATGATTAAAAGTTTCTTTATATTTCATCTTTTATTTTATTTATTAGAATGCTTTGGATTCGTTTATATGTTTGTCCGCGTGACATTCCGGTATCCTTCCAACGGGGATAACGGGGTGTTACAAGATCAGTGTTATCCAGTGATGAAATTAACTCCTGTTCATAAGCAAAAAGGTTGAAAGTGGTGGTTATGGTATTATTGTCAAAATTACTTCTAAAGAAAAAAAAATTAAAAAAAAATTCAAAAATTTGCGGCTGCCAGCGCACGAGGGCAGTCCGGGCTGCCAAAAACATATTTTTTAGATAAAATTTGATCTTTTATTATTTTTTCTGGGATTTTCAAAGATTTTTCAAATTTTTACATCTAAATAAGGTAGAATTTGATTTAAATACAATTTTTTTTCTAAATTAACTAGGGTTTTTTTCCTAAAGTCATATAAATAGAAAATAAAAAAAGAGAAAAAGGGGGAGACATTTTTTGGTTGGAATTTTCTTTTCTTTTTCAGGGAAGATTTTTGGTGACAACTTTTTTCTTCCCTTTTTCAAGAAAAATTCTGATTTTGATTATTTTCTTCTTCTTTCTTCCATAAAATTTCTTCAAAAATTTGAGATTGAATTTTCCAAATGAAAAATTTGAGACAAAGAAAATAATTATTTGCTTTTGAGAATCAATTTTTTCATTTGTTATTTTTTTCTTTAAACAAGGTTTTTTTTTTTACAATTATTTCTCTAGAAAGAAAATTTAGATTTTTTTATATTTTTGATTTAATTATTGCGGATCTAGACAAGGAAAGCAACCATTTTTTTTCTCAATTGAATCTGAATTCCGAGGGTAAATATTCTTGTCTCGATCCTATATTTTATATTTTCTTTTATTTTTTATTTGCAGTCAATTAATCTCCATGTATATTTTTGAATTCATTGATTATTTATTCGTTTTATGTGATTTTAGACATAGATTTAGCATTTTTTTTACTTTGTTTTTTATTCTATTTATTTACTTAATTGTTCATCCTATATTTGTTATTTATTATTATTATTATTATTATTATTATTATTATTATTATTATTATTATTATTATTATTATTATTATTATTATTATTATTATTATTATTATTATTATTATTATTATTATTATTTATGTTCTTATGTGTGTTAATTTATTAATCTACTAATTTCTTTTTTTTCATTATGTCATTTAATTTATTTGTCACTCATTATACACTTTATTTCATTTTATTATTTTATATGTTCTTAATTGATTGTTGATTAATTGACATTAATTTTATTTGTGTTTGTTTTTGGTTCCAATATTTATTTTTTCCTTGTTTGAGGACACTCGCGATCGCAAGAGGAGATCAAGGAGATTTATTATTTTCATTATTTTTATCATTTTTCTGTATTTTACTTTTTATTTATTTTGTCATGTAATTCGTAGTAAAATTATTTATTTTATGCACGATTAATTAAAAATCATAAAAATATTTATATTAATGAATTTGAATTTTTCTAATAAAATGGGACCAATGTAATAATTTTAACTAATAAAATGTCACTTTCAAAAGGAGAGTTAGTTTTCATAAAATGGGATCACTTATCCCAATTTTCTCAATAATACCGAAAATAACTCTTCGATTTTTCTAAGTGTGCATGAGGAACCAATGTTCCTATTTCAAATAAATGCCTCGATTTATGTATGTTATTTATTTATGTGATTTTGTTTATTTAATTTTATATTTTGGGGGATTGTATTTTTGTCCTAGATTTCATCTTGTAATTTATTTTTGTAGTTTACTTTATTTTATTTATTTATTGCTGTTTACTGCTTTTTTTCAATGCTTGATGTTCACTTAAATTAAATTGCATGACATGTGAGAAAAGGGATGGAAAATTAATAATTAAAGCTAACTTATAATTTTACCACGGCATTAATAAGAGTGAAGTTTTGAACTCTCTTTAGTCTTATACTTCATAAGGTTAGATAAACTTTCCTAATATTCTATTAGAGAGGGAATTCCAAAATATCTCTTGTTGCCTAAAATAGACATATATGCATCGTCTTAGACTCAATGAGGCTAGAAGAACTTTCCCAATGCTCTATTGGGTGGTGACTCCAAAACACCTCTTGTTGCCCAAAATAAATGCCCCCGTAATTTTTACGGGTTTTATGAACCTCTCTCAAACCCTAAAAGAAAATTTTTGAGGTCAGCGAGGATCGGTCCGTGTTACACATATGTAAAACATTTAAAAATGCTAAGTGGTCAATTTGATACATGCACCTTTCATTTCATTCCTAGAGATGAGAACCAGTTACCAGACGTGCTTACAACCCTAGAATCTATGTGGGATAACCAGAAGGGAGTCGTTATGAAACCTGTTTTGATCTCAAGTTCTAAGAGACCTTGCTTTAAATCTAAGCAGATAATGGATGTCAAGATTACTTATGGGAAGCCTTGGTAGTATGATATTTAGAATTACCTAGAGAAGTCGGTATTTCTAAATGAAGCCACCGAGAAGGATCAAAGGATGATCCATAAGCCATCTACCAAATTTATCAGTGTAGACGGTGTGCTATACAAACGACAAGCCGGTGGTATTCAACTCAGGTGTTTGGATGAGAAGGAAGCTAAGAAGGTTATAGAGGAACTCATGCCGAGGTCTGTAGGGCTCGCATGAACGATTTAACTCTAGCAAAGAAGATCACGTGCTAAGGATTCTTCTGGCTCACCTTGGATATAGATTGCTTTAAATACGTCAAGTAGTGCCAGTTATGCCAAAATATGTGGATTTAAGGCATGTACCAGTTTTGGAACTTTGCAACCTTACGTCTCCATGGCCATTCGCAGCTTGGGGTATAGACATCATGGGCAAGATACATCTGACAGCTTCCAATGGGCATAGATACATTGTGGTTTCCATCGACTACTTCACTAAGTAGGTAGAAGCCGAATCCTTTAAAAAATTGGGTGTTTGGGAAATGGCTAGGTTTATCGAAAGGAATTTGATTTGTAGATATGATCTTTCAAATCACATAGTGTCTGACAGTTTTAGGCTGAAACCAAAAAGTTGCTCCATAAATATGGCATGCAGCACCACAAATCTTCCCTATATCATCCCCAAACTAATGGAGCAGTTGAGGCAGCGAAAAAAATGTAAAGAGGATACTGGCAAAAATGGTACGAAGCTACAAAGACTGGGCGAAGAAATTACCTTTTACACTTTGGGGCTACAGAACCACTACCGGAACCTCGACAGGGGCTACCTCATATTCTTTAGTTAATGGGATCGAGGCAGTGTTACTAGTCGAAGTAGAACTTTAATCCCTAAAAGTGGCCTTGGAAGCCAAGATACCAGAAGCAGAAAGGGCACAACAACGGTTGTTGCAACTAAACCTGCTAGATAAGGGTAAAATGCGAGCTTACTACCATAATCACATCTATCAGAAAAGGCTGGCTTGGCCATTGGGGAAAAAAGTTAGAAAGAACCATTTAAAAGAAGGAGTTATATTCTTCAAGTAGATGAGCCCAGGTGTCCCAAACATTCGAGGTAAATTCAGGCTAACTTGAGAAGGTCCATTTGTATTAAAGAAGCTGTTATCGAAGTGGGCAGTGATCTTCACTGATAGTGATGGAAATGAGTTCAAATAGCTGGTCAAAGGAGGTAGGCTGAAAAGGTTCCATGGCTAAAGAAAAAAAAATAAAAAGACGAGAATAAAATGCCCCGCGGGTCGAAAATCAAAAAAATGCAGCCTTACTAAAATTTGGCAACTTGTTAAGGTGAAAATCGAAAAAAGGCATCGTGGGCATAAATTAGAGGCCTGAGAGAAAATATCCTATCAAGAAAACATAAGAGGACTGATTGGAAACAAGAGTTGTGATGCTTACAAGATCTATCCTGAGTTAAGTGTGGTCGTGTATTGTTTTGAATTTTGTATTAAATGATGATCATGTATGATGAAATCATGTTGAAATGTACACAATTATGCAATGAAATATAAAACAAAAATAATTCAACTCATGTGTTCATTGTTATCTAGTTCTTTTATAGAAAGAAAAACATTGTTCTTTACTGAATTTACGTGATCTGATAGCTATCCTCTACTACTCTCACTAGCCATAAGTTGAAGTCAATGAGTCCTATTGTTAGCAGCAGGGCTAGTCACCCACCTCTTATATGCGGTTACAGTAATGAAATTATAATCCTTAATCTTTGAAATGTTAGTCTTCATTGGCAGCTGTGATCAGAGATCATGGTACCTGGAGGTAAATGCAACAGACAAAAGGCCACCCTGGAAAGACAGTGGGCACCGCATAATGTCCTGGCATCCACTAAACTGTCGAACACAATGGGCTATGATATAAAAAGTGGATTTATGAAGCCCATACAAAGGAATGCATCTTGAAGGACCAACCTGAGTCATAGAGTGAAGGGGTAGTGTGACGCGCGCCGAACCCCATGGGTCCCCAAATGACTCACTTTTAGGGTGTTCGAGAGAGGTTCATGGAACTTGCAAAAGATTGCAAGGGCATCTATTTTGAGCAACAAAGAGGTTTCTTGGAGTTGCCACCCAATAGAATATTGGGAAAGGTCGTCCAGCCTCGCTGAGCCAAAGACAACGCATGTGTGTCTATTTTGGGCAAATGGAGATATTTTGGAATCCTCCTTCCAATAGAACGTTTGAAAGATTCATCTAGCATTGTGAAGCCTAAGATAATGCACGTATGTCTATTTTGGGCAAGCCTGAGATATTTTCGAGTTTCGACCCCAATGGAAATTGAGATGGTTCGTCTAACCTCGTGGACCCTAAGATAGTACAATTTGTGCCTATTTTGGGCAAGAATCCCCTTCCCAATAGAACATTGGAAATGTTCATCTAACCTCACTGAGCCTAAGACCAGAGATGGTTTGAGACTTCTCATTTATTCATACTTGATTAAGTTATAATTGAGTTTTTAGATTAAAATTCAATCCATTTTCTCATACATTTCGATGCAATAATTTAAAGCTCAAATCAATCATGTAAAAGAAAGCGATAAATAAAGCAATATCAAAATAAAGCAAATAAAAGCATATTAATTTATAGTAAAACTAGGGGCGGAATACAACCCCCAATATGAAATAAATGTGAAACATACACAAAATGGGATATTCATTAAAAGATGAAGACATTGGTCTCCGCATGCGTATTCTAAAAAATAATGTTAAACATCTATTTTGTTTTGGACAGAAAATCAGGACATTGGTCCTATTTTATTTAGAAAAGTCTCATTTATTTGTAGAAATATTTAGCCGTTTTAACATTAGCGGGATCGAAATAATATTTATAATAAATGGTATATGAAAATTGAAATAAAAGGAAGCAAGATAAAGAAATAAACCAAAAAAGTGTCCTCGAATCATCCCGATGTTCTCCATTTTTATCACTCCAAATTCAAGAAAAACAGTTAAACTCAGAAAAAAAAATAAAGAACATGTTAGTGTGATAATTAAATAATAAAATAGACTTGATAAAATAAATAAAGATAAAAAAAGAAAAAAACTATAAAAAATTCATCATGGAAACTAAGAAAGAACAAAGATGAAAAAGGTGTAAAAACTGAGAGGGAAATGCCCAGGGACGGCCCATATCGTGTGAGTGACGGCCGTCTTTGGGCTGACCGACGGGTGGAGGTGAAATTTTGTGATGGCCCATCGCTCGGGCGAGCGACGGCTGTCGGTGGAAGCTCTGGACGGCTCATATCCTTATCCCAGAAAATAAAGAAAAGTCCAATTAAAATCCAATTTTTATTACTAAAATTACCTTTTCGTGCAATTGGACGTACATAAATTAATATGAAACAAAAATTGAGATAGCGATTGATCCAGAAATGTTTACGCTCGGAATATTACCTTTTGAAGGCAAATATCGGGAGATTTCTGCCCTTGAGTTCTATAAGGATTGATCGACAATGTGCAATCTCGGGGAACTTTTTACCGCCAAAATTGTATTTTTGAAATTAGACTAAGAAAAGGAAATTATATTTTTCCTTCCCAAAATTTTGTAGCAATTATGAATGCTAAAAAGGCTAAATCGAGTAAGCATGAATTGATTTCTTTTTCTCGGATTCACCTTAGTTTGAAAGAGATTTGATAAGATTTTTGATGAAAAATAAGAAAAAATCATTTTGAAATTCTAGTAAGAAATCTCCAATATTTGATGGAAATTGCTAATCCCAGAAAATGAACCTCAACCCCCTATTTATAGGTTAAGGAGAATAATTCAAATAAATTTAAATTTTAAATTTGAATTTGAAAGAGATTTATCAAATTAGAATCAAAACCGACTGTTTCGCATAATATTTTCAAAATCAAATGCGAAATTTGAAACCATTTGAAAAGATTTGGAGAATATTTTCAAAATCTTGGAAAAACATTTAAATTCATGGGAAATATGGGAGAATCCTGTGAAATATTGTCGCAGATCCATGACCGACGGGCATTGCTCTGAGTCCAATGGGCATTGGTCACGGGGCACACTTGGCCTTCCGAGCGGCAGGCCACCTTCCTGAGAAACGGCTGATGAGGGCCTATCCGTCGCTCGCGAGGGACAGTCGCCTCTCGCACGGGTGACGGGCATCGCTAAGTGCGAGAGACGGGTCCCTCACCCACGAGCGACAGTCATCGCTCACTGTGAGAGACGGGCCCTCACACGTGAGCGACGGGCGTCGGTCCCAAGAGATAGGTCCGTCCCGAGTGAACGACAAGCACTGCTCGCATGAGGGGAGGCCATCTTTTGGAACGAGCGACGGGCATATCTCTTGACAGATGGGTCTCTCATCAGTCAAACAAAATCAAAATTTTCCACTGATAAACTCCTCCTAACGTACAAACATCTCATATTATCAAAAGAAATCTTCAATCCTTGTGAATTCAAAGAGCGAAAGCTCGTAACTTTCGTTCGTTTTCCCAAAAACGAGCTTTGATATCTTCATCGGGTAACTCTGATCTAGATTGCCTTAGGACCTGGTGTCTATAGTTGCCCCTAATTTTGGGGAAACTAGTACACTAGTGTCTAGATGAGCCAAAATTTAGAGAAGAAGGAAAGAGATGCATACTTGAGGCAGTCCTTACCTTCTGCGGTGCAACATATTTGTAGCCTGTTGCTAAAGGTCTATAACGTATTTTGCTACGACCTTTTTCACAATTATTTTTTTGATCACCATTTGATATGCATGGCATGCCTACGCTGACCCTCATTCGAGATGCAAGGTACCTGATGATCATTGTTTGACTTATAATGTTATCCAACCACTACCCGCTTACGAGCATTTTGCTCTATCACATTTATCCTACTGGCCTCTATTCAGTTTGCAGGGTATCTGATTGCCATGAGATGCGATGTTATCTCACTACAACTCAACTGTGATTTATTCTATCACATTTGTCCTGCTGGCCTCCATTCGGCTTGCCCGGTATCTGATTGTCGTGAGATCCAGTGTTATCTAAATACAACCCAACTGCAATTTGTTCTATCACTTTTGTCTTGCTGACCTTCATTCGGTTTGCAACGTATTTGATTGTCATGAGATGCAATGTTATCTAACTACAACCCAACTACGATTTGTTCTATCGCCTTTGTCCTGCTGGCCTCCGCTCGGCTTGCACGGTATCTTCCTGCGAACCCCCATTCGATTTGTAAGGGATATGACTAGGACTGTTGTCTAGTTGCAATGTATTCTATTGCGACTCATTTGTCTCGTTGACCACCATCCGGTCTGCGCGGCATCTTTTTGCTAACCCCATCCGGTTCATAAGGGATATGATTGTTGCTGACCCCCTCCGGTTGGAATGATATCTAAATTGTTAACCACCATCTGGATAACGTAGTTTTTGATTTGCTAACCACCATCCGGTTGTCCTAGTGCTTGATTACTAACCCTTATCGGGTCAGCATGGCTTCATGTCCCCCTAGTTGTAGAAGATTTTATTAATTCAGTGGAGATTGATTCATCTCAAAATGGAAATCTCATATACATTTCTTATGTTGTCACTTATTTTCACCTTTCTTACTTACTGTGTTATCAAAAATTTTAGAAGTGCAAGTAAAATGATAGCAAGAATGTAAATATGCAATGTGAAACATAAATTTAACAAAACATAAGCTTCACTAATAAAATGTAAATTTTTTACAACAAATATACAAGTACATAAAACACTCATTGAATACACTAGAGGGGAAAATAGTATGAGGGCTCTTCCGGGTCCTCCTCATCATCAGATGCATGTATAGGCTGATCACCAGATGAAGACGCAGATGGCCCGACTCTGAAGGTAGAGTGCTGGCTGCTAGGCACCGAGGGTCTGGCCCCCGTGGCTAGCCACGGCGGGACGATAACTGGTGCAGATGCTGGGTGCCCTGATGCACGGGAGGCCTGCTAGAACTGGACCTGAGTGTATCCATCTAGGAATGGCTGAGCATAAACACCAAGGAAATCTAAAGTATCTCTGACTACGCCATACAGCTCTATGAAGGGCCTCGACAGTCTCGTGGTCTGATTTTCAGCTGCGTCCCTGATAGCTGCGAGTCTGGTCTCCTTCTGCTCCCTGAACTCCCTGATGGACGCAGATATGGTGGGTATGGAGCCCTCTAACACCTGTATCTGGAATTTGAGAGCAGTGATGGACTTGTCAACCATTTGAACGGCCTCATCTACCGTCTGGGCTGCTGCAGCCTTAGAGGCTCCCAAACTATGCCTCAACTCCTGTATAAGCCTCCCTTACTCCTCACCCTCTCCTACTAGCCTAGATGCTCGAGGGAAGCTCGATCTCTCTCCTACTGCCGATTGAGGTGCTCAAGTAGGACCTAATCTCTCTCCTCCTGCCGTCACTCCATGGCGATGCGAGCGGCGGTCATAGCATCAATGATGTTAGGTTGGGCTGGTTGCAGAGGTGGCGACGGACTGGGGTGTGCTATCTCTGCCTAGTGCTCTAATGGTGGAGGTGCTATGGAGGTGGATGCCGCCAGGTGTCTTGGCCTACTGTAAGGGTGGAACCTCATGGTCTCCAGTAGCTCAAAATGCTGGACCCGCGATGGTGGTGGTGGAGTGAGGCTTTGTGCTCTCTGCGACGAAGGGTTGCATAGCAAGTCATCCATGGTAAACTCAATGCCCATGTCAAATTGAATCTGAGGTGGCTCTCCCACCGACTGAGGCTGCTGGGGAGGCATCTGCGTTGGCTACGGCTCTTGAGCCTGGGGCTGCTGTGGAGGCAGATCCTCTATTTAGGGCTCCTCCTTGGCCTCCTCTCCCTGCTGGAGAGGAGGGAGACCGAATATGCACCTAGTCTCTGCCATCGTAAGCAACCGAAACTCCTCTGGGCATCCATGTACTTGTGTAATCATGCCCATAGTCTGAGCCATTATGGCATCCAAAAAAATCACCTCGTCAAATGGAGGACCATAGCTGCCCTGATCAACTCCCAAGTCTAGAAGCAGCTTAGTAATCACCCCGCCGGCCCATACAATAGGGGCCGTCCCCCGTGAGACCCTGATCAAGTTAGCCACTATCTCGTGGCTAATATTAAGGCGCTGGCCTGCTACGATTGCCCACAAGCTCCAAATCTCGGCCCTACTGACCGACCCTGAGTTACCTGCCCGATCCAGATACGAACTAGAGAGGACCCTGTATATACACCGTAGGGCCTGAGATGAGAGCACTGTGCTCTTCGCTGTGTCATGATCATATGGTACCCCAGGCATGGCAATTATCTACCAATGCTGCCTCCGAATAGCCCTCTGGGGAATTAACATGTCATCTCCAAGAGGAAGCCCTATGGCTTGTGAAAAAGTTTAGCGCGTCATGTTATAATGATATCCTCTGATCCAGAACTGGTTCACCCCCTCGTCTGTGTCCGATCTCGGGAATCCCCCGTAATACAGAGTGGCTGTAGATATCGGGTCTCGAGGCGATCCAAGATCAGGATAATCCAATGATGAAAATGATGCTTGTTCAAAGGCAAAAAGGTTAGAACTGATGATTCCCTTATCGAAAATCCTTCTTTTTAAATAAAAAGATTTTATAAAATTTTATTTTATCTTCTATGGTTTTTGGTGGCCAGCTACCGAGGTGGCCTGTGAGGCGCAGTGCCTGTATACGGGCGTGCGCGAGGTGCAGCACCTACGTGCAGGCCCGCGAGGCACCGCGCGCAAGACCTCACACGAGGCCGCACCTCGTGCATGCGGGATATACCTGCAGTGGGCGCATGACGTGCAGCCACCCACTCTCAGGCAGTCTCCCTCCTGTCCCTTTGTCATATGCGAAATCTAATTTTTAAGAGATTTTGGGAACTGTTTCTTTCAAGTTTCAGGTGGTTTTTGCGGGAGAGGCATAAAAAGGGGCTTTTGTTTGACAAGGAGGACTTTTCGGACAAAAAAGGGAGGAAAAGAGAGCTGAGGAAGAAAGAAAATAGGGGAGTGTTTTTGAGAGAAAATAAGAGATTTTTCTAAAGGTTTAACAGCCCAAAGTTGACCCTAGAAGTATTGACTGTGATTAGTGTAATAAAGTGAGTGTTAATTAGGGTTTACAGATTTGGATTAGACTGTAATTGAAAATACGGACTTAATTGCAAGAAATTAAAGTATTGTAGTGACCAAAGTGTAATTTTGCTTGATTAGTGCTAAGTGGGTTTAATTAAACTAAGATGGATTAATTAGTGCTAATTGAAGAATAGTGGAAGCCAAGTGGCATTATAGGGAGATGCCACCTAGCTTTGGGGATAGCTTGAGTCATGACACCTATAAATCTCATGCAAATAAATAAGTTTTGAGAAGTAAAAGTTGGTCATTCTTGTCTTTCATTTGGCCTGCCATTCTCAAAAGGAAAATCTACAATTTACTTCTTTATCTCTTCACCATTTCTTCAGTTTTTAAAGTAGTTAGAATTGGTTAAGAAGATCAAATGATAAGCTAGAGAAGGGTAAGCTTGAGTCAAGTGTATTTCTTTTCCTTGATTTGAATTTCAGTATATAGTTCTAATTAAGCTTTAAATGTGTATGTTTGTTGATTTGTAAGTTGAAGAAGCAAGTAGAAAAGCCAAGAGAAAAGAGAAGATCAATTGACTAGTGAAGTGAAGGAGAGCTTCAAGAGGTTTGGGATTGTACTTAAATTTATATGGTTGGGATTAGATTCTGTGTTAACTTTGATTAAAATGCATGATTGATTAGTTTTAGATTTATGTGTTCTTATGTGAAAATTGATAGATATTACAAGATGAGATGTCTAATTGAGATGGGTGTTGAAATTATTAAATGAATTGCCATGAGTTTATGATCAAAGAATGAACCCTAGTTTTAAGGGAAAACTCTGCTCATATTTCACCAGACCTCCGTGTGATGTTTTGGTCATAAATAGAGTTTGAAAACTCTAAATTAATTGATTATTTTTTATTTTGAACCATGACTTCCATACCTATAAAATGGAGAGAAATGATCATGAATTAATTCTGGCTCTAAGACACTTAAAAATGGAAAAAATAGACATGTCTCTACCTTGGCGGGTTCATTAGAATAGTCTATATTATTTAATTCATATCTGTTGATTTAGAACTATAAATGACTTGGAACTTATTTCATTTGAAACTTAACATCCTAAGGAATAATTGTTAAGAAGTAAGTTTTTCCTAAAATTGATTTTTAGATGTCGGTTTAGGCTGAACAAAAAAGAGTAGTGAAGCAGTCCTGAGTTTTTGCTTCTGTTTTGCTAATTTTGGTATGTCACGGTGACAACCAATTGATTGCCACCATGACTAATGCCAAGAGAAGGCAGAATTGCATAGTGTTGGACCTCACTATCACAATTAAATCATTTCCACCGCGACCTTCCCCAGTTTTGTGTATTTTATGTGTTTTTCTTCGCAAAATGTTCCTGAACTTCATTGCAAGTTCCTATAGGTTGTCCAACACATGTCTAACATTATGAAATGAGCATGTGAATGTTATCAATTGAAATTTTATGAAAATGATGCTATGGTATAGTAGTTTAATAAAGGAGTTAAATGTATACATGCTTTTTAATTATTGAACATGACATTGTATGCGATATTGATCGTACATGATTGAATCATAATATGTTAAGTATATGAAAGATGCATGAAAGTGTAATACTTAACCAAGTTCAGTAAACATGATATGGAATTTATAATGTGAACTTATATGAGACAATGTGAGTATGCTTTTCAAGCCATATGTGTGTGCAAGGCATGATAAGATGCGAGTTTGTTCTACGTGATGACTTGTACCATCATGTTGCTCTAAGGAATTACATGAGTACAATACTATGCGAATGAACAATATATGCTAAGTGAATTAATTGTTAAGCCTGTAATTGAGTCGTGGATAGATAAGCATACTTATAAAGGGCTAGTGATTCGCAGCTGCTAGTGTGGCACCGATGGGTGTCTAGTGATTGATACTGACTGGTATCCAGTGACCTAGTGTATGGGACTTCGATCTCTAGCATTTAATATCTATTGTACCTGTATCCACTTCTATAACAATTCATGCTATCTATAAAATGAATGATATTGTATGCTTGATGATAATATTGAGTTTATATGTAACATGATAATGCTAATATTAAATAATGCCAGTGTTGGCTATGCCATACTGAGTGATATCAATGCTACGCTTTATGATATGTTGGTATGTTAGTAAACTAATGAATAGACTGCTATTTTATAGTGTTCTGTTTGATTAAAGCATGTTGTATTGCCTAGTGTTTGATACCGATGGGTATCTAGTGATCTAGTGCTAATATATATTCAAGTATATAGTGTACCCGTATCCACTTCTGGATTGATTTAGGCTATAGTGAAATGGTATTGGCATGCATTTAATATAATATTTTGTTAACCTATGATTGTTATAGTTAGTATCATCATTGAGTAATGATAGTGTCATCCATGCTATATTGAGTAATATTAATGCTTTGTTGCATAGCATTCTTACCATGATATCAAAGCCTACAGTAGTCAGTGAATATTAGTGATTTTTATTGGAAAGTATGAGCTATCGAATATTATAATTGTAAAGCATGAAGTGTCGAACATTGGTATATCATGTAACTACTGTGCTTGTAGTGACTAATGGTAGTGTTAGCGATGCCATTTTGAGTGATATCAATGCTATGTTATAAGGTATAATGGTTATAATATTGAAGCCTTCCGCTGGCACCGTGTATTGAATATAGATATTGTAATGTATGAATTATCGAATGTTGGCATGTTATTGAGTTATTGTCTGAATTGCTATTGCATGGTGTATTGTTTAATTAAAGCATGTCATATTGTTATATGTTAATTCGTGAATGCTTGTATTAGTCTTGTTGTGTTTACATCCCCACTAAGCGTTATCGCTTAGCACGGGTGCTTGTCTCCCGTGTAGGTTTGAAGTGTGAAGATCCAGTTTTGCGTGAAGCATCTGCAGGCCACTAGGAGAAGTTTTCAGTGAGGTCTTCTAGCTATGTTAATTTTTGTATTGCAAAGATATTGCTATAAGTTTTTTTATAAGTAAAGTATGTATTGAAGCATGTAAAGTAATATGTAAATTTGTAACCTAAGTGGTAAACTATAGTGAACTAGTGATAGTAAATGGCTTAGTGATGATTAATGTATGTTATAATGTGATTAGTGATCGTGAGAGGATTAAGTATTGAGTAGTGTTCCATAGCGCTCCGATATCCTCCCAAGGGTATATTGGGGCGTTACGAAAGGTCTCTTTTTTCTTCTGATTTTCTGGAACCCAAAAAATTTTTTAACTTTAAGCTTAGCTTGAGATAGGGAAATCCATTCCCTTACCTTGAGTTTATTATCAAACAAAAAAAAATCAGTTGTTTTCGTTTGAGTTTTTGAGTTACTTCGAATCTATTTTGAAACTCGACAAGGGAGTCGGATCGAAACATTTTACTTCCAATATCATCAAATCTGAGGCTAAAGATTCTTGGATCCACCTTCGTCACCTCATTTTATTTTATTTGTTATTATCTTTGTTAATATTTTAATTATCACTATTAATATCATCTTTGTTGTTGTTGTTGTTGTTATTATTATCATTATGTTTAGCAATTGTTCTTATCACCCTTATCTCCATTGTCATTATTATTACCCTTATTATCTCCATTGTCGTTATTATTTACATTATTATTTACATTTGTTATTCTTCTAATCATTATTAATGTCTTGGTTCTTATTGTTACTATCATTGTTCTTGTTATTACTATTTTTATTATTCTTATTATCCTGATCGTTGTTGTTATTATTATTATTATTATTATTGTTGTTGTTGTTGTTGTTGTTGTTGTTATCATCATCACTACTGTTAACATTATTATTATTATTATCAATATTTTTATTATTGTTGTCGTCATTACTATTAATGTTTTATTATTGTTATTATTATTATTATTATTATTAATTTTTTTTATTGTTATCGTCATTATCATTATATTTTTGCATGTAAACCATGTTTTATATTTCTCTTTCCTTTATTTTTATGTGGTCGATTTTAGAATTATTACTAACCTTTTTACTATTGTTTTTCTTGTTTGGAGTTTAAAATGTGACATTGTTTGCAGGAGCGCCTTCGTGACGAAGTCAAAAGGTCACGACACGTAGGAGGATACATCACTTGGGTGAGACCTTACCTACCCCATATTTGTGTGATTGTCTTTGTTTTCACGTAAATTATTTTATTTTGTACGCGTATCAGTTAAGAAATTACAAAAAAAATTTTACAACTAAATTAGAATTTTTATTAATAAATTGGGACTAATGTCCTCGATTTTAGCCAAGGAATGCAAAATGTCACAGATTAAAACAAATAGTTAAATTTTTAAAAATGGGATCACTCGCCCTAGTTTTTAAGCCAATAGCCGAAATTACTTTTCGATCCCGCTTTAAGTGGGCGTAAAGGAACCAATGTTACCAAACCCAATAAATATCCCGATTTATGTATGTCTCCTCTTTTGATTAATTTTGCTTGATTGTTTAACTTTATGTTATATATCTTGTGGGCCCTTGTAATTAATTATTTTTGGGGCAATTTTATTTAGATTTTCTTTTTCATTTGGGAATTGTATTTTGTCCTAATTTCCATTTTGTTTTAGCTTTTCCTTTCATTTGGGGGATTGTATTTATCCCAATTTTTTCTTTGTAAATGGCGTGGGTTTGTGTGTTTATCGCTTTATTTACCGCTTTATTTTTCGCTTTTCTTTATGGCTTTCATTTATCGCTTTCTTGATGTTTAAAATGCGCTTTTAATAAATTGCATTAATCATGTCAAAAGAGAGATGGAATTTTGTAATCTAAAAACTCATTTATAACTTAACTTAAGGCATTAATAAGAGTGAAGTTCCGAACACCTTCTCTAGTTTAAGACCCCTGAGGTTAGATGACCTTTCCTAATTTCTTGTAAATTGGGTGGCAATTCCAAAATACCTCAAAGGTGCCTAAAGGTTTCATGAAACTATATGAACTTTCCCTATGTTCTATTGGGTGGGAATTTTAAAATGTCTCATGTTACCCAAGATCAAATGATGCGAACCAATCCCTCGAGCCCTAAAAACAGTCCATGAGGGCCTTCTCGGTTCGGCACATGTCACAGTGGCCAAAAACTCTTTGACAACCTCTGGATGGGTCTGGAACGATGGCCATATAAACTCTTTCCACTCTGCCGACCCTTTAAGCACGTTGACCTCCTCGAGCTTCCCCACGATCTGTAGAAATGGCCTGAAAATGAAGTGGATAGCGCGAAACTGCACATGTGCCATGGCCCGAAAAACTCCTCTGAGCCTCATCGCTCATCCACTCGGGAGCCTGAGGCCCGGCCGGATCCTGAGGGACTTTGCATTGTGGAGGCATCCTGAGAAGAATAAAAGTTAGTTTTGCATTGCCATCACAAGTAAGCTAATCAAAAGATTACAAATTTTTAAAAATTTTGTCAGCATTTTGGCTAAAATGTACCTCCTAAAAATTATGGCAGCATCCCGACTAGGATGTGCCTACCCAAAAAATCAAAAAATTTTGGGCAGCATCCCGTTAAGGATGTGCCCAACTCCCTGCATGAAAATACAAAATAATGGAACAAGCCTCAGGCCCCAAGCAACAATTTCATTATTGCAAATTATTCTACACGGGGATTGAACAATCAATTTAATCTATTTTGGTCCTCAAATTTCAGTCAAATGGGAGCATGTACATAAGTCCATCATCTTTTCCCTCTTTTCTTTATTATTTATATTATTTTATAACAATTAATATGGTTTATATTTAGTAGTCAGTGCATACAGTCCCAAAATGCCGAAAATAAATAGGCAGAATTCAGTCCTACATTTAAAGAATATACACTGATCATGCATTTTAGATGAAACTTTAACTAAAAAAACAAGAAGGAGTAGAAAAAAGGTGATGAATTAACCTCATAGTCGACGAAATGCACTAAAAAAAACTTGAAGAATTTTCAAAAAATTTAGTATTTAAACGTGCGTGATGGTGCAAGGATCGTTTTGGTGTAAGTGGTACACAAAACGGATAAAAAATGAGCAAGATATGGGCGAAAAACCGAGTGAGGGCATCGGTTTGCGAGAAAGAAGGAAGAAGAAGGGAAAAGGAAACTCAAGGTGCATGTAGTCACACACCTTTTATAGTTTTACGTGACCGACGAGCAGCCTGTCAGAATACCAAGCGACAGGCACCCCGTCGGTCGCTTAAAATTCTATTTTTTTCCTCTTTTCTTCTTTCCCTTCTTTTCTCAAAAAATTTTGAAAACACAAATACTCCCTGGATATTTTGCTCCCGGTACGCGTCTCTGTCAAATTTCCTTTACTGGAAAAATAAAAGACGATAGAAAAATGTGAAAATTATTTTATGCGTGTGACATGCATGAAATATGCAAGAGAACAGATCACCCAAGGGTCAACCAGGTTGACTGACGGGCTCCCCATCGGAAGACTGACCGATGGGCAGCCCGTCTGTCGGTGTTTCTCTTTAAATACTCCCTTATTTCCTTGAATTTTGTGCACTCAACATCTGGGACTTTAGCTAGAGCTTATTTTCTAGGTTTTTCTCTCTTTTTTTCCTTTGCTTTCTTATTAATTTTTTAATTTTTAGCTGCAACTTTTAGAGAAAGTCCTCATCTGTTCTCAGTAAGATGTACCGAATTCTGGATAGCCCCCGAACTTTGGAAAATACCATCCTAGCCCCATTTTTTAGCTTGAAATTCCTTAGAAGAGTTAGGATAGACCAAAATCTTCTCCTGGCTGCAGCCTGCTTTTGGGACCCCCATTTTCACGTCTTTAGATTTTCCTACCAAGAATTGTGCCCTTGCCCGAAGAGTTTCCTGTAATTATTGGAGCACGATTTCCTCCCAGTACATTGCCCTGCATTTCGCGCTATGTCCCGACTCATACGAGGGACATTGCATTGGCTTTAGGCATCCCTCCTTCTATTGCCGCCAAGCTAGTTCCTTTAGGCGTTACCTGTGCTTTGGCACCACTGATTGAGGTACAGGAGAACTTTTCTGATGTTCCCCCATTTCAACTGGGTGTCGTTCTTTTTTTTTGCTTCATGAGGTATCTGACTGTTACTTCAGAGGAGCTGACTGGAGATCCCTGGTTGCTCGGGATTGTAGATGATTTTTATTGCGGGTTGACCCCTTTCCCCTTGATTACAGCTGAGACCATCTTGGGCTTAGATTTCGTTTGTGTTGATCCCTCGGCCACTTTTACCGGCAGTCCCTTATTGCTCCAGGTGCATCATTGTTTTTATAGGTAGTGCGCCCCTTGTGGGTTTTCACACTAACTTTTCTTAGTTAGAAATGCGTCCTCTCGGATTTTCACATAACCCTATGCCTTATTTTTGCCTGGAGTGGACCATACCCATTCCAACGGCTTTTTTCATAATTCTTTTCTTTCTTATTTATTTTCTTTTCTTTTTCTTTTTCTTTTTTTATTTCTTGTCTTACAGATTTGGTTACAGGAGAAGCTGAAGTTTTTGTTAGAACCTCCTCCCAGGGTGATTGGCCAGTATTCACTGAGGCATTTCTTACCTCGACAATGATTGTATTCTTTTTCTTCTCTCGACGAGGGTATTGCCCGATTTAGTGAGGTCTCTAATGAGGATATCAACTTTATGAGCCACTGGCTTCCCCTTTCTACTATGATGACCGATGGCTCCTCGGGGTGGCTTCCGGTGTGTGGGCAACATGAGGCCATCTTTTATATCACTGCCTGTTGTACCTGACAGTTTGGGGTGACTCAGGATGTTATGAGGCTCCCATTAGCTTTCCAGGGTGGTGTCTTATCTCCAGCCTTCACATCTAGATATCACAATCTCTAGGCATGACTGCCGATGAGGACTATTCTACCTTCAGTTAGAGATTGCTCCACCATTTCTACTAGTGCTTACAAGAGATGGGTGCTTAGCCCTGCTGTTAACAATAGGACCCACTGACTTAGGTATCTAGCCGGCGAGAGTAGCAATAGAGTATAGTTGAGATTTACATGCATTCTGTAATGAACGATGTTTTTCTTTTATAAAAAAATTGGAAAATAATGAACATGTGGTCTGAATAATTTCTACTTTATTTCATTTTGAAAAATTGTGTATATTTCAATATGATTTCATCATACATGATTAACATTTAACATGGATTTACAATGCAAAACTACATCTAATCTCAGATTAGATCTTAACAGCATCAAACTCCTATTACCAATCAGCCCTCTCGGGTTTTCTTGATTGCCCATTTTCTCTTCAGCCTCTAATTTTTGCCCAGGGTGCCTTCTTTCGGTTTTCACCCTAACGACGCGCCCACTCTTAGCAAGGCAACCTTTTTTCGATTTTCGACCCGTAGGGCATTTATTCTCTTCTTTTGATATTTATGTCTCTATCCATGGAACCTTTTAAGCCTATCGATGTTGACCGGTTCCTTAAACTCATTCCCATTGATATCTGACAAAATTGTTGCTCCCATCGGTTTGAACTTTCCCCGTATATCCGGCGGGCGCACCTGGTTTCATTTGCTTGAAGACCAAATCTCCTTCTTTCAGCGTTTACTTTCTGACCTTTTCCTGAATGAATGCGTAAACCTCTTTTCATAGACCTGGTCGTGGTAATAAGCTCGCAATCTATTCTCATCCAGCATGTTTAATTGCTGCAATCGTTGCTGCGCCCAATCAGTTTCTGGAATTTGGGCCTCTATCACTACCCTTAAAGACTTGAGCTCCACTTCGATTGGCAGTACAATTTCTATCCCATATACTAAAGAATACAGCATGGCCCTTGTAGATGTTCTTACCATGATTCTATAGCCCAGAGTGCGAAAGGTAATTTCTCCGTCTAATCCTTGTAATTCTTAACCATCTTGGCCAAAATCTTTTTAACATTCTTATTGGCGGCCTCTACTGCCCTATTGGCTTTTGGGCGGTACGGAGAGGACCTCTGATGCTTGATGCCATAATTCTGAAGTAGTTTTTTCGTCTCAGCCATGAATTGGACCCCATTATTAGACACAACGTGATGTGGGAGACCGTATCTGCATATCAGATTCTTTTTAATAATCCTGGCCATATCCCGGTCGTTGACCTTCTTGAATGATTTTACTTCTACCCACTTGGTAAAATAGTCAATAGCAACTATGATAAATCTATGGCCATTAGCGGTAGTAGGGCGTATCTCCCCGACAATGTCTATTCCCCAAGCTACGAACGGCCAATGCGACATCAAATTGTGTAGTTCTAAAACTGGCAAGTGCCTCAAATCTTCATATTGCTGACACTGTTTCATGTACTTAGAGCAGTCTGTATCCATGGTAAGCCAGTAGAACCCTTGTCTCATGATCATCTTGGCCAGTGTTAGTCCGTTCATATGGGCACCACAAATTCTAGCATGAGTTTCCTCTATTACCCTTTCAGCTTCCTTCTCATCCAGACACCTTAATTGAATATAGTCGACTTGTTGTTTATACAAAACACTGTCTATACAGATAAACTGAGTAGATAACCTACGGATCAGTCTTTGGTCCTTTTCAGTAGCCTCTGCTGGGAACGTCATATTTTCTAAGTAATTCTCGATGTCGTGATACCATGGCTTCTCATCCACAGCTTCAACCTCCATGACGGGAGTAGACTCAAAACTGGGCCTCTCAGAACTTGAGATCAACACAGGCTTCATGACTACCCCTTTTGGGTTATCCCATATTGATACTAAGGTTATAAGCGCATCAGCTAACTGATTATCATCCCTCGGGACAAAGTGGAAGGTGCACACTTCAAACTGGTTGCTAAGATCCCTTAAGTGCTTCACATATGGTATTAGTTGCTCTTTCTTAATGGTCCATTCACCTCGAATCCTATTGATCACTAGCGATGAATCTCCAAATACTTCTATGGTCTTTGCCCCCAAGGCTATCAAGGCTTTTAACCCAAACGTTCAAGCTTCATATTTGGCTTCACTATTAGTGGCCTTATATCTCAATTTCTTAGCCAGTGGGAGTTTTTCATCGTCTGGAGTCATTAGAATTACTCCTACTCCTACCCCATTACTATTAACTACTCCGTCAAAATGCAACTGCCAACCTTCCACTGCGATGGCCGCAATGTCCTCATCCGAGAAGTTGAACTCATACAAATCCCCTTGGATAGGGTGTTCAGCCAAGAACTCTGCTACTACACACCCCTTGATGGTCTTTAGAGTGACGTACTCAACATCAAATTATTGTAATAACAACAACCATCTCCCCATTTTCCCTAACAAAGATGGGGCTTCCTGTAGATATCTGAGAGGGTTCTGTTTTGTAACCGCTTGTACCTTGTAAGAGTGGAAATAGTGTCTCAACTTCTTGGAGCCCTAGATTACTGCTAGGCAAATCTTTTCCACTTCTGCATACTTGACCTCATAAGAAAGGAACTTCATACTAAGGTAATAGACCGCAAACTCCACTCTGAACTCGTCCTCTTGAGCCATCATGGCACCTACGGAACTATCCTCTATGGCTAAGTATAGGATTAGTGGCTTGACCTGTTAGGGTGGTCTCAGAACCGGGGGTTTCAGCAAGCATTCCTTGATGGTGTCGAAGGCCTTCTGGCAATCTTCATTCCATGCCACAGGCTGATCTTTTATGAGCAACTTGAAGATTGGCTCATAAATTGAAGTAAGCTTGGCGATGAACCTACTGACATACTACAACTTACCCAAAAAGCTTCTAATGTCCTTTTCCTTCTGCTGCACAGGTATCTCCCTGATGGCCTTAACCTTTTTTGGATCAATCTCAATCCCTTTCTGGCTGACCACATGTCCTAACCGTTTCCCTGAGGTGACACCAAAAATGCACTTCTTGGGGTTCAATCGTAAATTATACTTACTGATCCTTTGAAAGAACATCTCTAGAGCCTCAAAGTGACCTTCCCTAGTGGCCGACTTGATCATCATGTCATCCACATATACTTCTACCTCCTTATGGATCAAGTCATCGAGGATCCTTGTTGCCATCCTCTGATAAGTTGCGCTTGCATTCTTCAAACCAAACGGCATTACCCTGTAAGCGAATGTACCCCATTCAGTGATAAAGGCTATTTTGATACGATAGGCTATCTTGTTGAGGATTTGATTATACCCTGCATACCCATCTACAAAACTGTACATCATGTATGCGGTCGCACTGTCTACTAACACGTTGATATGGAGCAGTGGAAAGTTATCCTTCGGATAAGCTTTGTTCAAATCTCGGTAGTCCACACATACACGTACTTTGCTATTCTTCTTGTCTACCGGGACGACATTGGCTAACCAGGTCGGGTATTGGACTTCAATCAAGAACTTGGCCTCAATCTTTTTTTGGATCTCTTCTTTTACTTTCTCAGCCATTCTGGCCTAAGTCTTCGGAGCTTCTGTTTAACTAGCCTATGATCCGGATACGTCGGGATGGCATGCTCAGCGATTTCATGATCAACTCCTGGCATATCTTCGTAGGTCTAGGCAAAGACATTTTTATATTTTCTTAAAATTCTCTCAAGTTTTGACCTCTCCTCAAGAGTTACATTAAATGCTATTAAGATTTCCTACGGGTTTTTTGAAGTTTTGAGATTAAATGGAGTGGTATCAGTTGAATCAATGTTAAATATGGATAAGTCATGATCATGATTATGCATGGTAAAATTATTAGAAACATCGCACAAGTAAGAAAAATTGTTCATATTATTAATGTAACTGGAAATGTCATCAACATTCTTGAAAAGTTTAGGTATAAAAAGAATATCTAAGCCATCTTCTTCTTCTTTCTCTGTTGGCGTAGATGTTGCTACCGATAGTTGTGGATTAAACTGGCATTTTGGAGGCACTATAGCAACCTCCTATATGGCTTCACTCTGTTCTTCTGCAGCTTCACCTTCTATCTTCTCTTTCCCCTTCACTCGGGCAGCCATCATTCTTTCGTTGATAATTTCCTCGGGTGATTCTCGGTCCCAGATGGTCCCATTGGTCATGATTTCCTCATCCCAATAACCCTCAATTGGCTTGATCACTCCAATGTCCTAATTGAAAACAACATTAAAGAATTCAAATCCCAGTACAATCCTTCTATCCAGCCATTGAGGCTCGGCTTCCCCTGCATATGCATATAATGACGCGGCCAGCAAAAAACTGTCTTTGATGTGTGGGATCCCACTTACTGCCCTCTTGCTCTTCATTGTACGGCCCTCATATCCGAGACCCTTCCTATCCTTTTGACCTCTCATAGTTATGGCAATCTGCAACCCCTGAGAATTTTTCCCCAAACCAGTTCTAGGGAGGAAAGACATCCTCTTCATCATGTTCACTACTTGGGGGCTTCCCTCGACGTGCTCCTTTTCGTCGATCACCACAATATGAAATCTTCTGAAGGGTTGTCTGGCAATCTTTAGCACCGACACCTGGTTCTCTTTTGCAGCTCGGATGGCCACTACTTGCCCATCGTAGGGAATCTTGATCATTTGGTGTAATGTGGAAGGCACCCCTCCTAGCCTATGAAACCATGGCCTGCCTAGAAGCACTAAAAAATTGGCCGGAATAGGGAGGACTACAAACTCTACCTTAGTCTCGATTGGCCCTATCTTGACCACCGCCTTGAACGTGCCTGATGCCTGCCTTCTAGAATTGTCGTAAGCTGTGATCGTGAGATCAGACTTACTTAGGTTTACCCTTCGCTATCCTGAAGGCTGCTATTGCCACAAAAGGACAGACATTAATTGATGAACCATCGTCTACCATAACACACGCCGTGTGCTTTTGATTTATCTAAGCCCTTATGTACAAGGGGCGATTATGGTTGCGACCCTCCGCCGGCAAATCAACACTTAAAAATACTACATCCTCCCCAGTATTTCCCTTAACTATGTCTCGCAATTCTGTGGGGGAGATAGAAGTGGCCACTGTAGTCTCACATAAGGCTTCCACTAGCTTTTGCCTATGCGAGGGAGACTGTCTCAACAGATCCCCTATTGATATTTGAGTCGACATCTTTTTCAACTGCCTCATTATCGGGTCCTCCTCCATCTCTTTTTCCTTTTGAACTACCACGGGATCTTGTGGCTTTTCTATTTCTGGAACTACCGTACTGCTCTGGGTCACTGCTCTGACTTTCGTTTTTCCATCCTTCTTCTCTTCCTCTTCCTCTAAATCACATGGGTCGGGAAATCCTTCAACTTTCATCAGTGGACCAGCAGTTGATCGTTGCCACGAGCATCCCTTCTTCACTAGCCTTATCAAGTCTAATGATAGCAACGTTTGCATTGACTCCATATAAATCCTTCAAAACCACCCACTCGGGCAAGCTAGACCCGATCATAAACATTGGTGGGGGTACGTTGTTGTATTAGAGCTTTTTCTTGTTCCCTCTCTTTTTCTAGATCTATGATCTGCTTAGAATTAATCAGATCTTGAATTGCATGCCTCAGCGCCTTGCAATTATTAGTTATGTGCCCGGTATGCTGGTCATAGGTGTAGTACTCCTCATCTTTATGCCCTGGCTAACCCTGGTTCCTAGCGGGTCGTGGTGGTAGGGGTTACAATTTTCCCTCTTTCATCAGCCTCCTGAGTACCCAAGAAAGAGGCCTCCCCAAATTTGAGAAATGCCTTGGACCAGTGCTTGCAATTGAAACCTCGGCGGTCCTACCTGATCTGCCGCCACTACTTGAATTGGCTGGTTTACTTGTCCCTTCACCACCACCGTTCTTCTTGTACGTCTCACTACTGGCTCCCCTTGCCAAATACTCCCCTTCAGCCTCAATGGCTATGTCCTTTAGTGACTCCCAATCTTTTAAACCTTTCATCTTCAGCCCATCCTTTAGATATGGGCTAGCATTCTTGATGAAGAGCCTTATCTGATCCTGGGTATCTGGCTTTCTTTTCATTTCCATCACCTGGTTCCTCCATCGGGTCAGATATTCACGGAACGACCCCCCAGACTTTTGCAGTAAGCGTTCCAAATCTTTCGGCGTCACTTCCATTCTAGTACTGCAGTCGTACTGCCTCAGGAACTCTTCTGTCAATAAATTCCAATCTTCCTTGGTTCTCCTATCGAGCCCATGGTACCAATCTGCTGTTGGGCCAGTTAAGCTCAAGCAGAAGTACTCTATCTTCTACCTCTTAGTCAAATTAGTACCCTTTATTAACGAGTGCTATTTTACATACGCAGTAGGGTTTGAGGTGTCATCAAACTTCGGAATGTCCGGCATCTTAAAGTTCTGAGGGATCAAATCCTCTCCCTCCAACTCTTTATCTTCGGGGTTCATCCCTTGCCCCCTCATCAACAACTTTGAAATCGCTTTGAATTTTTCCTCCATCTTCTTCCAGATGGCTTCTTCTGTCTGGGGTGCCTTTCCCCTCTCCGACATAGGCTCCTCGTATTCACCTTCTACCCAATCTTCCTCTACTCTACGGGAAGCCCCTCTTCTGTAACCTGCCAACAAGTTAGCCCTTAAATCCACTGGTGGTGGTCGCATCTCTTCTCGTGGGTCCTTTCTGGCCTCCTCTTGTTCATTTATCTCATGGGAGAAGGAGCTAGGTTTTTCTGTGCAGGCTGGTCAATTGTTGCTATCATGGCCATAATTCTATTCTCGAATTCCTCAAACCGTTTACCCACTTCCTCAGCTATCAGGGCCCAAGTGGCATCAGTTATTTATAAAAAACTGAGAGGAGGTAGCGTGACTGCTCTCAGAAAGTGAATCTGAATATTCTACCCTTTCTGGTAATTCAAAGAATGGATTTCTATGTAGCCGCCCATGACCACCTGGGTAGATCTATGATGGCTACAAAAAATATCCGATCAGGATGATGCATGAATGACATATAATGCATGGTCGTGCTATGCAGCATCCACAACCACATATAAGGAAGTAGATCCTTCTAACCTTGTTGCTCCCACACACGAGGTCATGTCATCTCTTTCCTAAGTAGGCTTGGCCCATGGGTTAACGGGAAACCCAATGGACGCGAATGGTGCACGGTGGGAAACTGACCGCATAACCTCTCTTAACTAATGTGCATACGCATGGATTCTGACCATTGTGCATTTAGACAGTTCGAATAAATCGACATGGGCCTATCAGGGCATGAAATCTTTTGATTAGGTGACCAACCAACTTATCTGGGTTTGTCCAATATGTAATGATCCATACAGCAAGCATAATATTATGGTTTATACCACCTAGGGGAAGTATCTACTTTTATTACATGAGTTTTGGCTAGGGTGATGATACTTTTTGGCTACCCAAGCATGATCCCTGCTAATGGGTCTAGCTTATCATGAGCATATTGAACCGTCGAGTCATCATTTGATATACCACATGGTACCAGACTTGGACTCGTGATTATCCTTAACACTTCCCGACATTGAGTGAACGTAGGGTCGTGCTTCAGGAATGCATCGGTGTTAAAATGGGACAAAACTAGCATAGATATATGGCTGTAGTGATATGCAATTCAATTTTGAAAAGGGATGAAATTTTAAAATAAAACTGCAATTCTATATTTTAATCAAGGTACTTTCGAAGTGAAGTGTCGTTCGAGCCCCCAGTGGAGTCGCCACTGTGATGCGTGCCGAACTCCATGGGTCCCCGAATAACTCGTGACGCAATCTCAGCAAGTGTACTGAATCGGCAAGTAATACAGTGGGGTATAGCTAAGACCCCGAGTTATCGTACCCAAGGGATTGTGTGTGCAAGCTAAGATTATTAAATGTATGCTAAAGAATTCCCAATTTTTGATTGTGTGAATGATTAATCTATTAAATAAAATATAAGAATTTAGCAACTAAAGATGCAAGTAAAATAATCAGATTAACTGATAATAATTTTTGGCAAGATAATATGATAGCAAAGTAATTAACAAGTAAAGAGTAATCGAAATAAAAGAAACATTGCTCGGGTTCACTCATCCACCCCATACCTAAATGTGAATTAATTTAATCTAAGAAACATATACGAATGAATTCGGGATAACCCTCTTAACCCAAGCATCCCAATCCGGAGCAAGCTGCTCTAATTGCACAACATCCCAATCCGGAGTAAGCCATACAATTAGCCTAAGCACGAGTCTAAAATCCTAAGTTCGGTTTGCTTTCCCATTCAGGATCCAAATACCCCAAAAACTCAACTATCTCACTCCCCACTCTATTCTTAAATCATAAAATCCTGCACTTCTAGATTCCCATCCAGAGCAGTCTAAAATTACAACATACATGATAGAAAAACTGAGTAAAAACATTCATAGCATTCAATCCATACAAGCTCAACAACAAACAAAGATACATGATAGAGATCATTCATCAAAGCTGGAAAATAACTTGAGGATATAAACCCCAAAAATTAACAATAATCAATAGTGAAATAAACCATTCATTGATATATATAAATTCAAAAGATGTTCAAAATTCACATCATGGGTAGGGGATTCAAAGATACCCCAAACAACTAAGAAACTACTCACGATCCATTATAAAATATAGAGGAAAAAGGAAAGAATAAACCCAGAAATTCATTTGAGAAAAGAGTCCCCGTTGAATCCCACGTTCTTCAATGTTCTTCTTCGAATCTTCAATAGAGAACAGCTCAAAACTATGAACTCCGAAAATAATTGTTGAGAATTGAAATTAATCTATGTGTTTTTAATGTAATTCTCTCAATTTATAATTTAATAATCAAGGAAATAATTAAATCCTAATGTTAAGAACACAAGAAAAGCTTCCAAAAATTCCAGATCTAAAAACCCTATTTGAAAAACTGACCTAAATTCCCCCTCCTCAACTAACAAAAATAACTTATATTTATAGATCTCGAGGGGTCACGGTGACAATGAAGTGCTTGTCACCGTGAGGCATCATGGGTCATAGTGGCAACCAAATGGTTGTCACAGTGAGAATGTCGAAGGAACGAATCTGCCTGGATGCACCTGAGGGGGTCACGGTGACAACCAACATTGTTGCCACCGTGAGGTGCTCGACTTTAGCTACTACTTTGGAAATTCTCTATGTCATGGTGGCAATGACTTTTGTTGCCACTGTGAGGTACGCCCTGCCCGTGATTCTGCCTTGGGAATTTTCATGTCACGGGGACAACCAGAAGTGTTGCCACCGTGAGGTACCTTCTCATTACAATTTGCCGGATGAAATTCTCTATCACGGTCACAACCATTTGGTTGTGACCGTGAGGTAGGTATGACCAGAATTTTGCCTTTGCTAATTTCAAATGTCACGATCACAACCATTTGGTTGTGACCATGAGGTACCTAAAAAATTAGCAAAACCAAAATTAAACTCTATTAAAATGCTATTTAAAATGCATAAAAACTTAAATTAACTAAATTTGACAAAATTAACCAAAAGTAATCACAACAAAAAAATAACACTACTAAAAACCCACAAATCAAATGAAAATACTAACAAAACTAAGTACTATATTGAAGTTATCAACTTGCTTTTAGGGTGTTCGAGAGAGGTTGTTGGAACTCGTAAAAGATTGCAAGGGCATCTATTTTTGGCAACAAGGAGATTTCTTGGAGTCGCCACCCAATAGAACATTAGGAAAGGTCGTCTAGCCTCGCTAAGCGTAAGACAGCTCATGTGTGTCTAGTTTGGACAAACGGAGACATTTTTGAATCTTCCTTCCAATAGAACATTGGAAAGATTCATCTAGCCTCGTGAAACCTAAGATAATGCACGTATGTCTATTTTGGGCAAGCCAGAGATATTTTGGAGTTCCCACCCCAATGGAATATTGAGATGGTTCTTCTAACCTCGTGGAGCCAAAGATAGTGCAATTTGTGCCTATTTTGGGCAACAAGAGATATTTTGGAATCCCCTTTCCAATAGAACATTGGAAAGGCTCATCTAACCTCGTTGAGCCTAAGACTAGAGATGGTTCGGAGCTTCTCATTTATTCATACATTAATTAAGTTATAATTGAGTTTTTAGATTAAAATTCAATCCATTTTAAAGTGATAAATAAAGCAATATTAAAATAAAGCAAATAAAAGCATATTAATTTATAGTAAAACTAGGGGCAGAATACAATCCCTAATGTGAAATAAATGCGAATCATACACAAAACGGGATATTTGTTGAAGGATGAAGACATTGGCCTTCACATGCATATTCTAAAAAATAATGTTAAGCATCTATTTTGTTTTGATAGAAAATCAGGACATTGGTCTTATTTTATTTTGGAAAATCTTATTTATTTGTAGAAATCTTTAGCTGTTTTTACATTAACGGGATTGAAATAATATTTTCAATAAATGTTACATGAAAATTAAAATAAAAGGAACTAAGATAAAAAAATAAACCCGAAAAGTCTCCTCAAGTCATCCCGGTGTTCTCTATTTTTATTACCCCAAATTCAAGAAAAACAGTTAAACTCAGAAAAAAAACAAAGAGCATGTTAGTGTGATAATTATACAATAAAATAGACTTGATAAAATAAATAAAGTTGAAAAAAAATAAAAAAAAAATCTATTAAAAATTCATTATGGAAAATAAGAAAGAATAAAGATGAAAAAGGTGTAAAAAATGTAGAAAATGAGAGGGAAAGACATAGGGACGGCCCATATCGCGTGAACGATGGCTGCCTCTAGGCTGACCGACGGGTGGAGGTGAAATTCCGTGACAACCCGTCGCTCGGATGAGTGATGGCTGTCGGTGGAACCTCGGCTCATCGGTTGTCCGTGCTCCAGAAAATAAAGAAAACTCATATTAAAAATAAATGTTTATTTATAAAATTACCTTTTCGTGCAAATGGACGCATATAAATTAATATGAAACAAAAATTGAGATAGAGATTGATCCAAAAATTTTTACCGTCGGAATATTACCTTTTAAAGGCGAATGTGGCGAGATTTCTGCACTTGAGTTCTATATGGATTGATCGACAATGTGCAATCTCGTAGAACTTTCTTCCGCGAATATTGTATTTTTGAAATTAGATAAAGAAAAGAAAATTATATTTTTTCTTCCCGAAATTTTATAGCAATTATGAATGCTAAAATGGCTAGATCGAGTAAGAACGAATTGATTTCATTTTCTCGAATTTGCCTTAGTTTGAAAGAGATTTGATAAGATTTTTGATGAAAAATAAGAAAAAATCTTTTTCAAATTCTAATAACAAATCTCCAATATTTGATGGAAATTGCTAACCCCAGAAAATGAACCTTAGCCCCTAATTTATAGGTTAAGGAGAATAATTCAAACAAATTTAAATTTTAAATTTGAATTTGAAAGAGATTTATAAAATCAGAATCAAAACCAACTGATTTGCAGAATATTTTCAAAATCAAATCCGAAATTTGAAACCATTTGAAAAGATTTGGAGAATATTTTCAAAATCTTGGAAAAAGATTTAAATCCACAGGAAATATGGGAGAATCCCGTGAAATAGTGCCACAGATCCACGACCGACGGGTGTCGCTAGGAGACCGACAGGCGTCGGTCACGGGGCATACTTGGCCTTTCGAGCGGCGGCCACCTTCGCGAGAGACGAGTGATGAGGGCCTAGCCATCGCTTGTGAGGGACAGGCACCTCTCGCATGAGCAATGGGCGTCACTCAGTGAGAGAGACGGGCCCTCACATGCGAGCGACCAGCGTCGCTCTCGAGAAACGGGTCCGTCCCGAGTGACAGATAGGCGCTGCTCGCGTGAGGGGAGGCCGTCTTTCGAAATGAGCGACAGGCATCTCTCTTGACAGATGGGTCTCCCATCGGTCAACAAAAATCAAAATTTTCCATTGACAAACTCCTCCTAACTTACGGACATCTCTTATTATCAAAAGAAATCTTCAATCCTTGTGAATTTGAAGAGCGAAAGCTCATAACTTTCGTCCGTTTTCCGGAAAATAGCCATTGATATCTTCATCGGGTAATTCTGATGTGGACTGCCTCAGGACTCTGTGTCTACAAATGACCAAGGGCACATGAAGTCAATTCCATCATCTATCACCATGGCCAGTCGAGGAAAACCTTCATTAGGGAATTCAAAGGTGTATAACCACTGCATAAGAAGGAAATGCCTCAGTGAGTAGTTGCTAATTACTCTAGGAGGAGGCTCCGATAAAAATCTTAACTTCTCCTACAACCATATCTGAACAACCAAACCTCATTAAAAAAAAAGAGAAAAAAGGCCATTGGAATGGGTTGGGACGATTCTAGGCAAAAATTAGGCACAGGGTTATGTAAAAATCCGTAACAATGCATTTCCTGCAAAGAAAAGCTTGTGTAAAAATATACAAGGGACACACTACCTTTGAAAATAATGACAAATACTTACCTAGAGTAATAAGAGGCTTCCGGTAAAGAAAGTAGTAGGGTTAGCACAGACTACATCCAAGCCTAGAATCATCTCAGCCAAGATCACCGGGAATGTGGTCAGCCCACGGTGTATGCCATCTGCAATACTGAATAGTCGATAATTGCTAATCAATCCATCTAAGGTTACTGTCAATTATTTGGACACACAAAATAGCAGGACAACAATTACCCAGTTGGTAGGCACATCAGAGAAGCCTTCTAGTGCCTCAATTAGCAGTTCCAAAATGAAAGTGGAGTCACAAATTCCAAGGAAATGATTCCTTTTTTATAAAATGCAACAATCGATGGGTGCGGCTCGAGCGAGCCATGGCCTGCATGCCCCTCAACCTTGGATCACTTGGATGAATTCTATTTTTGCATTTTTTCTACATGACTTACGCATTTTACGTGTTTAAATCATTCACGTGTATTTTGCCATGTTGAGTTTTGCAGGAAAAAAGATTTGATGGATGGATGCAATCATTTACAAGAAACAAAAAATGGGACGTCTCAGACAAAAAAAAATGGAAATTTGGAACGACTAACGGGCTTATGTGCCAGCCTAACATTCACTTTGGGTGTGGCATGCCCGTCGGTCATGAACATCTATAAAAACCCTCTTTGCCACCTCACTTGTCACTTTCCTTCTTATCTTCTTCTCTTTTCGGCCATTTTTTTCCATTTCTCGTTCGTTTTGCAAGCTGTTTGAGCGAAAACGCTTATGGGATAATCGCGCACGCGCATGTGTAAATTTCTGCAATTCTTTTTTTTTTTGTTCAGACCAGTTCATCAACTACCAGGTTAGTTTATATATATTTTTTTAGACTAGTTTATATAATTTTTTTCTTCTTTTAACTTCTTTTTGCTTGGAAAAAATATGGACATGCACGTTCTTAAATATAGACTGAATTTTGCATTTTTATTTTATGTAATGTCAGATAAGTTGTGTTTTATAATTCTACCCTTTTGTTTGTTTTTTTAAGACACTAACAAGTCACAAAAAAAATATAATAAAAGTAAAAATATTAGGCAGTGAAACTTTTTCATTGTGTCCAATATATTTTTACTAATATTAATGCTTTGCGTTATACGAATAGAAAATGTCTGTGAAATTATTGTTGGGGCCTGAGGCCTTTCAGTTGCTATTTTTATGCAGGAGGTTGGGCACATCCTTACCGGGATGCTATCAAAATATTTTTGGTTAGGCACATCCTTTCCTGGATGCTGCCGAAATTTCAAAAAATTCACAAAAAGTGAATTTTATCATAAGATTAATGCATTTTCGATAACTTTGTGATATTTTTCAGGATGCTTCCAAAATATAACATTCCTTAGGAGCACCCAGAGCATCAGACTCCGATTTGGATGAGCCTAAATCAGAGGTAGAGATTCGAGCCTCTAGCCCGGGCCCAGTTTTGCTCTAACCGATATGTCTTCAGGCCTTTCCTCCAGCATACGGGGATGCTAGAGGAGCTTGATGCACTATTGAAAGTGGTTGGTTTGCCAGAGTTCTTCTGGTCATCATTTCGAACTTACCCAAAGATTTACAGGGAGTTCTTGGCCATATTACACTATAGAGGGTTTTAGAGATCGGGCCCAAAGGATAGGGTCATCCAGTTCAGAGTCAGGGGGCACCACTTCAGCATTACCCACCAGGTCTTCGCACAGGCACTAGGACTTCCTGTAACATCCTAAATTAAGGCCTAGAAGGATTTTACATGTCTAATTGGACAATTAAGGGTAATTCAGTAATTTTGCAAGTGAAATTGGATTTAATTGAGGATTTAATTAAAAGGGAATAAAAGTATTTAAGTAAAGAATTTATTTTAGTGACCAAGTGGTAATTATCAAGGACTTTGTGGAGAAAAGCCAAGGACCAAAGTGAAATAAGTTAAAGATTTTTATGAATGGACCAATGAGAAGTGGACACCTAAGCAAGGGTTGGTGAGGAGCATTAAATGAGGAAAGAAAGAAAAGGAAAAGAGGAGAGAGAGAAGGGCAGTTTGCTGTCCCCGTTTTTGCTCTCTTCCTTCTCGTTTCTCCCTTTTTCTTTCTTCTTTCCGTGTCTTGCACCTTCATCTCCTTTGGTGAGGTGTTGTAAGTTTGAGCTGATTTGGTAGAGATTGAGAGTTGGATTGAAGAGGTAAGTGGTTAGTTGTGATTCTAAGTTCTTCTCCTTCTTTTATGGTTGGTGTTTTTGATTTTTTAGGGTTTGGATTAAGAGATTTCTAGGTTTGCATGTGCAAGAATCCGATTAGAAGAGGCTTTATAAAGGGAAAGAGAAGGTGATAGCTTGAAGAAGATCCGATTTTGAGCTGCAATATAGAGGTTTGGGAGTTATATGAGTTTTGGTTGTATTTTGATAGTTTTGGATTTTTGGAAGCTTTGAATAGTTATATGTGTGTGAGCACCGTGTCCCGGAGCGGTCCGGATCAGAGATTACCCTATGATGAAATCGGTATCCGAGCCTGTACAAACGATTTGGATTCGAAGGTTTTAGTCCCATGCTCCATGAGAAATGAGTCTTTTCACCTTTCGTAGGCAGAGGGAGGAAAACGGGAAATTTTTTAGTCAAAAAATATATTTTCCTCGACAGACGGCCAGCCCGTCTGTGGGAGGCTAGCCCGTCGCCCAGGGTCACAGACGGCCTATGGTCTTTTTTGATGCCCGTCGGATGGATCCGCTTCTTTCGGAGCACGCCACCTGATTTCCCGAAGCACGCAGCCTCTCCGACGCCCGTCGGTGGAAATGGCAAGGCCGTCGGAGGAATCCTTGTGTCAGAAGGATTCTTCCAATGCCCGTCTCCACATCCGATGCCCGTCGGTCATGCCTGGCCTATAAAAGCTTTGAATTTCTTCCTAAAAAGGGTTCCAAAAATTTTCAAGAGGGGAAACTCTGCTAAAATTCAAGCATATTTTCTCTCTCTTCCAGCAAACACATACATCAAGAAACCTTCTTTTAATTTAAGAATCAAACGATTAAAAAGAAACTAAAACTAATTAGTTTTCTTTGGGTTTTTGATTCCAACGTCAATCTTTTTGAAGGGTGAATGGGAGGATTGTCCCCGGATTTGAGATCTTCAACGATGTATTTGATTTGGATGTCGGGATTATCAAGACCAGTGAGAACTTCTGGGATGAAGAGGTCATGACTCAGTGCATTGCTTGGGACAGATGCGAGCCCGAAGAGGTTGTCACCGAGAAGATGTTGTTTCCCAGGCTGAAAGGGAAAGAGAAGATGGCAGAAACAAAACTGAAGATGGGGGATTTAACGATTTCCTCAGACGTACCTGAAGGGCCTCTGCTGAATCAAGAAGAGGGTGAGCAAGCTGTAGCAGCATCAACCTCTAGGGAGGCAGAAGAAGACTCTAGCTTAGATTGTCTTTTTATCACAGAAATTTTTTATGATGTAAATGACAATTATAATATTATTAATAAGGCAAATGATTTCTCTTACTTGTGCGATATTTTTAATGATTTCAACATGCATGAACATGATCATATTCCATAAATTTTTGATATTGATTCCACTGATACAACGCCTTTTAATCTTGGGACCCCGAAAAATCCAAAGGAAATTCTAATAGCATCAAATATAACTCTTGATGAGAGAAAAAATTTTGAGAGAATAATAAGAAAACATGAAAAAGTTTTTGCCTGAACCTATGAGGACAGGCCAAGAATCGACCGAGACGTAGCAGAATATGCTATCCCGACTTATCCAGACTTAAAGCCTGTGGAACAGAAGTTGAGAAGGCTCAGGCCAGAATGGGCAGACAAAGTCAAGGAGGAGATTCGGCAGCAGATTGAGGCCAAGTTCCTTGTTGAAGTGCAGTATCCTACATGGTTGGCAAACGTGGTCCCTGTAGCGAAGAAAAACGGGAAAGTCAGGGTATGTGTGGATTATCGAGATCTGAACAAGGCCTGCCCTAAAGATGATTTTCCACTACCCCACATTGATGAGTTTATAGACAGTGCCGCAAACTGCGCGATGTACAGCTTTGGGGATGGTTATATGGGCTACAACCAGATCCTGAACAAGATAGCTGACCGGGTTAAGACCGCTTTCATCAAAGAATGGGGGACCTACGCTTACAGAGTTATGCCTTTTGGCCTGAAAAATGCAGGGGCCACATACCAGAGGATGGCAACCAAGATTTTGAGGGACCTAATCCACAAGGAGGTGGAGGTGTATGTCGATGATATGATGGTCAAGTCAGCCACCCGAGAGGGACATTTTGAAGCTCTAGAGAAGTTCTTCACCAGGATTGATAAGTACAATCTGCGACTCAACCCCAAGAAGTGTATCTTCGGAGTAACTTCAGGGAAGCTGTTGGGACATGTCGTCAGCCAGAGGGGAATAGAAATTGACCCGGACAAGGTAAAGGCCATCAGAGAGATGCCTGTGCCGCAAAAGGAGAAGGATGTCAGGAGTTTCTTAGGCAAGCTGCAGTACGTCAGCCGATTCATTGCCAAGCTCACTTCAATATGCGAACCCGCTTTTAAACTGCTTAGAAAGAATCAGCCCGTGGTCTTGAATGAAGACTGCCAGAAAGCCTTTGATAGCATCAGGGAATATCTGTTGAATCCGCCGGCATTAAGGCCGCCGCAACCAGTCAAACCGCTTATCCTGTATTTGGCAGTGGAAGGCAGTTCTGTAGGTGCCATGATGGCTCAGGAGGATGAATTTGGAGTGGAATTCGCAGTTTATTACCTTAGCAAGAAGTTCCTGGCTTATGAGATTAAATATGCTGAAGTAGAGAAGATCTGCCTTGTAGTGATTTGGGCATCAAAGAAACTGAGAAATCCGTTGAGATATTTGTAAGAAGCGCCGTCTTTGCTTGGTAAGATAAGGAGGTGGTTGCTTTTGCTACAAGAGTTTGATGTTGAATACATCACCCGTAAAACTATTAAGGGGCAGGCCGTAGCTGAATTTCTTGCCGAACATCCTATTCAAGGGGACACTCTTGAGTTCACCTTTCCTGATGAGAGCATAATCGCGATCTCTGTCCAAGGATGGCAGTTACACTTCGACGGGGCAGTCAACAACAAAGGGGCTGGAGTTGGAATTATTTTGACAACCCCAGATAATGAGAAACTCCCTTTAGCTAAGAAATTGAGGTACAAAGCGACCAATAATGAAGCCGAATACGAAGCATGCACTTTCGAGTTAGAAGCTTTAGCTGCTTTGGGGGCAAAGGACATAGAAGTTTTTGGTGACTCATCCTTGGTGATTAATCAGATCCGAGGTGAGTGGGCTGTAAAAGAAGAACGGTTGGTACCCTACATTGAATATTTGAAGGAGATAAGTGAGCAGTTTGAAACCTGCATTTTCCACTTCGTGCCAAGTGACGAGAACCGTCTAGCTGATGCGTTGGCAACCCTAGTGTCGATGTGGGATAATCCTGAAGGAGTAGCTATGAAACCGGTGCTGATTTTGAGTTCTGAGAAGCCTAGCTTTGAGATCAAGCTAGTAATGGATGTAGAAGTGGCGGATGGAAAGCCATGGTACTTTGACATTATGAATTATTTGGAAAACAATAGGTTTCCAAAAGAAGCTACCGAGAAAGACCAGAGAATGATCCAAAAGTTATCTACTCAGTTCATATCCTTGGAAGGAATGTTGTACAAGAGACAGGCAGATGGGATTCAGCTCAGGTGCTTAAATGAAAAAGAAGACCGCAAGGTAATGGAGGAGACCCATGCAGGCGTCTGTGGGGCTCACATGAACGGTTTAACTCTGGCAAAGAAGATCATGAGACAAGGCTTCTATTGGTTTATGATGGATAATGACTGCTCGAAGTATGTAAAGCAATGCCATTTATGCCAACAGTACGCAGATTTAAGACACCTGCCAGTATCAGAGCTACACAACCTGACATCGCCTTGGCCTTTCGCTGCTTGGGGGATAGATATCATTGGAGAGATTCGCCCCATGGCATCCAATGGGCACAGATACATCATAGTCGCGATTGACTATTTTACCAAATGGGTAGAGGGGGAATCCTTCAAAAAGATTGAAGCAAGAGATATGGCCAAGTTCATAGAGAGAAACCTGATCTGCAGATATGGCCTCCCTCACCACATAGTGTCTGACAACGTGGTACAGTTCATGGGGGAAACCAGGAAGCTCCTTGAGAAATATGGTATCAAGCACCATAGGTCCTCTCCCTACCGACCACAAGCTAATGGAGCAGTAGAGGCCACCAATAAAAATGTGAAGAAGATCCTATCCATGATGGTCCAAACCTACAAAGACTGGGCAGAGAAGCTACCCTTTGCACTGTGGGGATATAGGACAACGGCAGGAACATCTACGGGCGCTATACAATTTTCTCTGGTATACGGGATGAAAGCAGTATTGCCAGTTGAGATAGAGCTCAAGTCGCTGAGAGTAGTAATGGAAGCCCAAATCCCGGAGGCCGAATGGGCACGACAGAGGCTACAACACTTAAACTTATTGGATGAGAGTAGGTTGAAAGCTTATTATCACAATCAGATCTACCAGAAGAGGTTGGCCAGGACTTTTGGGATGAAGGTGAGAAAGCAACCGTTAAAAGAAGGGGACTTAGTGTTCAAGCAGAAGAGACCAGGTATACCAGATATCAGAGGAAAATTCAGGCCAACCTGGGAGGGGCCGTATATCCTTAAAAAGCTGTTGTCCAAAGGAGCTGCAATCTTGTCGGATAGCGATGGAAATGAATTCAAAGAACCGATCAATGTCAACAGGCTCAAAAGGTTCCATGGCTAAAGACCAAAATAAAAAGAAGAGAATAAAATGCCCTGCAGGTCGAAAACCAAAAAAAGGCGGCCGTGCTAAAATTGGGCGCCTCGACAGGGTGAAAACCGAAAAAAGGCATCCTGTGCAAAAATTATAGGCACGAGAGAAAATGTCCGATCGTGAAAACCTGAGAGGGCCGATTGGTAACAGGAGTTGATGCTGTTAAAATTTGGTCCCATGTATTAATAGCGCGTACGCGGTTGAGTAAATGTCAAAACCGATCATGTACGCTGAAATTACATGGAAATGTACACAATTTCGTGAAATAGAATGAATATTATTCTTTTCATTTTCATCATTTTCTAGTTCTGCATTAAAAAGAAATGTAACACCAAAAGAAATACATATGTAAGCTACGTCAAGTCCTGCTGCTTCTCTCGCCAACCAGATGCTTGAGCCCTCAAGTCCTATTATCAGATGCTGGACTAAGGACCCATTTCTTATACTCGCGGGTTGAGGCCACAGACTGGTAGTTTGCTCCACAACTCATGATACCTTGAGGCGAAAGCAGCCGAAAGAGCTCCTCCCCGAAAAGATAAGGGAACTCTCACCACATCCTTGGTCATCCCGAGCTGACGCATACATCGAGAAAAGATACAGAAGGTGGCTTGGCGGAGCCCACAGAGGGGAACACACCCCGATGGCCCATCAATGACCATATGAGACAGTGGGAGCCAGGCAGACGTGAAACTGATGTCGTCATCTGATAACTCGCCAAATCTGGTAATGCCTTCACCAACAGTGGTACACTCATACAGCCGTCGACGCGGAAGGAAATGGCTCGGCGAGTACTGTGGAATGACCCGAGAAGGTGGCCCAGACAGCATCCTCAGTTTCTCTTACAGCCAGATATGAAAAAAAAAGCCGCTGGGATAAGTAGGGTTTACTTCAGGCAAAAATAAGGCACAGGGTTGTGTGAAAATCCAAAAGTACGCACCTCCCACTAAGAAAAGCTAGTGTGAAAATCCATAAGGGACGCACTACCTTTAAAATAATGACGTACCTGGAGCAATAAGGGGCTACCAGCAAAAGTAGCAGTGGATCCAGAGCTGACAGAGTCTAAGCCCAAAATGGTCTCAACCAGAATAAGTGGTAAGGGTGATGATCCCCGATGAAAGTCGCTCAGAACTCCGAACAGGCGAGGGTCACATGTCAAACCCCCTGGGACAACGGTAAGAAAGTTCATCATGTAAAACAGAAATATGATGCTTACCCGGTAAGTAGGGATGTCAGTGAACTAATCTAGAGCCTCAATCAGTGGCCCCAGAGCAAAGAAAGAGCCCGGAGAGACCAGCCGGGCGGCCTCAGAAGAAGGTATGCCAAGAGCCGTGGTTATGTCCCGAGTCTGGAGTAGGCCGCAACAAGGGAAGCAGGGTAGAGCGTTAGGAGGGAACCGGGCTCCAAGAATGGCAGCTAACTCCTCAGGCAGGGGGCACAACTCCTGGTAAGTGAACCGGAAGACGTGGAACCGGGGGTTCCAGAAGTGGGTCGCCGCCAGAAGAAGGTTCTGATCAACTTTGACCCGACACAAATATTTTAGCCCAGACAGAGAGGAAAGGGCGCCTTTTTCCCAAGTGTGCTTGTCGTCTAAGATACGGTGCATTAATTGGAGAAGAGAGGAAGACATTTTAAAAAGAATAAAGGGCTCAAGATGTTGGGAAAATGAAGAGACACGAAAAGCAAAATTTTTAGAAGAATTTATAAAGGAGCGCCACCGACGGCCTACCCGTCTCTCACAAGAGACGGCCTGCCCGTCGGTAAAGATCCACCTAGCAGATGCATACATCAGCATTGCATTTATCACGAGCATTAAATGCGCGTTAATTGCGGAATGGGGAACGACAGACGGACAGCCTGTTGGTCGCTCCTGCAGACGCCCAGCCCATCGGTCAAGAAACTCAGTATAAGGGCGAGTGACAGACGGACCAGCGGCGCTGTCACTGTCACTCCCCCTCTGCAAAACGGATTTTTATTCATTTTTTCTGCATTTTCAAGCATTCTTTCTCCTTTTCTTGCAATTTCTTCATCTTTTCATGTTCTCCACTCATCGGACGCTCAGACATTCATTTTTCTTCAGTTTTTCTACACTTTTCGCGACTATAAGTAAGTAAAATAACTACTTTTTTTAATTAATTCAAATTATTTCTTCTTTTCTTCTTCCTTTAGCCTTAGAAATGGTTAGAATGCTTTAGATGCCTTAAAAATCTAGGAAGAATGCTGCCCGTTTTTTTTTTTTATTATTTATTATTTTATAGTGCAATTAATCTAAACTTTTGCATGATCACATAGAAATAGAACTTTTCGATACCTTTGTCGCCTTAGAAACAGGCTTTTTAGAACATATGTTGTATTACTGGGGCCTGAGGCCATTCTTTTATGCATGATTTGGGGGCACACCATTGCCGGGGTGCGGCCCATTTTTTTTATATTCATATATCATTGTTGAGGCCTGACGCCTGTTTTGGTGCCTTTTTATGCAGGAGGTTGGGCACATCCTTGCCGGGGTGCTGCCCAAATTTTCTTTTTTTTTTTTTCTAGAAATCAATTATTTTTGTGTATAATGCATGCCTTGGGGTCTAGAAAGCCCATTTTTATTCGCTATAAGTGTTTCCATGCCGATTGCATGTTTCTTCTGCTTTTGATATGTGCGAAGCATGACAGGACGTTCGCCCCTTTTCATTCATTATCTGTTTTTTTTTTATCTCGTATTCGGGCCGCCATTGCCCGGTTGAGGCCTAAATGGGCTTTCACCTCGAAAACGAGCCTAATAATGCCTGTTTTGTAAAATTTTCACCATCTAACATTTCTTTTGCAGGATGCCTCCTAGACGTAGAGCACCACAGGCCCAGCCCGAGGTCGTGGTTTCGGGTTGGATGGATGATGAGTCAGCTCAGAGATACAGAGCACTGCTCAGGTGGAGATTCGGGTTAGCCGCTTTGTGTCCCGGCCGTTCCTAGAGTCCCTAGGGATGGCCTCGGAGGTCGATATGATTATTAAGGGCGCCGGATGGACCGAGTTCCTCGAGCCTGCTTTCCAGACCTTTCTAGAGGCTACCCGACAGGTCCTAGCCACCCTATGTTATGGCAATTTCCAGAGATCAGATACGGAGCCAGGGGTGGTCCAGTTCTGGTTCGATGGCCAGCATTACAGTATTACCAGGCAGAGATTTGCCGAGGCCATGGGGCTCTCCAGAGAGTAGGGGGTCGAGATCCCACGGTGAGCGGTGAGACGTGCCCACTGGGCGGTCATTACCTTACCGGGAGTGCTGTATGATAATGATACAGCGAAGAGCACCGTACTGGTGTCTCAGGCACTCCGGTACCTGCACAGAGTGCTATCCAGTTCGTACCTTGGTCGAGCTGGTAATCCAGGGTCGCTTAACGCGGCCGAGATCTAGAGCCTCTGGGCTATGGTGGCAGGCCAGCGCCTCAATGTTAGCCATGAGATCTTGGCTAACTTTGTCAGAGTTGGATGAGGACTGACGCCAGTGGTGATAGTGGGAGGAGTCATCACTCGGTTGCTTTTGAGGTTAGGAGTTGCCCCGGACAGGTTGAGAGGACCCCTGGATGAGGGGATACATGTGGATGCCACCGCAGCAGTGCAGATGGGGATGATCTTGCAGGCGTCAGGGCAGGCAGAGGCTTACAGATTACTGTCTATCCACGAGACCAGGCGGATTTTCTCCCTTCCACCTTTGGGTCCGAACCCGGAGCAGCCAGAGCAGCAGCCTCCTCAGTCTCCTCAGCCGGAGCAGCAGCTTCCTCCGCCAGAGCCAGAGCCCGAGCCAGAGCAGCAGCCTCCTCAGCCTCCCTAGCCTCAGCCCCAGACCGTGCCACCACCACTACAGCAGGAGCAGCCGAGGACTCCGTCAGATTTCGACATGGAGTTCACTATGGACGAGCTCTTTACCGCTTCACCGGCGTCCAGAGCACCGACTCCTGTTCCGTTGCCGAGCATCAGAGTACAGAGGTCTACCCACGGGCCCCCCGAGAGGTATCACCCATATTTCCGAGGCGACCCAGGGGCATCCACCTCCACGGCCCCGCCACCAGAGCTAATACAGCAGCAGCCAGCACAGCCTGACTTCTTCTAGCTCCTCACTTCTATGTTCGCAGCTTTAGAGCAACGACAGGATGAGAGAGACAGAGCTATACACGAGAGGTTAGACCGTCAGTAGGCTACTATTCAGGAGCAGTCTCGGGTAATAGAGCGGTTGGCTCAGGAGCAGGCTAGTTATATCTAGCACACAGCGCGAGAGCAGGCTCAGGTTGTTGAGGCCTTTAGAGACGAGCAGGCGAGGCTGATAGAGCAGATTGCCCAGGGCCAGAGGGAGCTTAGGCAGCAGCTCGGTCATGATCTGAGGACGTCCCAGGATCAGTCGTCTCAGAGAGTTGATATGACTCTACAGATGATCGATGAGTCAATCGACTCCCTGAGATCTCGGGTTCAGGCGATAGAGGGGATCCTTCCACCCTTGTCTCAGACCATGAGGGAGTTCAGAGAGCAGACAGAGCAGCGCCTAGAGCAGATGAGGAGGGCCACCAGCGAGCAGACCATTCTGATGAGCCAAGCATTCAAGAAGTTAGGAGGCACAGTCTCAGAGACTTTAGGGTTCATGAGGACTTGCACCCAGCCCTTCTTGGATGGCTATGCTCAGATCCAGTTCAGACAGACCCACGATACTGGGGCAGGACCTTCCACGCCTTAGCCTCCGCATCCGGCACAGCCAGCTCTACCTCCACCTCCGCCAGGGACAGTGCACATATCTGATGACGAGGATCCTGATGAGGAGCCCTCCGACTACCCGCCCCTCTGATATTCAGGGAGTCATATTTTTGTATTTTTGCATATTTCTACTTTGTATATACATTGTACAAAAGAGGATTTCTAGTGAAAAACTTTTTGTTTTCAGTTTGGTACATTCATTCATTTATGATCCATTCATATTACAAATAAGTATATGTTTTCACATTTTCTCATGTGTCAAAATAACAACATGACAAATGAAGGGAAATAATAACAAAAGATAACCAAGATTGGAAAAACGATGACTTAATAAAATGAAAAAAAAAAGAATGTAAATGAAACATAACATGATAAAAAGAAACCACGCCATTCATAGACATGTTAAAGGATAACAACTCAAACATGAATTAACAAAACCTTTTATCACACAGGTACAGAGAAAACATCGATCTGAACACGAGCATTGATCAAAAGTCCAAACATGGGCGCCTAAGATTCATGTCTTCTGGGAAAAGGGAACCCAGCGAGGTCTCCTCCTCTACAAAATCGAGATTACGGTCAGAGAGTACCTCATCTCACAGTTCACGTGGCAGCCAGAGAGTGCTACGCACCTTGCAGATCGGATGGGGGTTAGCAGGGGAACTTCATGATCGAAGTTGCGGTTAGAAAAACATTGCTCTTCACAATGAGATTAACGGTCAGAGAGTACCTCATCTCACAGTTCACGCGGCAGCCAGAGAGTGCTACGCACCTTGCAGATCTGATGGGGGTTAGAAGGGGAACTTCATGATCGGAGTTGCAGTTAGAGAACACTGCTCTTCACCTCGAGATTGTGGTTAGAAAACACCGCTTCTCACCAATAGAAGTTGCAGTTAGAGAAACACTGCTCTTCACATCGAGGTCGTGGCTAGAGAATGCTACATCTCACCAACACCTACAGGTCGAGACGAGACCGATAGGGATATCTTCACACGCCGAACAAACTGATACGAGGTCTACCCAGCAAAAGGCACAGAAGGAGAGAACCGCCATAGGTACGCTTTCTTCCTTTCTATCTTTTCTCTGAGTTTTGGCTCGCCTAGGCGCTTGTGCACTAGTTTCCGGAAAATTGGGGGCAACTGTGAGCACCGTGTCCTGGAGCGGTCCGGATCAGAGATTACCCTATGATGAAATCGGTATCTGAGCCTATACAAACGGTTAGGATTCGGAAGTTTTATTCCCATGCTCCACGAGAAATGAGTCTTTTCACCTTTCGTAGGCAAAGGGAGGAAAACGGGAAATTTTTGAGTCAAAAAATATGTTTTCCTCGACAGACGGCCAGCCCGTCTGTGGGAGGCCAGCCCGTCGCCCAGGGTCACAGACGGCCTATGGTCTTTTTCGACGCCCGTCGGACGGATCTGCTTCTTCCGGAGCATGCCACCTTATTTCCCGGAGCATGCAGCCGCTCCGACGCCCGTCGGTGGAAATGGCAAGGCTGTCGGAGGAATCCTTGTGTTAGAAGGATTCCTCTGACGCCCGTCTCCACATCCGATGCCCGTCGGTCATGCCTGGCCTATAAAAGCTTTGAATTTCTTCCTAAAAAGGGTTCCAAAAATTTTCAAGAGGGGAAACTCTGCCAAAATTCAAGCACATTTTCTCTCTCTTCCAGCAAACACATACATCAAGAAAGCTTCTTTTAATTTAAGAATCAAACCATTAAAAAGAAACTAAAACTAATTAGTTTTCTTTGGGTTTTTGATTCCAACTTCAATCTTTTCGAAGGGTTAAGAAGGAAACAATCTATTTTCCTCTTTCCGGACCTTTTGCTTCTTGTGGAGTGTGCGGGACTCTAATCGACACCAAGAATCTCACTAAAACGTTATCTGAGGGTAAATATTCCGGACTTATTCTCCATATTATTTCATCTTTATTCTTTATTCTTGCTGTTCTTTTGCCTTTTTGCATTTATTTTTCTTTATTTTGATTCTTTTCATCTCATTCTGTGATAAAAACCCATTTTTGCTTTGAAAAAGGGATATTTTGCTGTTTATTTTCGGAGACAGTGGTGACCGACGGGTCATCCATTTCATCGACGCCCGTCCGTCACCCCACGCACAGACGCCCTCTCTCTTGAGTGAGCGACGGACATGTTGATCACTTTGACTGACGCCCGTCGGTCACTCGACAGAAGCCGTCGCTGGGTCCTGTTTCCACGTTTCCAAATCTTTTCTGTCTCTCTCAAGTCTTAGAACTTTATTTATATTGAGCTTTTGTATATTAACACCCATTAACCTTTTGTGAGCATATATTGATTTTCTTGGACTATCCTGAGCTCGAGGGGCGATCTACCATGCTTGGAGGATTCCGTCCGGTTTAGTTTTCTAACCTTCTTGGTTATTTCCTGTATTTGTTTATTCATTAATTATTTTATGCCCATGTGTATACCCTTTTTGTATCCTGCTAAATATAAAAATTGATTAATGTTTTATATTTAAGAAAGAGAGGTTTTCATAAACATAAGGACCTAATGTCCTATTTTTATCCAATAAAAATCATCACGATAGAAATATCCAGTTTTAATAATGATGCATGCGAGGACCAAAGTCCTAAAAATAAGCAATGCCCCAATTTGTGTATGTATCGCACATTTATGAAAGGGAGTTGTATTTCGCTCCTTGTGTTATTGTAATTTATTGCTTTCATTACTCACTTGCTCATTTACGGCTTTCCAAATGTGAATAAATGCGCCTTTTAACCAATTGCATAATGTGGAGAGAGAGAGAATTAATGATAATTAAAATTTGATCATAAAATAATCGAGGTAGAAATAGATGAGAAGTCCCGAACCCAGCTCTGGTCTTTGGGCTCAAAGAGGCGAGAGGTTTACCCTCCAAGACACCTCTTTTGTCACGAGACTTTGGTGTTAATCCTAGGCTCCTTAGGGAGAGAGGTTCACCCTCCAAGACCCCTTTGGTTTGCCCAAAATGGATACTAAACGCAGTCTTAGGCTCTCCGAGGTGAGAGAAACTTTCCCAATGTTCTATTGGGTGGCGACTCGATGAAACCTCCTTGTTGCCCAAAATAGACGAACTTGTAAATATCTTTACAAGTTGCTAACGGATTCCCAATTGCCCGATCACCCTCAAGCGGGCGATCAGAAGAGCGGCCGCGGGGTTCGGCGCGCGTCACAATGTGTTTTATATGTATTGTTGAGTTGAGTTTGAGCATATTTATATGATATGTTATATGTAATCTTGGTATATGATGATTGAGAAATGGATTTGCATGAGTAAGAGTAAAATTGTTGTGTATGAGATTTTTTTGAGTAATTTTGCTAATTATTGCTTTTATGAAGTGTTAAAGGTTGTTAAGATGATTATAAGCATGAGTAGAGTCTATATGCTTAGTTTTTGAAGTTATATGCATGAGATGATGATGTTGAGTTTGAAGCAAATGAGTTTTCTGCGAAAATCTGGGTTTGGAATGATTTACACGGCGGTAAGGGATCGCTATACTGCCATGTAAACACATTCTGGATTGGTGATTGTGCTGGTCTGTCGAGCCACACGATGGTAAGGATAGGCTATACCGCCGTGTAACTACTCTCTAGACATGTTCATTTCCTGGCTTGGCATGTTACACGTTGGTCAGGCTTTCCTTGACCACCGTGTAAGATGTCTTAAACGGTGGTAAGGATCTACGATACCGACGTGTAAGCCTTATTTTTCAAAAATGTTATTTTGAGACCCCTTTTAAATGGTTTTTCATCTATGAATTATGTTTGAGCATGCATTGTAAAATCATTTTGGGATAATTTAAAGGACTTTATGAATTATATGCTTGTTCAATTGATGAGTTATATGAAATGTATTGCTATTCTTGCAATGTGATCTATTATGCGAGTTATGCTACATGTTTGATTGGTTGGTTGACCTTATACGTATTAAAATATGATGCTTATATAAGTATATGTGTATATGGATGATTTTTATAGGACTTGAGAAGAGTCGGTTTAAGCCTGAATGGTCATAGTAGTGGATATATAAGCGCTTATCAAGGGTAGTGTGAGTGCAGCTGCTACGTATTTATATGCACGCCCCATTTGGGTCTTTGATTCGGCCCCATTTGGGTCATATAAGATGTTTGAGACTCATGTCTCTATATGCTTGGATACTGTGTCCTATCAGTATCAATAATTATAAGATGTTTAAGACTCGTGTCTCTATATGCTTGGATACTGTGTCCTATCAGTATCAATTATACCCGTAACCACCTCTAGTGTATGTTCAGGCTAGTACATGTCTTTCATGAATAAGTTGTACCGTAATATATTTATATGATAAGTTTTTACTTGAACCCGTGATTAAGGTTATGATGCTCATTTACTGATAAGTGTATATGCAATGTTTTTATATGTTTTTGTATAAGTAATAAAATGAGACTCATTATGTTATATTTGAGATGCTTATGTTATCTTACACATGCCTATAAGTGTAACTTATGTTAGTGTGCTTATGTAGGCAGTTATATATATATGCTCTTGTGTGTTTTCTTCGAAAGTTTCTTGTTTTTGTTCCTCCCCACTAAGCGTTATTGCTTAGCACAGGTTGTTTCCCGTGTAGGTGGCAGGTTTGAGTTTGTAGTCGGGCATCTGCAGGTCCGCCACTAGAAGTTCCAGTTGTATTTTTTGTCTTTTGCTATAGTTTATTGTCCTTAATTTTGTATATGGAAATGTAAGAGATTTTGAGCAAGTTGGTATATTTGTAGTACTATGTATTAGAATATTTTTGATATGTATGTGCATATGTTTCATTACAAAAGAGTGCTTTTGTAATTTTGATCTCTTGGATTTTATGCTTCTGCATTAGATGTATATATAAATGTATATAAGTTGTTTGTCTGCGTGGCATTTCGGTATCCTTCCAATGGGGGTATCAGGGTGTTACACTTCCGACTGGGACGGATGTTACGACACCAAAAAGGGCAGTTAGGAGGCACTACTGGGAGGCCATTAAAGTACCTGGGGCCTTATATGACCATGACACAACTAAGAGCACTATGCTCTCTTCATAGGCCCTCATATAGATTCATCACATGCTATCAACTTCATACCTAGGACAAGCAAGGAACCCCGGGTCTATTAACTCAACAGAGATTTAGAGTATGTGGGCCATGATGACAGGGTGAAGCTTGAACATTAGTCACGAGGTCGTGGCTAATCTGGTTATGCTAGGTCGAGGGACTGCTCCATTTATATGTGCTGAAGGGTGATTACTCGATTACTTTTACATTTGAGGTTGAGCTCAACTTTGGAACGCCAGTGGATGAGGAGATTTTTGTAGACCAAGCTGTAGCCCAGACTATGGGGATGGTGGCTCAGATACCCGACCGTCTTTGCATATATAGATTGCTCACGGTAGCAGAGACTCGAGGGCTCTTCCATTTGCCTCCACTCCAGCCAGCAGCTGAAATCCTAGGGGAGGAGCTCTAGCCATAGGAGGAGCAGCCATAGTAGCCCTAACCGGAAGAGGAGCGGCCTCATACTCCCCAGGATCAGGGCCTGGATATAGATATGGATGACATGATTCTTACTCAAGCCTCTCAGTAGGGTCCTTAAGGACTAGTCCTCCACCACCATCAATTTAGCGGGCAGATACTGGGATATCCATATGGCCAACTTGGACATCCAAGGGCATCCACATCCATAGCTCCTCCACAAGTAGAGCACCGATTAGATCCAGCACAAGCCATCATGTAGGAACTTGCTCTATTGTTGCAGCAGGAGATTATATCGTCCATGACTGTTACGTTTGCCACCACGAATCAACGTATGGACGAGAGGCTTAGGGTGTTAGATAGGCATCTGGATAGATAAGAGTAGGTCATAGAGAGTTTAAAGCGGGCTCTGAGTGCTTCATACGTAGTGCAGCCTAGAGGGTTGATGAAGAGCTTCAGCTAGTTAATGAGTCTGTCACCTCTTTGAGTTTTCGGGTTGAGATATTAGAGGGTGCCATACCTAGCATATCTGGGACTATAAGGGAGCTATATGTGGAGATGGAGCATCGGCTTACATAAATTAGGGATGCCTCCAGATGCTAGAGTTTAAAGCAGACGTGAGCTTTTTCAGATCCGGCAAGGATTGTCCGTGAGTTCATAGATTTCTTGGTGATTTGTGCGCAGCCTTTCTTGGATAGGTATGCCCGAATCCAGTTCCAGTATCCCCCATGACTAGAGCCCATGGTAGTGCCTGGATCCCCTCCAATTGATGTAACTCATCAGCCATTAGCCTTTAGAGCCGGGCCATCGACCTTAAGAGCAGGGTTGTCGACATCTAGTACCCAACCGATCAATGTATCTGACAGCGACCAGGACCCAAATGAGCCATCTGATTATTCTCTATTGTAGTATGTATTCAGGGAGACTTGTATATAGATATCTTTTGAAGTATAAACTTTTCATTGTTTAGTTACATTCTTATGTTTCATTCAAATTTTACTCTGCTTTAAAAGTACATAATAATTATAAAAAACTAATAACAAAAAGTTAAAAAATGGAAAATAATAAAAAGATGAAAGAGAAATAATAATAATAATAATAATAATAATAATAATAATAATAATAATAATAATAATAATAATAATAATAATAATAATAATAGAAAAAATGATGAACAAAGCAAGACATTAAATTTGTGCTTTGGAAAAATCTTGTTAATACAATTAACAAAATTATTTGAATTTATAAGGATTACACTTCAACAGTCTATAAAATGGCTCAAGGGTGCAACTCACCAGAGCGACTCAGTGGCGTTAATGATAAGCCAAGTCAGAGGAAGTTTTCAAAAAGAGTCATTGGCGACAATCATATGCCAATGGCTTAACGATGACAATCATATACCGATATCTCGAAGGCAACAATCATATGCCTGACAGACCAACTACAACCTATAAAGCGATGTAATGGTGACAATCATATGCTAATCTTTCAACGACAACAATCATATGCAGATGTCTTGATGGTGACAATCATATGCCGGATAGATCAACTGTAGTCTTTAGGATATCCTAATGGCGACAATCATATGCAAGATGGATCAACCACAGTTATTGGCGATAATCATATGCCGATGTCTCGAAGGCAACAATCATATGCTACACAGACTGTCTCGAAGGCAACAATCATATGCCGGACAGACCAAATGTAGTCTATAGAATGATACAATGGCAACAATCATATGCCAATGTTTTGGCAGCAACAATCATATGTCGATTTCTTGATGGTGACAATCATATGCCGGATAGATTAACTGTAGTCTTTAGATATCTCGACAGTGATCATCATATGCTAGACGGATCAAACACAGTCTTCAAAATGACTCGATAGTGACAATCATATGCTAATGTATCGATGGCGACAATCATATGCTAGAGAGGTTAACTAAATTCTTTGGAATGACTCAGTGGTGACAATCATAAGCCATAAATCTTCAATCAGAATCAACACAGTAAAAGGTAAGGACTGCCTCAGGTATGCGCTTCATCCCTTTTACTCTAAATTTTGGCTCATCTAGACACCAGTGTACTGGTCTCCCTAAAATCGGGGGTCCGGGTCCTGAGACAACCCAGATCAGAGTTACTCAATGAGGACACTGATAACTATTTCATAGGTGGAGGGGTGAAATTATAGGTTTTCACTTTCGGATTCCATAAAGTTTAAAAGTCACCTTCGAGCAAAATTCTTCTCCATTTTCAAAAAGGTCTTCATTTGCAGAAAAAATTGATTTTTTGGTGATTGACAGCTGTCCCTCATGAGGGATGCCCATCGGTCAAACATCAGGGGCGCCCGTCTGAACGAAACTCAGCAGGGATGGCCTATTGAATGACGGACGATCGTCTCTCATTTGTGGGATACCCATTGGTAGCTCGAAACGACGCCCGTCTCCTGAGGGACAGGCAATGAAGGGCAAAGCCAGAATTCCTGTCTTTTGGTCGAGCGACTGTGATGCGCACCGAACCACTCGCTTTTAGGGCCTTCGGGAGACGTTCATTTAAAACTTGTAAGAAATTACAAGTGCGTCTATGTTGAGCAATAAGGAGGTTTCTTGGAGTCGCCATGTAACACCCCCTACCCATACGTAGGCAAACCCATCTGGATAGGAGTGAGATTCCGTAGGAGCAGGGGTGTCGCACCAAACAGAACGAGGCAAAGCAACCATTCAATCATCATAAACATACGGAAGTACAGCGGTGTGACGCGCGCCGCCCTTTTGAACCGCCTGCACGTGGCCGATCGGGGCATTTACGGGTCCGTTGACAGCTTGCGATGAATCGCAAGTGCGTCTATGTTGAGCAACACGGAGGTTTCATGGAGTCGCCACCCAATAGAACATTGGAAAAGTTTTTCTCGCCTCGGAGAGCCTAATACTGCGCTTGGTATCCATTTTGGGCCAGCCAGAGGGATCATGGAAGGTGAACTCCTCACCCTAAGGAGCCTAGGATTAGCGCTAAAGCCTCGTGACTCAAGAAGTATCTTGAAGGATGACCTCTAACCTCTTGAGCCCAAAGACCAGAGCTGGGTCCGGGATTTCTCATCTATTTCGACCTCAATTATTTTATGATCAAATTTTAATATCACTAATTCGCTCTCTCTCCACACTATGCAGTTTGATTAAAAGGCGCACTTATTCACATCTTGAAAGCGATAAATGATCAAATAGATAGTGAAAGCAATAGATTACAATAATACAAGGAGCGGAATACAACTCCCTTTCGTAAATGTGCGGATCATGCATAAATCGGGGCATTGCTTATTTTGAGGACTTTGGTCCTCGCATGCATCGTAATTAAAATTGGGGATTTTTGTTTGTGATGATCTTTATTGGATAAAAATCGGGCATTGGACCCTAGTTTTTGTGTAAACCTCATTTTATTGAATATAAAACATTGAGTCACTTTTATACATTAACGGGGTATGAAAGGAGTACATCCATATACATAAAATGATCAATAAATAACAAATGAAGGAGATACTTAAGAGGATTAGGAAACTAAACCGGATGAAGTCCTCCAAATATGGTAGACAGCCGCTCAAGCTAGGGATTTATCCAAGAGAATCAATATACACTCATAGAAAATTAAGAGATGTTAATATACATAAAATTAACATATAAGAAATCAAAAAGACTTGAAAGGGATGAAAAAACGATTTAAAAGATGGGGACAGAACCCACCGACGGCCTTCCTTAGCTGACCGACGGGCGTCGGTTAAGGTAACCGAGATGTCCGTTTGTCACTCAAGGAGGGGCATCTGTAGGTGGGTGACCGACGGGCGTCGGTGATAAAGATTACCCGTCGGTCACCACTGTCTCCGAAAAACAGAAAGGAGAAAAAAAACCTTTTCTAAGTCAAAAAGTGGGTTTTATCCCAAAAGGAGATAAGAGAGTCAAAAAAAAAAAATTAATGAAAGATATTAAAAAATTCTACAAAATAAGAAATAAATATGAGATGAAATGGAGAAAGAATCCGGAATATTTACCCTCAGATAATCACTTTGGGTGAGATTTTTGTGTTGATTAGAGCTCCGCACGTTCCACGAGAAGCAAAAGATGAAGGATTTAAAGAAAGAAAATGAACTATTTCTTCTTCAACCCCTCAAAAGATCGATTTTAGAGTCAAAATCTAAAGAAAACTAATTAGTTTTAGTTCCTTTCAATTGATTTGATCCTTGATTAAATCAATTTCTTTAGTGAAAGTGTTTTGTTGGAAGAGAGAGAAAATTTGCTTGAAATTGGGCAGAGTTTCCTCCTTTGAAAATTTTTCCAACCCTTTTCAAGTGAAAATCCGGAGCTTTTATAGCTAGACAAGACCGACGGGGGTCGGTGTACAGGGGCGGGCATCGAAAGAATCCTTCTGACACAAGGATTCGTCCGACGGCCCTGCCACATCCACCGACGGGCGTCGGAGCGGTTGCATGCTCCGGGAAACCAGGCGGCATTCTGACAGGGGCGGTGTAACACCCCCATCGCCGTCCCCGTTGGAAGGACGCCGACGGACGCGTTACCCGACACTCATTCACACAGATATTCATATGCACAGTACGGAAGCATACTTTCATACATAACATACATACGAAATACAGGTTAATTAAAAACTTGACTTAACTTGCAGGCACAGACTGATCATACATACTTCACCCACGCACGTACATTAAGTAGAAACATACAGATATGTAAGTTTATCACCATGCAGCAGAAGTTACAGACAGACGATAAAATAGAGGAGATTTTCAATAACAAATATTTTCATCGCCCAAAATGTTACTTCAGTCTCTTTACATATTATTACATATACATATTTTACAGAATTACAAAATCCAGGCTACAGAAATTACACAAAATACATCACTTCTAACTCCTATGTGGCCGACTCTGCAGATGCGTGACTCGAACAGAAGCAAACCTGCCACCTGCACGGGAAAAAGAACCCGTGCTAAGCGATAACGCTTAGTGGGGAAAACAAACATAATAATATGAACGGCCATTCACAATGGTCGTCGAGGCAAAATACATTCAAATGGCAATTACGGATGTTCAAAATACATATCTAAACAGACTTGCATAATAAAGGCATTCATTTAGAAACTCACATACATAACCATATACATATATCAGGAATGGGCCAAAACAGTCATAACCCAAAACACGACACCAGTGTTATCATGCTAAGCCACATACCAAGAAACATCACTTCACATTTATCCTAACACCATGCAGAAAGTACAATTACATCTTATATACTTACCCTCACAACCGATCTGACTCACATGCTTGTACACAATAAAACCATGTTTAGCTCATATACATAAATACATCGATCGAATCATTTCAAAGCATTCAGAAACTAATAACAAATCACATGCCAAGTACGGATAATCATGTTAACTGAAAAGTCATGTTTACTAAGTACAGATTTACCATCTGAAGCCCGTAGTCATATTCATATACACATAATCTGATTCTTGCTCATTCAGATATCACATTTTCATGTTCATATCAGATAAAGCAAACGAAATACCTGCTGACTCACAATAGTGGATAACGAGTACTGAGAGAGAGACCTCATGAGGAAACACATAGCCCGATCTCTGACCGGGTAACCCTCAGAGGGAACACATAGTACCATACAGGTACAAGTCGGAAGGCAACATTTCATTGAACAGGACCTTAAACAAGATCCATACACATACACATAATAGGGGTTCGCGAGGAACCATTCGGCGACCTGATCAGGGTCCAAATCGTTCAAAGGGCGCTGCAGCTACACATACATAGACTCTATTAGGCATGCCTAACTATCCACTAGACTGACTCTCGCAGGTCATGCTTCACACCAAACACATTTAAGCATGGCACATTATGCATAATAAGCATATAATTCTGAAGCTTGCTTAGTAAATCAAACTCAATCCCAGATGCTCAGCAAGTGGTTCATATCATTAATAACATTGCCCATGCACAATACCTCAATTATATTATTATACTTCATACCATTCATATTATAAAGCGTGTAATATAACTCAACCGACACATTTTAACACATCCCAGATTCTACGACATATCAGAATTAAAGATAGAATTATAATATGCCAATAAATCATAGCGTCTAATCCTAATCAGGAATTATACAGTATACATCTAAGCACAGCATGTTATCCTAAGAGCAGGATCTGACTAAAGATAGACATGACATATTTTATATTTCAATAAAACCTATTCGGGAGTAACCAATTATGAACTTAACTTTTATAATTTCTTCATTTTCTAAACACGGCATATAATACAGATTACCATCATCATTAAATATTATATCCATAACCCAATAGCATTCAACCAAGAATCACATAAAATTTTACCCATGATATTAGTTATTCAAAGATTAATTGTATATTAAAATACAGCATGCGTTACACTTTACATTAATTAGTATTCATAAACCAAATTACACAACTTCAATCAGATATTAGATTACCCGGAATTCCTCTTACTACTCATATCATAAGCAAGTGTAAATATATTATCATTTCATTACTCTCACTTTAGAAAATAATCCAAGTTATATTTCAAATTGTAACATATAATTTATTAAGGTAATCCGTATAGTAATAGGCATATAACCAAGTTCACATAGCATACAGGAAAGAAAAACCATGACAAAAACATTTAAAATTCATTTTCTGAACACAGAGCACAGAAGAGAAAAACAGGGCAAAATGGAGGTTCTGTCGCGATCGCGACTTTGTCGCGCTCGCGACAGAACGTGCGGGACACGGTTCCTGAGCAACCTTCACGCGACGTGAAGGTTGCTCACGACGTGCGAGCACTGCCCAAGATGCTCACGTCGCGTGAGCTCTGCTCACGTCGCGTGAGCTCTGCTCACGCCGTGAGCATCCCTCACGCCACGTGAGCTTTGCTCACGTCGTGAGCAATTCTCACGTTGCCTGAGCTTTGCTCACGTCACGTGAGCTTTGCTCACGCCGTGAGCACTTCTCCTGTTGCGTGAGCTTTGCTCACGCCGTGAGCCTTGCTCACGTCACGTGAGCTAAGCTCACGCCGTGAGCCTTGCTCACTCGTGAGCACTGCTCACTTCTCTTCACAGTTCACGATCTGTGAACTTGCCCTCAACACGCGAGAGCTGGATTTCACGTCTCTGTTGAACTCGCGACATAGTCGCGCTCGCGACAGCGTCGTGAACTTCAGTTCTCAGCAAAAACACAGGAAAAATCCACACATCCAAATCAAAACTATTTTCACTGAAACCAAACTTGAATTCAGTCTTACCTCAAAATAGAACTTCCCAAACATCTTAACCAATACAAAACACAAGGTTTCAACAATTACTTCCAATCATATAATCTATTCACGTATTGAAACCTCAAAATGTAGAAAATCACAAACTTGACAGTACATTCAACCAATTCTCACAATCAATTTATTAATCCTATAATCATTCATATCCTTTCATCACAATTAAAAACCCATACAATAAACATTCATTCCAAACTAATACCCATCATCTATTTTCTAGAATTTAAACAAATCAAAGCATACATGCAAATTAATTGAAAAACTTGGACAAAATAACTCAAATAGCTCCTAAACCTCATTGAAGCAAAAACCATTCTTCTTCAAGCTTGATCCTCAAACCTTTTCTTGCCCTCATACTTGCTCTTGTTAGCCAAAGCTTACACAAATCAAAAACCCAAGAATTACTCTTAACCCAAAAACCCAAACTCAAACAAAACACAGAGAAGAAGGGGAACATAATCTCTCTTAGGAAACCCTAGTACCCAAAATCATACACATACCTCCATAAAAGACTTCTTAAGCTCCACTAAGACATCAACCCATGCCTAGCCACCGAGAAGAACACGATCCAAGGAAAAGAAAAGAAAGAAGGAGGAGGAGGAGAAGAGCACAACGTAATCTGCCTTCTCACTCTCTCTCTCTTTCCTTAATCTTATCTCCTCTTAATTGCTTCTTATCCCAAATCCACATGCCCCTTTCCCATTGGTCCAAGTAATTCACTTTGACTCTCAACTCAAGTCACCATACACATGCACACACTAAATCACTTCTCATAGAAATATCCTACCTCTTAAGTTCCATACCCATAATGCACTTGATAATTATTTCTTAAAACTCACTTATACCCTAATTCCATACACACTAAGCACACTCTAATATTTCCTTCACTTAACTTATTTAATTAATTTCTTTGCACATAAATCCTTATTATCCATATTATTCATGTACAAATTACCGAATTACCCTCACTCATTCCGATCGAGCAAGCATATTCCGACTAGGCCCCGATCGGGGTGTGACAGGCGGTAACTTTTCGACGGGCGTCGGAAAATACCACAAGCCGTCGGTGACTTAGAGAGACGGGCGGACTTCACAGACGGGCTGGCCGTCTGTGGAGGACAAAATTCCTTTTGACTCGAAAAAAACCTCTGTTTTTCTCTCCCTCTGCCAAGGAATGGTAAAAAGCCTCATTTCTCATGGAACGCGGGACTAAAACCTCCAAATCCAGCCCCTCATACAGGCTCGGACATTTTTCTCATCATAGGGTAACATCTGATCCGGACCGCTCCGGGACACGGTGCTTACAGTTGCCCCCAGTTTTGGGGAAACTAGTGCACAAGCGCCTAGATAAGCCAAAACTCAGAGAAAGGTCAGAAAGGAAGCGTACTTGCGATGGCTTTTCACCCTCCGTGCCTTTTGCCGAGTGGACCTTATCACTATTCGCTCGGTGATGCGAAGATACTTCCATCGGTCTTATCTCGACCGGTAGGTACTTGGTGGGATGCGGCATGCTTTGGCTACAACCCCGGTTTGAAGTGTGGTATGCTTTGACCGCAGCTTCGATCTGGTGAGATGCAGTATGCTTTTGCTACAATCTCGATCTGGTGAGATGCAGCATGCTTTGGCTACAACCTTGATCTGGTGAGATGCAGCATGCTTTGGCTACAACCTCGATCTGGTGAGATGCAGCATGCTTTGGCTACAACCTCGATCTGGTGAGATGCAGGATGCTTTGGCTACAACCTCGATCTGGTGACATGCAGCATGCTTTGGCTACAGGCTCGATCTGGTGAGATGCAGCATGCTTTGGCTACAACCTCGATCTGGTGACATGCAACATGCTTTGGCTACAGGCTCGATCTGGTGAGATGCAGCATGCTTTGGCTACAACCTCGATCTGGTGAGATGAGGAAACCCCGCTGGGTTCCTTGTTCCAAAAGAGACCTTTTTAATCGATGCTTATGTTCATATCGGTATTTCTTTGTACCTATGTGATAGAAGATTTTGTTAGTTCACGTTTGAGTGGTCATCTTTTAACCTGTCTATTGATGGCGTGATCTTGCTTTATTTGCTATGCCATGTTTCATTTTTTTTTTGTCCTTTTTTCTTATTGAGCTGTTATTGATCACTTTTTTTTGTTTTTGTTATATCGTCATTTTTATTGACATATAAGTAAACATGAGGACATACACTTTCTTTGATGTGATAAAACAATCGAATAATCATGCAAAAAATGAAATAAAAGTTTCACTAGAAATGTCATTTTTGTACAGTGTATATACAAAATGAAAATGTACAAAAGATACAAAAATAACTTCCTGAAGATCAGAGAGGTGTGTAGTCTGAGGGCTCATCGGGATCCTCATCATCCGATATATGCACGGTCCCTGGCGGGGGTGGAGGTGGAGCTGGACGTGCCGGAGGTGGCGGTGGAGCTGTGGAGGGTCCTGCCTCGTGATCATGGGCCTGCCTAAAACGGATCTGAGCGTAACCGTCCAAGAAAGGCTGGGTGCAGGTGCTCATAAACCCTAAGGTCTCAGAAACCTTGTCTCCCAACTTCCTGAAGGCTTAGCTCAACTGAATGCTCTGCTCGCTGGCGGCCTTTCTCCTCTGCTCCAGGCTCTACTCCGTCTGCTCTCTAAACTCCCTCATGGTTTGAGAAAGAGGTGGGAGAATCCCCTCTATCGCCTGGACGTGGGATCTCAGAGAGCCAAGTGACTCATCAATCATCTGTAGGGTCATATCGACCCTCTGAGGCGCCTGGTCCTGTGATGTCCTCAAATCATGAGCGAGCTGCTGTCTCAACTCCCTTTATCCCTGGGCAATCTGCTCAATCATCCTCACCTGCTCCCCTCTGAAAGCCTCCAGGACTTGAGCCTGCTCATCCCTGAAAACCTCCAAGGCCCGAGCCTGCTCTCGAGTCGTCTGCTCCATGCAGCCGGCCTGCTCTCGGGCTAAGCGCTCCACCGACTGGGACTGCTCCTGAATGGCAGCCTGCTGGCGATCCAACCTCTTGTGAATAGCCCTGTCCCTCTCATCCTGCCGCCGCTCTAAGGCTGTAAACATGGACGTGAGGAGCTGAGAGAAGTCAGGCTGCTGCGGTGCTAGCTCTAGCGGTGGTGCCGAGGAGGTGGATGCCCCTGGGTCACCTCGGGAGTACGGGTGGTATCTCTCGAAGGGCCCGTGGATAGACCTCTGTACCCTGGCGCTCGGTGATGGGACTGGAGTCGGTGCTCTGGATGCCGGTGAAGCGGCGAAGAGGTCGTCCATCGTGATCTCGAAGTCGAAGTCCGAGGGGGTCCTAGGCGGCTCCTGCTGCTGTGGTGGAGGCACAGTCTGCGGCTGAGGAGGCTGATACTGGGGCTCTGGCTGTGGCTGCGCTGTGGAGGCTGCTCTGGCTATGGCTCAGGCTGGGGAGGCTGCTCCTCCGGGTGGTCTGGATCTGCACCCAAGGGTGGGAGCGAGAACAGCTGCCGGGTCTCATGAATGGTCAACACCCTGTAGGCCTCTGCCTGGCCTGAAATCTGGGAGATCATCCCCATCTGTACTGCCGCCGCGGCGTCTACATGGATCCCCTCCGCCAAGGGTCCTCTCAACCTCTCGGGGTTAACCCCCAATCTCAAAAGTAATCGGGTGATGACTCCTCCTACCATCACCACCGGTGTTAACCCTCTGCTGACTCTAGTCAAGTTGGCCAAGATCTCGTGGCTAATGTTAAGACGCTGGCCTGCCACCATAGCCTAGAGGCTCCAGATCTCGACCGCGTTAAGCGACCCTGGATTACCAGCTCGATCGAGGTACGAACTGGAAAGCACTCTGTGCAAATACCGTAGTGCCTGAGACACCAGTACGGTGCTCTTCGCTGTATCGTGATCGTACAGCACTCCCGGTATGGCAATGGCCGCCCAATGGGCGCGTCTCACCGCTCTTCGCGGGATCTCAACCCCCTCCTCCGTAGGGAGCCCCATGGCCTGAGCAAATCTCTGCCTAGTGATACTGAAGTGGTCACCGTCAAACCAAAACTGAACTACCCCTGGGTCGGTGTCTGCACTCTGAAAACCGGCGTAGCGGAGAGTGGACAGGACCTGGCGAGTAGCCTCTGGAAACGTCTGGAAGGAGGGCTCAAGGAACTTTGTCCACCCAGCACCCTCGGTAAGTAGATCGAACTCTGGGGCAAACCCTAGGGCCTCTAGAAATGGGCGGGATGCAAAACGACTGGCCCGAAACTCTACCTGAGCCAACGCTCTATACCTCTGAGCCGACTCATCATCCATCCAATCCGGAGCTACAAGCTCGGGCTGTGCCTGCGGTGCTCTACGTCTAGGAGGCATCCTGTAGAAGAGAAAAGATTAAATATCGGAAATTTGACAAAACAAATATTTTTAAACTTATTTCCAAGGTGAAGGCCGATTCAGGCCTCACCGGGGCAATAGCGGCCCAAAACAAGATAGAGAATTGATAAAAAAAACGAAAAGAGCAAACATCCTGTCTAAGGAAGTATCCTAATGTGGCTCGCACGCATCATGGAAAAAGCAACATGCAATCGGCATGGAAATAATTAAAGTGAATAAGAACGGGCTTTCTAGGTCCCAGGGCATGCATTTTACATGAAAATATTCAATTCTTGAATAAATAATAAAAATTTGGGCAGCACCCCGGCAGGGGCATGCCCAACCTCCTGCATGAAAAGGCAAAAACATAGGCCTCAACAACAATACACGCATGTAAATGGGACGCACCCCGGCAAGGGTGTGCCCCCAACAACACAAAATAATGGCCTCAGGCCGCAAAAGCAACATATGCACAGAATGGTGCGCTAAAAAAAATGTAGTTCTAAAGCACCAAAATTATAGAAAAATTCCATTTCTATGTGATCATGCAAAAATTCAGGTTTAATTGCACTAATAATAAAAATAAAAAAAAAGGCAGCATTCTCCCTAAATTCCTAAAGCATTTGGAAATTTCTAAACATCTCTAAAGTTGAAAGAAGGAGAAATGAATTAATAAATTAAATAAAATTCAAAAGAAAGTAATTATTTACTTACTTGTGGTCGCGAGAAGTGTAGAAACTGGAGAAAATATAAATATCAAAGCGCCCAGTGAATAGAAAATGCAAAAATATGAAGAAAGATGAAGAATGCTTAAAAAAAACACTAAAAAAAAACGCTAAAAAACGGTTTGGGAGAGGAAGAAGAAAGGGACAGCAACGTTTGCACTGTCTGTCACTTGCCCTTATATAGAATTTCGTCACCGACGGGTAGGGCGTCTATACAAGCGACCAACGGGCTGGCCGTCTGTTGCGCAATAAATGCGAGTTAATGCGCGTGATGAATGCAATGCTGACGTATGCGTCTGCCAGGTGGATTTATACCGACGGGCAGGCCGTCCCTATGGAGAGGCGGGCAGGCCGTCCCTTTGAACAGGCGGGCAGGCCGTCTCTGTAGAGAGGCGGGTAGGCCATCGGTGACACTTCCCTATAAAATCTTACAAAATTTTGCTCTTTTTGTCTCTTCATTTTCCAGCGTTTTGAGCCTTTCACCTTTCTCAACATGTCTTCCCTTCTAACCCATAAGATGCACCGTATCTTAGATGACAAACACACTTGGGAAGAAGGCGCCCTCTTTTCTTTGTCTGGGCTGAAATATCTGTGCCGGGTGAAAGTTGACCAGAACCTCCTGCTGGCGGCGACCCACTTCTGGAATCCCCGGTTCCACATCTTCCGGTTCACCTATCAGGAATTGTGTCCCTTGCCTGAAGAGTTAGCTTCCATTCTGGGAGCCTGGTTCCCACCTAGCGCTCTGCCTTGCATCCCCCGCTGTGGCGTATTTCAGACCCGGGACATAGCCATGGCTCTGGGCATATCTTCCTCCGAGGCCGTCCGGCTGATTCCTCCAGGCTCTTCCTTTTTCCCTGGGGCCACCGATCGAGGCTCTGGATCAGTTCACTGACATCCCCACCTATCGGGTAAGCATCATATTCTTATTCTGCATGGTGAACTTCCTTACTATTGTCCCTGGGGGTCTGACAGGTGATCCTCGCCTGTTCGGAGTCCTGAGCGACTTTCACTCGGGGTCATCACCCCTACCACTTGTTCTGGCTGAAACCATTCTGGGTTTGGACGCTGTGAGCTCTGGATCCAGCACAACCTTCTCCGGCAGCCCCTTATTGCTCCAGGTACGTCATTATTTTAAAGGCAGTGCGTCCCTATTGAATTTTCACACTAGCTTTTCTTAGCGGGAAGTGCGTCCTTTCGGATTTTCACACAACCCTGTGCCTTATTTTTGCCTGAAGTAAACCCTACTTACTCCAGCGGCTTTTTCTCTTTCTTTCTTTTTCTTCTCTTCTTTCTTTTTCTTTTTTTTTTCTTTTTTTTTTCAGATCTGGCTGCAAGAGAAACTGAAGATGTTGTCTGAGCCACCCCCTCAAGTCACTCCACAGTACTCGCCAAGCCATTTTCTGCCGCGTCGATGATTGTACGGGTGTGCCACTACTGGTGAAGGCATCGCCCGATTTGGCGAGCTGTCAGATGACAACATCAGTTTTACGTCTGCCTGGCTCTCACTGTCTCATGTGGTCATTGATGGGCCATCGGGGTGTGTTCCCCTCTGCGGCCTCCGTTAGGCCACCTTCTGCATCACCTCTCGATGTACACGCCAGCTTGGGATGACCCAGGATGTAGTGAGGGTTCCCCTGTCCTTTCGAGGAGGAGCTCTCTCGGCTGTGTTTGCTTCTCGGTATCATGAGCTGTGGGGCAGATTACCCGTGAAGACTGTTATCCCGAGGTTCGGCAATCATTCTGTGTCTTCGACTAGTGAGTACAAGAAGTGGATCCTTAGTCCAGCGTCTGATAACAGGACTCGAGGGCTCAAGCATCTTCTCGGCGAGAGCAGTAGGAGGACTTAGCTTAGCCTTCATATGTAATTCTTTTTGTACTACTTTTCTTTTTATTGCAGAACTGAGAAATGACAAAAATGAAAAGAATAATATTCATCCTATTTCACGAATCTGTGTACATTTTCATATAATTTCGTCATACATGATCAGTTTTGGCATTTACTCAGCTATTTTTGCACTGTTAATACATGAAACCAAATTTTAACAGCATCAACTCCTGTTACCAATCGGCTCTCTCGGGTTTTCACGATCGGACATTTTCTCTCATGCCTCTAATTTTTGCACAGGATGCCTTTTTTCGGTTTTCACCCTGTCGAGGCGCCCAATTTTAGCTTAGCCGCCTTTTTTCAGTTTTCGACCTGCAGGGCATTTTATTCTCTTCTTTTTATTTTTGGGTCTTTAGCCATGGAACCTCTTGAGTCTGTCGATGTTGATCGGCTCTTTAAATTCGTTCCCATCACTATCCGACAAGATTGCAGCTCCTTTGGACAGCAGCTTCTTAAGGATATACGGCCCTTCCCAGGTAGGTCTGAATTTCCCTCTAATGTCTGGTATGCCTGGCCTCATCTGTTTAAACACCAAGTCCCCTTCTTTCAGCGGATGCTTTCTTACCTTGTTTCCGAAAGTTCTTGCCAATCTCTTTTGGTAAATCTGATTATGATAATAGGCTTTCAACCTACTCTCATCCAGTAAATTCAAGTGCTGTAGCCTCTGCTGCGCCCATTCGGCCTCTGGGATTTTGGCTTCCATGACCACCCGCAGTGATTTGAGCTCTATCTCAACTGGCAAGACTGCTTCCGTTCCGTATACCAGGGAAAATGGTGTAGCACCTGTAGATGTCCTTACCGTCGTTCTGTATCCCCACAGGGCGAAGGGTAACTTCTCAGCCCAGTCTTTGTAGGTTTGGACCATTTTGGATAGGATCTTCTTCATATTCTTATTGGCGGCTTCTACTGCTCCATTCGCTTGTGGTCGGTAGGGGGAGGATTTATGATGCTTGACACCATACTTGTCGAGGAGCTTCCTGGCTTCTCCCATGAACTGCACCCCATTATCAGATACTATGTGATGAGGAAGACCATATCTGCAGATCAGATTCCTCTCTATGAACTTGGCCATATCCCTCGCGTCAATCTTCTTGAAGGATTCCGCCTCTACCCATTTGGTAAAATAATCAATTGCGACTATGATGTATCGGTGCCCATTGGACGCCGTAGGGCGAATTTCTCCTATGATATCTATCCCCCAAGCGGCAAACGGCCAAGGTGATGTCAAGTTATGTAGCTCTGATACTAGCAGGTGTCTCAAGTCCGCGTATTGTTGGCACAACTGGCATTATTTGACGTATCTTGAGCAGTCATTGTCTATTGTAAGCCAATAAAAGCCTTGTCTCATAACCTTCTTGGCCAAGGTCAAACCATTCATGTGAGCCCCACAGACACCTGCATGGGTTTCCTCCATCACTTTGCGGGCTTCTTTTTCATTCAAGCACGTGAGCTGAATCCCGTCCGACTGCCTTTTGTACAACACCCCTTCTAAGGATATGAACTGAGTAGATAGCTTACGGATGATCCTCTGGTCTTTTTCAGTAGCTTCTTCCGGGAATTTATTGTTTTCCAAGTAATTCATGATGTCGACGTACCATGGTTTCCCATCTGCCACTTCTACTTCCATTACAGGCTCGGTTTCAAAACTGGGCTTATCGGAGCTCGAGATCAGCACTGGCTTCATAGCCACTCCTTCAGGGTTATCCCACATTGACACTAAGGTCGCCAACGCATCAGCCAGATGGTTTTCATCTCTCGGCACAAAGTGGAAGGTGCAAGTCTCAAACTGCCCACACATCTCTTTCAAATATTCAACGTAGGGGACCAGTCGTTCTTCTTTTACAGCCCACTCACCTCGAATTTAGTTAATCACTAAGGATGAGTCACCAAAGAGTTCTATGTTCTTTGCCCCCAATGCCGCTAAAGCTTCTAGCGCGAAAGTGCAAGCTTCATATTCGGCTTCATTGTTGGTTTCCTTGTATCTCAGCTTCTTAACAAGGGGAAGTTTTTCATTATCTGGGGATGTCAAGATGATTCCAACTCCGGCTCCTCTGTTATTTACTGCCCCGTCGAAGTGCAACTGCCATCCCTGAACAGAAATCGCGACTATGCTTTCATCAGGAAAGGTGAACTCGGGGGTGTCTCCTTGAATGGGATGTTCAGCAAGAAATTCGGCTACGGCACGCCCTTTAATAGTCTTACGGGTGATGTATTGCACATCAAACTCCTGTAGCAAGAGCAGCCACCTCCCCATCTTTCCAAGCAAAGACGGTGCTTCCTGCAAATATCTCAACGGATTCTGCTTTGGCCACTGCTTGAACCTTGTACGAGTGGAAGTAATGCCTCAGTTTCTTTGACGCCCAAATTACTGCAAGGCAGATCTTCTCTACTTCAGTATATTTTATGTCATAAGCCAAAAATTTCTTGCTAAGGTAATAAATTGCAAACTCCACCCCAAATTCATCTTTTTGAGCCATCATGGCGCCCACGGAACTTCCTTCTACTGCCAAATACAGGATAAGTGGTTTAATCGGCTGCGGCGGCCTTAGCACTGGCGAATTCAACAGGTATTCCCTGATGCTATCAAAAGCTTTCTGGCAATCTTCGTTCCAGATCACAGGCTGATTCTTTCTAAGCAGCTTAAAAACGGGCTCGCATATTGAAGTGAGCTTGGCAATGAATCGGCTAACATACTGCAGCTTGCCCAGGAAACTCCTAACATCCTTCTCTTTTTGCGGCACAGGCATCTCTCTTATGGCTTTCACCTTGTTCGGGTCAATTTCTATTCCCCTCTGGCTAACGACATGTCCCAATAGTTTTCCTGAAGTCACTCCGAAAATGCACTTCTTGGGGTTAAGTCGCAGATTATACTTGTCGATTCTGGTGAAGAACTTCTCTAGAGCTTCAAAGTGTCCCTCTCGGGTGGCTGATTTAACCATCATGTCATCGATATGCACTTCCACTTCTTTATGAATCAGGTCGCTAAGAATCTTGGTCGCCATTCTCTGGTATGTGGCCCCTGCGTTCTTCAGGCCGAAAGGCATGACTCGGTTGGCATAGGTTCCCCATTCCGTGATGAAAGCGGTTTTAACCCGATCAGCTATCTTGTGCAGGATTTGGTTGTACCCCACATATCCATCCCCAAAGCTATACATCGCGTAATTGGCGGCACTGTCTATCAATACATCGATATGGGGTAGTGGAAAATCATCTTTCGGGCAAGCTTTGTTCAGATCTCGATAGTCCACGCACACCCTGACCTTTCCGTTCTTCTTTGCTACAGGGACCACATTTGCCAGCCATGTAGGATACTGCACCTCAACGAGAAACTTGTCTTCTATCTGCTGCCGAATCTCCTCTTTGACCTTGTCAGCCCATTCTGGCCTCAGCCTTCTCAACTTCTGTTTCACAGGCTTGCAATCTGGGTAAGTTGGGATGGCATGTTCCGCCACGTCTCGATCAATTCCTGGCATGTCCTCATAGGTCCAGGCAAAGACCTTTTCATGTTTTCTTATTATTCTCTCAAAATTGTTTCTCTCCTCAAGAGTTATGTTTGATGCTATTAGAATTTCTCTCGGATTTTCCGAGGTTCCAAGATTAAAAGGCGTTGTACCAGTGGAGTCAATGTCAAAAATTGATGGAATATGATCATGTTCATGCATGTTGAAATCATTAGAAACATTGTATAAGTAAGAGAAATTGTTTGTCTTATTAATAATATTATAGTTATCATTTACATCATAAAAGAGTTCGGGAATAAAAAGACAGTCTAAACTAGAGTCTTCTTCTGCTACTCCAGAGGTCGATGACGCTGCGGCTTGTTTACTGACTTCCTGATCCAGCAGAGGCCCCTCAGGCTCGTCGGAGGAAAACTTCAAATTCTCCGTTTTCAGCTCTAATTCTGCTATCTTCCCTTTCCCTTTCAGCCTGGCAGCTATCATCTTCTCAGTAACGACTTCCTCAAGCTCGCATTTGTCCCAAGTGATACCCGGAGTCATAACTTCCTCATCCCAGAAGCCTTCGACAGTCTTGACAAACCCAACATGCCAGCCATACACATCGTTAAAGATCTCGAAGCCAGGGACAATCCTCCCCTCTACCCAATGTGGCTCATCTTCGCCAGTGTAAGCACAAACTGAGGATGCTGGTACGAAGCTCTCTGTTATGTGGGGGATCTTACCCATTACCTTCTTCTTGCCGAAGCCACCTCTATACCCCAGACCTTTCTGGCTCTTTTACCCTTGAGTGGTGATTGCAGTTTGCGATCCTTGGGAGTTTCTGTCTAAACCAGCCCCAGGAAGATAATACATCTTCTTCATCATATTAACCACAACTGGGCTATCCACTGACCCGTACTCTTCCCTTATCATGGACACGTGGAAGCCGCTAAATGGCTGATTGGCTATTTTCAGCGCTGAGACCTGGTTTTCCCTGGCCGCTTTGATAGTCACCACCTCCCCTTCGTTTGGGAAATTTATCATCTGATGCAGTGTGGATGGCACTCCTCCTAATTTATGAAACTAGGGTCTCCCAAGCAAAGCTGAGAAGTTAGCGGGTATGGGCAGAACTACGAATTCAACCTCCACTTCAATAGGTCCTGTCTTGACCAAGGTCTTAAAGGTTCCTGAGGCTTGCCTCCTCGAGTTGTCATAGGCTGTGATAGTCAGATCAGATCCACTGAGCATATCTTCGTTTAAACCAAAAGCCTGAGAGCTATCAGGGGGCATACATTAATAGAAGACTCGTCGTCTACCATAACGCAAGCAGTGTGCTTATCGTTAATCTGCGCTTTAATGTACAAGGGTCGGTTGTGGCTGCGGCCTTCAACAGGTAGGTCGGCGTCAGAAAAGACCAATCTCTCCTCAGATCCTCCCTTAATTAAACCCAAAAGTTCTAACGGGGAAATAGTGGTGGCGACCGTGGCCTCAACCAAAGCTTCTACTACCTTCTGCCTATGAGAGGGGGATTGCCTCAACAGATCCCAGATGGATATTTGAGCTGCAGTTTTCTTCAATTGTCTGACAATCTGGTTCTCCTCTGGCCCTTTCTCGGCTGATGGCTGCACTGGCTCAGGTAGCCTCGTAATCTCGGGGATCACTCTTCCACTCCTCGTTACAGCCCCTATTTCTCCTTCGTCTCCATCGGAGCCCCACAAATCAAGGTTCATTCCTTCTTCATCCTTGGCTTCTCCACCGCTTTCACTGCTAGAGCAGCAATCAAGGGTCGCCACAACTGCCTTCTCCTCTCTATCCTTGGGATAACCAGCAGCGAACCTCTCACTCCCATATAGATCTTGTAGCACGTACCACTCTGGCAGGCTAGATCGGATCATAAACACGGGTGGTGGTACGGCATTATAACCGGGCTTCTTCTCAGTTTCTCTCTTCTCAGGGTCACAGATTTGCTTGCTATCAATTAAGTCTTGGATAGAGTGCCGGAGCGCTTTGCATTTATCTGTGATATGGCCTGAGTGCTGGTGGAACGCATAGCATTCGTTATCTTTGTGTCCAGGTTTCCCTTGCGTTAAAGCTGGCCTAGGAGCCAGAGGGTGCAATTTTCCCTCCTTCATTAACCTCCTCAGGACCAAGGATAATGGTCTCCCCAAGTTCAAAAACTTCCTCTGGGTGGTTACCTCAGTAGCAGACACTTCACCCGTTCTTCTAGTGCTGTTACTGGGACTTGTCGGCCTTCTGGTTCCTTGACCGGGGTTAGCCCTTTTGGCGAAATTGTCATTGCTAGCTTTTCGAGCCAAGAATTCTCCCTCTGCTTCGATGGCTATATCTTTGAGAGATTCCCAGTCCTTCAACCCCTCCTTCAAGTATGGGCTTGCATTCTTAATAAATAAACGAATCTGATCCTGGGTGTCCGGCTTTCGGCGTATCTCCATTACTCGGTTCCGCCATCGGGTGAGATAATCATGGAAAGATTCCCCGGTCTTCTGCTGGAGTAGCTCAAGATCCTTTAGGGTCACCTCCATTATGGTGTTACAGTCATACTGTTTCAAAAACTCTTCAGTGAGCAGATCCCAATCTTCTTTAGTGCGGCGGTTAAGGCCATGATACCAGTCATTGGCATGAGAGGTCAGACTCAGACAAAAGTATTCTACTTTCTGCTTCTTGGACAACGTGGTCCCCTTCATGACCAGAGAATATTGCCTCACATGTGCGGTCGGGTCAGAAGTACCATCAAACTTCGGCACATCCGGCATTTTGAAGTTATAAGGGATCGGGTCCTCTCCGTCCAACTCCTTATCCTCCGGATTAATCCCATGAGCTCTGCCTATCATACGGGCCATAGCTTCGAACCTCTCTTCCATTTTCTTTAAAATAAAGTCGTCAGCTTGAGGCGCCTTCCCCTTCTCAGATGCGAGGCTCATCCTATCATCTTCGATATCATCATCAATTCTCAGCACAGGCCTTCTTCTCTGCTCTCCCGAGGCCACTGACCTTAACTCTACTGGAGGAGGCCGAACGGGCTCTTCTCGTCTTTTAACCCTTTCTTCCTCAGGCTCATTCTATCTCACTGGAGGAGGAGGAGGAGGAGGAGGAGGATTCTGCGGAGCATTCTGCTGTGCCAAGGCGGTCAACATATTCATCATCCTACCCTCGAATTCCTCAAAACGGCGGCCCACTTCCACAATCATGGCCCTGGTGGCATCGTACCCCCTAGGCGAGTTTGCCATTTGAGATATTGTACCACTGATTTCTGATAAGATTTCTGGTAGACCCTCTCTATCTGACAGCTCGGGAGTAGGAACTCGGATCAGTCGTCCGGTTGGTGATCTAGTCCACCTGGAAGATCTATGATGGCTGCAGGAACAAAAAGTTAGGCATGATGCATGAAATGCAGGTATAATGCATGATCGTGATATGCAACACTTACAGAGCACAAGCAAGCAAGTAGGTCCTTCCACCCTTATTTCTCCCACACACGTGGTCGTGCAGTCTCTTTCCTAGGTGGGATTAGCCCAAGGGTCAACGAGGGACCCGATGGACGCGCATGGTGCGCGGCAAAAAACCGGCAGCATGACACTCCTATGCTAATGTACAAGCGGATGGATAATGATCGTTACGTATTTGGACGTTCCATAAATTTTGACATGGCCCTACCGGGGCATGATAGCCTTTGGCTAGGTTACCAAGCGAGACATTTGGACTCACCCAATACATGAGGATCCATACAGCAAGCATGGAATTAGGGTTCATTTCACCTGTGGAAAGTAACTACGGCCATTACATGAGCTTTGGACAAGGGAGATGTTTCTTTAAGGCTACCCAAGCATGATCCCTTCCGACAGGTCTATCTCATCACGAGCATAGCGACCGATCGGGTCATCATTTTGATATAACATTAAGGTACGTGGCTTGGGCTGGTGATTATCCTTAACACTTCCCCAAATTGAGTGAAAATGAGGAGGTGCTTCAGGAACGCACCGGGGCTAAAAGAGGGACCAAACTAGCGTATTCTAAGGCTCTAATGATATGCAAATGTAAATTTGAGAGAAGGTGAATTTATGAATTAAATTTTAATCATAAATGTTAAAAGAGGTATTTTCAAATTGAAATCTCGACCCATAAACGTCCAAAGTGGAGTTGCCACTGTGACGCTAGCCGGATCCCGCGCGCCGCCCTTTCGGACTGCCCGCACGTGGGCGATCGGGGCATTTGCGGGTCCATTGAAAGCTTGCGATGAATCGCAAGTGCATCTATGTTGAGCAACACGGAGGTTTCATGGAGTCGCTACCCAATAGAACGTTGGGAAAGTTTCTCTCGCCTCGGAGAGCCTAAGACTGCGCTTGGTATCCATTTTGGGCCAACCAGAGGGATCATGGAAGGTGAACTCCTCACCCTAAGGAGCCTAGGATTAGCGCTAAAGCCTCGTGACTCAAGAAGTATCTTGAAGGATGACCTCTAACCTCTTGAGCCCAAAGACCATAGCTGGGTCCGGGATTTCTCATCTATTTCTACCTCAATTATTTTATGATCGAATTTTAATATCACTAATTCGCTCTCTCTCCACACTATGCAGTTTGATTAAAAGGCGCACTTATTCACATCTTGAAAGCGATAAATGATCAAATAGATAGTGAAAGCAATAGATTACAATAATACAAGGAGCGGAATACAACTCCCTTTCGTAAATGTGCGGATCATGCATAAATCGAGGCATTGCTTATTTTGAGGACTTTGGTCCTCGCATGCATCGTTATTAAAATTGGGGATTTTTGTTTGTGATGATCTTTATTGGATAAAAATCGGGCATTAGACCCTAGTTTTTGTGTAAACCTCATTTTATTGAATATAAAACATTGAGTCACTTTTATACATTAACTGGGCATGAAAGGAGTACATCCATATACATAAAATGATCAATAAATAACAAATGAAGGAGATACTTAAGAGGATTAGGAAACTAAACCGGATGAAGTCCTCCAAATATGGTAGACAGCCGCTCAAGCTCGGGATTTATCCAAGAGAATCAATATACACTCATAGAAAATTAGGAGATGTTAATATACATAAAATTAACATATAAGAAATCAAAAAGACTTGAAAGGGATGAAAAAACGATTTAAAAGATGGGGACAGAACCCACCGACGGCCTTCCTTAGCTGACCGATGGGCGTCGGTTAAGGTAACCGAGATGTCCGTTTGTCACTCAAGGAGGGGCGTCTGTAGGTGGGTGACCGACGGGCGTCGGTGATAAAGATGACCCGTCGGTCACCACTGTCTCCAAAAAACAGAAAGGAGAAAAAAAACCTTTTCTAAGTCAAAAAGTGGGTTTTATCCCAAAAGGAGATAAGAGAGTCAAAATAAAAGAAAGTAATGACAGATATTCAAAAATTCTACAAAATAAGAAATAAATATGAGATGAAATGGAGAAAGAATCCGGAATATTTACCCTCAGATAATCACTTTGGGTGAGATTTTTGTGTTGATTAGAGCTCTGCACGTTCCACGAGAAGCAAAAGATGAAGGATTTAAAGAAAGAAAATGAACTATTTCATCTTCAACCCCTCAAAAGATCGATTTTAGAGTCAAAATCTAAAGAAAACTAATTAGTTTTAGTTCCTTTCAATTGATTTGATCCTTGATTAAATAAATTTCTTTAGTGAAAGTGTTTTGTTGGAAGAGAGAGAAAATTTGCTTGAAATTGGGCAGAGTTTCCTCCTTTGAAAATTTTTCCAACCCTTTTCAAGTGAAAATCCGGAGCTTTTATAGCCAGACATGACAGACGGGCATCGGTGTACAGGGGCGGGCATCGAAAGAATCCTTCTGACACAAGGATTCGTCCGACGGCCCTGCCACATCCACCGACGGGCATCGGAGCGGTTGCGTGCTCCGGGAAACCAGGCGGCGTTCTGACAGGGGCGGTGACTTTCCGACGGGCGTCGGAAAATACCACAAGTCGTCGATGACTCGGAGCGACGGGCGGACTTCACAGACGGGCTGGCCGTCTGTGGAGGACAAAATTCCTTTTGACTCGAAAAAAACCTCTGTTTTTCTCTCCCTCTGCCCAGGAATGGTAAAAAGCCTCATTTCTCATGGAACGCGGGACTAAAACCTCCAAATCCAGCCCCTCATTTAGGCTCGGACATTTATCTCATCATAGGGTAACCTCTGATCCGGACTGCTCCGGGACACGGTGCTTACAAGCGAAAATTAAAACTTTTGAGAAACAACAACTGATCATACATTAATATAACAAAATCATTACAATAATATTCTGATCAATTGCCCAAACAAAAGAATTACATATCCAAAATAAATAGAGCGAAAGCTTACAAAATTACTGATACAATGAGAGTTCTATTACAAAATGAATCATCATAACTATTACAAAAATAAGGCCCTAGAACTAATCCCTTATGTGTTAGCTTGACTGGCGGCGACTCTCCCAAAACACAGCATCTTCCACACCTGCACGGATAAAACACCGTGCTAAGTGATAACGTTTAGTGGGGAACACACAACAAAAGAGTGGACGGCCATTCACAATGGTCGTCAAAGTATAACACATACGATATGACATATGCATATAATCATGTCAGATATATAATCATGCTTGCATAATAAAGACATACATTCAGAAGCTCATATCCACATTCATATACATGTTGACTGATTTCTCATACTTATCATTGTGCGCATTCGAATATCATATTCTTGCAGTCATTAAAAATAGACCAAAAAAACAGAGCACTTGCTGACTCACAATAGTGGATAACGAGTATACAGTGATGGTACCTTACGGGTACGAATCAAAAAGTGATAGTACCTTACGGGTACGAATCGAAAACCATTTTATTTTATCACATTCTAAGCATTTTACGGAGGAGACCTTAACAAGATCCAAAATTCATAAGGGTTCGCGAGGAACCGGACGGGGACCTGATCGGGGTCCAAATGGAACTGAGGCTGCAGCTGAAAGACTCTATTAGGCATGCCTAACTATCCACTAGACTTACTCTTGCAGGTCATACATAAAGAAATTCACATATTGAGTTCATAACCTAAGGTAATAAATGACCCATTTCGGATTCAACTAGCATTCAATAATTGATAGGGCAAAAATACCAATTTCTGATATGAGACAAATAAAATAACATTAAATAAATATTTAAAACCAATTATAACTGAAAAAGGAGTGAAAACGAAGAGAATCAAGAATCAACAAAATTGTGGGACAGTAGCATTTTACACGGCAGTATGGCCAATCCATACCGCCTTGTAAGACACCTTGCACAGGGGTATGGTATAGTCCATACCGCCGTGTAACATGACCAACACGGAGTTGGGCAGAATCATTTTACACGGGGGTATGGGTAATCCCATACCGCCGTGTAAAATGTCTAGTTTAGCTCCCCATAAGAAAGCAAACAATTCACACGGTGGTAAGGCCCTCCATACCGCCGTGTGAATCACCAAATTTCCAGATTTTTGCAGAGTAACAACTGAATTTCAAACCCAAAACAACACATTTCCAAGACTCAAACATTCAAACCATAAAATCAACCCATAAACTCAACTTCCAGCTCAACATTCAAGCACCACATGCAATAAACATACTTAATCATTCAATCCATCCAACCAATTCAAATCCACAATCCAACAAATTCACATATGCATAATACATCAAAATCACAATCTTAAAATCACAAACTAAAATCTTAACTCATCATACTCAAACCTCAAAGCATTAAGCCATCATACCACTCACTATAACTCGATAAACCAAATAAATTTCCAAAAATCATGTCAAAACTCAAAATCATCATAGAACATCAAATTCAAAAAAATTTCCCAAACCTTTACTCCTATGCTCCAATCTACTGAGCACCACTTCCCTATGCCTTCTCCTTTCCTTTTGGATCACGACGAGGCTCCACTAACACCCAAAACACGTAACCCAAACAAATACAGACCAAACATCAAACCCTAGACCACAAATATAAAAGAAGAAGACGAAGGAGAAAGAACAAGAACAAGAACAAAATGCAACAAAACTTACCAATAAACCTCTTAGAATTATCAAGATCCACCAATAATCCAACCCAAAAGGAGTGAGCCAAGGTGAGGAAAAGTCAGAGGAAGTAGAAGGGAAAGCAAAAGAGAAGAGAAGGGGAGAACAGGAATGAGAGAGCAGATTTCTGCTCTTCTCTTTCTCTTTCCTCAATAATACACCTTCCCCTTTCCACATGGCACACTACTATTAGTGGGTCTTAATAACTCACACCCTACAAGCACACATCAAACACACACAAGACTCTCCCAACTTAGGCACACCCTACTAATGTGTGAGCACAACACACAAACACAACTCACTCAGTCACATCCTACAAACATGTGAGCAAACACACACAAGCATAAACCAACTTACATACACTCTAATACCATACATGCGCTCACACTATAATAAAGCCCAAAAACATGCAATTTACCCAAAAATACCCTTATCACATGACGAAACACACTCAATACACATGCAAAACCATGGCTCAAACTTCTAGGGGGCAAATTGGGTGTGATAACTCTCTCCTACTAAAAAGAATTTTGTCCTCGAAATTCTCACCTGAACTGAACAAATGTGGATACTGAGCCCTCATCGCTGCCTCTGGATCCCAAGTCGCTTCTTCTACCTCGTGATGATTCCATAACACTTTGACCAACGGGATTGTCTCACTTCCCGAGCTAGAATAGCTTTCGGTTCCTCATCATATGAAAAATCTGGCCGCACTTGAACATCCTGAACTGATAAAACATGCGACGGATCCAATCTATACCGACGAAGCATAGAAACATGGAAAACATCATGTAACTTTGCTAACTCCATCGGTAAAGCCAACCTATAGGCTATCGGGCCAACCTTAGCTAACACCTCAAAAGGTCAAATAAAACGAGGACTAAGCTTACCCTTCTTACCAAATCTCAGCACTTTTCTCTAGTGAGAAACCTTAAGGAAAACTTTGTCCCCAACTTCAAACTAAACATCTTTCCTCTTAAGGTTAGCATAGGACTTCTGTCGATCTTTAACCGCCTTCAAATTTCACTGCACAACTCTGATCTTTTCCTCGGTGTCTCTAACTAACTCTGGCCCAATAACTGAATGCTCGGATAGCTCCGTCCAATATACTGGAGTCCTACATTGACGACCATACAAAGCCTCATACGGTGACATACCGATGCTCGCCTGATAACTGTTATTGTAGGCAAACTCCGTAAACTGCATATATCTGTCCCAACTACCTGGAAAATCCAATGCATATGCCCGCAACATATCCTCTAAAATCTGAATGACCCACTCTGACAGACCATCTGTCTGAGGATGGAACGTCATACTGAAGTTTAACTTGCTACCCAAAGCCCTTTGTAATTCTTTCCAAAACTTTGAAGTGAACCTTGGGTCCCGATCTGACACTATAGATAATGGCACTCCATGCAATCTGACTACCTCATCCACATAGATACCGGCTAACTTATCCATCGGACAATCCACTCTAACTTGCAGAAAATGAGCTGATTTCATAAGCCAATCCACTATCACCCAAACTAAGTCATGCTTCTTCTGAGTCAAAGGCAAACCAGATACAAAGTCCATGGCGATATCATCCCACTTCCACTCAGGAACGGATAAAGGTGTGAGCAACCCCGAAGGAACTTGATGCTCAACCTTTACCTGCTAACATGTCAAGCACTTAGACATAAAGTCCACAATATCCCTCTTCATACCGGACCACCAATAGAACTGCTTCATATCCTGATACATCTTCTCACTACCAGGATGCATAGTGAAAACCGTAGTGTGTGCCTCACTCAAAAGCTGCTTCCTTAACTCCTCATTCTCAGGCACACACAAGCGATTTCTATACATAAGCTCCCCATCCAAAACTGAGAACTCTGACTGCTTACCAAAACTAACCTCTTGCACAACCCTTTGCAACCTCTCATCATCCTTCTGAGCATCTACAATCCTCTGTCTCAAGGTAGGCTTCACTCTCAACTGAGCAACCAATGCCCCATTTGAATCAAACCTCCACCTGAACTGCTTCAAGAACAAAGCAGAAATTGACTTTCGACTCAAAGCACACATTTGCCTTACTCGGGTGGTAATCCAATATGCAGTCGTAGTCCTTGAACAATTCTAGCCAACTGCGCTGTCTCATGTTCAATTCCTTTTACGTGAGGAGATACTTCAAGCTCTTATGGTCCGTAAAGATCCTACACTTCTCCCCATACAGATAATGATGCCAAATCTTCAAAGCAAAGATCACAGCCGCTTACTCCAAATCATGCGTCGGATAGTTTCTCTCATGTGGCTTTAGCTGATGGGAAGTATAAGCCACAACCTTTCCCTCTTGCATCAAAACACAACCAAGACCGACATTCGAAGCGTCACTATAAATTACAAACTCCTTACTCGAGATGGGTTGAGTAAGTATAGGAGCTTCGACTAGCAACTTCTTCAACGGCTCAAAATAAGCCTGATACTTATTCGACCACTCAAACCTTACCCCTTTCCATAACAATCTTATTATGCGAGCAGTAATAACTGAGAAACCCTTTACCAACCGACGATAGTAACCCTCCAAACCAAGAAAACTCCTCACTTCTTGAACATTCCTAGGCACTTTCTAATCCACATCGCCTTAATTTTAGACGGATCAACTTGAATACCCATAGCCGAAACAATATGCCCCAAGAATAACACTTCTCGAAGCCAGCAGTCACACTTACTAAGCTTGGCAAATAACCGATGCTCTCTCAGAACTTGCGAAACCAACCGGAGATGCTCCTCATGCTCGCTCTCATCCTTGGAATAAACCAATATATCATCTATGAACACTACTACAAATCGGTCAAGATATGGCTTGAACACTCGGTTCATCAAATCCATGAATGCTGTAGTTGCATTAGTCAAACCAAACGGCATCCCTAAAAACTCATAGTGGCCATACCTAGTCCGAAATGCAGTCTTAACCACATCTGCATCCTGAACTTGCAGCTGATAATACCCCGACCGAAGATCAATCTTTGAAAAGACTCCTGCACATCTAAGCTGATCAAACAAATCCTCAACTCTAGGCAAGGGACACTTGTTCTTCACTTTGACCTTATTAATTTGCCTATAATCGATACACATTCTTATAGAACCATCCTTCTTCTTCACAAACAAAACTGGAGCTCCCCAAGGAGATATGCTAGGTCTGATAAACCCCTTATTAAATAGCTCTTGTAGCTGAGTTTTGAGCTCTCTTAACTCTACATCGATAAGGTGCTTTCGATATAGGCAATGTAACAACCCAAATAAGGCCTAGTAGGAATTCGCGAGCTTAGTTGGAGAATTAAGGGTATTTCGGTAATTAATGCATGTGAAATTGGATTTATTAAGGACTTAATTGAAGAAATTTAATTAATAAGATGTTAAGTGAGGAATTATCCAGTGGAACGTGTGTATTGTACCAAGGATTATATGTTTATTATGGAAGTTATCTAGTGTGTGTGTTGTATATGGTGCTTAGGAAGTGAATGGACAGGATTGTGACACTTGGGTTCGTAAGATGGTGACAAGTGGCTTGTTAGGTGGTGGCAATTAATTAAAAAGGAAGAGAGAGGGAAGGGAGGTAAGAAATTGGGGGAAGCTTCCTGTGGAAGCTGTTCTTCCCCTCCTCCTTCACTCTTTCCCATTCTCTCTTCTCTCCCTTTCTTCATTTTCTGCTCTCCATTCTTCCCTTGTGTGATTTCTTCAAGGTTTGAGTGGGTTTTAGAGATCTAGAGCTTAGATTGTAGAGCTAAGTGTTTGATTTATTTTTTTTTTAAGTTGATCTTCTTCTCCTTCTGGTTTCACTCTTGATTTGAGTAAGTTAGGGTTTTGGTTTAGTGATTCTTGGGTTTATTTGTGCGAGATTTGGATGATTTGAAGATGAGCTAAGGCTAGAAAGAGTGGGTTCTTGAAGATTGAGGTTTTGAGCAGCAAGTTTCTAGGTTTGGGAGTTGATTTTGTCACTCTGTTAGGTTGATGATTTTGCTCTAGTTCTCATTTGGATTATGTGTTTGTTTGTGTTCTTTAATCCTTGAAATCTTTAGTGTTTTGTTTTGGTAAATGCATGTATTGATTATGAAGTGATTATTAGTCATATTGTTAGTGATAAATTGATGTTTGTATGTGTATTTGAAGAACATGAGCATTTAAGAAGAATGAATTTTGGGTTTGGTTTTGATGGAATTCATAATGAGTTATGGTTGATTATTATGTAAAATATGTTCATTTGGTTTTGGAATCATTCTAGAGGTGAAATTGGGGTTTGAGGTAAGAATTATGCATGTTATGTGATGGGTGTTTGAGTGATTTTGAAGAGCAGAGTGATACAGGGCTTTTTTGGGTTGGAAAAATCATTTCTGTCGCGAGCGCGACTTTGACGTGATCGTGACAGAAACAATTTCTCCTGCCCACCGAGTTTTCTGTGTGTTTGAGAGAGAGGGCATCCGAGTCGTGCTCCAAGAGCACTAGTCATGCTCCTAGATCTCTGTTCTCCACAATGCCTTCTCCTCTGTCGCGATCGCGACAGTAGGACGTCTCTTTTGCCCTATTTTGATTCTGAATTGTCCTCTTCTTGTCTTGTTCTGCATGTTTTCTTTCTAGTGCATAATTTAGACTTATTTATACTTCAATTATTGCATGATTAGAGTTTGTAATGATAATTTTTGGGCATGTCAATGTTTCTATTTGTTTTACCCAATTATGTCAATTGTTTCAACTTGAGTGAGTGAGTTTGGCCTGAAATGTTAGTGTAGTGGATAGATAAGCATGCTTATAAAGGGTTAGTGAGTGCAGTTGCCTATATTTACTTTCCGATAGGGCGATGACCCCGCTTATAGGGTTTTAGTGATAACGTTGAGGCCTAGCCTCCGGTTTTGAGCGATGACCCACTAATAGGGTCATAGTGATGCTGTTGAGGCCTAGCCTCCAGTTTTACTGTAGTGTTTTTCCCGTATCCACCACAAGTGAAGTTCAGGCTATTGTGTAGTCTTTTGATTTATCTTAATGAAGTATAGTGTTATGTTTATTATTTGAGATAATTGTACTGTCTTAGTGAATTAGTTTTCAGTTAGTGCATTTATACCAAGTATGCTAGTTGAATGGATGTAGTGAATATATATATATATATATATATAATGCATTTCTGATTTCCTACTTTTATAGTGAGCTCGGTAAGTGTATGCTTTATTCATTTTATGCATGTTATTACTTGTACTTGTTTAGCGTTCCTTTGTTGTCTGTTTCCTCCCTACTAAGCGTTATCGCTTAGCACGGGCTATTTTTCCGTGTAGGTGGCTGGTTTGTTCGGTTCGCATCGCGCATCTGTAGGGTCGGCCACTAGGAGTTGGAGTTTTATTTTGCTCAGTTCCTGTAGTTTGTGTTTTAAGGTTGTATATCATTTTGTATTTTGTATAAGTGTAGAGTAAACATAATCAAGGATCGGTATGTGATTTTGTAAGTGATGTATATTTTATCATTTTTATTGCTGCTTCCACTGATATGTATGAATGTTTCTGAGTAAGCGTCGGGTACCGTTCCCGTATCCTTCTAACGAGAGTATCGGGGTGTTACAGGAAAAGTACCCGGCACAATCTCTATGGATAACTCCATGTCTCTCTTAGGAGGCAAACTAGGTAACTGGCTCAGAAACACATCTCCAAACTCCCGCACAACAGGATATCCTCAATCCTAACTTGATCCCGCTTAGAATCCAGCACCACTGCTAACAAAGCCTCATAACCTTTCCTAATGAATCTCTTAGCTTGCATTGCAGAAATTACACTATTCAAAGAACTAGCACCCAAACCTTTCACAAATACAGAAGACCGATTGCTATCCCGAAGCACAACTGTCTTCCTATGACAGTCAACCACAGCCCGATGCTTACCCAACCAGTCCATACCCAAAATCAAATCAAACTCTCTGAAAGGCAACTCAATCAAATCTGCTGGAAACACAACTCCCTCAACCAAAAGAGGACAATTCCTATACACTCTACTCACATTGACACTCTGCCCTAAAGGACTGGTCACGCAAATCACATAATCTAACTGGTCTACATCATGCAACTTATCACTTAACTTATCAGTGCACAAATATGAGTGTGTGGAACCAGGTCAATTAGACCATATAATTCGGTGTCATGGAGTAGAAACTTACCAGTAATCACATCAAGCGCATCATGCTCCTCCCTGGCTCTCACAGCATAAGCTCTGGCTGGAACAGGTAACGGACACTCAAGTGACTCAGATGCAGCTCCCTCTCTAGGTCGACTGCCTCGACCTCTACCTCTGCCTCTACCACGGGCAACTTGCGTGGCATTTGAACCAACTCTGCTGGCCTCTCTCTGAGCACTCGAATCCTCATTCAACCTCAGACAGTTGGCAAAAAAGTGTTCAGTGCTCCCACATCTGAAACACCCACCTGTGAGCCACCTACACTCACCCCGATGAGGCTTACTGCAATGAGAACACACAAGCATCGACTCGGTCCTACCACCAGCACTGCCTCTACCAGAACCAGACACTGCTGCTGAACCTTATCTTCTACCTCTAGTAGCTAGGCCTGCAGATGACTCATCTTGTAGGTTCCTTGACCTCCTACCCGAGGATAAAGAAGATGAACCACCATGAGAAGGATTACTCCTCTGAGCTCTCTCTCTCAGCACTAATTCTAACCTCTCAGCCCTAACATCAGCTTGCACAATCTAATAATACCCCACTCCCGGAGTACCCATCAAAGAAATCAACATCGCCCACAGCGACTCATTCAAACCGGCCTCAAAATGTCTACACCTGAATTCCTCTGTCAAAATACCCTCTGGTGCATACTCCGCCAAACGGTTAAATTCCTTCTCAAAATCAGATACAGACATCGCTCTCTGCTTCAAACTTGAGAACTGAGCCCACTTAGCATCCTTGTATGTCTGAGTCACATACTTACTTGTGAACTCTCTTTCAAAGAAATCTCGTGTAACCGGATCAGGTAACTGAGGATGCCTACAAACCAACTCCCACCATTCATATGTAGACCCTTGCAGCAAAACCACTGCACACTCTACTTACTGATCAGGAGGATACCGAACCTCCCTCAAAGCACGCTACACCCTATTAATCCATTTCTCAGCCAAATCTGACTCATCCAAACCCGTTCCATAGAAGTCTTCTGCACTCACTCTTCTCATACTCTCAGTCGGGGCCTTAAGGGCTGTCACTCTCTCCAGGACTCGAGCCATGTCCTGATATAGCTTAAACATAGCTTCGAAGGGCATGGCTGTGGCCTCATGCTGGACCCTAGCAGGTTGTGCCAACACAGAAATTGAAGGATCAATAGCTTGAGGATTCACGCTCTCGAAGAACTCCTCAAGTGACCCACGCACAGAATCAGAAGCCATATAAACAAACAAAGACAACCACATCAACCAACACAGTCCTAGACATATACGCATCTATATACAACAACGACAAGAAAACACCTAGAAATGCCTAAACAAAGCTCTGATATAAAAAACTGTAACACCCCCTACCCATACGTAGGCGAACCCATCCGGATAGGAGTGAGATGCCGTAGAAGCAGGGGTGTGGCACCAAATAGAACGAGGCAAAGCAACCATTCAATCATCATAAACATACGAAAATACAACTGTAAGCACCGTGTCTCGGAGCGGTCCGGATCAGAGGTTACCCTATGATGAAATTGGTGTCCGAGCCTGTACAAACGGTTTGGATTTGGAGGCTTTAGTTCCATGTTCCACGAGAAACGAGTCTTTTACCTTTCGTAGGCAGAAGGGGGAAAGCGGGGAGTTTTTTAAGTCCAAGAAGCATGTTTTCCTCGACAGACGGCCAGCTCATCGGTCGGAGGCCAGCCCGTCGGACAGGTGGCAGGACCGATGAATCCTTGTGTTAGAAGGATTATTCCGACGCCCGTCGGTCATAATGGCAGGGCCATCGGTTATATCCTTGTGTCAGAAGGATTCTTCCGACGCCCGTCGGTCAAAGTGGCATGGCCGTCGGATGAATCCTTGTGTCAGTAGGATTCTTCCAACGCCCGTCGCCACCACAGACGCCCGTCGGTCGTGCCTGGCATATAAAAGCTTTGAATTTCCTCATAAAAGGGGTTGGAAAAATTTCTAAACGGGAAACTCTGCCAAAATTCGTGTGTGTTTTCTCTCTCTTCCAACAAACACATTTCTAAAATATTTAATTGATTCAAGAATCAAAACATTAAAAGGAACTAAATTTAATTGGTTTTTCCTAAGGTTTTGATTCAAAAAATTCAGTTTTTAGAAAAATCAAGAAGGAAACAAGCTATTTTCCTTATTTTTGATTTTTATCTTGTTTTCTCGTGGAGCGTACGGGGAACCATACAACAACAAAGAATCCAACCAAAAAGGTTATTCTGAGGGTAAATATTTCGGACCCCTTTCTGTCCTTTTTTAGCTTCATCTTCGATATTATCCTTGCTTTTGCCTTTATTTTTATTTCTCTCTATTATTCTTCTTAAAATTGTGTAAAATTGTTTTTGATTGATTTTTGAAAAACTTATGTTTTCTGGGATAGAGGTGACTAACGGGTCATCTGCTGTGATCGACGCCCGTCGGACACCTTTGAGTATAACCCGTCGGTCACCTCCACAGACGGCTTCTTTCAAGTGAGCGACGGGGATATGGGTCATCTTGACCGACGTCCTTCGGTCATTCAATATAGCCCGTCGGTGGGCTCTGTCCCACATTTTTAATCTTTTTCCTTTTCTCCTCTTTATTCTGTCAAATTTTTATGTTATTCGTAACCTTTCTTCTCTATTTTAACATCCCTTTGACTTGTTTTATGAGAGTATGTTTTCCTTTTCTTGGAACTTGATGGAGCTAGACGGAGTCCTCACGTATTTGGAAAGCTTGTCTGGTTTAGTTCCCTAGCTTCCTATTTTATACATATTCCATGTATTTATTTATTGCTTCTCCTGTATATGACAAAACTATTGTATTTCTCGCTAATGTAAAATCGGCCAAATGTTTTATATTAAATAAATTGAATTCTTCATAAAATCAAGGACCCAATGTTCTATTCTTTATCAAATAAAATCCATCACAATAAAAATATCCATTTTAATAATGATGCATGCAAGGACCAAAGTCCTCAAAATAAGTAATGCCCCGATTCGTGTATGTATCGCACATTTATAAAAGGGAGTTGTATTCCGCTCCTTGCGTTATTGTAATTTGTCGCTTTCATTATTTTCTTGTACGTTTACCGCTTTTCAAATGTGAATAAATACGCTTTGATCCAATTGCATCATATGGAGAGAGAGCGAATTAATGAATATTAAAATTTAATCATAAAATAATCAAGGTAGAAATAGATGAGAAGTCCCGAACCCGACTTTGGTCGTTGGGCTCAAAGAGGTGAGAGGTCTATCCGATCACTCATTGGAACTATGACCTCCAAGACACCTCTTGTGTCACGAGATTTTGACGTCAATCCTAGGCTCCTTAGGGCGAGAGGTTTACCCTCCAAGACCCCTCTGGTTGGGCCAAAATGGATAATAAGCGCTGTCTTAGGCTCTCCGAGGCGAGAGAAACTTTCCCAATGTTCTATTGGGTGGCGACTCCATGTAACCTCCTTGTTGCCCAAAATAGATGCACTTGTAAATATTTTTACAAGTTTGCCAAACGGATCCTCAATTGCCCGATCGCCCTCAAGCGGGCGGTCAGAGGGGCGGCCGCGGGGTCCGGCTCGCGTCACAGTGGTGACTCCACTGGGGACTTCGGTTCTAGACTTCGATTTGAAAATACCTCGCTTAACATTTATGATTAAAGTTTGGTTCATAAATTCACTTTCTCTCAAAAATTGCATTTACATCCCATTAGAGCCTTAGAATATGCTAGATTGGTCCCTTCTTAGCCTCGGTACTGTAACACCCCCATCGCCGTCCCCGTTGGAAGGACGCCGACGGACGCGCTACACGACGCTCACAGATACAGATATACACATGCACAATGCGGAAGCGTACATTCAGACACAACATACATAACAGGCATACAGAAATACAGATTAATTAAAAACTTACCTTGCGGTACAGACTGAACATGCAATAACTCACGCACACGCAGGCACCAAGCAAAAGCATACACAAAGGCATACATATAACCATTCAACGGAAGCATAGTCGAAATAATAAAACAAAGGAATAACTAAACATAAGGACATACTAACTATTACATTCCCAAAAGAAAACTCAAGAACGAAACATAATAATTACATATACAATATTACCGAAATACGAAAGCTGAAATACAGAAGCTGAACAAAAATACAGAACTTCTAACTCCTACGTGGCCGACCTTGCAGAAGCGCGACTCGAACAGAACCAAAACCTGCCACCTGCACGGAAAGGAAATCCGTGCTAAGCGATAAACGCTTAGTGGGGAGAACACACAAGAATAATGGACGGCCATTCACAATGGTCGTCGAGGCAAAACACATTCAGATGACAAATGCAGATATTCATGGCATATCAATAATCAGGCTGCATAATAAAAGCATTCAATCGATAACTCATAAACAAACCATTAACTCATGTCCAAGATATACCAATACAGACATGATACAATATATGATACAAATATCATCATGCCAAACTACATACTATGACTCATGCATAAACCTACATGGGTATCAAATAATAGCATTTTACCATGCGGAGTCACAAAAGCTATACACATGCAATAGATATAACTAAGAACCCATGCATGAACTGACAATCAAACCATCATGTTAAGCATGCTAGTTAACCAACATACTTAAACATGTCAAACATATACACTAGTCAAATACCCAAGAGATAACATTTAGAGCAACACAATACCGCTGCGCAACTCTAATATATACTAAGCATCAAGCAGAAACATTCTGATAACGGAGACTGAAGGCATAACCACTTAGTATTACATTCATATCATCATCATGCAGAGAGCACAGTAATCATCATATACTTACCATCACAGCTGCTTCGGTTCACAAGCTGATATACATAACTAAACTATGCTTTAGTCATACACTTCAATACATCAAGCAAATCATTTCAAAGCATTCAGAAGCTTATAACAAATCACATGACAGGTACGGATAATCATGTTAGATAAAAAGTCATGCTTATTTAAAACAGACATACATTCTGAAGCCCATAGTCACATTCATATACGTATAAACTGATTCCTGAGATCTTTATCATAATCAAACGGATATCACATTCATATAATTATTTCAGAATAATACAAACCAGTAAAGCACCTGCTGACTCACAATAGTGGATAACGAGTGTACTGAACTGATTAGTACCTTACGGGTACAAGTCGACTGAAGGTACCTTACGGGTACGAATCGAAAACCATTTTATTTATCACAAAAGCATTTTACTGATGGGGGATCTTAACCCGATCCAAATACATTAAAAAGGACCACGAGGATCCGTACTGATGGGGGGTTCGCGAGGAACCATACGGGGGACCTGATCAGGGTCCAATACGTTCAAAGGGCGCTGCAGCTACTGAAAGACTCTATTAGGCATGCCTAACTATCCACTAGACTGACTCTCGCAGGTCATGCATAAAATAATACACATTCCGAATCGCATAACGCATAAATATATATATATACATATATACATCATGCATAAATCAGAGTACAATAGACATATAAATATACTCATAAGGTCGGTCGTACATCATGCAATTCGCATTGCAAAACATATTACAGTCCATACATTTTAACATTAAACAATATTCTAAAACATACCAAGAATCAGGTATAAAAGCACTACCATGCCAATGATTATCAAAACATAATCCTAAACATGCGTTTAGGTGAGAATACTAAGCATAAACCATGCATAGTCCCAATTACATTTAACATAATACAATGAGTTCAAAGGCTAAAGCATAATATCAATCAAAGCTCATACAAGTCATATTCTGGAGTATGCAATAGGTCAATCAATTGCATTTTAGCACTACTCAAGTTACTAAAGCATATCTGGAATACACGTGGAATCATATCATGCCAATAATCCAAAAACGCATAATCTGAATCATGAAATGATACTATATATTTCTAAGCATGACAGATTACTCTCAGAACAGAATTCAATCAAAGATATGCATAACATATCGCTAATCATAACTGAAATAGGCTAACCAATCCGATGAGCAAAATAAGATAGCACTCAATAGAGGAAAGAACTATAAAAGCATTTGAAAGTCATTTCAAGAAAACTAGTCATGTGGGGAAACAAAGTAAAACAGAAAAGCCATACAGGAGCGTATAACAGTCTGACATAAATTACACAGAAGTAAAGACCCATACAGAAGAAATAAGAAATCCATTTTGGTTTAAAACTGGGCGAAATCGGAAAAAAGAGCTGAAGAGGAGTCGGTCACAAGTCGTGTCACGACTTGTGACTAACCTCACAGGAGGGTCACGGCGTGACCTAGTGTCACATCTCGTGACTCTCCTAGAGAATCACGGGACGTGACTCTTTGTCACGCCTGGCCTCACAAGAGTCACGCCGTGACTCTAGGTCACGTGACGTGACTTCCCTCTCACAGAGAGAGGGGTCACGCCTTGCCCTTACCAGAGTCACGCCGTGACTCTAAGTCACGAGACGTGACTTCCCTCTCACAGAAAGAGGAGTCACGCTTCGCGACTGGAGTCACGCTTCACGCTTTGCCAAAATCATAAGGGTCACGTCGTGACCCTAAGTCACGAGACGTGACTTTCCTCTCACAGAGAGAAGAGTCACGCTTCGCAACTGGGAGTCACGCTGCCCTTCACACGAGTCACGCCGTGACTCTAAGTCACGCGACGTGACTCGCCTCACACAGAACAGAGGCGCAATTTTTCCATTCCCAGATACCCAGAACTCCAAGAACTCGATAAATTCATTTTCAATCTCATTCAAAACACCACCAAACTCATCTTACCTTTCAATCGGTCTTCCAAACATCAATTTGACATAAAACCAGCTTAATCCATCAATTAAAACAATCAAAACCATACATAAACACATTTAATCCATTTAAGAACATAAACCCTAAAAGTTACAGTAGACTCAAAACACAAACTCAAAACTTTCAAATCAATACTTGTCATGCATTACTAACACATTTACTCACTTAATCATGCATGTACACATTCCAGAACACATCAATTTCCAGAAATTAGACCACGCAAACACAATCATAAGCCTAGAGAGAAATAGGGCAGAGACATGCTGAAATTGAAGAACACAGAAGCTTCCTAACATTGCATGCATTCAAATGCTCCCAAACCTGGAATCGAAGGTCCAAAAATCAGCTTCAAAATCACTGCTCAATCCTTTCCTTGCCTTTGCTATGCTCTTTCTTACAATCCAAAGCTTGCACAAACAAAACCAGTAATTAATCTTCAAACCCTAACTCAACCAAAAACCAGGAGAAAAGAAGAAGAAGAACAGTACGTTAGTCCAACTTACCTCCTCAAGCAAAATCACAATCCAAGCCACACAAATCCAAGCCAATAGAGAAAGAAAGGAAAAGCAAAGAAGGGAGAAGAGAAGAAGAAGGAGGAGCGTGAGAGAGGGAGAACGGGAAATGCAATCTGTATTTTTCCTCTCTCACTCTCTTTCCTTTCTTTTTCTTCTTTCAATGCTCACCTAAAAAGCCCACATGGCAGATCCTAATAAGACCACAAAATCCACTTAACTTTTCCAACTCAAATATTGCTCTTTAGTCCTTAATCAAAATATACTTCACTCAATTACACATTCCTTTCCTTATAAACTTAATTAACTTTTCAATTAGGTCCTTAACACTCCAAATTCTCAAACACAAATTACCGAAATACCCTTTCGATCCCGACTTAGCATGCACAATCCGACTAGGGCTATTTTGGGGTGTGACAACTCTTCCCTCCTAAAAGAATTTTGTCCTCGAAATTCACAGTGAAACACTTACATCCGAATAACCCAAGCAAACAAAACTTACTTAAACAAAAGCTTGCAATATAACTTACCAGAAGAACCTGCGGTCTCCTTCGAATCCTTGCTAGATGCTACAAACTCTGAAGACACTCGAGAAGATCTGAGCAAATCCTCCACATCCTTTCTAGCTTGCCCAGCTAGACTCTCACTCATCTTCTTAGGACAATCGGCAATCCGATGTTCCATACTACCACACCTGAAACAAGCACCTGAAAGCTTTCGACATGGACCACGATGTCGCTTCTGGCAATGCTGACATACTGACGGTACCCACTTCTTACACTTATTCCCATGTTGCTTCTGAAATTGTTGACACGCTGAAGGTTCTCGAACCCTCTTCCCTGCTGACACTTCACTAACCGATCCTTTTCTCTTCTGAGGAACATGCTGAACAAAATCTTGAGAAACACGAGGAGCAGTCAATCTATCCAAAATCCGAATCAACCCTTGTACAAGAGCCCTATCCTCGGAAACCCGACCAGAATCTTCAACTGGAAGATGCTCTGAAATATCCTGATCAGCATTAACTCGGTTCACACTTTCTGTTGTCTCGCCCGCATTCTCACTAGGATCAGACTCCATCTAGACATGACACAAAACAAGACGCATCTGCATTAGGCCACGACACAAAACCGACTCTCATGTAAAGACTCAACACAAAACAAACAACACACCCAGAACCATCAAACCTGGGCTCTGATACCACTAACTGTAACACCCCTATCGCCGTCCCCGTTGGAAGGATGCCGACGGACGCGCTACACGACGCTCACAGATACAGATATACACATGCACAATGCGGAAGCATACATTCAGACACAACATACATAACAGGCATACAGAAATACGGATTAATTAAAAACTTACCTTGCGGTACAGATTGAACATGCAATAACTCACGCACACGCAGGCACCAAGCAAAAGCATACACAAAGGCATACATATAACCATTCAACGGAAGCATAGTCGAAATAATAAAACAAAGGAATAACTAAACATAAGGACATACTAACTATTACATTCCCAAAAGAAAACTCAAGAACGAAACATAATAATTACATATACAATATTACCGAAATACGAAAGCTGAAATACAGAAGCTGAACAAAAATACAGAACTTCTAACTCCTACGTGGCCGACCTTGCAGAAGCGCGACTCGAACAGAACCAAAACCTGCCACCTGCACGGAAAGGAAATCCGTGCTAAGCGATAAACGCTTAGTGGGGAGAACACACAAGAATAATGGACGGCCATTCACAATGGTCGTCGAGGCAAAACACATTCAGATGACAAATGCAGATATTCATGGCATATCAATAATCAGGCTGCATAATAAAAGCATTCAATCGATAACTCATAAACAAACCATTAACTCATGTCCAAGATATACCAATACAGACATGATACAATATATGATACAAATATCATCATGCCAAACTACATACTATGACTCATGCATAAACCTACATGGGTATCAAATAATAGCATTTTACCATGCGGAGTCACAAAAGCTATACACATGCAATAGATATAACTAAGAACCCATGCATGAACTGACAATCAAACCATCATGTTAAGCATGCTAGTTAACCAACATACTTAAACATGTCAAACATATACACTAGTCAAATACCCAAGAGATAACATTTAGAGCAACACAATACCGCTGCGCAACTCTAATATATACTAAGCATCAAGCAGAAACATTCTGATAACGGAGACTGAAGGCATAACCACTTAGTATTACATTCATATCATCATCATGCAGAGAGCACAGTAATCATCATATACTTACCATCACAGCTGCTTCGGTTCACAAGCTGATATACATAACTAAACTATGCTTTAGTCATACACTTCAATACATCAAGCAAATCATTTCAAAGCATTCAGAAGCTTATAACAAATCACATGACAGGTACGGATAATCATGTTAGATAAAAAGTCATGCTTATTTAAAACAGACATACATTCTGAAGCCCATAGTCACATTCATATACGTATAAACTGATTCCTGAGATCTTTATCATAATCAAACGGATATCACATTCATATAATTATTTCAGAATAATACAAACCAGTAAAGCACCTGCTGACTCACAATAGTGGATAACGAGTGTACTGAACTGATTAGTACCTTACGGGTACAAGTCGACTGAAGGTACCTTACGGGTACGAATCGAAAACCATTTTATTTATCACAAAAGCATTTTACTGATGGGGGATCTTAACCCGATCCAAATACATTAAAAAGGACCACGAGGATCCGTACTGATGGGGGGTTCGCGAGGAACCATACGGGGGACCTGATCAGGGTCCAATACGTTCAAAGGGCGCTGCAGCTACTGAAAGACTCTATTAGGCATGCCTAACTATCCACTAGACTGACTCTCGCAGGTCATGCATAAAATAATACACATTCCGAATCGCATAACGCATAAATATATATATATACATATATACATCATGCATAAATCAGAGTACAATAGACATATAAATATACTCATAAGGTCGGTCGTACATCATGCAATTCGCATTGCAAAACATATTACAGTCCATACATTTTAACATTAAACAATATTCTAAAACATACCAAGAATCAGGTATAAAAGCACTACCATGCCAATGATTATCAAAACATAATCCTAAACATGCGTTTAGGTGAGAATACTAAGCATAAACCATGCATAGTCCCAATTACATTTAACATAATACAATGAGTTCAAAGGCTAAAGCATAATATCAATCAAAGCTCATACAAGTCATATTCTGGAGTATGCAATAGGTCAATCAATTGCATTTTAGCACTACTCAAGTTACTAAAGCATATCTGGAATACACGTGGAATCATATCATGCCAATAATCCAAAAACGCATAATCTGAATCATGAAATGATACTATATATTTCTAAGCATGACAGATTACTCTCAGAGCAGAATTCAATCAAAGATATGCATAACATATCGCTAATCATAACTGAAATAGGCTAACCAATCCGATGAGCAAAATAAGATAGCACTCAATAGAGGAAAGAACTATAAAAGCATTTGAAAGTCATTTCAAGAAAACTAGTCATGTGGGGAAACAAAGTAAAACAGAAAAGCCATACAGGAGCGTATAACAGTCTGACATAAATTACACAGAAGTAAAGACCCATACAGAAGAAATAAGAAATCCATTTTGGTTTAAAACTGGGCGAAATCGGAAAAAAGAGCTGAAGAGGAGTCGGTCACAAGTCGTGTCATGACTTGTGACTAACCTCACAGGAGGGTCACGGCATGACCTAGTATCACGTCTCGTGACTCTCCTAGAGAATCACGGGACGTGACTCTTTGTCACGCCTGGCCTCACAAGAGTCACGCCGTGACTCTAGGTCACGTGACGTGACTTCCCTCTCACAGAGAGAGGGGTCACGCCTTGCCCTTACCAGAGTCACGCCGTGACTCTAAGTCACGAGACGTGACTTCCCTCTCACAGAAAGAGGAGTCACGCTTCGCGACTGGAGTCACGCTTCACGCTTTGCCAAAATCATAAGGGTCACATCGTGACCCTAAGTCACGAGACGTGACTTTCCTCTCACAGAGAGAAGAGTCACGCTTCGCAACTGGGAGTCACGCTGCCCTTCACACGAGTCACGCCGTGACTCTAAGTCACGCGACGTGACTCGCCTCACACAGAACAGAGGCGCGATTTTTCCATTCCCAGATACCCAGAACTCCAAGAACTCGATAAATTCATTTTCAATCTCATTCAAAACACCACCAAACTCATCTTACCTTTCAATCGGTCTTCCAAACATCAATTTGACATAAAACCAGCTTAATCCATCAATTAAAACAATCAAAACCATACATAAACACATTTAATCCATTTAAGAACATAAACCCTAAAAGTTACAGTAGACTCAAAACACAAACTCAAAACTTTCAAATCAATACTTGTCATGCATTACTAACACATTTACTCACTTAATCATGCATGTACACATTCCAGAACACATCAATTTCCAGAAATTAGACCACGCAAACACAGTCATAAGCCTAGAGAGAAATAGGGCAGAGACATGCTGAAATTGAAGAACACAGAAGCTTCCTAACATTGCATGCACTCAAATGCTCCCAAACCTGGAATCAAAGGTCCAAAAATCAGCTTCAAAATCACTGCTCAATCCTTTCCTTGCCTTTGCTATGCTCTTTCTTACAATCCAAAGCTTGCACAAACAAAACCAGTAATTAATCTTCAAACCCTAACTCAACCAAAAACCAGGAGAAAAGAAGAAGAAGAACAGTACGTTAGTCCAACTTACCTCCTCAAGCAAAATCACAATCCAAGCCACACAAATCCAAGCCAATAGAGAAAGAAAGGAAAAGCAAAGAAGGGAGAAGAGAAGAAGAAGGAGGAGCGTGAGAGAGGGAGAACGGGAAATGCAATCTGTATTTTTCCTCTCTCACTCTCTTTCCTTTCTTTTTCTTCTTTCAATGCTCACCTAAAAAGCCCACATGGCAGATCCTAATAAGACCACAAAATCCACTTAACTTTTCCAACTCAAATATTGCTCTTTAGTCCTTAATCAAAATATACTTCACTCAATTACACATTCCTTTCCTTATAAACTTAATTAACTTTTCAATTAGGTCCTTAACACTCCAAATTCTCAAACACAAATTACCGAAATACCCTTCCGATCCCGACTTAGCATGCACAATCCGACTAGGGCTATTTTGGGGTGTGACAGGTACGTTCCTGAAATACAACCCTACGTTCACTCAATGTGGGGAAGTATTAGGGATAATCACCAGCCCAAGCTCCGTACCTAATGGTATATCAAATGATGACTCGATCGGTCGTTATCCTCACGATGAGCTAGACCTGTCGGCAGGGATCATGCTTGGGTAGCCCTAAAGTAACATCTCCCTTGTCCAAAGCTCATGTAATGGCCGTAGCTACTTTCCATAGGTGATATGAACCATAATTCCATGCTTGTTGTATGGATCACTATGTATTGGGTGAGTCCAGATGTCTTGCTTAGTAACCTAGCCAAAGGCTTTCATGCCCCGGTAGGGCCATGTCGAAATTTTTGGAATGTCTAAATACATGATGATCATTATCCATTCGCTTGTACATTAGCATAGGAGTGTCATGCTGTCGATTTTTTGCCGTACATCATGCGCCTCCATTGGGTCCTCCGCTGACCCTTGGGCTAATCCCGCCTAGGAAAGAGACTGTGCGACCACGTGTGTGGGAGGAATAAGGGCGGAAGGACCTACCTGCCTGCTTGTGTTTTGTGGCTGTTGCATATCACGATCACGTATTGCATCTGCATTCCATGCATCACATCTAACGCCTTGTCCCTGCAGCCATCATAGATCTGCCTAGGTGGACTAGAACGCCTACTGGACGATTGATCCGAGTCCCTGCATCTGAACTGCTAGACAAAGAAGGCCTTCTACAGATCTTACCGGAAGTTAGTTGTACCGTATCTGAGATGGCAAACTCACCCAGGGGTAATGACACCACTAGGGCCATGATTGCAAAAGAAGTGGGTTGACAGTTCGAAGAGTTTGAGGGCAGAATGATGAACATGCTAACTGCATTGGCACAACAGAATGCTCCGCAGAATCCACCACCTCCTCCTCCCATAAGACAAAATGAGCAAGAGGAGGAAAGGGCTGAGAGACAAGAAGAGCCTATTTGGCCACCACCACTAGAGCTGAGGTCAGTAGCTTCGAGAGGTCAGAGGAGAAGACCAGTGCTGAGGATAGATGGTGACAGGGATGACGAAGACGACAAAATGAGTGTTGTGTCTGAGAGAGGGAAGGCTCCCCAGGCTGATGAGTTTATTCTGAAGAAGATGGAAGAAAGGTTTTAAGCCATGGCCCGTATGCTGAGTAGAGGTGAGGGAATGAGCTCGGAGGACAAAGAGTTGGAGGGAGAAGACCCGATTCCTTACAATTTCAAGATGCCTGATGTGCCAAAGTTCGACAGTACCTCCAACCCAACTGCACATGTGAAGCAGTACTCTCTGGTCATGAAAGAGACCACTTTATCCAAAAGGCAGAAGGTGGAGTACTTTTGTTTGAGTCTGACTGGCCCTGCCATCGACTGGTACCATAGCCTCGATCGTAGAACTAAGGAAGATTGGGATCTACTCACAGAGGAGTTCTTGAGATAATACGATTGCAACACCAGGATGGAGGTGACCCTTAAAGACCTTGAATTGCTCCAGCAGAAGGCCGGGGAATCTTTTCACGACTATCTCACCCGCTGGCGGAATAGGGTAATGGAAATGCGGAGAAAGCCAGACACCCAAGACCAGATCCGCCTGTTTATCAAGAACGCAAGCCCGTATTTGAAGGATAGTTTGAAGATGAAAGGGTTGAAAGATTGGGAGTCTTTAAAAGACATAGCCATTGAAGCGGAGGGAGATTTCTTGGCCCAAAAAGCCAGCAATGATAGTTTTGCAAAGAGAGCTAATACCGATCAGGGAACCAGCAGGTCAACTGGTCCCAGTGGTAGCACCAGAAGAACGGTTGATGTGTCTGCTACTGACACAACTACCCCGAGGAAGTTTTCGAACTTAGGAAGACCACTGTCTTGGGTCTTAAGAAGAATGATGAAAGAAGGAAAGTTGCAACCTTTGGCTCCTAGGCCTGCTATGACGCAAGGGAAGCCAGGTCACAAGGATAATGAATATTGTGCATTTCATCAGCACACAGGCCATCTAACAGACAAGTGTAAGGCACTGAGGCACTCTATTCAAGATCTGATTGATGACAAGCAAATTTCCGACCCCGAGAAGAGGGAAGACAAGAAGAAGCCTGGTTACAATGCCGTACCGCCACCAATTTTTATGATCGGATCCAGCTTGCCAGAGTTGTATATACTGCAGGCTTTATTTGGGAGCAAGGGTATTGCTGTTGTTTGTTCTGAGGACAAAGATAAAAGAGCAGATGTAGCGACCATTGATTGTTGGTCAAGCAGTGAGAGCGGTGAAGAGGCCGAAGAGGAAGGAGAAGTGAGCTCTGATTTGTGGAGATCTGAAGAGGAAGAAGAGGTAGGGGCTGTGATAAGAAGTGGGAGAGTGGTCCCTGAGATTACAAGGGTACCAGAACCAGTGTAGACGTCAACGAAAAAAGAGCCGGAGGAGAGCCCGATTGTCAAACAGTTGAAGAAGACAGCGGCTCAGATATCCATTTGGGATCTCTTAAGACAGTCCCCTTCTCACAGGCAGAAAGTAGTAGAGGCCTTGACTGAGTCCACTGTTGCCACCACGATTTCCCCATCAGAACTTTTGTGTCTAGTTAAAGGAGGATCCGGGAGAGATTGGTTTTTTCTGATGCCGACCTGCCAGTCGAAGGCCGCGATCATAACCGACCCCTGTATACCAAAGCACAGATTAACGACAAGCACACCGCTTGCGTTATGGTAGATGATGGATCTTCTATCAATGTTTGCCCTCTAATAGCTCTTCAGGCTTTTGGATTAAGTGAGGATATGCTCAGTGAATCAGATTTGACGATTACAGCCTATGATAATTCAAGAAGACAAGCCTCGGGAACATTCAAGACCCTGGTCAAGACGGGACCCATTGAGTTGGAAGTAGAGTTTGTGGTTCTGCCCATCCCAGCTAATTTCTCGGCCCTGCTTGGGAGGCCTTGGTTTCATAGATTAGGAGGAGTACCATCCACGCTGTATCAAATGATAAAGTTCCCACATTAAGGGGAGGTGGTAACTATTAAGGCGGCCAGGGAGAATCAGGTGTCAGCCCTTGAGATTGCTAATCAGTCATTTAGTTGCTTCCACGTGTCAATGATAGGAGAAGAGCACGGACCGGTGGATAACCCAGCAGTGGTTAACATGATAAAAAGGATGCACTATCTCCCTGGGGCTGGTTTGGGTAGAAACTCTCAGGGGATGCGGACTGCAATCACCACTCGAGGTCAGAAGAACCGGAGAGGTCTGGGGTACAGAGAAAATTTTGGCAAGAAGAAGACGGTAGATAAGATCTGTGAGCACCGTGTCCCGGAGCGGTCCGGATCAGAGATTACCCTATGATGAAATCGATATCCGAGCCTGTACAAACGGTTTAGATTGGGAGGTTTTAGTCCCATGCTCCACGAGAAATGAGTCTTTTCACCTTTCATAGGCAGAGGGGGGAAGAACGGGAATTTTTGAGTCAAAAAGTATGTTTTCCTCGACAGACGGCCAGCCCGTCTGTGGTAGGCCAGCCCGTCGCCTAGGGTCACAGACGGCCTATGATTTTTCTGACGCCCATCGGAAGGATCCGCTTCTTCCGGAGCATGCCACCTGATTTCCCGGAGCACGCAACCTCTTCGACGCCCGTCGGTGGAAATGGCAGGGCCATCGGATGAATCCTTGTGTCAGAAGGATTCCTGTGACGCCCATCTCCACATCCGACGCTCGTCGGTCGAGCCTGGCCTATAAAAACTTTGAATTTCTTCCTAAAAGGGGTTCCAAAAATTTTAAGACGGGAAACTCTGCCCAAATTCAAGCACATTTTCTCTCTCTTCCAGCAAACACATATATCAAGAAATTTCTTTCAATTTGAGGATCAAATCATTAAAAAGAAACTAAAACTAATTGGTTTTCTTTGAGTTTTTGATTCCAAAGTCAATCTTTTGAAGGGTTAAGAAGGAAACAATCTATTTTCCTCTTTCCTAACCTTTCATTTCGTTTCTCGTGGAGCGTGCGGGACTCTAATCACATCAAGAATCTCACTAAAACATTATCTGAGGGTAAATATTCTGGACTTATTCTCCATCTTACTTCATCTTTCTTCTTTATTTTGCTGTTTTTTTAGGCTTTTTGCTTTCACTTTTCTTTATTTTGATTCTCTTCATCTTATTTTGTGATAAAAAACCTTTTTGCTTTGAAAAGAGAGTTTTTTACTATTTATTTTCGGAGACAGTGGTGACCAACGGGTCATCTACTTCACCGACGCCCGTCGGTCACCTCACTCACAAACGCCCTCTCCCTTGAGTGAGCGACGGGATATGTCGGTCACTTGACAGACGCCCGTCGGTCACTTGACAGACGGCCGTCACTGGTTCCTGTCTCCACGTTTTCAAACCTTTTCTATCTTTCTCAAGGCTTTTTGACTTCATTTATGTTAAGCTTTCATATATTAACATTTTTTAACCTTTTTTGAGCATATATTGATTTTCTTGGACTGTCCTGGGCTCGAGGGGCGATCTACCATACTCGGAGTAGTCCGTCCGGTTTAGTTTTCTAACCTTCTTGGTCATGTCCTTTATTTATTTATTCATTAATTATTTTATGCACATGAGTATACCCTTTTTGTATCTCGCTAAATATAAAAATTGATTAATGTTTTATATTTAATAAAGAGAGGTTTTCATAAACTTAAGGACCCAATGTCCTATTTCTATCCAATAAAAATCCTCACAATAAAAATATCCATTTTGATAATGGTGCATGCGAGGACCAAAGTCCTCAAAATAAGCAATCCCCCGATTTGTGTATGTATCGCACATTTATAAAAGGGAGTTGTATTCCGCTCCTTGTATTATTGTAATTTATTGCTTCCACTATTTACTTGCTCATTTACTGCTTTCCAAATGTGAATAAATGCGCCTTTAATCAATTGCATCGCGTAGAGAGAGAGCGAATTAATGATAATTAAAATTTGATCATAAAATAATCAAGGTAGAAATAGATGAGAAGTCCCGAACCCAGCTCTGATCTTTGGGCTCACAGAGGCGAGAGGTTTACCCTCCAAGACACCTCTTGTGTCATGAGATTTTGGCGTTAATCCTAGGCTCCTTCGGGCGAGAGGTTCACCCTCCAAGACCCCTTTGGTTGGCCCAAAATGGATACTGAGCGCAGTCTTAGGCTCTCCGAGGTGAGAGAAACTTTTCCAATGTTGTATTAGGTGGCGACTCCATGAAACCTCCTTGTTGCCCAACATAGACGCACTTGCGATTTATTGCAAGCTGTTAGCGGACCCTCAATTTCTCGATCGCCATCAAGCGGGCGGTCAGAGGGGCGGCCGAGGGATTCCGGTGCGCGTCACAAGATCCCTCATATCTCAAAAAGCTTTGTGCCTGCATCCTCGGTATGCGCCTATACTGGTGAAGATGAGCCATAGTGGGTAAATGGGAGGATTGTCCCCGGATTTGAGATCTTCAATGATGTATTTGATTAGGATGTCAGGATTATCAAGACCGGTGAGAACTTCTGGGATGAAGAGGTCATGACTCAGTGCATTGCTTGGGACAGATGTGAGCCCGAGGAGGTTATCACCGAGAAGATGTTGTTTGCCAGGCTGAAAGGGAAAGAAAAGATGGCAGAAATAGAATTGAAAATTGGGGATTTAAAGATTTCCTAAGGCATACCTGAAGGGCCTCTGCCGAATCAAGAAGCCGATGAGCAAGTTGCAGCAGTATCAACCTCTAAGGAGGCAGAAGAAGACTCTAGCTTAGATTGTCTTTTTATTCCAGAACTTTTTTATGATGTAAATGACAATTATAATATTATTAATAAGGCAAATGATTTCTCTTACTTATGCAATGTTTCCAATAATTTCAACATGCATGAACATGATCATATTCCATCAATTTTTGATATTGATTCCACTGATACAATGCCTTTTAATCTTGGAACCTCGAAAAATCCGAAGAAAATTCTAATAGCATCAAATATAACTCCTGTTGAAAGAGAGAAATTTGAGAGAATAATAAGAAAACATGAAAAAGTCTTTGCCTGGACCTATGAAGACATGCCAGGGATCGACCGAGACGTAGCAGAACATGCTATCCCGACTTATCCAGACTATAAGCCTGTGAAACAGAAGTTGAGAAGGCTCAGGCCAGAATGGGCAGACAAAGTCAAGGAGGAGATTCGGCAGCAGATTGAGGCCAAGTTCCTTGTTGAAGTGCAGTATCCTACGTGGTTGGCAAACATAGTCCCTGTAGCAAAGAAAAATGGGAAGGTTAGGGTATGTGTGGATTATCAAGATCTGAACAAGGCCTGCCCTAAAGATGATTTTCCACTACCCCACATTGATGTGTTGATAGACCGTGCCGCCAACTGCGCGATGTACAGCTTTGGGGATGGTTATGTGGGCTACAACCAGATCCTAACAAGATAGCTGACTGAGTTAAGATCGCTTTCTTTATAGAGTGGGGGACCTACGCCTACCGAGTTATGCCTTTTGGCCTGAAAAATTCAGGGGCCACATACCAGAGGATGGCGACCAAGATTCTAAGCGACCTGATCGACAAGGAGGTGGAGGTGTATGTCGACGACATGATGGTCAAGTCCACCACCCGAGACGGCCATTTTAAAGCTCCAGAGAAGTTCTTCACCAGGATTAATAAGTATAATCTGCGACTTAACTTCAGGGAAGCTGTTGGGACATGTCGTCAGCCAGAGGGGAATAGAAATTGACTCGGACAAGGTAAAGGCCATCAGAGAGATGCCCATGCCGCAAAAGGAGAAAGATGTAAGGAGTTTCCTGGGCGAGCTGCAGTATGTCAGCCGATTCATTGCCAAGCTCACCTCGATATACGAGCCCATTTTTAAGCTGCTCAAAAAGAATCAGCCTGTGGTCTGGAACGAAGACTGCCAGAAAGCCTTTGACAGCATCAGGGAATATTTGTTGAACCTGCCAGTGTTGAGGCCGCCGCAACCAATCAAGCCGCTTATCCTGTATCTGGCAGTGGAAGGTAGTTCTGTGGGTGCCATGATGGCTCAGGAGGATGAATTTGGAGTGGAATTCACAGTTTATTACCTCAGCAAGAAGTTCCTGGCTTATGAGATAAAATATGCTAAGGTAGAAAAGATCTGCCCCGAAGTGATTTGGGCATCAAAGAAGCTGAGGCATTATTTCCATTCGTACAAAGTTCAGGCAGTGGCCAAGCAGAATCCGTTGAGATATTTGCAAGAAGCGTCGTCCTTGCTTGGTAAGATGGGGAGGTGGCTGCTTTTGTTGCAAGAGTTCGATGTTGAATACATCACTCGTAAAACTATTAAGGGACGAGCTGTAGCCGAATTTCTTACCGAGCATCCCATTCAAGGGGACACCCCCGAGTTCACCTTTCCTGATGAGAGCATAGTTGCGATTTCTGTCCAAGGATGGCAGTTACACTTCGACGTGGCAGTGAATAACAAGGGGGCCGGAGTTGGAATTATTTTGACAACCCCAGATAATGAGAAACTCCCTCTAGCCAAGAAGCTGAGGTATAAAGCAACCAACAATGAAGCCGAATATGAAGCATGCACATTCGGGTTAGAAGCTTTAGCTACTTTGGGGGCAAAGAATATACAAGTCTTTGGTGACTCATCCTTGGTGATTAACCAGATCCGAGGTGAGTGGGTTGTGAAAGAAGAGCGGCTGGTACCCTATGTCAAATATTTGAAAGAGATATGTGGGCAGTTTGAAACCTGCACCTTCCACTTCGTGCCAAGAGATGGGAACCGTCTAGCTGATGCGTTGCCAACACTAGTGTCAATGTGGGATAATCCTGAAGGGGTAGCTATGAAGCCGGTGCTGATTTCGAGTTCTGAGAAGCCCAGCTTTGGGATCAAGCCAGTAATGGAAGTAGAAGTGGCGGATGGAAAACCATGGTACTTCGACATTATGAACTATTTGGAAAACGCTAGGTTTCCAGAGGAAGCTACCGAGAAAGACCAGAGAGTGATCTAGAAGCTATCTACTCAGTTCATATCCTTGGAAGGAGTGTTGTATAAAAGACAGGCAGACGAGACTCAACTCAGGTGCTTAAATGAAAAAGAAGCATGCAAGGTAATGGAGGAGACCCATGCAGGCGTCTGTGGGGCTCACATGAACGGTTTAACTTTGGCAAAGAAGATCATGAGGCAAGGCTTCTATTGGCTTACGATGGACAATGATTGCTCAAGGTATGTCAAGCAATGCCAGTTATGCCAACAGTATGCAGATTTTAGACATCTGCCAGTATCAGAGCTACACAAGACTCCGCGGGCATCGCAGAGCAGGCAAGTTATAACCTCAGCAAACCTCGGACCACCTAGAGCATGATCTATATATTTTTGCAAGCATTTGCATTCCACATCTTACACACAGTATTTCTTGTATATCCCTACGCATACAATATTGCAGGAGAAATCAGCAGGGAACACCAACAAGAGCCGAGTTACGACACCAGTCCTAACGTCCAAAGGGGCACAGCTCCAAAATTCACAGAGGTTAGCACACCTACAGCATCACCAGTCACAACCAAAAGACAACCTGCCTATAACACGGCAACAGCTATTCTCATAACTCCATCCAGTAGGAAGGTCGCCGCTTCAGGTACGGAGAAACATTGATCCAGACACAAGCAACGGTCAAAAGTCCGAACATGAGCACCTAAGATTCATGTCTTCTTGGAACCCAATGAGGTCTCCTTCTCCACAAAATCAAGATGACGGTCAGAGAGTACCTTGTCTCACAGTTCACGTGGTAGTAAGAGAGTATTGCACACCTTGCAGCCGAAAGGAGGGTAGCTGATCAGAAAACCGTAGTAGCCGGATGGGGGTTAGCAGATCAGACTTTATACTAGCCAGATGGGGGGTTAACAAGAGAATGCCAACAAGCAGAGACTGTAGTTAGAAAACACCACTTCTCACCAACCGAAGTTGCAGTTAGAGAACACTGCTATTCACCTCGAGACTGTGGTTAGAAAACACTGCTTCTCACCAATCGAAGTTGCAGTTAGAGAACACTGCTATTCACCTCGAGACTGTGGTTAGAAAACACCGCTTCTCACCAATAAAAGCTGCGGTTAGAGAAACACTGCTCTTCACACTGAGATTGTAGTCAGAGAGTGCTACATCTCACAGTTCACGCAGTAGTAAGAGAGTGCTACGCACCTTGCAGATCGGATGGGGGTTAACAGGGGAACTTCATGATCGGAGTTGCAGTTAGAGAACACTGCTCTTCACCTCGAGACTGCGGTTAGAAAACACCGCTTCTCACCAACAAAAGCAGTAGTTAGAGAAACACTGCTCTTCACATCGGGTTTGTAGTCAGAAGGTACTACATCTCCTCAACACTGCGCAATCCGAGATGAGGCCAGTAGAAGCAGAAGTTACAGTTAGAGAAACACTGCTCTTCACATCGAGGTCGTGGCTAGAGAATGCTACATCTCACCAACACCTACACGTCGAGACGAGATTGATAGGGATATTTTCACCTACCGAACAGACTAAGACGAGGTCTACCCAGTAAAAGGCACGGAAGGTAAGAACCGCTATAGGTACGCTCTCTTCCTTTCTGTCCTTTCTCTGAGTTTTGGCTCGTCTAGGTGCTTTTGCACTAGTTTTCCAAAAATTGGGGGCAACTGTGAGCATCGTGTCCCGGAGCGGTCCGGATCAGAGGTTACCCTATGATGAAATTAGTGTCCAAGCCTGTACAAACGGTTTGGATTTGGAGGCTTTAGTTCCATGTTCATCGAGAAACAAGTCTTTTACCTTTCGTAGGCAGAAGGGGGAAAACGGGGAGTTTTTTAAGTCCAAGAAGCATATTTTCCTCGACAGACGACCAGCCCGTCGGTCGGAGGCCAGCCCGTCGAACAGGTGGCAGGACCGATGAATCCTTGTGTCAGAAGGATTATTCCGATGCCCATCGGTCATAATGGCAGGGTCGTCGGTTATATCCTTGTGTCAAAAGGATTCTTCTGACGCCCGTCGGTCAAAGTGGCAGCGCCGTCGAATGAATCCTTGTGTCAGTAGGATTCTTCTGACGGTCGTCGCCACCACAGACGCCCTTCGGTCGTTCCTGGCTTATAAAAGCTTTAAATTTCCTCATAAAAGGGGTTGGAAAAATTTCTAAAGGGGAAACTCTGCCAAAATTCGTGTGTGTTTTCCCTCTCTTCCAACAAACACATTTCTAAAAGATTTAATTGATTCAAGAATCAAACCATTAAAAGGAACTAAATTTAATTGGTTTTTCCTAAGGTTTTGATTCCAAAAATTCAGTTTTTAGAAAAATCAAAAAGGAAACAAGCTATTTTCCTCATTCTTGATTTTTATCTTGTTTTCTTGTGGAGCGTACGGGGAGCCGTACAACAACAAAGAATCCAACCAAAAAGGTTATTCTGAGGGTAAATATTCCGGACCCCTTTCTATCCTTTTTTAGCTTCATCTTCGATATTATCCTTGCTTTTGCCTTTATTTTTATTTCTCACTATTATTCTTCTTAAAATTGTGTAAAATTGCTTTTGATTGATTTTTGAAAAACTTCTGTTTTCTGGGACAGAGGTGACCGACGGGTCATCTGCTGTGACCGACTCCCATCGGACGCCTTTGAGCATAACCCGTCGGTCACCTCCACAGATGGCTTCTTTCGAGTGAGCGACGGGGATATGGGTCATCTTGACCGATGTCCGTCGGTCATTCAACATAGCCCGTCGGTGGGCTCTGTCCCATATTTTTAATCTTTTTCCTTTTCTCCTCTTTATTCTCTCAAATTTTTATATTATTCATAACCTTTCTTCTGTATTTTAACATCCCTTTGACTTGTTTTGTGAGAGTATGTTTTCCTTTTCTTGGAACTGGATGGAGCTAGTGGGAGTCCTCACGTATTTGGAATGCCTGTCTGGTTTAGTTCCCTATCTTCCTATTTTATACATATTCCATGTATTTATTTATTGCTTCTCCTGTATATGACAAAACTATTGTATTTCTCGCTAATGTAAAATTGACCAAACGTTTTATATTAAATAAATTGAATTCTTCATAAAATCAAGGACCCAATGTCCTATTCTTTATCAAACAAAATCCATCACAATAAAAATATCCATTTTAATAATGATGCATGCAAGGACCAAAGTCCTCAAAATAAGTAATGCCCCGATTCGTGTATGTATCGCTCATTTATAAAAGGGAGTTGTATTCCGCTCCTTGTGTTATTGTAATTTATCGTTTTCATTATTTTCTTGTACATTTACCGCTTTCTAAATGTGAATAAATGCGCTATGATCCAACTGTATTGTATGGAGAGAGAGCGAATTTAGGAATATTAAAATTTAATCATAAAATAATCAAGGTAGAAATAGATGAGAAGTCCTGAACCCGACTCTGGTCTTTGGGCTCAAAGAGGCAAGAGGTCTATCCGATCACTCATTGGAACTATGACCTCCAAGATAGCTCTTGTTTCACGAGATTTTGACCTCAATCCTAGGCTCCTTAGGGCGAGAGGTTTACCCTCCAAGACCCCTCTGGTTGGCCCAAAATGGATACTAAGCGCTGTCTTAGGCTCTCCGAGGCGAGAGAAACTTTCCCAATGTTCTATTGGGTGGCGACTCCATGTAACCTCCTTGTTGCCCAAAATAGACGCACTTGTAAATGTTTTTACAAGTTTGCCAAACGGATCCTCAATTGCCCGATTGCCCTCAAGCGAGCGGTCAAAGAGGCGGCCGAGGGGTCCGACGTGCGACACAACAGCGTAAATTAAAACTTTTGAGAAACAACAACTGATCATACATTAATATAACAAAATCATTACAATAATATTCTGATCAATTGCCCAAATAAAAGAATTACATATCAAAAATAAATAGAGCGGAAGCTTACAAAATTACTGATACAATGAGAGTTCTATTACAAAAAGAATCATCGTAACTATTAGAAAAATAAGGCCCTAACACTAATCCCTTCTGTGTTGGCTTGACTGGCGGTGACTCTCTTAAAACACAGCACCTTCCATACCTGCACAGATAAAACACCGTGCTAAGCGATAAGGCTTAGTGGGTAACACACAACAAAAGAGTGGACGGCCATTCACAATGGTCGTCAAAGCATAACACATTCGATATGACATATGCCGATAATCATGTCAGATATATAATCATTATTATTATCATCATTATTATTATTACTGTTATTTTCATTAATATTACTATTGTCATTATTTATCATTACACATTATCATTATTATCATTATTATTATTATTATTCTTGTCGTCTTTGTCGTCATTATCACTACTTATTTAATATTATTGTTATTATTATTGCTATTATTGTTATTTTTTTTACCATTTAACGTAATATTTTAATATGTCAATTTAGCTTCATGTATCATCTAATTTACTAGTCACTCAATATGCATATTTTACCTAGTTCATTATTTTTTTGTTTAATTGAATTTTGTTTGGACACTAACATCAATTTTACTTGTGTTTGTTTTTTTTGTGTTAAATTCTTGTGTTCCCCTATTTGAGCGTCCGTACGAATGGAAGAGGAGACCGGAGAATTATTATTATTTTTATTGTACTTGTTATTTTTTTTGTTTTACTGAGTTATTTGGCATGTAATAATTAATTAAACCATTTATTTTATGCACGCTTAATCAAAAATCATCCAAAAATATTTCTACAAATAAAATTGGATTTTCTAATAAAATGGGACCAATGTCCTGTTTTCCATCCAAAATAAATTGTCACTTTAAAATGATTTTCTTTAATTGTGCATGAGAGGACCAACATCCTCAACATTAATAAATACCCCGATTTATGCATGATTTATGTTTTATTTACAATGGGGGGTTGTATTCCGCCCCTAGTTTTGTTGTAATTTAATTTTATCATTATTTTTATTTTTATTTATCGTTTCATATGTGATTGATGTGCGCTTTAAATTCAATGCATTAATTGTGTGAGATGAGGGATGAAATTTTGTAATTTAAAAGCTCATTTATAATTAATCAAGACATAAATAAGTGTGAAGTTCCGAACACCATCTCTGGTTTAGACCGATAAGAGGTTAAACTTTCCCAATTTCTTGTAAATTGGGTGGCGGCCCCAAAATACCTCAAAAGTGCCTAAAGGTGTTATGGCGATGGATGGTCCTTTTCAATATTCTATTGTGAAAGGAGGTGCCGAAAAATATCTCATAACACCTAATATTGGAAAAGACGCGAACCAATCCCTAGAGTCCTAAAGCGGATTCCCGACGAGGGCCTTGCTGGTTCCGGCGCGCGTCACAGTGGCGACTCCGCTGGGGACTGTTTGTGACTTTGCTCTGAAAATGTCTTAGTTAAAATGTATAATTGGGTTTTTAAAACTAAAATTTCATCTCTCATCTAAATTTCATTGTATCCATGCTAGAGCCTTAGAATTATTCTAGTTTGGTCCCTCTATTAGCCCCGGTGTGTTCCTGAAGCACGACCTCATTTTCACTAAATTTGGGGAAGTGTTAAGGATAATCACCAGCCCAAGCCTCGTACCATCAAATGGTATATCAAATGGTGACCCGGCTGGTCTAGACCAGTTGGCAGGGATCACGCTTGGGTAGCCCTAAAGCAACATCACCTTGACCAAAGCTCATATAATGGCAATAGATACTTCCCCTAAGTGGTATGTACCTTAGTACAGTGCTTGCTACGTGGGTCATCGAGTATTAAACAAGATCAAACAAATTAAGTGGTCTTCTATGGAAAGCTTTAAAGCTTCAATAACCTCACCTTAATTTGGTTGAAGTGTCTAAATACACAATGGCCAAAAATCATGTGTGTGCGCATCTTGAGAGACGTTGTGCTACTATGCACTAACGCATTCCTCGGGTCCCCCGTTGACCCATGGATTAAGCCCACCTAGGAAGAGACCAATTGACTTCGTGTGTGGGAGCTAAAAGGTTGGAAGGATCTACTTGCTTGTATGTGGTTGTGACGTGTTGCATAGCTCCCGATCATGCACCATGCATGTCATTCACGCATCATTCTAACAAAGTGAGTTATGCAGCCATCATAGATTCATTCGGGTGGTCTAGAGATCCTAGTGGACTGCTGATCAGGAATCCTATCTTCGGGTCACCTGGAGGGGTGTCAGTTCAAGAGTCAGATACAGAAAGCAGTAAGACTTCATCTTCAGTGACATCAAGTATGGCTGAAATTCCTAGAGAATTAGAGGCTACTCGTGTATTGGTTGCTGAGGAAGTGGGTAAGAGATTGGAAGAATTTGAAAATAGAATGTTGATGATGGAAATTTGACCACTATGATGACACAGTCTGCGGGGCAACCATCAAATGCTCCCATAATGACCCAACCTATTGGGCAGCCACCAGTTGCTCCTATAGTGGGATAAGAGAGGCAAGATTTTGGCAAGGAGGATCCTCCAGTGATTTTACGCTCGCCAGTGATTGAACCTAGGGGTGCACCCGAACCAAAAAGGGTTGTAGACCTTGATAATGATTCCTTTGAAGATGACATGGAGGTCCCAGTCCCAATGAAGGGTAAGGCACCTAAAGTCGAGGAAGCAATGTGGAAAAAGATGGAAGAGAGGTTCGAAGCTATGACAAGGATGCTGACTGTGGGGAGAGGAATGAACCCTGAAGACCGGGAGTTGGATAGTGATGACCTAATTCCCCTTAATTTTAAGATGCCCGAATCCCTAAGTTTTATGGTACTTCTGATCCCATGGCGCACATCAAACAGTATTCATTAGTAATGAAGGGGACAACTCTAACCAAGAAGCAAAAAATTGAGTACTTATGCTTGAGCCTTACGGGGCCTGCAATCGGCTGGTATCATAGGTTAGACAGAAGATCCAAAGAAGATTGGGACTTGTTGACTAAAGAATTCTTAAAGCAGTATGATTGCAGTACTAGGATGGAGATCACGCTAAAAGATTTAGAGTTGCTGCAGCAAAAGCCGGGGGAATCTTTTCACGAGTACCTCACTCGATGGAGGAATCGGGTTATGGAAATGAAGCATAAACCGGATACTCCTGACCAGATTCGATTGTTTGTCAGGAATGCCAGCCCATATCTAAGGGACGGATTAAAAATGAAAGGGTTGAGAGATTGGGAGTCTTTAAAAGATATTGCCATAGAAGCAGAGAGTGAGTACATGGCGAGGAGGACAAGCAATGAGGCCTATGCCAGAAAGAGCTACAGTAATCTGGGGGCAAGCAAGTTGGCAAGTTCTAGCAATGGTAATAAAATCATAAGGACGGCCGAGGTTTCAACCACAGGAGTGATCCAACGGCACTTCTCAAACTTAGGTCGACCTTTATCCTGGGTGTTGAAGCGATTAATTAAATTGGGAAAACTACAACCGTTGCCACCTAGGCCAAGTAGAACCCAAGGGCAGCCGGGGCACAGAGACAATGAATATTGTGAATTCCACCAACACACTGGGCATCTGACAGACAACTGTGCGAGGCTGAGGCACCATATTCAAGATTTGATTGACAGTAAACAGATTTTCGATCCTGAGAAGAGGGAAAAGGAAAAGACGGCTGGGTATAATGCTGTTCCCCCACCTGTTTTTATGATAGGTTCAAGCCTGCCGGAAAGGTATGTGTTAAGAGACTTTTATGGTAATGATTATGTGGCCATTGTTCGTCCCGAGCAGGGGGTTAATGAAGAGAAGCTTCAGGTTGGCATGATAGAATATTGGGACTTGACCAGCGAAGGCGAGGATGGAAAAGTTGATGAGCTAGAGGACGCGTGGAATTCCGAGGGTGAAGAGAAGGTGCAAGAGGTACAAGCTGTGACCCGAAGTGGTAGAGTGATTCCAGAGGTGGAGAGGCCTCAAGACCTAGTGCCTGCGCATGCAGAAAAGGAACTCGAGGAGGATGGGATAATGAGACAGCTGAAGAAGACATCGGCTCAGATATCGGTGTGGGACCTGCTGAGACAGTCTCCGAGTCACAGACAAAAGCTAGTGGAAGCCTTATGTGAATCAACAGTTGCTACCACCATTTCGCCCATCGAGTTATTGGACATGGTGAAAGGGGGATCTGGAGAAAATGTAGTCTACACCGATGCTGACTTACCAATTGAGGGTCGCAATCACAATCGCCCCCTGTACATCAGAGCCCAGATTAATGGGAAGCATACAGCTTGCGTCATGGTGGACGATGGATCTTCCATCAACGTATGTCCACTAGTGGCATTATCTGCTTTTGGGATGAATGAGAGCCTATTGAGTAAATCTGACCTGACCATTACTGCCTATGACAATTCAAGAAGACAAGCTGCTGGGACTTTCAAGGCACAAGTAAAAACTGGGCCAGTTGAGACAGAAACTGAATTTGTCGTCCTGCCTATCCCAGCTAACTTCGCAGTACTACTAGGAAGGCCTTGGTTTCACAAACTAGGAGGGGTTCCGTCCACCCTCCACCAAATGATCAAAATCCCTTATGAAGGCTAGGTCGTGACAGTCAAAGCAGCCAACAATAATCAAGTGTCAGTCCTCGGGATTTCCAATCAACCCTTCAGTGGGTTCCATGTGGCCATGGTGGATGAAGAAGATGGTCTAGAGGGGACCGCTCAGGTTGCCGGTATGATGAAAAAGATGAACTTCCTCCCGGGTGCCGGTTTAGGCAAAAACTCGCAAGGGCTCCAAGCACCGGTCACTACGAGAGGGCAAAAGGATAGAAGAGGGTTGGGTTATACCGCTGAAACTAAGAAAAATAATCTCGTGAAGAAGCCTGTAGAGATCCCGCATATTTTAGAAAGTTTCATGCCAGCAGCATCAGCATGTGCCTATTGTGGGGAGGCTGAGCCACAGTGGATTGGTGGCAAGATCACTCCAGGTTTTGAGATTTTCAATGATGTTTTTGACTGGTCCGACGGAATGGTCAAGTCAGTAGAAGGTTTTTGGGATGAGGAGATTTTCAATCAAAGTTTGGTATGGGATCGGGAAGTTCCTGAAGAGGTCGTCACTGACAGCCTACTAGCCATGCGGGTGAAAGGCAAAGGAAAAATGGAAGCTAAGGTGGTAATGCCAGAATTGGAGGACCTGGAGATTGCGGACAACCAAGGCATTGGGCCATCAACTTCAGCATCGGTATCAGCAGAGGATGCTGATGATAGCGTTTCTGATGTACTTTTTACTCCTGAACTGTTTGACAATCATGCTTGTAATTTCGAGTGTTTTAATAAGATGAATGACTTTGCTTACTTGTGTGATGTTTCTCATGATTTCATTGTGCATGATCACGAACATGAATCATTCATATTTGACATTAACTCAACTAATACCACCTCATTTAATCTCGGGACTTTGGAAAACCCAAAAGAAATCCTGATAGCATCTGATGTGACTCCTGAAGAGAGTGAAAATTTTGAGAGAATATTAAAAAAATATGAAAAAGTCTTTGCCTGGACCTATGAAGATATGCCAGGAATTGATCAAGAAGTAGCTAAACATGCCATTCCGACCTATCCAGAATGTAAGCCAGTGAAACAGAAGCTTAGGAGACTCAGACCAGAATGGGCCGAAAAGGTAAAAGAAGAGGTGCATAAACAGATTGAAGCAAAGTTTCTAATAGAGGTTCAGTACCCAACATGGTTGGCTAACGTCGTCCCTGTAGCTAAAAAGGATGGAAAGGTTCGGGTATGTGTGGACTACCGAGATTTGAACAAAGCATGTCCGAAGGATGATTTTCCATTGCCCCACATTGATGTGCTGGTAGATAGTGCTGCAGCTTGCACGATGTACAGTTTCGTGGATGGATATGTGGGATACAACCAAATCCTCATTAAGATCACAGATCGGATTAAGACGGCCTTCATCACTGAGTGGGGCACATTTGCCTACCGGGTTATGCCATTCGGACTAAAGAATGCAGGAGCAATATACCAAAGAATGGCCACCAAGATCCTGGATGACTTGATCCATAAAGAAGTGGAAGTGTATGTCGATGACATGATGATCAAGTCGGCCACTCGAGAGGGGCATTTTGAGGCCTTGGAAAAGTTCTTTTAGAGGATTGACAAGTACAACCTTCGTCTTAACCCTAAGAAATGCATCTTTGGGGTGACCTCGGGTAAACTGTTAGGCCATGTGGTGAGTCAAAGGGGAATTGAAGTAGACCCAGATAAGGTTAAAGCAATCAGGGAGATGCCAACGCCTCGGAAGGAAAAAGAAGTTAGGAGTTTTTTAGGCAAATTGCAATATATTAGCAGGTTCATTTCCAAGCTTGCTTCGGTATGCGAACAAATTTTTAAGCTCCTTAGGAAGAATCAGCTAGTTAGGTGGAACGATGACTGCTAGAAAGCTTTTGATATTATCAAGGAATATCTTTTACACCCACCAGTTCTGCGGCCTCCGCAGCCGGCCAGGCCATTAATCCTTTATCTAGCAATAGAAGAAAATTCTGTAGGCGCTATGATGGCCCAAGAAGATGAGTTCGGGGTTGAGTTTGCGGTTTACTACCTCAGCAAGAAATTCCTTCCTTATGAAGCCAAATATGTCGAGGTGGAAAAGATTTGTTTAGTAGTAATTTTGGCTTCAAAGAAACTAAGGCACTATTTCCATTCTTACAAGGTGCAGGCGGTCGCAAAGCAAAATCCTCTCCGATACCTTCAGGAGGCACCCTCTCTACTAGGAAAAATGGGAAGATGGTTGTTATTGCTGCAGGAGTTTGATGTGGAGTATATCACCAGAAAGACCATTAAGGGCCGGGCAGTTGCGGAGTTCTTAGCCAACCACCCGATTGAAGGTGACCAATTGGAATACGAATTTCCTGATGAAGATGTATTGGCCATCACAGCACGGAAATGGAAGATGTACTTCGATGGGGCAGTGAATAGCAAGGGAGCTGGAGTAGGAGTAATTTTGGTGACCCCAGAGGGTGAAAAACTCCCTTTAGCTAAGAAGTTAAGATATGGAGCCACCAATAATGAAGCTGAGTATGAAGCCTGCATCTTCGGGTTAGAAGCACTCTCAGCCGTGGGGGCGAAAGTAGCGGAGGTTTTTGGAGACTCATCCTTAGTGGTCCATCAGGTCAGGGGTGAATGGTCCATCAAGGAAGAACGGTTGCTACCGTATGTGGAGTGTTTGATGGGACTAAGTAGTCAATTTGAAGTCTGCACTTTTAGCCATGTGCCTCGAGATGAGAACCAATTAGCTGATGCCCTAGCCACCCTTGTATCTATATGGGATAACCCAGAAGGAGTGGTTATGAAGCCGGTGCTGGTCTTTAGTTCGGATAGGCCATGCTTTGAAGCTGAAAGGGTGACGGATGTTGGGGTTGGCGACGGAAAACCTTGGTATTACGATATCCAGAATTATTTAGAGAGGTCGGTTTTCCCGGAAGAGGCCACTGAGAAGGATCAAAGAATGATTAAAAAGTTGTCCTCTCAATTCATTAGCGTGGATGGGGCACTGTACAAAAGACAAGTGGATGGTATTCAATTGAGGTGTTTAGCAGAGAAATAAGCTGAAAGGATTATAGAAGAAATTCATGCCGGTGCTTGCGGAGCCCACATGAACGGTTTAGCCTTGGCAAAAAAGATCATGCGCCAAGGATTTTATTGGATTACAATAGACGCTGATTGTTCAAAGTATGTGAAGCAATGCCAGTTATGCCAGCAATATGCAGACATGAGGCACGTGCCGATTTCAGAATTACACAATTTGACATCTCCATGGCCATTTGCAGCTTGGGGAATAGATATAATAGGGGAGATACATCCTACAGCATCTAACGGGCACAGGTTTATTGTGGTCGCTATTGATTATTTCTCTAAGTGGGTCGAAGCTGAATCCATCAGAAAGGTGGACGCTAGGGATATGGCCAAGTTCATCGAGCAAAATTTGATATGCAGATATGGCCTCCCACACCACGTCGTGTCGGATAACGGGGTACAATTCATGGCAGAGACCAAGCGGATGCTCCAAAAGTATGGAATCCAACATCACAAGTGCTCTCCACACCGACCGCAGGCTAATAGAGCAGTTGAGGCGGCGAATAAGAATGTCAAAAGAATATTGACCAAGATGGTACAGACTTATAAGGATTGGGCAGAAAAGTTACCTTTCGCACTCTGGGGCTACAGGACCAGTATCAAGACTTCGACAGGAGTCACCCCCTTCTCCCTAGTCTATGGGATAGAGGCAGTTTTATCAGTAGAAATCGAGCTCAAATCATTGAGAGTAATATCGGAGGCCCAGCTGCCAGAAACAGAATGGACGCAGCAGCGGTTGCTACAACTGAACTTGCTAGATGAGGATAGGATGCGGGCCTATTATCACAATCAGGTTTACCAGAAGAGATTAGCTCGATCTTTTGGGAAGAAAGTCAAAAAGCACCCCTTAAGAGAAGGAGATTTGGTCTTCAAGCAAATGAGGCCGGGAGTTCCGGACTTACGTGGTAAATTCAGACCGACTTGGGAAGGGCCTTTTGTTCTGAAGAAGATATTATCCAGAGGGGCTGCAATCTTGACAGACAGTGACGGAAATGAGTTCAAGGAACCAATCAACGTAGACAGATTAAAGAGGTTCCATGGCTAAAGACTAAAATAAAAATAAAGAGAATAAATGCCCCACGGGTCGAAAATCGAAAGAAAAGCGGCCTTCTTAAAATCAGGCGCCTTGTCAAGATGAAAACCGAAAAAAGGCATCTTGGGCAAAAGTTAAAGGCTGAGAGAAAATGGTCAATCATGAAAACCCAAGAGGGCTGCTTGATAACAGGAGTTTGATGCTTTCAGGATCCATCTCGAGATTAGATGCGGTTTCGTATTTTGAGCCTAATGTTAAATAATGGTCATGTATAATGAAATCACGTGGAGACATTTACATGTACGCGAATGTATGCTCATTTTGCATAATGCCATTGTCTTCCCTTATGGAGAAGTAATACATTATTTTTAGATGTGTGCGATTGTCCGCCATTGTTTTGCCAGCAAAGGGTTTAGTTAAAAAAAAAAAAAAGGCTGTTAGAGATGAAAACCGTAACTGGCTCTCTAAGCAAAAGTTAGGTCAAGGGGCAGGGTGAAAACCTGGACATGGGCAGTCTGTCCTACAAAAAAAAAAGAAAAAAAAACAAAAACAAAAAAAGAATAATAATAATGACCACTAGGATGGGTTGGGTCCATCCTAGGCAAAAATAAGGCATAGGGTTATGTGAAAATCTTCGAAAGGACGCATTCCCCACAAAGAAAAGCTAGTGTGAAAACCCACAAGGGGCGCACTACCTTTAAAATAATGACTTTTGATGCATGGAGAGATAAGGCAGCATAAATTCTAATGATTCCACTTAGGACGGGATAATGCCTAATTCTAGACATGAATCAACATTCGGGCCATATGCTCATTGACCAAGTGGCAAAAATGCGCACTTGATGATTCACTCTGAGAAGATTATGAGTCGGAATCCCTAAGCCACAGAGCATTCCAATTAAGATCCTCGAGAATGAAATCGTGCTTCGATACCCAGACCACCTGGATGAATTCATCGCGCACATTTTGCATGAGCATGTGCACATTCACACGCATAATTTGCCTTGGATATTGGTTTTAATTTTGCAGGAGGCATTAGACAGTGGAACTTGTCTGGAAGCACACCTCAACAATTCAGGGGGTATGCAGAAGGATTGTATAGGAATGAATAATTGTGTAAATTTTCCTCTTTTCAGGATGCCTCCACGACGTGCGCCATCTAGAGAACCAGCCAATGCCCCACCTCCAACGTGGATGGATGCTACACAAAGGCGAAAGTTTAGATCATTAGGTGATTCGCGATTCTTGTCCAGTAAATTTATGTCCCAAACATTCTTAGAGCAGATGGGCATGTGGGAAGAAGTTAGCAGGCTGTTAGCAGCCATGGGTTGGACGGATTTCCTCACACCAGCTTTCCTCACTTACCCAGGAGTTACTAGGGAGTTCCTGGCTACGCTTAAGTATGGGGGGCTTTCAAGATCAAACACAGACCCCGAGGCTATATATTTTCGGGTCCAAGATACGGAGCATACGATGAGTCGCCAGGATTTTGCACAGATCATGGGTCTTCCTATGGGAAATCGGGTACAAGTACCGGACAGAGTTGTTTTGGCACATCAATGGGAAATGATCGCGGCATCAGGGGCCCATTATGACCGCAACACGGCGAAGAGCACTTTATTGGCCTCGCAGGTATACAGGTATGTTCAGAGGGTTTTAGCCAGCAGCTACTTGGGCAGAACTGGTAGTCCTAGCGCCATCAGCACAGCAGAGATTTGGAGTCTATGGGCTGTGGCAACAGGGACCCCACTCAATATTAGTCACGAGATCATAGCCGGCATGGTTAGACAGACTTGGAGAGCTACAGCGCAGATATGTATTGACGGGGTAGTCACCAGGTTGCTACTACAACTAGGGCACGACCCCGACATGTTTGGCCAGCCTGTGGACAAAGACATTTATGTCGATTGGGCCCTTGCCAAATGTATGGGTATGGTTGCGAAGTTGCCTGGACAAGCAGGAGAGTATAGACTTCTTACTATGGCAGAAACTCGACGGATGTACCGTTTGCCTCCACTCACGGTTGCCACACCATTCGAAGATCATTTTCAGGATGAGGGAGATCTTCCACAACCTCAGACAGATGAGGAGTACTATTGCCCGCAGCCAGTGGAAGAAGAGCCTCCACAACCCCAGACAGGTGAGAAATATTATCATCCGCAACCAGTGGAGGAGGAGCCTCTATAACCTCGGACAGATGAGGAGTGCTACCATCCGCAACCAGTGCAAGGAGAACCTTCACACCCTCAGACAGACGGGGAATATTTTCGTCCACATCGAGAAGAAGAAAGGCCTCACTCGTCGCCAGACTATACGGATATGGACATCAATTTGGATGACTTTGACATTAACTTGAGTGGTCTTTTTCATGCTTCATTATCATAGCCAGTTCCTCCAGAAGGTCAGATACACCCTCCTCCTTCCATGCATGCTTCGGAGGTAGATCCCCAGACATATAGGAGGTATCACCCCTATGATCGTCTAGAATCTCCGGGGGCATTTACTTCAGCAGTTCCTCCACCACCACCTAGACCCGGGATGGATCAAAGCCAGATAGGTATGGAGGTCCTCATCCAAACCATGCAGAGGGATATTATAGCAATAGTGGAGGCCAGATCCCAATGCTTTGACGAAAGGCTGATGGCCATGGAACAACGAATGAGTGAGAGACTGATGGCTATGGAGCAGCATATGGGTGAGAGGCTTATGGCGGTAGAACAGCGAATGAATGAGAGATTAATGGCTGTAGAGCAGCGTATGGATCAGCGCAGGGATGAAAGACTGCAAACCATAGACAAGAGATTGCAATGCATAGGGCGGTGCGTGAAGGAGACACGACAACACCAAGACAGACCCGAGGAGCCCACAAGAGCCTCCTACACACCTATAAGCCATAAAGGATCAAGCAACGCACACCAACCATGATCTTTTAATCAATGTTCAGGGAGATTTATGATTTTTGATATAATTCATGTACGAAAATAGCATTTATATAGATGACCTTTGTTGCACTTTGCATGTTTGGATACCCTTTAAATAAGAAATATTTTTTTGACAAGCATGGAAATCATATGATAAATCACAAAATTGGTAAAATCATAACAATTGAACCGTCATAGAAGTTAAAAATGATCACAATGATACATTGATCTAATCGGAGTTCATTTTATTCAGGAGACAACCGAAGTTATGCTGGAAAGCACTTTTCGAGTTTTGTAAGTCTGGAGCAGACTCGACGCATCATCATCCGCACTTTGTAAGTTTGGAGCAGACTCGGTGCAGCTCAGGAGAGCAACCCTCGCATTTTGTAAGTCTGGAGCAGACTCGGCGTATCATCATCCGCACTTTGTAAGTCTGGAGCAGACTCGGTGCAGCTCAGGAGAGCAACCCTCGCGTTTTGTAAGTCTGGAGCAGACTCGACGCATCATCATCCGCACTTTGTAAGTCTGGAGCAGACTCGGTGCAGCTCAGGAGAGCAACCCTCGCATTTTGTAAGTCTGGAGCAGACTCAACGCATCATCATCCGCACTTTGTAAGTCTGGAGCAGACTCGATGCAGCTCAGGAGAGCAACTCTCGCGTTTTGTAAGTCTGGAGCAGACTCGGCGCATCATCATCCGCACTTTGTAAGTCTGGAGCAGACTCGGTGCAGCTCAGGAGAGCAACCCTCGCGTTTTGTAAGTCTGGAGCAGACTCGGCGCATCATCATCCGCACTTTGTAAGTCTGGAGCAGACTCGGTGCAGCTCAGGAGAGCAACCCTCGCATTTTGTAAGTCTGGAGCAGACTCGGCGCATCATCATCCGCACTTTGTAAGTCTGGAGCAGACTCCGTGCAGTTCAGGAGAATAACCCTCGCGTTTTGTAAGTTTGGAGCACACTCGGCACATCATCATCCGCACTTTGTAAGTCTGGAGCAGACTCGGTGCAGCTCAGGAGAGCAACCCTCGAGTTTTGTAAGTCTGGAGCAGACTCGGCGCACCATCATCCGCACTTTATAAGTCTGGAGCAGACTCGGTGCAGCTCAGGAGAGCAACCCTCGCATTTTGTAAGTCTGGAGCAGACTTGGCGCATCATCATCCGCATCTCGTGAGTCTGAAATAGGTTTGCAGTTCGGGAAAAATGATTTACATTTCATAGCAACAGGAAGGTAGTCGCTTTAGGTACGCACTTCTTTCCTCTTTCCTGAATTTTGGCTCAACTAGGCACCTATATGCTAGTTTCCCCAAAATTGGGGGCAACTGTAGACACCAGGTTCCGAGTCGGTCCAAGATTAGGATTACCCGATGATGAAAATAAAGACCAATTCATGAGCAAGAAAATAGGAATCGGTCATTTCTGTGTCAAGTTCTTTTATTTTCCTCAAAATTCTTTTAAAGTGTTCATTCTTATTTTTATTTTTATTTTATTTGTATTTTTATTTTTATTCATGTTTTTGTATTTCATTTCATTATATTTTCTGAAAAAAAAAATTAAATTTGAAAAAAAAAAAATCGCGAATGTCGGGCGCGTCGGCGCGCTTGCGGCAGCGCACTGGCGCTGGGCGCAGCGCCCGCTGCACGAGAAAGAGCGACGCACCATTGCGCGTCGCTAAAGCCCCTGCTGCACGCAGCGAGATGTGCACGCTGCGTGCCAGCTCGCCCAGGATCGGCGAGAAATCTCGCCAATCCTGCCCAATCCCCGCCGCAACCGCCCATTTCCGCCGAAATTCATGTTTTTCACTTTTTGGGCTAAAAAAATAAATTTTCCTTGTGATTTTTTTTAGGTTTTACTCAAATTTAATAAATATTGGTCAAATTGGGTGGGAATTAAAATTCAAAAAATGACAAAAATAATTAAAAATAAATAAAAATGTTAAGTGTCCAAATTTGACTTTAGGGATTTAATTTTGGAATTTTGAGTGTTTTTTGTTGAAAATTTGTGAGGGGGAATATTGGGAAATCTGAGGGGAGCTGGAGAGGGCAGAGGATGTTAGGTTTTTACTGGAGTGAGATTTCATTTTGAAAAAAAGAAAAGAGATTGGTCTTGAGAGAGTAAGAAAAATTCTCTCTAAAAAAGATTTTTTTCCTAAGTCATTTGGGAAAGAGATTCTTGAGGGGAGTTAGTGGATTTTGCTGGAAAAACAAAAGAGTTCAATGTTCTTGGATTTCATCTTTTATTATTCTCCAAAACAAAAATCATTTCTTCAATTCTCTTAATTCTTTTCTTTTACTCTACAAGTTTTCATCTTAAATTTCACTCTAGTTTTTTTTATCTCTAAAAATTTTTTGATTGATCTTGAAACCTTTGAGAAAGGAAAATCAATTCCTTAACTTGAATTTTCAGATCACACATCAAACAAAAAAAATCATATCATTTTTCTTGTTGGTGTTCTTGAGTTTTTTAGACATAAACTCAAGATTTAATTGAACACATTTTCGAGTTAATTTTTGGATCTTGACAAGAGATTAGATCGGACTATATTTCTTCAATATCATTTAACTCTGAGGGTAAAGATTCTTGGACCTATTTTTCATCTCATTTTTACTTCAATTTATTCATGTTAAGTTATCTTAAGTTATGTTACGTTGTTATTTTTGTGAATTAATACATGTATGTGTTTTTTTTTTATTCGAGATCTATCTTTTTGGCATGAGTATTCATCTTCTCATTTGGTCACCGGCATAAAAATGAATAGATCTATATAATGTTAAAAAATGGGATTTGTATGATTTTCTCTTTTATTATCACCCTTTTATAATTTTTGTATGCTTAAATGTTATTACCGCATGGTGCATGTTTTTTCCTTTTATTTATTCACTTAATTTCGTTGGCTTATTATTTTTATTATCGTTCTTATCATCATAAGAATTAATATTTATTTTTATCATCATCATTATATACGTTTTTAACATAACCCTTGCTAATTAATTGTTAACCATGTGGACCTTTGCATTTATTTGGTTTTTAATTATTTTCTGCATTTTCTTACATAGATCTAAGGTTTCTAATATTATTTTTTCCATCGTTTCATTTCATCGTTCGTCATTATTATTATTATCATCATTATTATTATTACTGTTATTTTCATTAATATTACTATTGTCATTATTTATCATTACACATTATCATTATTATTAGTATTATTATTGTCGTCTTTGTCGTCATTATCACTACTTATTTAATATTATTGTTATTATTATTGCTATTATTGTTATTTTTTTTACCATTTAACGTAATATTTTAATATGTCAATTTAGCTTCATGTATCATCTAATTTACTAGTCACTCAATATGCATATTTTACCTAGTTCATTATTTTTCTGTTTAATTGAATTTTGTTTGGACACTAACATCAATTTTACTTGTATTTGTTTTTTTTGTGTTAAATTCTTGTGTTCCCCTATTTGAGCGTCCGTGCGAATGGAAGAGGAGACCGGAGAATTATTATTATTTTTATTGTACTTATTATTTTTTTTATTTTACTGAGTTATTTAGCATGTAATAATTAATTAAACCATTTATTTTATGCACGCTTAATCAAAAATCATCCAAAAATATTTCTACAAATAAAATTGGATTTTCTAATAAAATGGGACCAATGTCCTAGTTTTCCATCCAAAATAAATTGTCACTTTAAAATGATTTTCTTTAATTGTGCATGAGAGGACCAACGTCCTCAACATTAATAAATACTCCGTTTTATGCATGATTTATATTTTATTTACAATGGGGGGTTGTATTCCGCCCCTAGTTTTGTTGTAATTTAATTTTGTCATTATTTTTATTTTTATTTATCATTTCATATGTGATTGATGTGCGCTTTAAATTCAATGCATTAATTGTGTGAGATGAGGGATGAAATTTTGTAATTTAAAAGCTCATTTATAATTAATCAAGACATAAATAAGTGTGAAGTTCCGAACACCATCTCTGGTTTAGACCGATAAGAGGTTAAACTTTCCCAATTTCTTGTAAATTGGGTGGCGGCTCCAAAATACCTCAAAAGTGCCTAAAGGTGTTATGGCGATGGATGGTCCTTTTCAATGTTCTATTGTGAAAGGAGGTGCCGAAAAATATCTCATAACACCTAAGATCGGAAAAGATGCGAACCAATGCCTCGAATCCTAAACCGGATTCCCGACGAGGGCCTTGCTGGTTCCAGCGCGCGTCACAGTATGGTATAGTCCATACCGCCGTGTAACACACCCAACACGGAGCTGGGCAGAAGCATTTTACACGGGGGTATGGGTAATCCCATACCGCCGTGTAAAATGTCCAGTTCAGCTCCCCAGAAGAAAGCACATGGTTCACACGGTGGTATGGCCCTCCATACCGCCGTGTGAATCACCCAATTTCTAGATTTTTGTAGAGTAACAACCCAATTTCAAACCCAAAATAACACATTTCCAAAACTCACACATTCAAACCATAAAATTTACCCATAAACTCACCTTCCAGCTCAACATTCAAGCACCACATGCAATAAATGTACTTAATCATTAAATCCATCCAACCAATTCAAATCCACAATCCAACAAAGTCACATATGCATAATCCATCAAAATCACAATCTCAAAATCACAAACTAAAATCTTAACTCATTATACTCAAACCTCAAGCATTAAGCCATCATACCACTCACTATTACTCCATAAACCAAATAAATTTCCAAAAATCATGTCAAAACTCAAAATCATCATAGAACATCAAATTCAAAGAAATTTTGCAAACCTTTACTCCTATGCTCCAATCTAGTGAGCACCACTTCCCGACGCCTTCTCCTTTCCTTTTGGATTGCGAGGAGGCTCCACTAATACACAAAACACACAATCAAAACAAAGACAAACCAAACATCAAACCCTAGACCATAAAATATAGAAAAAGAAGATGAAGGAGAAAGAACAAGAACAAGAACAAAATGCAGCAAAACTTACCAATAAACCTCTTAAAATTATCAAGATCCACTAATAATCCAACCCAAAAGGAGTGAGCCAAGGTGAGGAAGAGGAAGAGGAAGAGGAAGAGGAAGTAGAAGGGAAAGCAAAAGAGAAGAGAAGGGGAGAACGGGAATGCGAGAGCAGATTTTTGCTCTTCTCTTTCTCTTTCCCCAATAATACAACTTCCCCTTTCCACATGGCACACTACTATTGGTGGGTCTTAATAACTCACACCGTACAAGCACACATCAAACACACATAAGACTCTCCCAACTTAGGCACACCCTACCAATGTGTGAGCACAACAAACAAACACAACTCACTCAGTCACATCCTACAAATATGTGAGAAAACACACACAAACATAAACCATCTTACATGCACTCTAATACCATACATGCGCCCACACTAGAATAAAGCCCCAAAACATGCAATTTACCCAAAAATACCCTTATCACACGACAAAACACACTCAATGGACATGCACAACCATGGCTCAAACTTCTAGGGGGTAAATAGGGTGTGACACGCCACCTAATAGAACATTGGGAAAGGTCATCTAGCCTCAGTGAGCCTAAGACAGTGCATATGTATCCATTTTGGGCAAGCTAGACGGGTCTTGGAGGCCTCATTCCAATAGAACATTGGAATGTTCCTCTAACCCGGTGGAGCCTAGGATTATGCAAGTTGGGCCTTTTGGTGGGCAACAAGAGATATTTTGGAGGCCCCATCCCAATAAAACATTGAGATGATCCTCTAACCTCGTTGAGCCTAAGACCGAAGTAGGTTCGGGACTTCTCATTTATTCATACCTTGATTAATGTTATAATTGAGTTTTGAGTTTAGCATTTCATCCCATTTCTCGTTCAATTCGGTGCAATTTAATCAAAGCGCAGATTGTCCATTTAGGGAAAGCGGTAAGTAAAGCATAATTAAAGCAAAGCACATGAAAGTAAATACAATAAAGCTAGGGGTGGAATACAACCCCCATTGTAAAACAAAAATCATACATAAATCGGGATATTCATTAATGATGAGGACATTGGTCCTCGCATGCATGTTTATTATAAAATAATTTTGATGTGACAATTTTTATGTTGGATGGAGAAAGTTGGGACATTGATCCCATTTTTATTAGGAAAGGTTCCAAGTTAATTAATAAAAAGGGTTTAGTGATTTTCTTTCTAGCGTGCCTAAAATAAACAATTTTATAAGAAAATTACATTGCAAAATAAATAAGGCAAATAAATGAAATATTACAAATAAAGCAATTAAATATTTAACCGAAACGAGCCTTCTGGATCTCCTTGTGTGCTTGCAAAAAATGTCCAAGCGAAGAGAATAAGTTATAAAAAAAAAATAAAACACAAATGAAATAATGTTAGTAATTAAATCAATTAAATATATAATAAATGATAAAATGAGATAAAATAAAGTGAGATGGCATCAAAAATGACAAATGAATTAAAATGTTAATAAACTAAAATCAATGAGAAAAATGCATTATAAATGACAAATGAATGAATAACAATAAATAAAACATGTAACGATGATAAACGAATGATAAAAATAATGAATAAAAGAATGATAAAAATAATAATAATATATGACATGATTAATTAATGTTGTCACAATTAACCTAACACATTTACATGGCAAAAGGATTGATCAAAATAAATTAATTAATTATATATTAAAAATAGTGAGCGATCAAAGCAAAATAAATCAATTACATGTTAGGAATAATAAAAAAACCAATATTTACCTGAACAAAAATAATATATAAACATATTAAATAAAATAAATATAAAATAATAGAATAAATAAATAAATTAAAATAATAAAAATATACATGAATAAATTAAATATGAACAAAAATAATAAAAAGAACGAGAAGAATAAGCCCAGAATGTTTACCCTTAGAGTTTCGGATTCGATGAAGATAAAAAATGATGATTGATTTTTTTCTTAGTGATTTGCAAGATTAGAGTTGAGATATGGTGAAAATGTTGGAATTTTATTCCAAGAAAAAAGATTTAAAAAAAATGATCAAAAATTCTTTAAGAATAAAGAATTAATTTCTTTGTCTAAAGAATGATTTTTATTGATTAAAAAATAAAAATGATCCCAAGAACAAATGATTTTTTTGTTTGTCTTAAGAAACAAAACATATGAAAAAAAATCTTATTTTTAGAAAATCAAATGAAAAAAATTAGATTTTGATAACAAACAATTATTTTGTTTGTCTCAATTTTTTTTTTCATAAAAAATAGATTCAAAAATCATTGAAAAAAGCTTGACTGAAAACAAATAACAAGCTAAAAAAATGAATTTTGAGAGCAAACAATTATTTTGTTTGTCTCAAAATTGAAATCAATCAATAAAACTACTCCTAAAAAATGTTTAGAAGAAATTCTATTGGAAAAAGAACCAAATAGATGAATTGAATTTTTAATTCTTTTTGTTGGGGAAAATTTGGAAATTTTAAAGAGAATTTGAGAGGAAAAACAAGAGAAAACCTCAAAAAAAACCCTAAGAAAATCCCCCTTTTCAAATCTAATTTTCAAAATATTTTTTATTATTTTTTATTTTTCACTCTAAAATGCAAGTTTGACAAGGAAATCACCACTTTTAACCTTTTTGCCTGTAACAAGGCATCTTATCATCATTGGGTAACTCTGATCTGGGCTGTATCAGGACCCGGTGTTTACAATAACACTCGCCCCTCGCTTGAGGGATGCCTGGCGGTCGTGATCTGATATCAAATTTCCATATTTCCTTCAATGGGAAATCTGGAATTTTCACCTTAGAAATCAAAGATTGGATTTTCAGAGATTATTGGAGGATTTGAGGGAATCTTGAGCTTATTTGTCTCCTGAAATTACTCTGAAATCCAAAAAATCAAGCATTTGGAAAGCCTATAAATTGAGGCCATTTTGTTGACAAATGAGGAGGAGAATTTTTTGAAGTAAATGGATTTTTAGAAGAGAAAATTTTTCTCTTAACATTTGTTTTATTCAAAAATTCATTTTTCAAGATCAAAATGTCTAGTTGAGAAAGAGAAATCAATTCTATTTTCATGATTTTCTCTCTTGAATTTATATTGTATCAAAGAAACTCTTTTAGAAAGAAGGTTGTGAGAGAAAGTGATTTTCTTACCGTCTTCTTCAATTCAACGGACTTTTGTGGAATTCAAGATAGAAATCTTCATTCTTATCACCTTTTAGAGGTCAACATTCTGAGGATAAATATTCAGGGTTCAAAATATCGTCATTTTGCATTAATTCCAATATACTTGACATGGGATATATGATTTGATTCAAGATGTAAATCGACACGTTTTGTTTGTAATTACATCATTTTCCATGATTGAATCTCCTTTATTAGCATAATTACACAAAATAATGGCCTAAAAATCATGAAAATGTAGGAAATAGAGCCTTGTATGTTGAAAAATGGAGTTTTTCTCCTCATTTTGATTTCTGGAAATGACCAACGGGAAGAAGATCTGACCGACGGCCGTCCCTACAGCGAGGGATGAGACATTGCAGAATCTCCTTCCTCCTGTCTATCGCCTCTTGGACGGTCGTCCCTAGTTCATTTCTTTTCTTTTTCTCGCTTGTTTTAACCTTATTTCTTATTCTTGTTAATGACATATTTAGCATTATTAGTTCTATGTGGTTTTTTGCTGTCTTGTTTATTTTCAGTATTAATATTTGTTCATTTTTTATATTTATTTAACGTTGATAATATGTTATTTTCTTCTACCTTGAGTTCATTTTTTATGGAGTGTGGATGTTAAAATGGAGGCTCACATTAGCCACATGACTGAAGGACATCATTTTGGTTTATTCCTCTAAAACCTCACTTGTTTTACTATTTATCTTTTATCATTCTTAGATTTTTATTTTGCTTTAATTATGATAAAATTTATTTTCATGTTCGTTAAATATAAAAAGCATAAAAAGATTTTTATGAATCAACTAAAATTGGGGTTTTCTTAAAATGGGACCAATGTCCTAATTTTCCTCCAATAAAATATCACCTAAAAGACATTTAATTTTGTAAATACGCATGCAGGAACCAATGTTCTCACTTCGAATAAATATCATGTTTTATGTATGATTTATATTTTGCTTTACTGGTAGGGGTTGTATTCCTCCCCTATTTTGTAAATTAATAAGTTTTATTGCCTTAAACTGCTTTATTTATTGCTTTCAATTAAATGCTTGAGATGCGCTTTAATAAATTACATAGATCGAATTAGGAAAAGAACGGAATTTTAACTTAAGAACTCACTTATAATCTTAACCAAGGTATAAATAAGAGTAATGCTGCAAATTCTCTTTGGTCTTAGGTTTGACAAGTTTAGATGAACCTTCCCAATATTTTATTAAGGAGGCAATTCAAAAATATTTTCTGTTGCCCAAAATACACACATACGCATCGTCTTAGGCTCAACGAGGCTAGATGAACTTTCTCTAACACCCCTTCCCATATGTAGGAGAACTCATCCGCGAAGGGAGTGCGAACCCGTACGGACAAGGGTATCACCAAGCATGGTAAAACAATAAACATAGACAATATATATGGATAATAGTGGAAATTAAAACTTGAAAGCTCAAGGAGTCGTTCATAAATATCATAAGGTTCATTACAAAATATTTCTGTACATAAGATGTCATTACAAAAATTTAAACTTCCATAATACATCTTGGAAGGATTACAAAAGATAACTATACAAAAGAAAACTAAAAGATTACAAGAAGAGATATACAAAAGGCCCAAAAAACGAAGATAGTTCTAAAACTTCACTACTACTGTGTTGGCTTGGCTTACGGCAACTCACCCAAAAACTCCACATCTTCCGCACTTGCACGGGCGATAACGCTTAGTGGGGAAAAACACACATAATATGAATGGCCATTCACAATGTTTGTTAAAGCAAAACATATACGAATGGCACATGCTTATAAATGTATTCAATAGAATTAGCAACTTTAATATCAAAAGTCCTACTCATAAAGCTCATAATCTAAACATATAACACAATAATCACATATTCAAATTATACACAACAATTTGCTTGCAAACTCATAATAGCGGATATCGAGTGAACACATTGGGGTGCCCATAGGTACAGTCAAAAGCAACATCTTTATTTCTCACTAAAAAATGTTTTCACGTTAGCCGATCTTAAACAAGGTCCAAACACATTGAGGATCGTGAGGACCCAAATGGGGACCGGATCAGGGTCCAGAACACATTGGGGTTGCAGCTACAGAACGCTATTAGGCATGCCTACCTATCCACTAATCTGACTCTTACAGGCCATGCATTTCTCATCAAATCGTTACCATAAAGTACATAAAAATCATCCATGTATAAATGTAATAGCATCACAAGTTTGGAAATTAAATATCAAAAGAAAACTCATTTTTTTGAAAATAGGAGGTGTCGCTCTCGCGATAGCCTTCACGCTCGCATGAGGAAAGAAGGAGCAGCCCCTATCGTGCTGACGACAGAGAGCCAACAAAATTATTGTCACGCTCGTGCGCAGTCACGATAGCAAACTGCTCAGTTGCAGCTTGGCAGCCAAGCGCTCTGTCTTGCTTGCGATAGCGTGCTCGAGCCGCTACACTCGTCGATTGAAGATCGGCAGAACGCGAGGGCTGGGATCACCGAGCTCTATCGCGCTCACGACAAAGTCGTGTTTTCCAGCCCAAACACAAATCTACAAAATTATACTTCTCCAAAATTTTACCCAAACCTCCAATTGACCCAAAAATTCAACACAACTTAAATCAAGCTTTCAAATCACCTTGAACAACATAAAACCCATGTTTTCTACAAATTATCACAAATAAATCACACAATTAATGTAACACCCCCACTGCCGCCCCCATTGGAAGGGCGCCGGCAGGCGCGCTACCTGACGCTCACTCACAACATTCACACATACACGTATACATGCACTGAGCGGAAGCGTTCACTAAAAATAATAACAAAGGCAGAACATAAATCTCATATGATCAAGATATAGAGTTAGATACAATATCCAAAATATTACATCATAAACTATACAAAAAGTTACATGAGCCACTACACAAAAATACTACATACAAAAGGAATTACAGGAGGAGACAAAAATAAATAACTCTACTCCTATGTGGCCAGCCTGCAGATGCGCCACTCAGAACTCGAACAGGAACTCAAAACCTTGCCACCTACATGGGAAAGGAACCCGTGCTAAGCGATAACGCTTAGTGGGGAGGAACAAAACATAAGAGAACACTATACAAGATATTAAGCACTAACATACAGAATTTGCTAATTACAAGAGAACAGAAATATATCCACAAATCACGAGTCACTATATGAAATAAAAATTGAAACAAAAAGCATGAAGCAATAATCATAATCAGAATCACGCAATAATCAGAACATTCCACTACACCAATACCAGACACTTCACACAAAAGCCTGAATTCAATGGTGGAGGATACGGGAACACGGCATGGGAGACAAAAGCCTCAAAAACAGTTTTTAATACTCGAAGGTAGCACGGGAGACCGGAGTCTCAAAACATTTTATCACTACACGGAAGATGACCATCTCGGAGGTCGACCGCTTCGCCCAAACGGGGCGGACAGAACAGCTGTACTCAGACCCTTCTTAAGCATGCTTAATTATCCAATACCTTGACACTTCAGGCTCGACAACTCATTCTCTAACACGACAATACAAAATCAAAACAAGGTTCGACACAAGACTCTAACATCAATTAAATTCATAACTAAGACACTAGTACAATGATATCACGGGTCATAGGCACAAACATATTCCATGCAATAGTGAGAAACCGTGCAAAGTGGAACAAAAGAAACACATTCAGAAAACAGGGCAAGCTGGAAGGGCCTCTGTCACTGTTGCGATCGCGACAGAGCACGGGGCACCTCCTCGCAAGCTCGCGCCAGAAGGCCTGCTCGCGACGAAGCACGCTAGGCAGATTCGTGCAACCGAGCTCTGTCGCGCTCGCGATAGAGACCAGTTCCTTCCTCCTCGTGCGCACGCTCGGCAGCATACTCTCACGAAGGACTCGACTACCGAGCTCTCTGTCGCGGTCGCGACAGAGGTCTCTCCAAGAACAAGAGCCAAATCCGCACTGTCGCGCTCGCGATAGAACCCAGAATTGCCCAGATCTGTACTTTTCCTACTCTCTTCACAACACAAACTTCACACATTCATTCAACCATGCACCAACACTTACCTCAAGCCTCTAATACATCACCGCATAATTCTCAAGGCCACATAAACACATTTTAATGCAATAATCAACTATCAATTCATCATGAATGCGATCAAAACTTAACCGAAAATTTCATTAACATAACATGTTCATGTTCTAAAAACACATACCATGCTCACTGTATTACTAACATTTCACTCAAATTCCTCACATACTAGTCACATGCATTTACCCATACAAAACGCTCAAGACACCAAGAATTAGAAAACACAATTACACATAGAATCCATTTGAGAACTAGGGCATAACTCAAAACTCATCACAAAAAGGATCAAACTCCCAAACATAATCAAATTAAGCTCCCAAACCTCACAATCCCACTTTATCTTTACCTTTGCTCTTCCTTCTCTCTTCCGATTCTTGCACAAACCAAACCAAGAACACACTTAAATCAAACCACAAACTCACACTTCAAAACCAGAATTTAAGGAAAGAAGAAGATGAAGATACCCCAACTCAAATCCAAGCACTTACCTTCAAGAACTCAGCTCAAAAACTCAGGAATCCTACTCAAAGCTCAAGGATGACACAAGAGAAAGGAGATGAAAGCAAAAAATGGGAGCAAGAGAGAGAGAGACAGAGAGAACGGGAAATGAAGAACAAGGGAAGAGGGGAGTAGCTTCCACGGGAAGCTTCACAAAACAGCCCTCCCTTGCCTCTCTCCTCCTTTTCCATTTAATGCTCACCTACCCTTGCCACTTGTCATAATCCTAGAGAATCAAACCATCCACTTTGACTTATCCACTCTAGGCACCATACACTAAACACACGCAAGCTTCTCTTACAAAAATATCTCCAATGCACCAAACTCAATTCACACCATATTATTTCTTATAAACCACCTTATCCAATGCACCATACACACATAAACCACACAATAAAACCTCTTAACCCACTTACATCCTACTCCCATACACTACAAGCACACTATAACATTTCCTTCACTTAACTTATGACTTAATTAATTAATTCCTTAACAAATAATTCCTTATTATCCAAATTTTCCTCTTACACAAATTATGAGAATGCCCTTAATTATCGGACTTACCACGCAGATTCCGACTAGGCCCTCTTTGGGTTGTTACAATTAACCCAATCCAAATCCATGATTTAACAAACAAGATTTTTTCTCAAAAAACTGATTCAAATACATAATTTGGTTCAATAATTCACAACCAAGGCATCTTAACTCAAATCAATTAAAACCCATAACATTTAGACAAGCATAAACAACTTTAACTTCATAAATTTTCAGAAAAACAAATCAAAGACAAACAATCAAGTTATGCACTGAAAATCATAAATTCCCAAACCTTGGTATCCTTTTCTCCAAAATTAAAGGGCCTCACTACCACAAGCTTTTTCCTTCCCCTTGGGGTCTCTTACAGGTGTTTCTGAACAAACAAACCCGCCACATATAAAAACTAAACATAAACACCAATATACACAAAGAGAAGAGGAAGAAGAAGGAGAAGAAGAAGGAAAAGAGTAATAAAACTTAACAATTAGCTCTTGTATTGCTAAATTCCACCAAAGAGTAGCTTAAGACTGATTTAGGGCAAGAGAATGGAAGAAGAAGAAGATAAGAATGGGAGCAGGGAGAGGGGAAATGGGAGAGGGCAGTAATTAGCTCTCTCTCATTTTCTCTCTCTTAGCTATATATACCCTCCCCTTTTCCTTGGCACATGTCACTAGCCCATTGGTGGCTTTTAGCAAACATTCCTTCTAATCCCTCTGAATCCTCAAACACAAAGATACCAGTACACAATTAACATAACAAAATAATCACACCCTAAAACTTAATTAATTCATGCAATTAACTCCGCAGTACACAAAATATAATGCTCACACCAACACACACATAATGCCTTTTACTACTACGGTGGAAAACAGTGTGTTACAACTCTCCCCTACTAACATGAATTTCGTCCTCAAAATTCTCACCCGAATTGAACAATTGAGGATACTGAGATCTCATCACTAACTCTGGTTCCTAAGTAGCCTCTTCAACCCCATGGTGCTACCATAAAACCTTAACAAGAGGAACTTGCTTGCTTTTCAATTATCGCACTTCCCGGGCTAGAATGGCTTTCGGTTCTTCATTATACGAATAGCCTGGCTGAACCCTTATATCCTGAACCTATAACACATGAGATGAACCTAACCGGTAGCGATGAAGCATGGATACGTCAAATACATCATGCAACTTTGCTAATTCCATCGACAAAGCTAACTTATAAGCAACAGAACAAATCTTTGCCAACACTTCATAGGGTCCGATAAATCTAGGACTAAACTTACCCTTCTTCCCAAAATGCAACACTTTCCTCCAAGGTGACACTTTAAGAAACACCTTGTCTCCAACCTCAAACTGAATGTCTTTCCCTTCAAATTGGCATAGGACCTCTGTCTATCCTTAGCTACTTTCAAATTTGTTGAACCACTCGGATTTTCTCTTCCGTATCTCTAACCATATCAGGCCCAACAAATGAACGCTCAGTCAATTTAGTCCATCAGACCGGAGTCCTACACTTTCGTCCATAAAGTGCCTCAAATGGTGTCATTCTAATGCTTGCCTGATGACTATTCTTGTAGGCAAACTCCATAGTGACACATACCGATCCCAACAGCCCAAAAACTCTAATGCACAACCTCAAAGCATATCCTCTAGAATCTGAATAACTCGTTCTAATTGCCCGTCTAACTGAGGATGAAAAGTAGTATTGAAGTTCAGTCGAGTACCCAAAGCTGCTTGCAATTCTTTCCAAAACTTCGATGTAAACCTTGGATCCCGATATGATACAATCGACAATGGAATACCATGCAATCTAACCACTTCACTCACATAAATATTTTCTAATTTATTCATCGGATAATCAATTCTAACAGGCAGAAAATACGCTAATTTAGTAAGTCGATCCACAATGACCCAAATCGAATCATGTTTCCTCTGAGTCAAAGGCAACCCTGTCAAAAACTCAATCGTGATATCATCCCACTTCCACTGAGGAATGGGTAAAGGGTTGAGCATTCCTGAAGGAACTTGATGTTTAGCCTTTACCTGCTGACAGGTTAGGCACTTAGATACAAATTCCACAATGTCTCTCTTCATCCCATGCAACAAGTAGAACTGTTTCAAATCTCGATACATCTTTTCACTACCGGGATGCATAGTAAAAACCATAGTGTGTGCCTCAAGCAAAAGATTCTTCTTTAAATCATCATTCTCAGGCACGCACAAATGATTCTCACACATAAGCACCCCATCCAAAACCGAAAACGCCATCCGCTTGCCACTCTAAACTTCCTGTAATACTTGCTGCAACTTTATATCTTCCTTTTGGGCTTCAACAATTAATTGTCTCCAAGATGGCTTAACTTTCTGTTGGGTAACCAAAGCCCCTTCTGAATCCAGTCTCCACTTATAACGCTGTGATATAAGGGCCGAAATCGACCTCGGACTCAAAGCATCTGCAATAACATTTGCTTTGCCCGGATGGTATTTAAAAATGCAGTCATAATCCTTAACAGCTCCCGCCAACAATGTTGTCTCATATTCAATTCTTTCTGTGTGAGGAGGTACTTCAAACTCTTGTGATCCATATAAATCCTACATGTCTCCCCATACAGATAATTTTGCCAAATCTTGAGAGCAAAGATCACTACAGCAAACTCTAAATAATACATCGGATAAGTCTTTTCATGAGGCTTTAACTGATGAGATGCAAAAGCCACAACCTTACCCTCTTGTATCAGAACATAACCCAATCCCACTCCCGAAGCATCACTGTACATCACAAACTCCTTACCCGAAGTGGGTTGAGTAAGCATAGGCGCCTCAATCAACAAACTCTTCAGTTGATCAAAACATAACTGACACTTGTTGGACAATTCAAATTTTACCCCTTTCCTCAGAAGTCTAGTTATTGGAGTAGCAGTAACTGAGAATCCTTTAACAAATCGCTTGTAATACCCCTCCAAACCCAGAAAACTTCTCACTTTCGGTACATTCCTAGGCGCCTTCTAATTCATAATAGCCTCAATCTTCGGTGGATCAACTCGAATACCTTCAGCCGAAACAATATGGCCTAAGAAAGACACCTTTCTACACAAAAAATCACACTTACTGAGCTTGGCAAACAGATGGTGATCCCTAAATACCTGAAGCACTACTCGAAGATGCTCTTCATGCTCACTCTCATTCTTTGAGTACACAAGGATTTCGTCAATAAATACCATAATAAATCGGTCGACATATGGCCTAAATACTTTGTTCATCAAATCCCTAAAAGCTGCTGGTGCATTGGTCAAACGAAACGGCATCACAAGAAACTCATAGTGGCCATATCGCGTCCGAAATGCGGTCATAACCACATCTTCATCCTTAACCCAAAGCTAATAATATCCTGACCGAAGATCAATCTTAGAAAAGATTCCTGCACCTCTAAATTGATCAAATAAGTCCTCAATCCTAGGCAACCGGTACTTATTCTTCACAGTAGCCTTATTGATCTGCCGATAATCGATGCACATCCTTAATGTACCATCCTTCTTCTTCACAAACAGAACCAGAGCTCCCAATGGAGATATGCTGGTCTAATAAAGCCTTTATCCAATAGCTCTTGTATTTGAGTTTTAAGTTATCTCAATTCTATAGGAGCCATTCGATACGGTGCTTCAGAAATAGGAGCAGTACCCGACAATATCTCTATGGATAGCTCCACTTCCCTCTCCAGAGGTAACCTAGGCAACTCACTAGGAAACACATCCTCAAACTCCCTAACCACTGGGATATCCTCAATCTTAACTTGACTGCGCTTAGAATCCAACACCAAAGCTTAGAATGCCTCACAACCTTTCCTCATAAACCTCCTAGCTTGCATAGCAGAAATAACAATGTTCAAAGAACCAGAGCCTAAACCTTAACCACAATCGGAGACTGATCTCTATCTCGCAACACAACAGTCTTCCTATGAAAATCTACAACTGCTCGGTGCTTACTTAACCAATCCATTCCCAAAATCAAATCAAACTCCCAAAAAGGCAAATCAATCAAATCCACTAAAAATCTATACCTTGAACCTACAGAGGGCAATTCCTAAACACTCAACTCACATTGACACTATGCCCTAATGGAATGGTCACACAAATCTAATAATCTAATTGGTCAACTTCATGCAACTTATCATATAACTCATCAGAGCACAAGTATGACTATGTGGAGCTAGGATTAGTTAGAGCATACATCTCAGTGTCACAGAGTAGAAACTTACCTACAATCACATCAGGCGCATATTGCTCATCTCGAGCTCTCATAGCATAAGCTATAGTTGGCACAATCTGAGGAGGATCTACTGACGCCGATCGCACTCCTTCTCTAGGCCGACCACCTCGACCTCTACCTCTGCCTCTACCTCGAATAACTTCAGGAGCGTTAGACCCGACCAGCTAGCCTCTTGCTGATCCCTAGTGTTCTCACTCAACTTTGGACAATTGGCCAGAAAATAATCGGTGCTTCCACAATGAAACATCCTCCAGTGAGCTAATGGCACTTGCCCTTGTGGTGCTTACTACAATGAGAACACTCGGGCACCACATCACCTCTTCCACCTGAACTACCTCTGCCAGCACCCGAACCAACAGAAGATCCCTACCTCCTTCCCCTCGAAGAAGGACCTGAAGGAGACTCATCCTGCGGGTTCCTCGATCTCTTACCTTAAGACGAACCTCCACGAGAGGGATTTCTTCTCTGAGCTCTCTCCCTCAAAACAGACTTAGATCTCTCTGCCTACAGGGCTGCCTGGACAATCTGATAATAGCTGACAGTAGGAGCACTCATCAAGGATATAAGCATAGCTCTCAAAGACTCATTTAACCCTGCTTCAAAATGCTGACACCGAAAATCTTCTGTTAAAATACCCCATAGGAGCATACTTCCCAAGCCGATTAAATTCCTTTTCATACTCCACAACCAACATTGCTCTTTGTTTAAGACTTAAAAATTGAGCCCACTTAGTCTCCTTATATGCTTTGGTCACATACTTATTAGTAAATTCTCTTTCAAAGAACTCCCATGTGATCGGGTCTGGCAACTGGGGATGCCTATGGACCAACTTTCACCAGTCATAGGCCGAACCTTAGAGCAATGCCACTACACATTTAACTTGTCTCTCTGGAAGATAATGAATCTCCTTAAGGACTCTCTCCACCTTCTCAATCCACTTCTCAGCCAACTCAGACTCATCTAAACTCGTTCCGTAGAAATCTTCTACCCCGGCTTTCCTCATACTCTCTATCAGGGCTCTCGGAGTAGTATTTTTAAGATCCAAGCCATGTCTTGAGATATCTTCAACATTGCCTCAAAAGGCATGGCTTTGGCCTCAGGCTACACCTTAGCTGGCTGAGCCGGACCAGACACTGATGGATTAGCACTCTCAGCTAACCCCCTAGAGTGACCCATGCGTAGACTCCATACTATAAAACATAAAGACATCCGCATAAAGCCAACATAGTCCTGAACATATATCTGCACTCTACAATCACCGAAAAATGCCTAAACCTAGGCTCTGATACAAAAAATTGTAAGACCCCCTTCCCGTACGTAGGATGTAACGGTCGGCTTTTATACCCTCCCCGGAACATATCCCGTCGGGAGCCTCCCCGCAGGGAATCCGAGCCGCTACTCACAGAACTTTACACCCCCCTTGTGCGGTTGTGCCTTTCGTGGGATTCGAACTCAGGACCTGGGGATAAGTCCTTTAATTCTTAGAATCCCACTACCATTAGGCTAGTAGCCTAATGGTAGTGGGATTCTAAGAATTAAAGGACTTATCCCCAGGTCCTGAGTTCGAATCCCACGAAAGGCACAATCGCATAAGGGGGGTGTAAAGTTCTGTGAGTAGCGGCTCGGATTCCCTGCGGGGAGGCTCCCGACGGGATATGTTCCGGGGAGGGTATAAAAGCCGACTGTTACAATAAAAGGCGCCTTTTATTGTAACGGTCGGCTTTTATACCCTCCCCGGAACATATCCCGTCGGGAGCCTCCCCGCAGGGAATCCGAGCCGCTACTCACAGAACTTTACACCCCCCTTGTGCATTTTTGCCTTCCGTGGGATTCGAACTCAGGTCCTGGGGATAAGTCCTTAATTCATAGAATACCACTACCATTAGGCTATATCAACTTGTAGCACCCCCACCGTCGCCCCCGTTGGAAGGGCACCGGCGGGCGCGCTACCCGACGCTCACTTACATACATGCACGCATACACTAAGCGGAAACATACATTTATACATAACATACATATGAAATACAGCGGAAATTAAAACTTTAAAGAAACAAAAGCTGAACAAACATTAACTCACATACGTACATATAATCACTCAGCGGAAGCATAAGGCGAAAGATAAGACTGAGGAATAACTGAGAACCTCATTACAATAATATCCTTTACATAACCAAATACATTAGAAAAAGGCTACAAAATTACAGAATCCGAAATACAGAAGCTGAACAAAATAACAAAACGCTTATAACTCCTATGTGGCCGACCTTGCAGATGCACGACTCGAACCGAACCAAACCTGCCACCTGCACGGGAAAAGAGCCCGTGCTAAGCGATAAACGCTTAGTGGGGAGAACACACAAGCAATATGGACGGCCATTCACAATGGTCGTCAGAACAAATTACATACACAAATGGCATATACAAATAATCACAATAGATGGATAAATAAGCCTGCATAGAAAAGCAAGGCATTCGGAAGTTCATATACACATACGACTATCATGCCAAGGACTCATGCATTTAACGGAAAACCCATTCACATGCAATACAATTATCAGGCAAATACACACCCAATTATCATGCCGAGAACGCTAGTTAACTAAACATACTTCTATTATGCCTCGAAATGTAAATACATGCCCACACGCTGAAATTACTACAATAGGAAAACTAGAGAGAGGAGGCACGTAACATAACACAATATATATACATTCCAAGGTCAAGAGCACATTCGTTACGTATCTTGATTCATATAATTCACTATAACCGCCAAAAGTATAAAGTCACGTTTGTGCACATACTTACTAATCATAGCATTCAAAATAGACATAACTAATCGAACTCATGGCATTCAAAAGATCATGGTCACAGTTACACACATCTGAATTCCCGTACCTATACTCACAACCGTTAGTATACCATACATTCACAATATGTTATGCATATACCCATATATGCAGATAATTATGTCCAAATCACATGCTTAGGTCACACTTAACCCATTCAGACATTCATAATCACATGCGGATACATAACTGATTCACGTGTCCAGAATCATGCTTAATCGAATATCACATTCTCTTGTTCATATTAGGCAAAACAAACAGAATACCTGCTGACTCAAAATAGTGGATAACGAGTATACAGAAAGTACTTTACGGGTACAAGCCGATTACGGAAAGTACCTTACGGGTACAAATCGAAAACCATTTCTATTTTCATTCACAAACATTTTTCGGAAGGACCTTAAACAAGATCCAAATACATTAAAGGGTTCACGAGGAACAAAACGGGGACCTGATCGGGGTCCAAACGATAACGAAAGCTGCAGCGGAAGACTCTTTTAGGCATGCCTAACTATCCACTAGACTGACTTTCGCAGGTCTTACATAATACAAATCATATTTCAAATCACATAATTTATATCATTATGCATAATCAGCAATAGGTGAGACATATGAATAAGTTCATAAGGTCAAACATGCATCATACAGTTTACACTTTAAGCATAACATAACAATCTTAGAGAAAGATCATAAGTATAGATATGCATAATACATCCAATTATATTAACATACTTTAGAAAATAGTCCAATTATAAACCAAAAGGTACCACAAGTTCGGAATTCAAACATTGGAATCACCACAGAAAACTCATTCGGCAGAACACATCTGTCGCGCTCGCGATGCCTGTCGCGCTCGCGACAGAGACCCTAGTTTCTTCGCTGCGCGCGCGCGACGGACTTCGCGATCGCGGGAAGGAGAGAAGGGCCCGGCTCTGTCGCGCTCGCGACGTTATCGCGATCGCGACAGAGGGCAAGCATTGCTATCGCGAGGTCGCGACAAGTCGCGATGGCACAGGCCAACAATGTGCTCTGTCGCGATCGCGACGGTTGTCGCGCTCGCGACAGAGAACACACAAGCTATTGCTATCGCGGGCTCGCGACAACGTCGCGTGCTCGCGATGGCACAGCATCAGAATCACCGGTCTCTGTCGCGCTCGCGACAGTGTCGCGATCGCGACAGAGTCATGATTCCGGAAATCTACAGAATTCTGCAGAATCTTTCCTTCCTCATACTCACCTACACACACACGAAACATAACCAAAGGTCTCTTACCTCATCTCCAGCAAGCCACACATCATTGACAACATAAACACAACATCCGTATCAAGAATTTCGATAAACATGCCACTAACAATATCCATTTACACAATCTATAATATCAACACTAATCGCCATTCATCACAAACGCACCCATGTTATGCATTCATATATATACGGTACAACATGCCTAGTTTACTCATGAGATCGACACATATCCACACTCATCCATAAACCAACCTTCACGGAGTTATATCTATTATTAATCACTTGATAGATCACCAATTCTTAATCATACTCCTAAGTTTCTCCCAAAGACAACTACTTATACAGCCATTTAATTACCCTAAACATGCATAAAAAGCTGAGGGGAAGGTACGGGATTGATCCGAATCAATCGAGGGCTCAAAAATGAAGAAATAAAGGCTAAAAATAGGTTTTTCTGTCGCGAGGTCGCGACCCTTGTCGCGATCGCGACAGACGCTCGATTCAGAACCCGCAGAAGACTGTTTAACGCCCCAGATTTGCATTGTCTAAACCAACCTCTAAAACTCATTTTTATCCAAAACTTCCTTCTTAACAAATGTTCCCTAGGATGTTACCGTTCAGATGCAACAAATTTCAGGTCAAAAGGACACCTATAACTCCAGATATGATCTCCACAACCCAAACTGTTCAAACAACCCGACACAACAGGGACACTACATTTGAAATCAATTTTTCAATGTCTTAGAGCGAGAATTAGTCCAAGGCTATTTCTGAGACATTTAAAGGAATGGGAATCATGGTTCTAATGGATCAAGAATCACACGATTCAGAGCTCTATAACTACAGATATGACAAAAACAATGCACAGAGGTCAAACAAAAACGGAACAGAATTGCCCAAAATCACCATCAAACATCAAATTCAAAAGATTTCTCAAACTCATGCATTTCAATGCCAACTCACATATAAATTCATCTCATTCAATAACATGGATTACTAACACATTTACTCAAATTAAATCATGCATAAACTCATATCAAAGCACTTCAATTTATTGGAAACAAACATAAATACATACTCAAACATAATGAAGAAATCAAAGCTCCCAAACCTCTTGTAGACCAAAAACCCAGCTGATCTTCACTCTTGAACCTTCTCCTTGCCTTTGTTCTTCTTCTTGTCACTCAAAACTTCTTAATCTTGCTCTTCAAACACTACCAAATCAGCTCCAACTCACACAACCAAGAGAGGAAACGCAAGAAATGGGAAAGGAAAGAAGAAGAGAAAGAACGGGAGAGAGAGGAGAGAAACCCACGTGAAAATCTGCCCTCCCTCTCATTATTCTTTTCCTTTAATTCTTTTCCCATTAATTGCCCACCTACTAACTCAAACCCTCTAGTGCATATCCTATTTTGGTGCACTCACGTACACACCATTCCAATCCACTAACTCACACCATGGCACCATGCATGCACCCACATGCAAGAAAAACTCTTATAACATGCAAAATTACCAAAATGCCCTTATAATCCAAAACTCATGCAATTGCATACACATACAAATATGGCTCATTCAACTAGGGGGCAAACGGGGTGTGACATAGGAGGACTCATTTGTGAAGGGAATGAGAACCCATACGTACAAGAGTGTCACCAAGCATGGCAAAACAATAAACATATACAATATATATGGATAAAAATGGAAATTAAAACTTAAAAGCTCAAAGAGTCGTTCATAAATATCATAAGGGTTCATTAGAAAATATTTATGTACATAAGATGTCATTACAAAAATTCAAACTTCCATAATACATCTTGGAAGGATTACAAAAGATAACTATACAAAAGAAAACAAAAAGATTACAAGTAGAGATATACAAAAGGCCCCAAAAAGGAAGCTAGTTCTAAAACTTCACTACTACCGTGTTAGCTTGGCTTGTGGCAACTCACCCAAAAACTCCATATCTTCCGCACTTGCACGGATGAAATACCCATGCTAAGTGATAATGCTTAGTGGGGAAAAACACATAAAATATTGAAGGCCATTCACAATGGTCGTTAAAGCAAAACATATACGAATGGCACATGCTTATAAATGTATTCAATAGAATTGCAACTTTAATATGAAAAGTCCTACTCGTAAAGCTCATAATCTGAACATATAACACAATAATCACATATTCATATTATACACAACAATTTGCCTACAAACTCATACTAGCGGATATCGAGTGAACACATTGGGGTACTCGTAGGTACAGTCAAAAGTAACATCTTCATTTCTCATTAAAAAATGTTTTCACATTTGGAGATCTTAAACAAGATTCGAACACATTGAGGATCGCGAGGACCAAAACGTGGACCTGATCAAGGTCTAGAACACATTCGGGCTACAGCTACAGAACTCTATAAGGCATGCCTAACTATCCACTAATTTAACTCTTGCAGGCCATGAATTTCTCATCAAATCGTTACCATAAAGTACATAAAAATCATCCATGTATAAATCTAATAGCATCACAAGTTCAGAAATTAAATATCGGAAGAACAAAAGAAAACTCATTTTTTTAAAACAGGAGGTGTCGCGCTCACGATAGAGGTAAAACTCGCCTCATGTTGCACTCACGACAGCCTTCACGCTCGCATAAGAACAGAAAGAGCAGCCCCTATCATGCTCGCGACAGAGAGCCAATAGAATTACTATCACGCTTGCGATAGTGGATTGCCCAGCTGCAGCTCGAAAGCCAAGTGCTCTGTTGTGCTCGTGATAGCATGCTCGCACCGCTACACTCGGGCCATCGAAGGTCGGCAGCACGCGAGGGCTAGGATCACCGAGCTCTTTCACGCTCACGACAGAGTTACATTTTCCAGCTCTCACGCAAATCTGCAAAATTTAGCTTTTCCAAAATTTTACCCAAACCTCCAATTGACCTAAAAATTCAACACAACTTAAATCAAACTTTCAAATCACCTTGAACAATATAAAACCCATGTTTTCTACCAATTATCACAAATAAATCATACAATTTACCCAATCCAAATCCATGATTTAACAAACCAGAATTTTGCTCCAAAAACTCAGTCAAATACATAATTTGGTTCAATAATTCACAACCAAGGCATCTGAACTTAAATCAATCAAAACCCATAACATTTAGACAAGCATAAATAACTTTAACCTCATTAATTTCCCGGAAAACAAATCAAAGACAAACAATCAAGTTATGCACCAAAAATTATAAATTCCCAAACCTTGGTATCCTTTGCTCCAAAATCAAAGGGCCTCACTACCGCAAGCTTTTTCCTTCACCTTGGGGTCTCTTACAGGTGTTTCTAAACAAACAAACCCACCACATACAAAAAACTCAACATAAACACCAATATACACAACTAGCAAAAACCCTAAAAGAGAAGAGGAAGAAGAAGGAGAAGAAGAAGGAAAAGAGTAATAAAACTTACCAATTAGCTCTTGTATTGCTTAATTCCACCAAAGAGTAGCTTCAGAGTGATTTAGGGCAAGAGAAGGGAAGAAGAAGAAGAGAAGAACGAGAGCAGGGAGAGGGGAAACAGGAGAGGGCAGAAATTAGCTCTCTCTCATTTTCTCTCTTAGCTATATATACCCCTCCCCTTTTCCTTGCCACATGTCACTAGCCCATTGGTGGCTTTTAGCAAACATTCCTTCTAATCCCTCTTAATCATCAAACACAAAGATACCACTACACAATTAACATAACAAAATAATCACACCTAAAACTTTATTAATTCATGCAATTGACTACATAATACACAAAATATATTGCTCACACCAACACACACACAAGGCCCATTACTACTAGGATGGAAAATGGGGTGTTACACTTTCACAGTGTTCTATTGGGTGGCATCTCCAAAACTCCTCTTGTTGCCTAAAATAGACACCCTCGTAATTGATCACGAGTTTGATGAACCTCTCTCGGATGCTAAAAATGCGCCACCGAGGACCTACAGGGTTCGACGCGCATCACATAAGTGATTCTTATTTCTACTAGTATTACCGCTTTCCAGCCGTATACCAGCAAGAATGTGGTTTGCAAAGTCCTAGCTCTAAGTGAGGTTCTGTAAGACCATTAGACACTTTGCAGCTTTTCTGTCCAATTGCCTTTGGCGTATCCCAACCTTTTCTTCAAATCCTTAAATATTATCTAATTAGAGACTTCGATCATCCTATTACTTTGTAGGTGAGTGACCGAAGTTAATCTAAGGTCGATGTGTAGGTTGGAGTAGAGGTTCCTGAAAACCGAGTTGTCGAATTATTGGCCATTATCTGTGATAAAAACTTTTGGTAAGTCATACCTATAGACAATTTCTTTCCATGCAAAAATTTTTATTCCCTCGGCAGTAATTGTCGCAAGTGGTTCGGCTTTTGTCCACTTTGTTTGATTCCTTTTGTAATCAAGTTTGGCAAATAATCATGTTAGATATGACTTTGCAATTTGACTTAGGTATAATGATCATTAAGAGGTGCAAATGATTTACTCCTTTTGTAATTTCTTGGGAAAGGCGTGTAACTTGTATATTTAGTAATCATAATTGATCGGAATATAATGTTACATTAAGTACTTCTTCAGTACATCGACATTCCATGATCTTGGGATGTCTTAACAATTAAAAGTTCTTGTTTTATAGGTACTTCTATTAAGGACCTTGGAATTTCGTAAGGTCCTTCCCAGCTGGGCATGAGCTTTCCTACTCCATCGTTGCTGGAGCTGATTTCGGCCTTTCTTAGGACAAGATCTCCAACATCGAAAGTCCTTAACTTTACTTTATTGTTGTAGTAACTTGGCTATTCTTTGCTTGTAAGCTATTATTTTAGTATAGGCATCCTCCCTTCTTTGTTCGATCAGGTCCAAGTCTTGTGTTCTTTCCTACACATTTTTCTGATTCGAGAAGAACATTAGCCGACAAGAAGGGATTCCTATTTCTATTGGTATTACCGCTTTCGAGCCGTATACCAGCAAGAATGGGGTTTGCAAAGTCTTGGCTTTAGGCGAGGTCCTGTAAGACCACAAGATGCTTTGCAGCTCTTCCGTCAAGTTGCCTTTGGCCTGTCCTAACCTTTTCTTCATACCCTTCGAGATTGTTTGATTAGAGACTTCGGTCATCCCATTACTTTGTGGGTGAGTGACTGAAGTGAATTTGAGGTCTCTATGTAGGTCAGGGTAGCAGTTCCTGAAGACCGAGCTATCGAATTGTTTGCCATTATCCATGATAAAATCTTCTAGTAAGCCATACTTGCAGACATTTTCTTTCCTTGAAAAGATTTTTATTCTCTCGGTAGTAATTGATGAAAGTAGATCGGCTTCTATCCACTTTGAGAAGTGGTCAACGGCTACAATAAGGAATTTCGTTTGTCATTTGCCTTGGGGGAAGGGTCTAAGATGTTAAGACCCCATTGATCAAACGGCTAGGATACACCAATTTCAATCCTCACAGTAGTGCTTCATATTTTGCTACATTGTTGGACACCTTGAAGCTTAGCTTGATGGTGTTTATGATTAAAATGCCCAAGGGTCCTTTTATTACTATATCGATGCCTTCTTAGATTGTTTGAGGCCCTATTGACGATTATTTCCAAAGAAGTTTTCTCGTGTTCCTCGGCCTTTTCACCATTCGTGAATTATGCAACAAAATCAGATAAGGCCTATGCTTTGATTGCTTTCCTAAGTTCATATCTGACGTTAAAGAATTGCAACCTTATTGCACAACCTACCATCTTTTCTTCTAAATTCGACATTTAAAGGATTTTCCTGAGCAGTTGATTGGATCAGAATATAATAGTATAGGCTTAGAAATATTATCTCAGTTTTTGAGTGCACATGATTAGCGCGATAATTAGCTGTTCCGCTGGAGTTTTCCTTAATTTTGGCCCTCTCAGCACTTTGCTAACATAGTAGGGCTAGCCTCACTCATGCACCAGGCGGGTGGCAGCGCGCGTGCAGCATCGCTCGCCCGTGCACGAGCAATGCCCGTAGCAGCGCGTGTGCGCTGACGCCCATAGCTCGCCACCGACAAGCGTCGGTCGCCCCCTAGTCTGTCGATTTTCTCCCAATTTTTGTGATTTTTTATTTTTGATTTTTTATCAGTTTTTTCTGGGATTTTTAATGATAATTACCTCTTTTGAATCCAAATAAAGGGAAATTTGATAAAAATTCAATTTTTTGCCTAATTAATTAGGTTTTCACAAAAAAATCATATAAATAGAAAAATATAGAAAGAGAAAAGGGGGAATTCTTTTAGGTTAAATTTTTTTTTTCTCTTCTCTTCTTCTTCAATAGAATTCTCTCTACATATTTTTTGAGTTTTCTTCTCCAAATAAAATCTCTTAAGGTTAAAAATTCAATTCTTAATCAATAATTTTTCTTGAGACAAAAAAAAAATAATTCTTTGTTCTTGAGAATTTGTATTTTCTTTCATTATTTATTTTTAAGAAAATTTTCTTTCTTGGAATAAAACTCCAATTTTATTATTTTTAATTCTAATTTTGAGGATCAAAGTAAGGAAATCAATCATATTTTTTCCTCAATCGAATCCGAATTTAAAGGGTAAACATTCTGGGATCGATCCCTTATTTTTATTTTCCTTTATTTATTTTTTGTTCATATTTAATTAGTCATCATGTAGATCTTTAGATTTATTGTTTATTTATTTATTTTATTTGATCTTAGATATAGCTTTAACTTTTCTTTTTTGCATTTTTTATTCTTTTTTATTTACTTGATTATTTATTATTATTATTATTATTATTATTATTATTATTATTATTATTATTATCATCATTTTTTTATTTTTATGTATTAATTTATTAATATTTTAATTCATTTGTCATTTTTGATGTCATCTTATTTTATTTTATTTTAATTTATTATTTTATCTGTTTAATTGATTTTCTTGATTTAATCACTAACATTAATTTTTTTTTGTGTTTGTTTTTAATTCCAATATTTATTTTTCTTGTTTAGGCATTCTCGTGAGCAAATGGAGAGATATAGGATACTCATTTGGTTTTAACCTATTATTTTTATTATTTTTATTATTTTCTTTATTTTTGCTTTTTATTTATTTTGTCAATGCAATTTGTAATAAGATTATTTATTTTATGTATGTTAGAAAGAAAATCACAAAAATATTTATATTAATTAATTTGAGAATTTTCTGATAAAAGTGGGACCAATATCCTAGTTTTCCCTCCAAATAAATTGTCACCTCTAAATATTTTTCTCTTAAGTATGCATGCGAGGACCAATGTGCTCATCCTTGATAAATACCCTATTTTATGTATGATTTCAATTTCATTTACAGTGGGGGTTGTATTCCTCCCCTAGTTTTATTATAAATTATAGTGCTTTTATTTACTTTATTTACCGCTTTCATTATGTAATTGATATGCGCTTTAATTATTGCATTAAATTGTATGAGAAAAGGAATGAAATTTTATCTCTAAAACTCAATCATAACTTTAATCAAGGTATGAATAAATGAAAAGTCCCGAACTCTCTCTTATCATAGGCTCAATGAGGTTAGACGAACCATCCCATTGTTCTATTGGTATGGGAACTCCAAAATATCTCTTGCTGCCCAAGATAAACCAATGTATGTCATCTTAGGCTCAACGGGGTTAGATGAACCATCTCAACGTACTATTGGGATAGGAATTCCAAAATACTCCTTGTTGCCCAAAATAGATGCATGCGTTTATCTTAGGCTCACTGAGGCTAAATGAACTTTAAAAAAATTTTATTTGGTGGTGACTCTAAAACACCTCCTTGTTGCCCAAAATAGATGCCCTTGTAATCTTTACAAGTTCTATGAACCTCTCCCAAACACCTTAAAAGCTGGTGATCGAGGCCCTTGGGGTTTGGCGCGCATCACAGTGGCGACTCCACTGGGGATATTTGAGACTTCACTTCGAAAGGACCTTAGCTAAAACATATAATTGAGTTTTGATTTAAATTTCACCCTTTTCGAAATTGCATTCCATTTAATTAGAACCTTAGATCTATGCTAGTTTGCACCCTCTTTTAACCCCAGTGCATTCCCAAAGCATGAACCTACATTGACTTAATGTAGGGAAGTGTTAAGGATAATCACTAGCCCAAATCTAGTACCATGTGGTATATCAAATGATGACCCAATTGGTCACTATATTCATGACGAGCTAGACCCGTTGCCAGGGATCATGCTTGGGTAGCCTGAAAGTGTTATTACCCTAGCCAAAGCTCATGTAGTGAGAATAGATACTTCCTTTAGGTGGTATGTACCATAATACTATGCTTGCTGTATGGAGCACTATGTATTGGACAAACCCAGATACATTAGTTAGTCTCCTAATCAAAGGCTTTCATGCCCTGATAGGCCCATGCTAGTTTATTCTTACTGCCTAAATACACAATGATCAAAATCCATAGATATGTACATTAGAAAAGAGATGTTAGGCTGCCGATTTTCCACCGTGCACCATACATGTCCATTGAGTTCCCCGTTAACCCATGGATCAAGCCCACCTAGGAAAGAGACCGCACAACCTTGTGTTTTGGAGTGATAAGGTTGGAAGGATCTACTTGCTTACATGTGGTTTTGGATGTTGCACAGTATGCTCATGCATTACGTGTAATTCATGCACGTAAAAAAAAAACATATACATTTCATTTCATGTGTGTACATTTTTTTTTGTGCATATTATTTTTTTTTACATGTACATATCATCCTGTGCATAATTTTTTCCATGCATCACATGTATCATTGTAATCTTTTGAGCTTCCAGTCATTGAGGACCATTTGCATAACACGATCATGCATTACATTTATTCATGCATCATTCTAACTCCCTAATTATTCATCCAACATAGACCATTTTCCTAATTGGTGTAGGGTTTATGTCGGCTGCTTTATTAGAGTTTGATTGAGCAACCAGAATTAAAATCAAGTGCAATGAACAGGGATTTTGGATAATTTTCAGAAATGACATGTTGACCACAAGAGACTAATGAGGATACCCGAACTATAATTGCTGAGGAAGTGGGTAAAAGGCTAGAGCAGTTTGAGACTCAAATGATGGAAATGATGGGGAACTTAACTGCGACTCTAGCACCTCCTATTGCTCCTTATGTGGAGCAAAATGAATAAGGGTCAGTTAGAGAGAATCCCCTAGCAGTAGTATGCCCACTATCTATGACGCCTATAGGCAAAGAAGAGGTGGGACTCATGGGCCCGAAGATGACTTTGTAGAGGAAGAAAATGAGGAGCCGGCAATGCCAAGGGGAAAGGCACCTAAGCTTGAAGAGATGATGTGGAGAAAGATGGATGAGAAGTTTGAAGCAATGACCCACATGTTGACTGTGGGAAGGGGAATGAACCCTGAAGACCAAGAGCTAGATGGCAATGATCCAATCCCCCAAATCTTTAAGATGCCCGACATTCCTAAGTTTAATGGTACCTCTGATCCATTAGCACATATAAAGCAGTACTCATTAGTGATGAAAGGTACCACTTTGACAAAGAAGCAGAAAATAGAGTATTTCTGCCTAAGCCTCACATGGCCCATGATAAACTGGTACCATGGATTGGATCAAAGAATTAAGCAAGATTGGGATTCGCTAACAGACGTATTCCTGGCATGATACGACTGCAATACCAGAATGGAGGTCACAGGGGGAGCTAACTCTAGTGCCGGCTCTGGAGGTGGAGCTGTAGAAGTAGATACCCCCGGGTCCCCTACGCTAGCATATGGACTGAACCTCTCAGGTGCCCGGGGAGCTGTCCGATGTACTCTCGATGGCGGAGGTGGAGTAGGACTCTGTACTCTCTGCCCTGGAGGTGTAGCAAATAGCTCATCCATGGTGAACTCAATCCCCATGTTAGAAGGCATACCCGGATGCTGCTCCTGGTGCTCTGGATATCGGGGAGGCTGGTCCTCCTAGTGCTGCTGGGGCTTGGGAGGCTGGTGCTCCATCTGAGGCTGCTCCATTTGAGGCTGCTCCTGAGGCTGCTCCATCTGAGGCTGCTCCTCTACTGGCTCTAGTGAGGGCAGGCTAAATGCATGTCTGGTCTCATGAATGGTGCGGAGTCTGTACGCCTCGACCTGACCCGGTATCGGCAATATCATAGCCATCGTAATAGCTGCCGGAGCGTCCACATAAATGCTCTCATCCAAGGCACGCCCCAGGATGTCTGGACGAATACCCAAACTCAAAAGTAATCTAGTGATGACCCCACCAACATACACTATAGGGGCTGCCCCCCTAAATACCCTCACCAGGTTAACCAAAATCTCATGGCTGATATTGAGCCGCTGGCCTGCCACCATGGCCTATAAACTCCAAATCTCAGCGGCGTTGAGAGATCCCGGGTTACCAGCTCGTCCCAAATAGGAGCTGGATAAAACTTTATGAACATAGCGAAGGGCCTGTGATGAGAGTGCCATTCTCTTTGCCGTATCATGATCATACGGCACTCCTAGTAAGGCAATGGCCGCCCAGTGGTGGCGTCTAACTGCCCTCTGGGGTACTATAACATCCTGACCAAGTGGAAGCCCCATAGCCTGTGCAAATCGCAGTATACTAGTGGCCCTTTATCCAAAACTGTATGACACCCTCCTCTGTGTTGGACCTCTGGTACCCTCCGTACTGTAATGTAGCAAAGAACTGCCAAACTATCTCTGGATGAGTCTGGAAAGCAGGCGTCAGAAACTCAGTCCACCCCGCACCCGCTATCAGAATATCAATCTCGTCTGCCATCCCTAGAGCCTCAAGGAACGGCCTAGAAATGAAACGGCTAGCTCGGAACTGCACGTGAGCCAGCACTGCATACCTCTGTCTGGCCTCGGCACTCATCCAACCCGGGGCCTGAGGATCAGGCTGATCGCGCAGAGCATATCATCGCGATGGCATCCTGGAAACAAAGTAAACAATTAGTTTTGTATCATAGTTATACACGGACCTTACTTAGGAAATAATAATAAAAATTTAGGCAGCACCCCGACAGGGATGAGTCTAAACCGAAAAGATAAAAAAAAATTTGGGCAGCACCCCGGCAAGGGTGTGCCCAACCTCCTGCATAAGAAAGCAGAAAAAGAAAAAAAAAAAAAGGCAGGCCTCAAGCCCCAAGCAACAGTGCAACATTTTCAGATTTGCTTTATTTTCTAATTCTTAGTACTGGTTCCAATGTGCATGCATTTCTAAGGCCTAGTCTGTACATCTAACTCAAAAAAATAAACATGCGTCCATCATCAATTATTCTCAAAACAGCATTTATCCATGCATTTTATCTCAACTGAAGAACAACATATTATTTATTCTATGTGTTAATTCATGCGCTTAAAGCACTAAGAAAAGCATAACATTAACTAAACCATGGCATTCTAACAGCAACAATTAAAATCAATTAGCAAGGCTCCTAATTACACTAATCCAAAAAATGAAAATTACATTACTCATAATAGGATAAATAAATAAATCACTAATAATAAAATAGAAGGATTTTACTAACCTTGAAATTAAGACTCAAAGGACAAGACGCTGGTGCAAAGAAAATCAACCGAAAAAAGCAAAAAATGATAAAATGTAACTGAAGAAGAAGGGAAGAGCGTCGGTGTGAAGAAAAGAGAGAAGAAAGTGATTGTCCGTCGGTGCCTGCGTCCTTATATAGAATTTAAGCACCGACGGGCTTTGCGTCTATACAGATAACGACGGGAAGGTCGTCTGTCTCTTCGGATTTCGCTTTTAACCCTCATTAATTACCTAATTAATACGCGTGATATGCACGATGCAAAGACTGCCAGGTGGACAATCACAGACGGGCTCATCGTCTGAGTTGGGGACGGGCCAGCCATCGGTAGATCAATCCTATAAAATTTAACATTTTCTTGGATTCCGTGCCTTTTCTCTCCTTTTAGCTTCATAGCAGGTTCCTTTCTTCAGTTTTTCCTTTTTTCCTTCTTTATTTCCTTTAGCAACTTCGATTTAGCCCCCTGAGGAATGAATTCTCCTCTTCTTCCTAAAATGCACCGTATCTTAGACGATGCTCAAACTTGGGAAAACAGCACCCTTGCCCCCCTTTCTGGGCTGAGATTTTTACGAAGAGTCCAGATAGACCACAACCTTCTTTTAGCTGCGACCCACTTCTGGGACCCTCGCTTTCACATTTCTAGGTTCACCTACCAGGAGATGTGCCCCCTACCTGAAGAACTTGTTGCTATTGTCGGGAGCTGGTATCCTCCGAGTGCCTTGCCCTGCGTTCCTCGCTGTGGTTTGGTTCAACCTCGAGATATGGCCCTGTCCTTAAGTATAGCTCATTCTGACGCTGCTCGTCTAGTTCCTCTAGGCCCTGTATTTTCCTTAGAACCTCTGATTGAAGCACTGGATGAATTCTGTAACACCCCGATACCCCCGTTGGAAGGATGCCGGGGCGCCACGCGCACAAATCACTAAAACGCATACATATACACAAGGCATGCTAAGAGAACCACATCCTTTTAATCAAAATATAACATATCCATATACATATAATCGTGTTATCATATCGTTTTACAAAAAGAGATTTGCAAATAAATACATATACAAAATTACCCTTTACCAAAAGTTTACAATTACAAAACCATACTCCAAAAACAAAAATTACAGCGGAAGACAAAATAACTGCAATTCTAGACTTCTAGTGGCCGACCTACAAATGTCCGACTCCTAGAAAGAACCTGCCACCTACATGGGAAAGGAGCCCGTGCTAAGCGATAACGCTTAGTGGGGAGGAACAGCACATGCATGTACATATAATCGCAATAACATCTATATATATATATATAATATAACAATAACAAAGCATCTCACATATACTCAAGTATAATGGAAGAATAAACCATTCATATCCGAATACCAGTATTACATCTCATCATGTCATAGCTCATATTCATATACATGTAACATATATTCATTTCATATTACTATCGCATGTACCAAACTCAAGTAAAAGCCTGAACATTCGCTAATTAGTGGATACGGGTACTAATGATACTGATAGGACACAGTATCCAAAGCATATGGAGACATGAGTCTCAAAACATTTTCTTATATTCATGTATACCCGAAGGTATACTGGAGACCGAGGCCTCATTCATCTTATATGACCCAAACGGGGCCCGCATGTAAGAAAAAACATATAGTAGCTGCACTCACACTCTGACCCTAGATAAGTGCTTATCTATCCACTAACTATGACTACTAGGCTCAAAGGCACTAATAAGACAATAAATACATATATTTCACTTCTTTTCACTATAAAGGTATAAACTACCAAAGTATTCAAGTAACTTAACCACACATATACATAGATCAGAAATAAAGTCATATAAATCATTCACAGGTAAAATCGACGTACAAATCTCAAATGAATAACTAATACATATATACCATTTAACATGCTATGAAAACTTATTTAGATATGTTGACCCTATTATGAAAGCCAATAATCCATATAAGTAACATTTGGGAAAGTAAAAAGGAGAAAACTTTACTAAAAACGGAATGCAAAATTGAAGTACCTCACGGTGGTAACCAAAGTTGTTGCCACCGTGACATACCCAGAACAGGCGGGCAGCATGCAATTCTAACCTACCTCACGGTGGCAACCCCTTTGGTTGTTACTGTGACCCCTATAAAATTTCAATTCCACAGAACCCAACCATGCATTCAAGCCTTTCCAAACCTTCACAACCCCAAAATCATACATAGATCATTCATTCCTAAATCATATCTTTAACATATGCCATAATGAACTCAAAATCATGCTACAATTAACATGCTTATAACACAAAAATTCACTTACATAACAACTACACAAATCACTTATACTCATGCATAATCACATACCAAAACAAGATTTGACTCAAAACATGATCCAAATGATGGTGTAAAAACACACCCAAACATATAACCAAGTAAACTCCCAAACCTGAAATGGAGCTCAAATCTTCACTTCCTTTAGTCAACAACTTTTCCTTTCCCTCTATCCTTTCTCTTTTCTTCAGCTTCTTGCAACCAAATCAAATCAAAAACTCCATTAACCCAAGAACATAACCTTTAAAACCCACTCAAATCCGAAAAGGAGGAGAAGAAGAATGATACCAAAAGCAAAACAGCCACTTACCTCTTTTAGAACCTTCAAAGCTCAAACCCTAGACCAAAGGTGGAAGAAACCCACATGAAAGGAAGAGAGAGCAGAAATGTTGATGGGAAAGTGAGAGAGAGAGGCGTGAGAGAGAGGAGAGGAAAAACCCAAAGGCTTCTACGGGAAGCTACTCTTCCCCTTCCCTCTCTCTTCTCCTTTCAAATCCCATTCAATGCTCCCACCAACCATTACACATATCACTCCACTATTGGTCCCTTAAACTCATCTTTGACTAACAAACCAAGGCACCACACTCAACTCACACCATATGACCTCCAATAAATCACTTTTACATCCAAGTTACCATGCACAAATACCACTAGATCATGCCAAAACAAAAGTACCCTACATCCATACATGACATGCACACCATATAATTCCTTCATTTAACTTAACTAATTAATTCCTTGTAAATAAATCCTTATTATCCAAATTTTCTTTTGCTAAAATTACTGATATGCTCTAAATATTCCGACTTACCATGTAGATTCTGACTAGACCCATTTTGGGTCATTACAAATTCTCTAACCTTCCTTCATACAGCGTAAGTGTCATCGTTCTTTTCTGTCTGATGAAGTATCTGATGGTGACTTTAGAGGAGCTATTTGGAGACCCTCGTCTGTTTGGAATTTTGGACGATTTTCACCACGGGCTGACCCCTTTTTTGCTTATTCTGGCTGAGACTATCTTGGGTTTGGACTCTGTCTGTGCCAGGCCTACCACTTCATTCTCTGGGAGCCCCTTATTACTCCAGGTACGTCATTGTTTTTAAAAGGTAGTGCGTCCCTTGTGGATTTTCACACTAGCTTCTTAGCGGGAAGTGCATCCTTTCAGATTTTCACACAACCCTATGCCTAATTTTTACCTGCAGTAAATCCAACTTACTCTAGCGGCTTTTCTTTGCCTTTTATTTTATTTTCTTTGGCTTTTATTTTTCCTTGTTTCCTCTTTCAGATCTGGTTGCAGGAGAAATTAAAGCTGTTGTTAGAGCCACCTCCTAGGGTTATTAGTCAGTACTCGACGAAGCATTTTCTTCGTCGCCAATATCTATTCTGATTTGGGATCCCTGACGAAGGGATTACCAGATTCAATGAGAAATCAGATGAGGATATTAGCTTCATGCATGCTTGGCTTCCCTTATCCAATGCAGTTATCGATGGGTCTTCAGGATGCATTCCCCTATGCGGGCTTCGTGAGGCAACCTTCTACATCACGGTTCGCTGCTTTCGTCAACTCGAAATGACTCAGGATGTGGTGAGACTTCCTTTATCCTTTCGAGGTGGAATCTTTTCTGCGGCCTTTGCTTCCCGCTATCATGAGCTCTGGAGCCAACTTCCATACCTCCGCTCTGGAACCATTCAGCTACCTTTACTAATGCGTACAAGAGTTGGATACTTAGCCCAGCATCTGATAACCAAACACGGCGACTGAGGCATTTGGCTAGCGAGAGTAGCAGTAGGACATAGTTTAGCTTTGCATGCATTTTGAGCAACATGTTTCTTTTTAAAGCAGAATTGGACAACAATGTAAATGAATAAGTCAAGTCTTATTTTGTTTCACAAAATTGTGTACATTTCAGTATGATTTCAAAATACATGATCATTTCGCTACCGATTCAATTATGCCAGACTACATTCATTCATGGAACCAAATCTTGACAGCATCAAACTACTGTCTCCAATCAGCCCTCTCGGGTTTTCATGATTGAATATTTTCTCTCAAGCCTCTAAATTTTACCCAGGATGCCTTTTTTCGATTTTCACCCTGACGAGGCGCCCAATTTTAGCAAGGCCACCGTTTTTCGGTTTTCGACCCGCAGGGCTTTCATTCTTTTCTTTTGACTTTGTAGCCTTTAGCCATGGAACCTTTTGAGTCTATCAATATTGATCGGTTCTTTGAATTCGTTGCCATCACTATCTGACAAAATTGCAGCTCCTTTTGACAGCAGTTTCTTGAGGATAAACTGTCCTTCCTATGTAGGTCTGAACTTCCCTCTAATATCCGGTGCACCTGGTCTCATCTATTTAAATACCAAATCCCCCTCCTTCAACGGATGTTTCTTGACTTTCTTTCCAAAAGACCTAGCGAGCCTCTTTTGGTAAATCTGGTTTTGATAGTAGGCTTTTAACCTGTTCTCATCCAACATATTCAAGCCCCATTCGGTCTCCGAAATCTCTGCTTCCATTATCACCCTCAATGACTTAAGTTCAACCTCGACCGGCAATACTGCCTCCGTCCCATATACCAAGGATTATGGAGTGGCTCCCGTTGAAGTTCTGATGGTTGTTCTGTAACCCCAGAGTGCAAAAGGTAACTTTTTCGCCCAATCTTTATAATTCTGGACCATCTTGGCCAGGATCCTCTTGACATTTTTGTTGGCAGCTTTGACTGCCCCTTTGGCTTGAGGACGATATGGAGAAGACTTGTGGTGCTCAATACCATACCTCTGGAGTAGCTTCTTCATTTCGGCCATGAACTGGACCCCGTTATCAGATACCACATGATGTGGAAGGCCATACCTACATATCAAGTTTTTCTCTATGAATTTCGCCATATCCCGAGCATCCACTTTCTTGAAGGACTCAGTTTCTACCCACTCGGTAAAGTAGTCAATGGCAACGATGATGTATCTATGCCCATTAGAGGCCGTGGGGCGTATCTCTCCAATAATATCAATCCCCTAAGCTGCAAATGGCCATGGTGATGTCAAATTATGTAATTCCGAAACGGGCAGGTGCCTTAAATCTGCATACTACTGGCACAACTGACACTTCTTTACATACTTCGAACAATCATTATCCATGGTGAGCCAGAAGAATCCTTGTCTCATAATCTTTTTGGCCAATGTCAACTAGTTCATATGGGCTCCGCATACTCCGGCGTGTGTTTCTTCCATCACCCTCTTGGCCTCTTTCTCATCCAAACACCTTAACTAGATACCATCAGCCTGTCATTTGTACAATACTCCATCTATGCAGATGAACTGAGTAGATAGCTTACGAATCATTCTCTGATCCTTTTCAATAGCTTCCTCTGGAAATGTCGCATTCTCTAGATAGTTCATAATGTCATAATACCACAGCTTCCCATGTGCTACTTCTACCTCCATGACTGATTTAGATTCGAAGCTAGGTCTCTCAGAGCTAGAAATCAAAACTGGCCTCATAACGACTCCTTTGGGATTGTCCCACATTGAGATTAAAGTAGCAAGCGCGTCGGCTAACTGGTTTTCATCCCTCGGAACAAAACGGAACGTACACACTTCAAACTGACTGCTCAGGTCTCTCAAGTGCTTGATGTATGGCATTAGCCTTTCTTCTTTAGTGGCCCATTCGCCTAAGATTTGATTGATCACCAGGGAGGAATCACCAAACACTTCCACATTCTTTGCTCCTAAAGCTATTAATGCCTCCAACCCAAAGGCACACGCTTCATACTCAGCTTCGTTATTGGTAGCCTTCAACCTCAATTTCTTCGCCAAAGGGAGCTTCTCATCATCTGGGGTTGGTAAAATGATCCCCACTCCTGCTCCTTTGTTGTTCACGGCTCCGTCAAAGTGCAATTGCCAGCCTTGAACTCCGATAGCTGTCACATCCTCATCTGGAAAGTTAAACTCGTATGAGTCTCCTTGAATTGGGTGTTCTGCCAGGAATTCAGTGACTGCACGCCCTTTGATAGTTTTTCGAGTAATATACTCTACATTGAATTCTTGCAGCAACAATAACCACCTACCCATTTTCCCAAGTAAAGATGGAGCTTCCTGTAAGTACCTTAAAGGATTCTGCTTTGCTACTGCCTGTACTCTGTAGGCATGAAAGTAATGCCTTAATTTCTTAGAAGCCCAGATCGCCGCAAGGCAAATCTTTTCTACTTCTGTATACTTGACCTCATAAGCCAAGAACTTCTTGCTAAGGTAATAAACAACAAACTCCACTCCAAATTCGTCCTCCTGGGCCATTATGGCGCCTACAGAACTGTCTTCTATAGCTAAATATAAAATCAATGGCCTGACTAGCTACGGCGGTCACAACACCAGTGGATTCAGTAGATACTCTCTGACAGTATCGAAAGCCTTTTGACAACTTTCGTTCCATACTGCTGGTTGGTCTTTCCTGAGTAGTTTGAATATCGGTTCGCAGATTGAAGTAAGCTTAGCAATAAACCTACTGATATAATGCAACCTACCCAGAAAGCTTCTCACATCCTTTTCCTTCTGCAGTATTGGCATTTCTCTGATGGCCTTAACTTTATTCGGGTCAATCTCAATACCTCTCTGGCTAACCACGTGTCCTAGGAGCTTACCTGAGGTAACACCAAAGATGCATTTCATAGGATTTAACTGCAGATTATACTTGTCTATCCTTAGGGAGAACTTTTCCAAGGCTTCAAAATGACCTTCTCTAGTGGCTGACTTGATCATCATGTCGTCCACGTATACCTCCACTTCTTTATGGATCAAGTCATTAAAGATTTTTGTTGCCATTCTCTGATAAGTGGCCCCTGCATTTTTCAGGCCAAAAGGCATTACTCGATAAGCATAGGTCCCCCATTCCATGATGAACGCCGTCTTAATTCGGTCAATTATTTTATTGAGAATTTGATTGTAGACTGCATAACCATCTCTAAAGCTATACATCTCGCAAGCAGTGGCGCTGTCTATCAGCACATCTATATGGGGCAATGGAAAGTCATCTTTCGGACAGGCCTTATTCAAGTCCCGATAATCTACGCATACCCTTACCTTACCATTCTTTTTGGCTACGGGCACAACATTGGCCAACCAAGTTGGATATTGCACCCCAACTAGAAATTTGGCTATGATTTGATGGTGAATCTCCTCCTTCACTTTATCTGCCCATTCTGGCTTAAGCCTTCTCAGTTTCTATTTAACGGGTATATGGTCTAGATACGTAGGAATAGCGTGCTCTGCAACTTCCCTATTGATTCCTGGCATATCTTCGTAAGTCCAGGCAAAGACTTTTTCATATTTTTTTAAGATTCTCTCAAATTTTTCTCGCTCTTCAGGAGTTATATTTGATGCTATCAAAATTTCTTTTGGATTCTCTACGGTTCCAAGATTAAATGGAGTAGTATCAGTTGAATCAATATCAAATATGGATGGATGATGATCATGATCATGCATAGTGAAATCATCGGAAACATCACACAAGTAAGCAAAATCATTCAATTTATTAACAAGATTGAATTTGTCATTAACATCATTGAAAAGTTCAGGAGCAAAAAGAAAATCTAAACTATTTTCCTCTACCTCCTCTGCTGGCGTATTTACCGCGGTCGATGGTCCTGCATCACTTCGGCTCTTTGGAAGCTCCCCAATCAACTCCTGCATAGCTTCCTCTACCTTTGCTTTCCCCTTGCTGGTTGGCTACCATCTTCTCAGTCATCACTTCTTCAGGCATCTCACAGTCCCAAATTGTCCTACTGGTCATGATTTCTTCATCACAAAAGCCATCTGCTGGCTTGGTCGATCCAATGTCCCAGTCATAGACATCATTGAAGACCTCAAACCTTGGTACAATTCTTCCATCCAGCCATTGTGGTTTAACTTCCCATGCATAGGCACATACCGCGGTTGCTGGCACAAAAGTCTTCCAGATATGAGGAATTTCCATTTCTTGCTTCTTAATCCTTCCTACAACACCTGGGTATCCTAGACCCCTTCTGTCCTTTTGGTCCTTGGTGGTAACAGCTGTTGGCATCCCTTGAGAATTCTTGCCCAGTCCTGCGCCAGGGAGGAACGACATCTTCTTCATCATATTCAGTACCTGGGGGCTTTCTTCCTTCTGCTCTTCCTCACCTATCATGGCAACATGAAATCCACTAAACGGCTGTCTAGCAATCTCCAGTATTGAAACCTGATCCTCCCGCGCAGCCCTTATAGTCACGATCTGGCCTTCATGAGGTATTTTTACCATCTGGTGAAGCGTAGAGGGGACTCCTCCCAACTTATGAAACCATGGCCTACCTAAAAGAGCTGAGAAATTGGCGGGTATAGGCAGTACCACAAACTCCACTTCCAACTCTACTGGTCCCGTCTTCACTGTCACCGTGAATGTGCTCGAAGCATGTCTACGCGAGTTGTCGTATGCTGTGATGTTGAGATCAGATTTGGCTAACATATCCTCTGTCACCCCAAAAGCTGCCATTGCCACTTGTGGGCACACATTTATCGAAGAGCCATCATCTACCATTATGCAAGCAGTGTGCTTTTGGTTAATTTGTGCCCTTATGTATAAAGGGCAATTATGGTTACGGCCTTCTGCCGGCAAATCATCGCTGGTGAAAACAACATTTTCCCCCGATCCTCCCTTCACTACATCCAGTAGTTCCGTAGGCGAAATGGTTGTGGCCACAGTTGCTTTGCACAAAGCCTCTACTACCTTCTGTCTATGCGACGGCGACTGTCTTACGAGATCCCATATTGAAATCTGAGCCGGCAACTTTTTCAGCTATTTGACGATCAGATCTTCTTCTGGCTCTTTTCCTTTTTCGCCCTCGACCGGCCCTTGGGGCTTCTCGACTTCTGGGGCTACCCTTCCGCTCTGGGTCACAGCTCCTACTTTATTCTTGTTTGCTTCTTCATCCTCCTCCGAATCCCACTGGTCGGTAAATATTTCAGAATCATTGTTTTCAGTTCCACTATCATCAGTGGACCAGCAATTGATCACTGCAGCGGGAAGCCCTTCTTCACTCCCCTCATGGAAGTTCATGACAGCAGTGTGGACATCATTACCGTAAAATTCATTTAACAAAAACTTTTCGGGTAAACTGGACCCGATCATATTCACTGGCGGAGGCATACCGTTGTACCCAGCCTTCTTTTGACCCCCTCTCTTCTCTGGGTCTGTGATCTGCTTTGAGTCAATTAGATGTTGAATCGAGTGCCTCAACGTCTTGCAGTTATCAGTTATATGCCCAGTGTGCTGATGATATGCACAATACTCATCATCCTTATGTCCTGGCGTGCCTTCAGTTCTAGCAGGTTTGGGTGGCTTAGGCTGTAACTTACCCTCTTTCATCAGTCTTCTCAACACCCATGACAAAGACCTTCTAAGATTGGAAAAATTCCTCGGGGTAGCATTAGCAGTTGATACCTCAGCAGTTTTCCGTGTGCCACTAGTGAAACCTATTGGTCTACTTGCCCCCTGGCTACTGCTACCCCTTTTGGGATAGTTCTCATTAGCTACTCTCTTAATAAGGTACTCTCCCTCAGCCTCAATGGCGATATCCTTCAGAGACTCCCAGTCCTTCAGTCCTTTCATCCTTAATCCTTCTCTAAAATACGGGCTCCCATTTTTAATGAATAGCCGTATTTGATCCTAAGTATCCGGTTTTCTCTTCATTTCCATCACCCGATTCCTCCATCGGGTTAGATACTCATGGAAGGACTCGCCTCCTTTCTGCTGTAACAGCTCTAGGTCTTTTAGGGTCACATCCATCCTTGTACTGCAGTCGTATTGCCTCAAAAACTCCTCCGTCAATAAATCCCAGTCCTCCTTGGTTCGGCGATCGAGCCCATGGTACCAATTTGCTGCTGGGCTAGTCAAACTCAAGCAAAAGTACTCAATCTTCTGCTTTTTTATCAAAGTGGTGCCCTTCATCATTAGCGAGTACTGCTTTATGTGTGCCATGGGGTCGGAAGTGCCATCAAACTTCAGAACATCCGGCATTTTAAAGTTCATTGGGACTAAATCCTCTCCTTCTAACTCCTTGTCTTCAGGGTTTATTCCTCGGCCTTTTGTTAGCATTCTCGTCATAGCTTCAAATTTCTCTTCCATTTTTTTCCAGATGGCTTCTTCAATTTGAGGGGCTTTCCCTTTCTCAGACATATGCTCCTCATACTCTTCGTCTTCCCAATCATCATCTAGCCTCGGGGCTGGTCTTCCCCTCTGTGCCCCTGAGGTAGTGGCTCTTAGGTCTACAGGCGGGCGAATTTCCTCTTGTGGGTTTTCTCTGACCTCCTCCCTTTCATTTTTTCTCATAAGAGGAGGTGGTAGGTTCTGCGGGGCCGCTTGATGACCCATTGTGGCCATCATTGCCATCATCCGGTTCTCAAACTCTTCAAGCCATCGGCCCACTTCCTCTGCTATCATTGCCCTGGTGGCATCTGCCCCTCTTGGTGAGTTTGCCATTTCTTCTGGTAAGGAAAACTGAGATAAAGTAGCGTAGCTGGTTTCAAAAGAAGTGTCCGGATACTTTACCCTTTCTGGTAACTCGAAGAATGGATTTCTGTGTAGTCGCTCCCGAGACCCCCTCGTCCACCTAGGCGAATCTATGATGGCTTTTTGAAAAACACAAATGGTCAGGATGATGCATGAACGTGCTAAGATGCATGATCGTGCTATGCAACACTTATAAACCCCATGCAAGCACATAGGTCCTTCCAACCTTATTACTCCCGCACAAGAGGTCATAGTCTCTTTCCTAGGTGGGATTGGTCCATGGATCATCCGAAGATCCGATGGACACGTATGGTGCACGGTGAAAAACCGGCAGCATAACCTCTCCCAGCTAATGCGCATAAGCATGGGTTTTGACCATCATGTATTTAGGCAGTCCTAATAAGTTGACATGGGCCTATCGGGGCATGAAAGCCTTTGATTAGGTGACCAATCAAATTATCTGGGTTTGTCCAATACATAATGATCCACATAGCAAGCATAGTATTAAGGTTCATACCACCTAGGAGAAGTAACTATTTCCATTACATGAGCTTTAGTTAAAAGGTGGTGTTACTTTAGGGCTACCCAAGCATGGTCCCTGCCGACGGGTCTAGCTCATTACTAGCATAATAACCAATCGGGTCTCCATTTCATATACCATAATGGTACGAGGCTTAGACTGGTGATTATCCTTAACACTTCCCTACATTGATTAAACATAGGGTCGTGCTTCGGGAATGCAGCGGGGCTAAAAGAGGGACCAAACTAGCGTAGATCTAAGTCTCTAATGAGATACAATGCAGTTTTGAAATAGGATGAAATTTTTAAATTAAAACTCGATCATAAATTTTAATCAAGGTACTTTCGAATTGAAGTCTCGAGTATGTCCCCAATGGAGTCGCCACTGTGACGCGCGCCGAACCTCGTGGCCTCCCAAGGGCCCTCTTTAGGGCGATCAGGAGAAGTTCATAAAACTTGTAAGGTATTTACAAGTGCGTCTATTTTGGGCAATAATGAGGTTTCTTGGAGTCGCCACCCAATAGAACATTGGGAAGCGTCGTCTAGCCTTATCGAGCCTAGGATTGTAAATTTAAGTCTTTTAGTGAGACTCAAGAGGTGTCTTGGAAGTCCTAGACCTCTCGCCTCATTGAGCCCCAAAGACCATAGTGAGTTTGGGACTTCTCATTTATTCATGCCTTGGTTAAGTTTATAATCGAGTTTTAAATTTAGAGTTTCATCCCATTTCTCATTCATTTCAATGCAATTAATTAAAGCACATATCAATCACGTAGTGGAAGCGATAAATAAAAGCGTAAATAAAATAAAGCATATATAAAAATATTACAACAAAACTAGCGGCGGAATATAACCCCCATTATAAAAACAATATGTAAATCATACAGAAATCGGGATATTCATTGGAGTGAGGATATTGGTCCTGCCATGCATATTTGTTAGAAACTGACTTTTAAGAAGTGTCAATTTTGTTGGTTAAAAACAGGACATTGGTCCACAGCTTTCGAGAAAACCCCAAATTAATTACTATAAAATATTTTTGCCCTTTTCACTTTAACAGCATTGAAATAATCTTAATAACAACATGAATAAAAGGCAAGCGTAAAGAAAGAACCCAGATGGAAATCCTTAGATTGGCGCGACCATCATCGTTTACAACTCCAATTCCAAATGGTCAGAAAATAACTCATAGGAATAAACATGTCAGTGTCAAAATTGGTGAATAAAGTAAAGAAAAGGAAAATAATAGGAAACTTTAAAAGAAATGAGTTAAAAGATAAAAAAAAGTAAATAAATTAAAATAATTAATATAAGTCAATTAAATCACACAAGTATTAATCCAGAATGTTTACCCTCGGATTTTACCTTTTTGGGTGAATATCGAATGATTTCGATCCACGCATGCTCCACAAGGATCAAATAAAAATAGATCAAAGTAAGAAAATTTGTATTTTGCTTTTTGGAAATTTGATAGCGATCGAGTGTTTGAATTACCTGTATTGATGGAAACGAATGAATTTCGTTACCTCAAATTGGCTTAATTCGCAAGAAAGATTTAAATAAATCAATTAATTGGAAGAATTTTTATCAAATAAAATTCTAAAAAAATAGATATTTCATAGATCTTTTGTAAATTGCTCACAAAAAATCCTTTTCTAAAAAAATCCAATCTCTCAAAAATTTGTCACTTTCCTCACAAAAATTTGTCAAATTTTCTAACCCCTAAAAACAGAATTTAATCCACTATTTATAGAGTTTTTTAGGAAATGATAGGATAAGCATCCATTTAAAGTTTGAATTTCAAAAGGATTTTAAAATTCAATTTTTTTTTAACCAAATCTCACCCAAAATTTGAAAGGTATATGATTAAATTTTATCCAATCCGGCGATAACTGATCAGATCCACTATCGACGGGCGTCCCTACAACTACCGACGGGCATCCCTACTAAGGGCACGCATGGAAATCTGGATACAGACGGGCCGAAACGCGGGACTAGGGACGGGCGTCCCTGCTCAGACACGTGTCCATCCCTAGCTACAGACGGGCTGTCCCTACTATGCATAGAGACGAGGATTGCCCCATGTAGAGACGGGCGTCCCTACTCAGACGGCCATCCCGTCTGTGGAGCAAAACTTCCAATTCCAAGCAAAATCTCCCAAACTCTTTCAAAACCTCACGCTATAGAGAAAAAGATTTTAATCCTTGTGAAACCGAAAGACGAAAACCTCCGAATTCCATCCATTTATCCGGAAACCAACGTGGATCTCTTCATCGGGTAACTCTGACCTGGACTGCCTCAAGACCCGTTGTCTACAGCACGCTCATGCATTTCGCAATCCTACTTATCGTGGGGCCCAATAGATATCTCTCTCATAAGAGAGGGACAAATTCCATCTTAATTATTCACTATCCTCTGCATAATTCTCATCATGTTCAAGCATAATCTTTATGATTATCCGATTAAAGACAACGTGTGATTATGTCAAAGCATGATGCTCCTTGTGTAGGAAATTGTGGTAATCTCAGGTCTAAGGACTCAATAACATAACTATTATGAGATCACTTATGACACTATCTCATGTAGTGATCTCCTAATGGGTCTATCCAGTACCTTATTCTCTAATAAGTACCTACAGATTTGATTTATATCACCATATATAATCATCTCATGATTATCGATCAAATCTATACTAGTCTTAATTTATCTTTATGCCCTTTAGTGATAAATGACTAGGGATGACAAGAATAACATGGTTATTCATAAATATTACAATAATGTGACATGCCAATAATATTAATCTGAAGAAAACCATTATATAAATGAAAATGTAATGATTACATCAAGGTCCAAATGTTTGGCCTACGGCATATCCACTAACAATCTCGCACTTGCACCAGGCCCAATCATACATGTATCTAATACCCATTGACCTAGTATGTCCTTCATGTTTGGCTTGTGGGTGATCCTTAGTAAGTGGATTAGCATCTGTTTGTACTCTGCATATCTGTAGACACTGGGTCCCGAGGCAGTCCAGATCAGAGTTACCTGATGAACATATCAATGCCTGTTTTAAGCTTTCGCTCATCAGATTTACAAGGATTGAGGATTTTTCTACATGATAGGAGATTTTCAGGGGTCAGGATGAGTTTGTCTTTAGAAAATCTTATTTTTTGCTTCACCGACGGGAGACCTGTCGGTAAGAGGGACGCCCGTCGTTCGTTCTGAAGGATGGCCTCCCTCGCACGAGAAGCGCTTTTCACTCGCTCCGGACGGGCCCGTCTCTCGCAGAATCGATGTCCGTCACTCACGTGAGGGGCCCGTCTCTTGCGGCGACCGATGGCTATCACTCATATGCGATAGACCGTCTCTCGTGCTGAGAGACGCCTATCGCTCATGCAAGAGACGCCTGCTTCTCGCGAGCGATGGCTGTCTCTCAACACCCACCTCTCATGGAGTGGTCTGCCGCTCAAAAGGCTGAGAATACCCCCGTGAGCGACGCCCATCGGTCCTCCACAGACGGCCATTGGTCATTGATCTGCTACAAGATTAGACGAGATTTTCTAAGATTTGCATATCTTTTCAAATATATTTCAAAGATTTTTCAATATTTTCCAAATCTTTTCAAATATTTTCAAATCACTAATTTGATTCTAAGAATATTCTGCAAATCATTTGGATTTAATTTTGATTTCATAAATCTTTTTCAAATTTAAATTCAAAATTTGAATTTATTTGAATTATTTTCCTTCACCTATAAATAGGGGATTGAGGCTCATTATTTAGGGTTATCAATTTTTAGGAAATAGAGAGCTTTCTCACAAAAAAGTTGTTACTTTTATTTTCATCAAATTTTTCATCAAATATTCTTCAAATAAAGGTGAATATGAGGGAACAAGATTAATTCGTTTCTATCCGATCAAGCCATTTTTAGCATTCATAATTGCTACCAAAACGTCAAGAAGGAAAAATATAATTTTTTTCTCTTGATCTATTTTTAAAAAGTACAATTTTACAGTCAAAAATCTCCTGAAATTACACATTACAGATCAATTCTTGTAGAATTCAAGGGACAGAAATCATGCGACATTCACCTTCGAAGGTAATATTCTGAAGGTAAACATTCTAGATCTTTCTCTTCTGTATTTTATCCTTTCATACTGATTTCATGCATAAAATTACATTTTATTCAAAATAAAACAGTTTTTTAATTAATTTTCTTTATTTTTCCGGGTCTGAGATGATCGACGGGAAGAGGCTCTACCGACTGGCATTTCTCAGCTGAGCGATGGGCCGTCGAGGGTTTCTGCCTCCACCCGGCGGTCGGCCCAAGGACGCCCGTCGCTTGCATGACATGGGCCGTCCCTGGGCCTCCCTCTTCCATTTTCTTCATTTTCTTTTTTCTGTCAATCATTTTTTTTTCTTTTCTTTATTTTTATGATAATTTTTCATAGATTCTTTTCCTTATTTCATTTTTCATGTTTATTTTATTTAAATTGTTGCACTAACATGATTTTTGCCTTTGTGAGATTTATTGCCTTTTTATGGGATTTGGGGTATTAAAAATGGAGGACTATGCGACGATTTGAGGACATTAATCGGGTTTATTTCTCTATCCCATTTCCTCTTATTTCAATTTCCATGTACTATTTATTGTAAATATTATTTTACTCCGCTAACTTGAAAAATGGCTAAATATTTGTATTAATTAAGTTAGAGCTTTTCTAATAAAATGGGACCAATGTCCTCATTTCTCCTATCAAAATAAAATTGTCACTTTAAAATTATTTTTGTGAATATACATGCAAGGACTGATGTCCACATCCCTAATAAATGTCCCATTCTCTGTGTGATCACATGTTATTTACAATAGGGGTTATATTTTGCCCCCAGTTTTGTTGTAATTTATTGAATTTTCATTTATTCTATTTTAATTTTGCATCTTTACCGCTTTTATTACGTGAATGATCTGTGCTTTAATTAATGCATCAAATTGTATGAGAAAAGGAGTGAAATCTTAAATTCAAAACTCAATTATAAATTAATCAAGGTATGAATAAATGGGAAGTCCTGAACCTTCTCTGGTCTTAGGCTCAACGAGGTTAGATGACAATCTTAAGGTTCTATTGGGGTGGGGTCTCCAAAATATCTCTTGTTGCCCAAAATAGGCCCAATTTCAATTGCTTTAGGCTCCACGAGATTAGATGATCTTTCCAGTGTTTTATTGGGAAGAGGCATGCAAAATATCTCTTGCTTGCCCAAACTAGACGTGTATGCATCGTCTTAGGCTTCACGAGATTAGACTGCCGAGAAGTTCTGGGCAGTCCCTTATCGCGAGCGCGCACGTGAGGGCGACAGCCTTTGTTGGCAGCTCACTGTCATGAACATGACAGTGAGATATGTTTCTATCTCCATGCGAGAGTCAGGACTGCCGCGATCATGATAGGGGGCAAGTTATGCCTCTGTCGCAAGTGCGACACCCTTGGTTTCAAAATTGTGTTTTCTTTTGTGATTTTTGATGTTTATTTTCCAAACTTGTGATGCTTTTAGATTTATACTTTGACTATTTTATGAAGTATATGAGTATAATTGGGTGTATTATGCATGGTTAATTATATGAATTGTATAAATTAGATTTGATGGATTATGCATGACCTGCAAGAGTCAGTCTAGTGGATAGTTAGGCATGACTAAAAGAGTTTTATAGCTCCAGCCCTCAGTTCTGTTCTGGATCCTGATCAGGTCCCTGTTTAGTTCCTTGCGAACTTTAATATGTTTGGATCTTATTTAAGATCCCCTTTGTAAAATGTTTTGAAAAGAGAAAATGTGATATTGTTTTTTGATTCATACCCGTAAGGTATCGCCATGCGTTCAATTCGTACCTGTAAGGTACCGCGATGTGTTGCTCATTATCCACTACTGTGAGTCAGTAGGTGTTGTGATTTGTTCTGATATGCTTATGAGAATGTGAATCTGAATGACTCTATTTATGAGCATATGATTATAATTATGAACCGTTGAATGGTTTTGAATGTGATTATATCTTATGATATTCAGTATGCCATTACGTATGTTATTTGCCTTGATGACCAATATGAATGGCTGTCCATACTATTATTGTTTGTTTCCCTAGTAAGTGTTATCGCTTAGCACGGTGTTTTCACCCGTGCAGGTGCAGAAGGTGTATAGCTTTTGGGAGAGTCGTTGCCAGTCAAGCCAACACAGTGGGATTATTCATAAGACTTAGTTTCTTTTTGTATCATGATTATTTTGTAATAGTGATCTCTCTTTGTATTTAGTATTTTTGTTAAGTTTCCACTATGTATCTCTGAAAGTTATAATTATGTTGGTATCAGAACAGCTATGTATTGAATCTTATTATTCTACGAATATATATTCAGTTGATTTAAAGTTTTAATTTTCACTATTTATATGTATGCTTATATTATGTGAATGGATGTTTTTGTACCGTTCTGTTTGGTGACACCCTTTCTTATACGGGTTCTCACTCCCTTGCAGATGGGATTCCCTATGTATAGGAAGGGGCTGTTATAGTTTTTCGTATCAGAGCCCCAATTTAAGCATTTTCTGGGTGATTGTTGTGTATAGATATATGATTAGGACTATGTTGGCTGATGTAGTTTCCTTTGTCTTTCTTTTAAATGGATTCTGATTCTGTTCGTGGGTCGCTTGAGGGGTCCGCTGAAAGTGTGAATCCCCAAGTTGTAGATCCTTCAGTGTCTGTTTCGGGTCAAACACCTAGGGTTCTACCTGAGGCCGCAGCCATGCCCTTCAAGGCAATATTTAAGGTTACTCAAGACATGGCTCGAGTCCTAGATAGGGTGACCGCTCCGAGAGCCTCTTTAGAGAGCATGAGGAGAACTGGTGCAGAGGATTTCTATGGGACCAGTCTGGATGAGTCTGAGCTTGCTGAGAAATGGATTGAGAAAGTGGAGCAACTGTTTGAGGAGACTAGGTGTCCTCCAGACAGGCAAGTTGAGAGTGTTGTGGCATTACTTCAGGGATCCACCTATGATTGGTGGAAGTTGGTTCGTAGGCATTCCCAGTTACCTGACCCGGTCACTTGTGAATTCTTCGAGAGGGAGTTTACAAATAAGTATGTGACTAGGGAGTACAAGGATGCTAAGTGGGCACAGTTCTTGAGTTTAAAGCAAGGGCTATATCAGTATCAGAATTTGAGAAAGAATTCAATCGTCTTTCTAAGTATGCTCCAAAAGGTGTTCTAACTGAAGAGTTTCGGTGTCAGCATTTTGAGGCCGGTTTGAATGAGTCATTACGGGTTATGATTATTTCTTTGATGAGTACTCCGGGTATTAGGTACTACCAGATAGTGCAAGCAGTAGTGCGGGCTGAGAGATCTGAGTTAGTTCTAAGAGAAAGAGCTTATAGGAGGAATCCTCCTTATTGAGGATCATCATCATTATCTTCGGGTAAGAGGTCTAGGAACCTGCATGATGAGTCTTCTTCAGGTCTGGCTTCGAGAGGCAAGAGGCAAGGTTCTGCAATGGGTTCTAGTGCAGGCAGAGGAGGTTCTGGTAATAGTACGGATGTTTTGCCTAAAAATAACTGCAGGAGGCCCCATCGGGGTCAGTGTAGGTGGCTCACGGGTGGTTGTTTCTGATGTGGGAGCACGAATCACTAATTAGCTAATTGTCTGAGGTTGAGTGAGGCTTCTGGTGATCAGCGTGAGGCTAGCAAAGTTAGTTCTAATGCTCCGTATGCCAATCGTGGTAGAGGTCGAGGTAGAGGTCGAGGTGGTCGGTTTAGAGAGGGAGCTCCATCAGAGTCAGTTGATCGTCCCTTGACGGTTCCAGCTAGAGCGTATGCCATGAGAGCTCGAGATGAGCAAGATGTCCCGGATGTGATTACTGGTAAGTTCCTACTCTTTAACACTGAGTTATATGCTCTAATTGACCCTGGTTCCACACACTCATATTTGTGCACAAGTAAATTGTTTGATAAGTTGGATGATGTTGATCAGTTAGATTATGAGGTTTGTGTGACCAGTCCTTTAGGTCATAGTGTCAATGTAGGTAGAGTGCATAGGAATTGTCCTCTATTGGTTTAGGGTGTTAAGTTTTCTGTTGATTTGATTGAGTTGCGTTTTGAGAGTTTGACTTGATTTTGTGTATAGATTGGCTTAGTAAGCACTGGGTAGTAGTGGATTATCATAGAAAGGTGGTTGTGTTGTGAGATAGAGATTAGTCTTCTGTAGTGCTTAAAGGTTTGGGTTCGAGTTCCTTGAGTTATGTGATTTCTGCTATGCAAGCTAAGAGGTTCATGAGGAAGGGATGTGAGGCATTCTTAGCAGTTTTATTAAACTCTAAGCGTGATCAGGTTGAGATTGAGGATATTCCAGTTGTTAGAGAGTTTAGTGATGTGTTTCCTAGTGAGTTGCCTGGGTTGCCTCCCGAGAGAGAAGTGGAGTTGGCCATAGAGATAGTGCCTGGTACTTCACCCATTTTGAAAGCACCTTATCGGATGGCACCTATAGAGTTGAGGAAACTTAAAACTCAGCTACAAGAGTTGTTGGATAAGGGGTTTATTAGACCCAGCATATCTCTATGGGAAGTATCGATTTTTTTTGTCAAGAAGAAAGATGGCTCTTTGAGGATGTGTATCGACTATAGGCAAATTAATAAGGTTACAGTGAAGAAGAAGTTTCCCTTGCCTGGAGTCGAGGATTTGTTTGATCAACTTAGAGGTGTGGGTGTTTTCTCCATGATTGATCTTCGATCGGGTTATTATCAGCTTCGAGTTCAGGATGTGGATGTGGTTAAGACTGCATTTCGGATGCGGTATGGCCACTATGAGTTCCTTGTGATGCCATTTGGTTTAACCAATGCACCTACGGCTTTTATAGATTTGATGAATCGAGTGTTTAGGCCATATCTCGACCGATTTGTAGTAGTGTTTATAGACGATATCTTGGTCTACTCGAAGGATGAGAATGAGCACGAAAAGTGTCTTTGGTTAGTGTTGCCAATTCTGAGGGAACATCAGTTATTTGCAAAGCTTAGCAAGTGTGACTTTTGGCTTCGAGAAGTGTTTTTCTTGGATCATATTATGTCAGCTAAGGGTATTTAAGTGGATCCTGTAACACCCCCATACCCCCGCAGATCCAGCTAAGATTGAGGCGATTGTGGATTGGAAAGCGCCTAGGAATGTTCCCGAAGTGAGAAGCTTCCTTGGTTTTGTAGGCTATTACCATCAATTTGTGAAGGGTTTTTCGATTATTGCTGCTCTGATGACCAGATTGTTGAGGAAAGGAGTCAGATTTGAGTTGTCGGATAAGTGCAAGTTGTGCTTTTAGAGGTTGAAGAGTTTATTAGTTGAAGCTCCTATACTGACTCAATCCACCTCGGGTAAAGATTTTGTAATGTACAGTGATGCTTCGGGTATTGGACTCGGTTTTGTGTTGATGCAAGAGGGGAAAGTAGTGGCTTATGTGTCTCGTAAGTTGAAGCCTCATGAGAAAAACTATCTGATGCATGATTTAGAGTTGGCGGCTGTGATCTTTGCTTTGAAGATTTGTCGGCATTATCTGTATGGGGAGAAATGTAGGATTTTCACAGATCATAAGAGTTTGAAATATTTCCTCACACAGGAAGAGTTGAACATGAAATAACGTCGATGGTTGGAGTTGTTCAAGGACTATGACTGCATTATGGATTACCATCCGGGTAAAGCCAATGTGGTTACGGATGCTTTGAGTCAGAAGTCAGTTTCGGCTTTGTTTTTGATACGGTTCAGATGGAGATTTGATTCAAATGGGGCTTTGGTTGCCCAATTGAGAGTGAAGCCTACCTTGAGATAGTCAATTATGGATGCTCAGAAGGATGATGTGAGATTGCAGCGGGTTTTGCAAGAGGTTCAGTAGGGTAAGCAGTCTGAGTTTTCGGTTTTGGATGTGGTACTTATGTATAGGGATCGTTTGTGTGTGCCCGAGAGTGATGAGTTAAGGAAGAAGCTTTTGATTGAGGTGCACACTACGGTCTTTACTATGCATCCTGGTGGTGAGAAGATGTATCGGGATATGAAGCATTTCTACTGGTGGTCTGGGATGAAGAGAGCCATTGTGGAATTCATAGCGAAGTGTTTGACGTGTCAGCAGGTAAGGGATGAGCATCAAGTCCCTTCGGGATTGCTCACTCCTTTATCTGTTCCTCAGTGGAAATGGGATGATATTGCCATGGATTTTGTATCAGGTTTGCCAGTGACTCAGAGGGAGCATGATTTAGTGTGGGTTGTTGTGGATCGACTTATGAGGAAGCATCATTTTGTGCCGGTTAGAGTGGACTACTCGATGGATAAGTTAGCCATTGTGTATGTGGATGAGGTGGTTCCACTGCATGGTGTGCCATTGTTTATAGTGTCAGATCGGGATCTAAGGTTCACATCTAAGTTCTGGAAGGAATTGCAGAGAGCTTTGGGTACCAAGTTGAACTTCAGTACAGCATTTCTTCCTCAGACAGATGGTTAGTCCGAGCGAGTTATCTAGATTTTAGAGGATATGCTTCGAGCTCGTGCTTTAGACTTTTTTAAAAGTTGGGATCAGTCTGTGTGGCTTATGGAGTTTGCCCTCAACAAAAGTTTTCAGTCCAGCATTGGGATGACACTTTTTATGCTTTGTATGGTCGACCGTGTAGGACTCCGGTTTGTTGGACAGAGTTGACTGAGCTATCTTTTATTGGGCCACAAATGATCAGAGATACCGAAGAGAAGATCAGAGTTATGTAGAGGAATCTGAAGGTGGTTAAGGATAGGCAGAGATCCTATGCCAACCTGAAGAGAAAGGATATTCGGTTTGAGGTCGGGGACAAAGTTTTCCTTAAGGTTTCACCTTGGAGGAAAATATTGCGGTTTGGCAAGAAAGGTAAACTTAGTCCTCTGTTCATTAGGCCTTTTGAGGTTTTGGAGAGAGTTGGTTCGGTAGCCTATAGGTTGGCTTTATCGATGGAGTTGGCTAAGATGCATGATGTTTTTCATGTCTCCATGCTTCACCGGTATAGATCGGATCCGTCGCATGTGTTGTCAGTTCAAGATGTTCGGATTCAGCAGGATTACTCCTATGATGAAGATCCGAAGGCTATTTTTGCTCTTGAAGTGAGACAGTTGAGAAGCAAGCAAGTCCCTCTGGTCAAGTTTCTTTGGCAACATCACGGAGTTGAGGAAACGACTTGGGAACTAGGCGATAATGAGGATTCAGTATCTGCATTTGTTCAGTTCAGGTGAGAATTTTGAGGACGAAATTCTTGTTAGTAGGGGAGAGTTGTAACACCCCGTTCTCCCCCTAGTAGTTTGAGCCATGTCAGCCATGTGTATGTGTGCATGAGTGAGAGTTTTGGCATGTGTTAAGGGTATTTTGGATAAAATGCATGTTTTGTGGGCTGTAATAGAGTGTGGTTGCATATATATCTTAGTAGGGTGTATGTGTATTGGGTTGTGTTAGTGTGTGCATGTTCATATGGTTATAGTGTGTGATTTTTGATTGTTAGTCTTGAGTGTATTGTCTTGCATTAGTGTAGGGTGTGAGTGGTCAAGCTCCACCAACAAAAGGGTGACATGTGGCTAGAGCATTTTAAAAGGGGGTATAAATAGAAGAGAGAGAAAATGGGATAGCCATTTTGCTGCCTTCTTTCCCATTTCCTCTTCTTCCCTTTGCTCCTTCTTCCTCTTTTCTCTTCATTTGGGTGCCCTAGATTTGATTCAAGTGTGGTGGTGGAGATTGATCATTCCTTGAGCTTAGATTGGTAAGTATTGTGGGTTTCTTCTTCATCTTCTTCATCTTCTTCCATTGTTCTTGATTTTGGTTAGATTGTGTTTTAATTTAGGTTTTGTGCTTGTATGAATGTTGGGTGTTTTTGGTTGGTTGAGCCACCTTGTGATCCCAAGGAAAAGGAGAAGGCTAGTGGGAGTGGTCCTCATTGATTTGGAGCATAGGAGTATCAGGTTTGGGAATTTGTTTTGGATTTGATTGATTTTGATGAACATTTATGATTTGTGCCTTTGCATGTGATTTCTAGAAATTTGATGTTTGATGAGGCATATTATAGTGTTAATGTTATGGGTATTCAATTGATTTGAGTTATAACATATGAACGTTGAAGTATTGAGCAAAATTTGATGTTTGATGAATTTTTATTGAAATTTTTGGGTTTGTGTTCTTGAGAAGTTTGAGTTTATTAATGCATGATTTTGGTTGTGTAAATTGTTCAATTAAGTTGCGTTTTACATTTTATGTGATGGTGGAAGTCTTATTTGAAGGTAAGATGAAGTTTGGGTTGTCTTGTGTTTGAGATTGGAGACTTGGGTGTTTTGGAATTGTGAAAATCTATAGAAATTCATGCAGGAGCTGGAAATCACGACGCTGTCACGAGCGCGACACTGTCGCGAGGTCGCCATAGGGCTCGGTGATTTTAGCCATTGCACAAGGCCCAACGGATTTGCGTGGCCGAGCGGCTGGGCTGTTGAACGCACACAGCGAGAGTTCTCTGTCATGAATGCAACAGGGCACTCGGCTATCAAGCGAATTGGACTGTTGAGCAGTTCTTGGCAGTCCCCTGTCACGAGCGCGCGCTTGCATGTCAGTGCGACAATGCGACATCCTCTGTTGGCAGCTCACTGTCGCGAGCACGATGATCGAGGACTGCCGCGATCGCGACAGGCGGCAAGTTATGCCTCTGTCGCGAGCGCGACACCCCTGGTTTCAAAATTGTGTTTTCTTTTGTGATTTTTTATGTTTATTTTTCGAACTTGTGATGCTTTTAGATTTATACTTGGACTATTTTATGAAGTATATGAGTATAATTGGGTGTATTATGCATGGTTAATTATATGAATTGTATAAATGAGATTTGATGGATTATGCATGACCTGTGAGAGTCAGTCTAGTGGATAGTTAGGCATGCCTAAAAGAGTTCTATAGCTGCAGCCCTCAGTTATGTTGTGGAACTTGATCAGTTCCCTGTTTAGTTCCTCGCGAACTTCAATATGTTTGGATCTTGTTTAAGATCCCCTTTGTAAAATGTTTTGAAAAGGGAAAATGTGATATTGTTTTCCGACTCGTACCCGTAAGATACTGCTATGCGTTCGATTCATACCCATAAGGTACCGCCATGTGTTGCTCGTTATCCACTACTGTGAGTCAGCAGGTGTTGTGATTTGTTATGCTTATGAGAATGTGAATCTGAATGACTCTATTTATGAACGTATGAATCTGTTGGCATATGATTATGATTATGAACCGTTGAATGGTTATGAATGTGATTATATCTTATGATATTCAGTATGCCATTACGTATGTGATTTGCCTTGATGACCATTGTGAATAGCCGTCCATACTATTGTTGTTTGTTTCCCCACTAAGCGTTATCGCTTAGCACGGTGTTTTCACCCGTGCAGGTGCGGAAGGTGTATAGCTTTTGGGAGAGTCACCGCCAGTCAAGCTAACATAGTGGGATTGCTGATAAGACTTAGTTTCTTTTTGTATCATGATTATTTTGTGATGGTGATCTCTCTTTGTATTTAGTATTTTTGTTAAGCTTCCTTTATGTATATCTGAAAGTTGTAATTATGTTCGTATCAGAACAACTATGTATATTCTATGAATATATGTTCAATTGATTTAAAGTTTTAATTTTCGCTATTTATATGTATGTTTATATTATGTGAATGGATGTTTTGTACGATTCTGTTTGGTGACACCCTTTCTCATACGGGTTCTCACTCCCTTACGGATGGGATTCCCTACATATGGGAAGGGGGTGTTACAAGAATTTGTATGAGATACTGAAGAGAAAGCAAAGTTTATACAGCAGCGACTGAAAGTAGCCAGTGACAGACAGAAGTCTTATTCGGATTTGAAAAGAAGAGACATTGCATTTGAAAAAAGTGACAAAGTGTTTTTAAAAGTGTCTCCTTAGAGGAAGGGATTGAGGTTTGGCAAGAAAGGGAAATTGAGTCCGAGGTTCATTGGACCCTATGAAGTGTTAGATAGAGTGGGTTCAGTGGCTTATCGGTTGGCATTGCCTCCGGCTTTAGCTAAGCTTCATGATGTCTTCCATGTGTCAATGTTGAGAAGGTACCGATCGAATAAATCTCATGTGTTACCTGTGCAAGAAGTGCAAGTTCAATCAGATTTTTCTTATGATGAGAAACCGAAGGAAATTCTGGCAAGGGAAGTAAGGCAGCTTCGAAATAAACAAATTCCACTTGTCAAGGTGCTCTGGCAACACCATGGTGTAGAAAAGGCAACATGGGAGCCTGAAGCTGCCATGCGGGAACAGTATCCTCACCTCTTTGACTCAGGTACGAATTTCGCGGACGAAATTCTTTTTAGGAGGGGAGAATTGTAATGGCTGGAAATGTACCCTAGTTATAATTGGTATAATTGGATTAACTAAGAGTGTAATGTGGACTTGATTGTAATAAAAGAAGGACCTAATTGAGAAACTAAAGGAAAGTTAAGTGGCCAAGTTGTAAGTTTGCATCATTAAGCTAATTAAGGGTTAACTAATATTAAATGGAGATTAAATAAGTTAGTGGAGGGCAGATTTACTGAAGGTGGAATCCATGTGGCACTTCATTGTGCTGCCACTACCACTATTCTCATGCAATATATCGAATTGAGGAGAGAGAAAGGGCCACTACTTGCTTGAAGTTCAACCATTCTCTCTTTCATCAATTTCTGCTTCTCCTTCATTCTTCATCCGTGAGTTTCTTTTGAGTTTCCAATTGATTTCATGAATTCTATTATAGTAATCAAGTTAATTGAAGGGTAGACTAAGTTGATAAGATTTAAAGGTAAGTGGTTATTTGTAATTCCTCTTCTACTCTTTCTTGTTTTGCTTTGATGTGGATTGAGGATTGATGAGTTGAGTCCAATTCTGGAAATTAGAATGGTGTTTGTAGAGGAAGGAGTAAAGAAAGACAAGGGAAAGGCAAAAATCGGAGACGCCAGTGCTCAGTGAATGTTAAGAGCATAGGCGACGAGGTTTGGGAACTAACCCTATGTGTGTAATGGCATGATTGTATTAGCCTGTGTAATTTGGTTAATCATGAACTAAATTGGTAATTGGAATTCTTAATGACTTAAATGAATGAGTTTATTAGGTTTAAGGACCAAAAGTTTGTATCTTGTGCAATAGGCTAGAGGCTACCGTTGTGTTTATGATATTTGAATAGAATGTTGAGTATTGAGCTTATGTATGTGTTAAATTTTATGCATATTGGATGAGCTTATGTATAGTGCTCTCCAGCTCTTATTTGGGTCAGGCAGGTAATTCGGGATCTGTTAATGGAGTCGAGATCTGGAGCTTATGGGCAATGGTAGCTGGCCGGCGCCTTAATATTAGCCATGAGATAGTGGCTAACTTTGTAAGAATTTCACTGGGTGCAGCCCCGATAGTATGGGCCGGGGGAGTAATTACCAAGTTTCTTCTACACTTGGTGGTTGATCCAGATAGCTATGGTCCTCCTCTTGATGAGAGTGTTTATGTGGATGTGTCAGCGGCTCTGACTATGGGGATGATTGCACAGGTGACCGATCGTCCAGAGGAGTATTGGTTGCTTTCCATACCAGAGACCAAGCTTATGTTCGGTCTCCCTTCACTCTTGCCAGTAGAGGAGGAGCCCCAGATGAAGGAGCAGCCTCCGCAGTAGCCTGAGTATTAGGAGCCATAGCCTTCGCAGATGCCCCCATAGCAGCCTCAACCGAAGGAGGAGCAGCCTCAAACTCTGTTCGATATGGGTATCGAGTTTAGTATTGTTGAGCTGATAATGACCCCGCTGACGCAGAGAGTTTAGAGCCCTACTCCACCTCCACCATCACGAGTCCAGTGGTTCATACTCCGGGAGATCGGGAGGTACCACCCATATAGCAGGTCAGGACACCCGGGGGCATCCACCTCCACAGCACCTCCCCCAGAGCACAGCACCGAGCCAGCATGCCCAACTCCATCGCCACCTCCGCAGCCGACCCAGCCTGATGTCGTTCCTGCTATAACAGCCCATCTCACTGCCAACGGAGCACTGACAGGAGGAGAGAGACCGAGCCCTCCTTCAGCACCACGACCGGTAGGAGGAGAGAGACCGGGTTATGCTTGAGCATCTGGGCCATCAAGAGAGGCTTATAGAGGAGTAGGGGAGGCTTATTGAGGACTTGAGGCATAGTTTGGGTGCCTCCAATGATACAACAGCCTAGAGGGTGTATGAGGCAGTCCAGGTGATTGATGAGTCCATCACTGCCCTCAGATTCCGGATGGAGAGTTTGGAAGGTGCCATACCGCCCATATCTGCATCCCTCAGGGAGTTTAGGAAGCAGACGGAGACCAGGCTCATGGACATCAGGGACGTAGCTAGAGACCAGACCATGAGACTGTCGAGGGCCTTTATGGAGCTGGGCGGTGTGGTTAGGGATACGTTGGAGTTCATCGGGGTTTGTACTGAGCCTTTCTTGGATGGGTACGCTCAGGTTCAGTTCCAGCTGGCTACCCCCGTGACGGGACACCCAGTATCCTCACAAGTCGCCATCCCTCTGCATTTAGATCCAAGGGTCAGGCCCTCAGCACCTCGCAGTCGGCCTCCGACCTCCAAAGCCGGGCCATCCGCATCTTCATCTCGTAGTCAGCCGGTACACGTATCAGATGACGAGGAGGACTCTTAGGAGCCCTCAAACTACTTTCCCCTATAGTGTATTGAGGGAGTTTATATCATTGTACTTGTATATTTGTTGTACAAAATTTGCATTTTGTTAGTGAAACTTACATTTTGTTAAATTTATGTTTCATCTTGTATATTTCCATTATTGCTAATGTCTTACTTGCACTTTCAAAATGTTTGATAACACGATAAGTAAGAACAACGAAAATAAATGACAACATAAAAAATGTTTATGAATTTACGTTTGCGAAACTAATTAATCCGCAATGAATTAATAAAGTCTTTTATAACCACAGGAACATGATGCCACACCGACCCAAGGACGGTTAGCAGTTAGGCACTAGTCTAACCAGATGGTGGTTAGCAAATCAGACACTACGCTATTCAGATAATGGTTAATATGTAGACCAGATGGGGGTCAGCAAATCAAAAATCATATCTTGCAGACCGGATGGGCATTAGCTAATCAAAAATCATATCTTGCAGACCGGATGGGGGTTAGCAAGATCATGTCATGCAGGCCGAAAAGCAGCTAGCAAGACAGAATACTCAATCACATGCCTTGCAGATAGAATGTCGGATGGCAAGGACACCATGTAAGCCGAGATGAGGCCAGCAGGACACATGCGATAGAACAAATCGCAATTGGGTTGTAGTTAGAGAACACTACTTGTTACGACATTCAGACACTGTGCAAGCCGAGACGAGGCCAGTGGGAGACATGCAATATGACAAATCGCAACTAAGTTGTAGTTAGATAACACTACCTGTCACAACAATCAGACACCATGCAAGCCGAGACGATGCCAGTGGGACACATGCGATAGAACAAATCACAATTGGGTTATAGTTAGAGAACACTACTTCTCACGACATTCAGGGACCGTGCAAGCTGAGATGAGGCTAGTGGGACACATGCGATAGGACAAATCGCAACTGAGTTGTAGTTAGATAACACTACCTCTCACAACAATCAGATACCATGCAAGTCGAGACGAGACCAGCAGGACACACGGGATAGTACAAATTGCAATTGGGTTGTAGCTAGAGAACACTACTTCTTACGACATTCAGACACCATGCAGGCCAAGACGTGGCCAGCGGGACACATGCGATAGAACATATCGCAATTGGGTTAAAATTGGATAATAATGCATCTCACGATAGTCAGATATCGTGCAGGCTGAGAGGAGGCCAATAAAATGACGGTGGCAAAATGAATCGTCAAAGGGTTATGGTAAAATACACCACAGCTCGGCAGCTTAAACACACCTCGTAAGGTAAGGGACTGCCTTAGGTACGCATCTCTTTCCTTCTTCTCTGAATTTTGTCTCATCTAGACACTAGTGTACTAGTTTTGCCAAAATTGGGGCAACTGTAGACACCGGATCCTGAGGTAGTCCAGATCAGAGTTACCCGATGAAGATATCAATGCCTATTTCTAGGAAAATGGATGAAAGTTGCGAGTTTTCGCTCTTCGGATTTAAAAGGATTGACGATTTTTCTTGATGATAGGAGATTTTCCGGTGTCAGGATGAGTTTGTCTTTAGAAAATCTTGTTTTTTGCTTCACCGACAGGAGACCCGTCGGTAAGAGGTACACCGGTCGTTCGTTTCGAAGTACGGCCTCCCTTGCACGAGCAGCGCCTGTCGCTCACTCGGGATGGGCCCTTCTCTCACGAAAGTGATGCCCATCGCTCGTGTGAGGGGCCCGTCTCTTACGGCGAGCGACGGCTGTCGCTCACGTGTGACAGACCGTCTCTCTCACTGAGAGAGGCCTGTCTCTTGGCACCCGCTTCTTATGGAGTGCTGTACCGCTCAAAAGAACGAGAGTGCCCCAGTGAGCGATGCCCATCGGTCCTCCAAAGACGCCCGTCGGTCGTTGATCTGCTGCAAGATTGGACAGGATTTTCCAAGATTTGCATATCTTTTCAAATATATTTCAAAGATTTTTCAATATTTTCCAAATCTTTTCAAATATTTTCAAAGCTCTAATTTTATTTAGAGAATATTCTGCAAATCATTCAGATTTAATTCTGATTTTAGAAATCTTTTTCAAATTTAAATTACAAATTTGAATTTATTTGAATAATTTTCCTTAACCTGTAGATAGGGGATTAAGGCTCATTATTCAGGGTTAGCAATTTTTAGGAAATAGAGAGCTTTCTCACAAAAAGTTCTTGCTTTTATTTTCATCAAATATTCTTCAAATCAAGGTGAATCTGAGGGAATGAGATTAATTCATTTCTATTCGATCCAGTCATTTTTAGCATTCATAATTGCTACAAAAACATCAAGAAGGAAAAATATAATTTTTTTCTCTTGATCTATTTTCAAAAAGTACGATTTTGCAATCAAAAATCTCCTGAAATTGCACATTACGGATCAATCCTTGTAGAATTCAAGGGACAGAAATCACGCGATATTAACCTTCAAAGGTAATATTCTGAGGGTAAACATTCTGAATCATCCTCTTCTGCATTTAACATTTCATACTGATTTCATGCATAAAATTCCATTTTATTCAAAATAAAACAGTTTTCCAGTTAATTTTCTTTATTTTTTTGGTTCTGGGATGACCGACAGGCAGAGGTTCCACCGATGGCCGTCTCTCAGCCGAGTGACGGGATGTCGACAATTTTTGCCTCCACTCGTCGATCGGCCCAAGGATGCCCGTTGCTCCTGCGACATGGGACCGTCCCTACGCCTTCCTCCTCCATTTTCTTCATTTTCTTTCTTTTGTCACTTATTATTTTTTCTTTTCTTTATTTTTATGATAATTTTTCATGGATTCTTTTCCTTATTTCATTTTTCATGTTTATTTTATTTTAATTGTTGCACTAACATGATTTTTGCTTTTGTGAGTTATATTGCCTTTTTATGGGATTTGGGGTATTAAAAATGGAGGACTCTGCGATGATCTAAGGACATTAATCGGGTTTATTTCTCTATCCCATTTCCTCTTATTTCAATTTCCATGTACCATTTAATCTAAATATTATTTTACTCCGCTAACATGAAAAATGGCTAAATATTTGGATTAATTAATTTGGAGCTTTTCTAATAAAATGGGACCAATTTCCTAATTTCTCCTATCAAAATAAAATTGTCACTTTAAAATTATTTTTGTGAATATGCATGCAAGGACCAATGTCCTCATCCCTAATAAATGCCCCATTTTCTGTATGATCACATGTCATTTACAATGGGGGTTGTATTCCACCCCTAGTTTTGTTGTAATTTATTGGATTTTCATTTATTCTATTTTAATCTTGCATCTTTACTGCTTTCGTTTATCGCTTTTGTTATGTGAATGATCTACGCTTTAATTAATACATTAAATTGTATGAGAAAAGGAGTGAAATCTTAAATTCAAAACTCAATTATAACTTAATCAAGGTATGAATAAATGGGAAGTCCCGAACCTTCTCTTGTTTTAGGCTCAACGAGGTTAGAGGACCATCTCAAAGTTCTGTTGGGGTGGGGTCTCCAAAATATCTCTTGTTGCCCAAAATAGGCCTAATTTGCATTATCTTAGGCTCCACGAGATTAGATGATCTTTCTAGTGTTTTATTGGAAAGAGGTGTCCAAAATATGTCTTACTTGCCTTAAATAGATGTGTATACATCGTCTTAGGCTTCACGAGATTAGATGATCCTCCCAATGTTCTATTGGAAGGAAGTGTCCAAAATATCTCTGATTCCCCAAAATAGACACACATGTGCTGTCTTAAGTCTCAGTGGGGCTAGGCGACCTTTCCCACTATTTTATTGGGTGGTGACTCCAAAACACCTCCTTGTTGCTTGAAATAGATGCCCTTGTAAATCTCTTACATGTTTCGTGAACCTCTCTCGAATGCCCTAAAAGCAAGCTTTCGGGGCCCACGGGGTTCGGTGCGCATCAAAATATCTTGACGTCTCCTGTCTCAATTATTTCTCGAATTAGATGAAAATGCCTGAGTATATGTTTTGATCTCTTATGAGATCTAGACTCTTTTGCCTGTGTAATAGCACCATTATTGTCACAATAAAGATCTACAGGATTTGTGATACTTAGGACTACTCCCAGCTCAGCAATGAATTTCTTTTTCTATACTACTTACTTAGCTACATCTGATGCTGCTATATACTCAGCTTCTATTGTTGAATCAGTGACAGTGCTTTGTTTAGAACTTTTCTAGCTTACAGAACCTCCATTTAACACAAATACATATCCTGATTGTGATCTATAGTCATCTTTGTCCGATTGGAAACTTGCATCTGTGTAACCATTTACTACTAGCTCATCTTCCAATCCTCCACATACTAAGAATGTATCCTTAGTTCTTCTCAAGTACTTAAGGATGTTGTTAATAGCTGTCCAGTGACTTTCACCGGGATCTGACTGGTATCTTCTCGTCATATTCAAGGCATATGAAACGTCTGGTCGAGTACATAACATGGCATACATGATTGATCCTATAGCCGAAGCATAAGGGATTATACTCATGCGATCACTCTTATCAGATGTCATTGGACATTGAGTCTTGCTAAGAGTATTGCCATGAGACATTGTCAAAAATCCTCTTTTAGAACTTTGCATACTGAACCTATTCAACACCTTATCAATATAAGTGCTTTGACTCATACCAATTAACCTTTTAGATCTATCCCTATAGATCTCAATTCCAAGGATATAAGCAGCTTCACCTAAATCTTTCATTGAAAAAGATTTCCCTAACCATTCTTTTGTCTTTTGCATGATAGGGATGTCATTTCCAATGAGTAATATGTCATCTACACATAATATAAGAAACATCACAACGCTCCTACTAATCTTCTTGTATAAACAAGGTTCATCTTCATTTTGATGAATCCAAACTCTTTGACTGTTTTATCAAAATGAAGATTCTAGCTCCGAGAAGCTTACTTCAATCCATAAATGGATCTTTGCAGCTTGCATACCTTTTTAGAATTCTCAGGATGGATAAAACTCTCTAGTTGTGTCATATACACATCCTCAAGTAAATTTCCATTAAGAAATGTTGTTTTGACATCAATTTGCCATATCTCGTAGTCATAATACGCAGCAATGGCAATAAAAATCCTTATTGATTTAAGCATTGTGACTGGTGAAAAGGTTTCACCATAGTCAATACCATGAGTTTGCTTGAAGCCTTTTGCAATAAGTGTTGCTTTCAAGGTATTTACTTTGCCATCCATATCAGTTTTCTTTCTGAAAACCTATTTGTGCCCAATGGTTTTAATTCCTTCATGTGGATCAATCAAGTTCCAAACTTGATTATCATACATGGATTGAATCTCAGATTTCATGGCTTCTAGCCATTTCTAAGATTCTGGACCTGACACGACATCTTGATAGGAGTAGGCTCAGCTTGATCCATAAGCATTACTTTATGACTATCCGTCATGAGAAATCCATATCTCTCGGGCTTGTGTCGTATCCTATCAGATCTATGTGGTACTTATGTAACAGGTACAGGTTCCACAACTCTTTATGAAACTTGTTGAGTTTCCATCAATGGTTCTATGTTATCTTGTGGTTATCGAATTTCTTCAAGTTGTAGTTTATTCCCACTAGTTCTTTTAGAAATAATTTATTTTTCTAGAAAGACACCATTTCGAGCAACAAACACTTTATTCTCAGAAGGGTTATAAAAGTAATAACCTTTAGTTTCCTTAGGATATCCCACAAAAAGAAATTTATCAGATTTTAGTGCTCATTTATCTGAGATCTATCATTTGACATAAGCCTCAGAGCCCCAAATCATTAGAAAATATAAACTAAGAGTTCTGCTCGTACATATCTCATATGGAGTCTTTTCAACCTCTTTAGATGGAACTCGGTTCAAAGTGAATGTGGCTATTTCTAATTCATAACCCCAAAAGGATAAAGGAAGATTATTTCAGTCATTATAGAACGAACCATATCTAATAAAGTACGATTCCTCCTTTCAGATACACCGTTCTATTGTGGTGTTCCAAGTGGAGTTAATTGTGAAATAATTCCACAATCTCTTAGATGATTATTAAACTCTTGGCTCAAATATTCATCACTTCGATCAGATTGAAGTGCCTTAATAGTTTTACTAAGCTGATTTTGCACTTCATTTTGAAAGGTTCTGAACATTTTAAATGATTCATGTTTATGCTTCATTAGATAGACATAGCCATATCTACTGAAATCATCAGTGAATGTAATGAAGTACTGAAATCCTCCCTTGGCATTTATGCTTAATGGGCCATATACATCAGAATGTAAGAGGCCTAATAAGTCAGTGGCTCTTTCACTATGTCTAGTGAAAGGATCCTTTATCATCTTGCCTAATAAACAAGATTCGCAATTATCAAATGATTGCGAAAGTCCATCTTGATGGAGTTAAGATATGTGTTCTCATTTATATGACCAAGATAACAATGCCATAAATATATTGTATTTAAATCATTTGGTTTGGATTTATTCGTAGTTATGTTATAAATATCATGATTATTGGATGTTTCTAGATTTAGGACATAAAGCCCACAATATGAATCAGCAATACCATAAAGCATATCATCATAATAAATAGAACATTTCTTATTCTTAATAAGAAAAGAAAAACCTTCAACTGAAATAATATTCCTACTCAAACTAGGAACATAATAGCAATTGTTCAAAACTAACAAAAGCCCAATGGGCAAAGTCAAATCATAAGTGCCTACAGCTATAGCAACAACTTTTGCTCCATTTTCCACTCGTAGGTCCACTTCACCCTTTTTCAGTTGCCTACTCCTTTTGAGTCCCTACACATTTGTACAAATGTGAGATCCGTATCCAGTGTCTAATACCCAAGAAGTAGAAGTAGATAAATTAATTTCTGTAACATAAATACCTAAAGATGTGGTCTCACCACTCTCCTTCTTCTTCAATTCTTCCAAGTAGAGCTTGTAGTTCCTCTTCCAATAACCAGGTTCATTGTAGTGGAAGCAAACTCCCTCCTTTGGAGCTTTAAACTTGGGCTTGGGCTTAGGCTTACCACCAACTTTTTCCTTAGCCTTGCCCTTGCCCTTAATTTTCATTCCTTTCCCTTTGTTAACAGTCAATACATGGCCAGGCTTCTTATTGATGCTTTGCTCAGTTGTTTTGAGCATCGCATGCAGCTCACCTATAGATTTATCCATATTATTCATATTGTAGTTCATGACAAAATGGTCATAATTATCAGGCAATAAATTAAGGATCAAATCCGTTGCTATTTCTAAATTGAGGGGAAATCCAAGCCTCTCAAAGTGATCAATATAGCCCTTCATTTTCAGAATATGATAGCTAACTGAAGCACCTTCATCCATCTTGCAAGAATGTAATGCTTTGGTAGTCTTATACCTTTCTTGCCTTGCCTGCAGTTAGAATGTCTGCTTGAGATGAGTACTCAACACATAAGCCTCCATATTCTCCAAATGCTACTGAAGTTCTGGAGCCGTGGTAGCTAACATAAGACAACCAACATCCACAGAATCATTAATATGTTTCTTGTGTTTCTCTTTGACCACCCTTGTAGCATCAGCAGGTGGGTCATTAGGAATAGGCTCATCTAGCACATATAGCTTCCTTTCCTACTTGAGAACAATTCTCAAGTTCCTGTACTAGTCAAGGAAGTTTGTGCCAGTTTCTTTAAGTTTCTCCTTCTCAAGGACAGATATCAGTGACATAGTGGAAGTTTTATTTTATGCGATTAATCTACAAACATGCAAGATAAATAATATTAGTACTAATTTCATTTTAGGTTTTCTCATAAACTCCCACTAAAATAACCTTAAATTATTAATCACAACAATTGTAATAATTTAGTGGGCTAAGATCCATAATTCACCTAACTCTAAGTCAGCTTTCGCATGATACTTATAGTTAATTTATTTAGGTTAGTAGCACATTTACCAATTACATCTTATGTAACTCTTAGATCATTTATGGGATTTTGACATCGTATATCCCAGCATGTTTTATTCCCATCTTAAGCCCTAAACCATTTTGATAGCCTAATTAAGTCTAACCATTTTAGACATATGGGTATCACCATTACCAATCTTGCCTTACTAGGATAACCTAATGTATTTCGCTTTAGCAGAAACAACATTTTGGTGATCTTAGTCTTGACAGGTGTTTTATTCATAGGTGGCATATGACTTAAAATTATGGTGAGGGATTTTAATTTTAACTTATGATGTCTAATTATTCATATATATCATGCATCATTTCATACATAGCATCTCATATACATTTATAATTATTCATTGCATCATATACTAAGAAAATATGCATAATATATAAAACATGTCATAGCATGGCCAAAATCTATTTTGATCCTCATAAGCCAATATGAAGATCAAAAGTCAATCCTAAGTGTTAATACATGGTCTTGATCAACAGCTTCCATATTGCACCTCCATCGCTATGGACTTAGATTGATATCCATTGTTGCACTTTGTCTTCATTACAATAATAATACAAAGAAATTATACTACAGCTATTAAGTAAAATAAAGATTACAATAAAATTAACGACACGCAGGTCGTATTTAAAATTACAAACCCTTAATTAGATAAAATAAATCTCATCCACATGAGGTTCAATTGGCTATGCTATGCACCATGCAAAGAAATCATACATACAATGCATCAAATAAATCATATTATCTTATAATATACAAATACATTATTAAATTGATGTATTAAAATTAATGAATATTAAATCCAATGATATATAAGGTGCTACGATTTGATCATATCAGCAATCGTTTAATCACATTAAACAATTTAATAGACACAGAATACCATCAGAATTAATTTTGCATTAATCATATTAATACTATTACATTAATCATATTAACAGAATCATATTAATCATATCAATCAAATTAATGTCATTAATCTTAAATTAATAACAAGATTGACACTACATAATTGATTTCGTTCATATCATATAACAAAATTGATTAATGTTAATCATATTAACATCAATCAATTTCGTAGCCCTTTAATATAACAGAATTAACATTACATAATTGATTTCGTTCGTATCATATACAATCTGTTCATTTTTAACAATTAAAAACAGAAATCAATATCAATGTATCAACTTACAAACCGATCGACATTCATGCCAACAAAATCATACATATCACATACATTAATATATTTGAATCAATTGAATCTGCAAGTGGCTCTAATACCACTATTCGGTTTTATGAAATAATTCAACATTATCGTGCAGCGGAAAATAATAAAAACCCAAACAGTATCCATGCGATCCAATTGATTCAAAAAGAAGGAAAAAGAATAACAACCTATTACGTGTGCTGAATTACGAACTAACACCTTAGTTCTATCGGATTGTAGACGTTGCTCCAATCACGAATGCCCTCTACCAGTATCCACATGCACAAATTGATGAACAGATAATTGCAGGAGTGCTAGCTCCCTCACTTATGACTAAATTTTAAGGGTTTTTCTCTACGTTTTTTTCCTTTCACAAAGAAAAGTAGCGGCTGGGTATTTTGCAGCCTCTCTAAAAACGTAAATTATGGTTAGATTATCATAAACATATATATTATTCTATTTATGTATAAACTTAAACCTTAGAGAGATAAATTAGGGATATTATCTCTTATTCAAAATAAGATATATGTGTATATATATATATATATATATATATATATATATATATAATTTCGAAATTAAATATAAATATCTATATTTATATAATTTCGAAATACCCTAATTAAAGTCCAATTTGTTCATCATAGTATTGGTGTGTGATCTAATAGGTTTATATTACGTTGGCAGTAGGCCCAATTCCATAATAGGCCCACAAGACATAATTGGTCTCTAGCAAGACATTATGACTACCCAAATAATATAAATATCATAAGTCCGATTTTAACCTAATAACAGAACATGTTATTATCCTTTTGTCACACGATATCTTGTTTGAACATAAGTCATGGTTCATGTCAAACTTATCAAACATATAATTTCTCGATCACTAAGTAGACTAATAAATTCAAATGATATTGATCACACTATCAATTCATTTAAGCACGGCCAACATTTCGCAGTCCTACTTATCGAGGGGCCCAATATATATCTCTCTCAAAATAGAGGGATAAATTCCATCTTAATTATTCACTATCCTTTGCATAATTCTCATCATGTTCAACCATAACCTTTATGATTATCCGATTTAAGATAATGTTTTATTATGTCAAAACACGATGTTCCTTCTGTAGGAAACTGTGATAATCTCCGGTGTAATGATTTAATAACATAACTATTTTGAGATCACTTATGACACAATCCCATGTAGTGATCTCATAGTGGGTCTATCTAGTACCTTATTCTCTAACAAGTATCTATAGATTTGATTTATATCACCATATATAATCATCTCATGAATATCGATCAAATCTATACTAGTCTTAATTTATCTTTATGCCCTTTAGTGATAAATGACTAGGGATGACAAGAATAATATGGTTATTCATAAACACTACAATAATGTGATATGCCAATAATATTAATGTGAAGAAAACCATTATATAAATGAAAATGTAATGATTACATCAAGGTCCAAATATTTGGCCTAGGGCATAACCACTAACATGCTTCTCCTTCTACCGTTAAAAAAAAGGCCGTTAGAGATGAAAACCGTAACTGGCTCTCTAAGCAAAGTTAGGCCACAGGGCAGGGTGAAAATCTGAAAATAGGCAGTCTGTTCTATAAAAAATAAAATGAATAAAAGCTGCTAGAGTGGGTTGGGTCCATTCCAGGCAAAAATTACGCATAGGGTTATGTGAAAATTCACAAAGGGACGCATTTTCGGCAAAGAAAAGCTAGTGTGAAAAATAACAAAGGATGCACTACCTTCAATAAATTATTTCCAATACCCAAAGCGATAAGGAGGTTCGAATAACTTCCAGTCAGGCAAATAGTGCATAATACGAGACACGAGTCGGAGTACTGGGGGCAAAACGCTGTATAGCTCATAGCAAAAGGCGCATGCTCGTTGACCAAGGGGCAAAGATGCACACTGGACAGTTCTCTATGAAAAGATTATGGGTCAGAGTTCATAAGCCAAGATGATACTTTTCTAGATCCTAGAGAGCATCAGACATATGAGCAGTACCCTCAACGAATCTCTTAACCACCAAGGATATGGTCTATCCATTTTTGCATCCCGCGTGTACAATATTTTGCTTGTCTTATTGTATAACTTTACTAGCTTTAGACACCGGGTCCCGAGGTGGTCCAAGATCAGGATTACCCAATGATGAAAATGATGCTTGTTCAGAGGCAAAAAGATTAGAACTGATGATTCCATTGTCGAAAATCCTTCTTTTTAAATAAAAAGTTTTTTTTTAAAAAAATTATATTTGGGAATTTTGGGGTTTTTGGTAGCCTGCTGTCGCATGCCAATCGCAAAATCTGCTGCCAGCATGCGCGAGGCACGGTGCCTGCATGCGGTCTCACAGCGCATCGTCCGGCGCCCACTTGCGTGCTCACTGGGCACCGCACGCAAGGCCTCGGCTCGCGCGGCACTCACGTACGGGCTCTCGAAGCGTCCCACACGAGGTGCACCTCTCGTGTGCGGCCTCATGAAGTGCCTCGTGCGAGGCCGCACCTCACACATGCGAGGCGCGGCCTCTAGAGTGAGGCCGCACCTCGCGCATATGGGCGATGCCCGCACTTGGGTGCACGATGTGCGGCCACCCACTCATGGGCAGTCTCCCTCCTGTCCCTTTCTAACCTGCAAAATGTAGTTTTTGATAGATTTTAAAGACCATTTTTTTTAGTTTTCAGGGATTTTTGGGGGAAGAGCAATGGAAAGGGGGTTTTGTCCTTTCCCCTTTTGGGAAGAAAGGGAAAATAAAGAAGAGAAAATTTTCATTTGACAAGGGTTGGACATTTCGGATAGAAAAGAGAGAAAAAGAGAGCTGAGAAAAAAAGAAAACATGAGAGTGTTCTTGAAAAAAAAAGAATCAAAATCTTTCTAAAAGTTTCTTTTTTCCTTTGATTTTCTTGAACCCAGAAAAATATTTTTAGTTTGAGCTTAGCTTGAGATAGGGAAATCAATTCCCTTACCTTGGGTTTATTATCAAATAAAAGCCAAAAATCATTTGTTGTCGTTTTAGTGTTTTTTTCTAGTTTTTGAGTTATCCCGAATCTATTTTTGAACCTTTACAAGGGGAGTTAGATCGAAACACCTTGTTTCCAATAACATCAAATCTGTGGGTAAAGATTCTTGGACCCATTTTCATCATCTCATCTCATTTCATTTGTCATTATCGTTGTTAAATACTGTTATCATTGTTGTTAAAGTTATCTTTATTGTTGTGATTATTATTACCATCATGATTTTCATTTATTCTCATATTTATTCTTAATGTTACTGTTCTTACATGTGAATATTATTATTACTCTTGTTATTTACCTTTATTATTCCTACTATCATGATCAATATTATTACTATTATTAATATTATTATTAATATTATTATTATTATTATTATTATTTTTCTTATTATTACTAACGGTGGTCTTTGTATAGTCCACAGTGTAGGATTCCAGTTTATTGGACAGAGTTATCCGAGCATTCGGTTATTGGGCTAGAGTTTGTCAGGGATACCGATGAGAAGATTAGAGTTGTGCAACATAATCTAAAAGCAGCTAAAGATCGATAGAAATCCTATGCTAATCTGAAGAGGAAAGATGTTCAATTTGTGGTCGGGGACAACGTTTTCCTTAAGGTTTCACCTTGGAGGAAAGTGCTTTGTTTTGGCAAGAAAGGTAAGCTTAGTCCTCGATTTATTGGACCGTATGAGGTGTTAGCTAAGGTTGGTCCAGTAGCCTATAAGTTGGCTTTATCGATGGAGTTAGCGAAGTTGCACAATGTATTTCATATTTCTATGCTCCGTCGGTATAGATCGGATCCGTCGCATGTGTTATCAGTTCAAGATGTGCAAGTGCAGCCAAATTATTCGTATGATGTGGAACCAAAGGCTATTTTAGCTTGGAAAGTAAGACAGTTAAGGAATAAGCAAGTCCCTTTGGTCAAAGTGTTATGGCATCATCATGTGGTAGAAGAAGCGACTTGGGAACCAGAGGCGACTATGACAGCTCAGTATCCATAGCTTTTCAGTGTAGGTGAGAATTTCAAGGACGAAATTCTTGTTAGTAGGGGAGAGTTGTAACACCCCATTTGCCCCCTAGAAGTTTAAGCTATGTTTGTGCATATGCATTGAGTGTGTTTTCTTATCTGATGAGGGTATTTTTGGCAAAATGCATGTTTTGAGGGTTTTGTTATTGTGTGAGTGCATATATGAGATTAGGGTGTGCATGTGTTAAGTTGCATTAGTGTGTTAGCTCACATGTTTATAGGATGTGAGTGAGTGAGTTGTGCTAGTGTGTGAGTGCATGCATGGTAGTAGTGTGTGCTTTTTAGAAGATGGCCTTATGTGTATTGTGGTGTTTGGGTGTAGGGTGTGAATTATTAAGACCAACCAATCATAGGCTGCCATGTTGAAAAGAGAATAGTGGAGAATGTATTAAGGAGGAAAGAGAAAGAGATAGCAGAAATTGAAATTGCTGCTCTCCCGTTTTTCCCTTCCTCTCTCTTTTACATCCTCTTCTTCTTCCTCTTTCTCTTGCTCACCTTGGTTTCCTCCTTTTTGGTTGGATTATTGGTGGATATTGGTAATTTTACGGAGTTTATTGGGTAAGTTGCTGCATTTCCATCTGTTTCTTCTTCTTCTTCTTCTCCCATTTCTGGTTTTGAGTTTGATCTAGGGTTTTTTGTTTGTGTTATTTATGGGTTTAGTTGTTAGTTGAGCCTCCTTGCAAACCTAAAGGCAAGGAGAAGGTGGGAGGAAGTGGCACCAAGTGAATTGGAGCATAGGAGTTTCTGGTTTGGGAGTTATTGTGTTTAATGCATTTTATGGGTTTTGCAAGTTTGGTTGAATTTCTGGAAAATCTGATGTTTCTTGATGTCTATAATGGTTTATATGTTATGGGTTTTGATTTAGATGATTCACGAAGCCTTGAATGTGAGTTATTGAACCCAATTGTGCATTTGATTGAGTTGATGAGTGAATAGTGCTGAGATTTTAATTGTATAAATTGATGTTGTTATTGGCATGATTTAATTGGAATTCTTGGCATAAAAGTTGCATTTTATGTTACTAATGATGTTTGGGTTGCTGGATTTGAGGTAAGTTATGTTTGGGTTGAGTTGTAGTTGAGATTGAAGGTTTGGGTTTGGTTTTGGAAAATTTCTGCAGAAATCGCGTAAGAACTAGAAAGCCCGACGCGCAACGGATGTCGCGATCACGACAGTGACCCTCTTCATGCCCTGTTTTTTCAATTTTGCCTTCCCTTCCAAAATGAATTTTTGTAGCACTTCTTTTTTGGTTTTTACTACTGTATGGGAATAATTATGTTCATATATGTGCACTATTATGATTTCTTTATGATAAATTATATGTTTCACTTTGAGCATGATTTGTATTATGCATGACCTGTAAGAGTAAGTCTAGTGGATAGTTAGGCATGCCTAATAGAGTCTCTTAGCTGCAGCCCTCCATTCCGTTTGGACCCCGATCAGGTCCCCATTTGGATACTCGCGATCCCTGTAAAGTTTTGGATCTTATTTAAGGACTCCTCTGTAAAATGTTTTGAATGTGATAAAATAAAATGGTTTTCAATTCATACCCGTAAGGTACCGTCACTGTTTGATCCGTACCCGTAAGGTACCATCACTGTTTACTCGTTATCCACTATTGTGAGTTAGCAGGTGTTATGTTTTGCTTTGTTTATTTTGATATGATTACATGAATGAGATATCCGAATGAGTATGATGACAAGTATGAGCCATCAGTTTATATGCAAATGAATGTGTATACAAGCTTCCGAATGTTATGTTTATATATGTGACTCAAGCATGATTATATATGCGTTATGATTATCCGCATATGTCATAGTGTATGTGTTTTGCCTTGGCAACCATTGTGAATGGCCGTCCACTCTTTTGTTGTGTGTTTCCCCACTAAGCGTTATCACTTAGCACAGTGTTTTATCCGTGCAAGTGCGGAAGACGTTGTAGCTCGGGGAGAGTCGCCACCAGTCAAGCCAACACAAAGGGATTAGTGTTAGGGCTTTCTTTTTGTAGTCTGTTGATAATTCTTTTGTAATAGAACTCTCATTGTATCAACATTTTTGTAAAGCTTTCACTTGTATAGTTTGGATATGTAATTATTTTGTTTTGGCATCTGATCAAAACATTATTGTAATGAATGTTGTTATATTAATGCATGATCATGATATGTTTATCAAAAGTTTTAATTTCCGTTGTATTTCCGTGTGGTTTTGATGTATGAGTGTGCACTTTGTATCGGTCTGTTTGGTGTGACACCCTTGCTCCTATGGCATCTCACTCCGATCCGGATGGAGTCGCCTACGTATGGGTAGGGGGTGTGACAATTATTACCATCATGAGTATCATTTATCCTCATTTTTATTCTTAATGTTACTGTTCTTACATGTTAATATTATTATTACTGTTGTTATTTACCTTTATTATTTCTATTATCATGATCATTATTATTATTATTATTATTATTATTATTATTATTATTATTATTATTATTATTATTATTATTATTATTATTATTATTATTATTATTATTATTATTATTATTGTTGTTGTTGTTGTTGTTATTGTTATTGTTATTGTTATTGTTATTGTTATTATTATTATTCTTAATATTACAAACATTGGTCTTGTTATTATTATTATCATCATTGTTGCCATTGTTATTATCGTCGTTGTTATTATTGCTATTGCTATTATTGTATTATTATTATTAATGTTATTGTTATCACTGTTAGTGTTATTATATTTGTTGTCACAATTATTATTATTGTTAGTATTATGCTTGCATGACTAGTTCTTTAATTCCCTTTGCATGTGAGTCCTTTGCGTGTTAAATAAATATGCTTACTTTAACCCGTTTTACTTTCTAATTGCATGCTAATCATGTTTTATATTTCTCTTGTCGTTATTTTTATGCGGTTAATTCTTGAACTAGTACTAATGTTTTTATTGTTTTGTTTTTTCTTATTTGTGGTTAAAATGTGATTTTGCTTGTGTGAGCAATTTCATGACCGAATGGAGGGGTCACGACGCGTAGGAGGATACATCACTTGGGTGAGACCATACCAACCACTATTTGCATGAGTGTGTTTATTTTTTGAGTAAAATAATTCTATTTTGTACGCGTGTCAGTTAAAAAATCACAAAAATATTTTTTTGACTAAGCCAAGATTTTTATTAATAAATTAAGACCAATGTCCTCGATTTTAGCCAAAAAAATGCAAAATATCACAAATTAAAACGAACAGTTAAATTTCTTAAAAAAGGGATTACTCATCCAGGTTTTCAGGCCAATAGCCGAAATAACTCTTCAATCCCTCTTTGAGTGAGCATGAAGGAACCAATGTTCCTAAACCGAATAAATATCCCAATTTATGCATGTTTCCTCTTTTGTTTAATTTTTCTTAATTGTTTAGATTTATGTTGTATATCTTGTGGGCCCTTGTAATTAATTATTTTTAGGGTAATTTTATTTAGCTTTTCTTTTCATTTGGGGGATTGTATTTGTCCCAATTTATATTTTGTAATGATGTGTTTTGTGTGTTTATCGCTTTTCTTTGTACCTTTCATTTACTACTTTTCTCGATGATTAAATTGCGCCTTTAAATAAATTGCATTAATCGCGTGAGAAGAGAGATGAAATTTTTTGATCGAAAAACTCATTTATAATTAACGAAGGTATAAATAAGAGTGGAGTTCCGAACCACTCTCTGGTTTACACCATAGAGGTTAGATGACCTTTCCTAATTTCTTGTAAATTGGGTGGCGACTCCAAAATACCTCAAAGGCGCCTAAAGGTTTTATGAAGCTAGATGAACTTCCCCAATGTTCTATTAGGTGGGGATTCCGAAATGTCTCATGTTACCCAAGATCAAATAACGCGAACCAATCCCTTGAGCCCTAAAAGCGGGCTTGAAAAGGGCTTTCCCGGTTTGGCGCGCGTCACACACGTGCATAGCCTTTCGCGATGCCCAATATGCATTCACACATGCATGAACTTTATATATATCTTGCATATGCAATTCTTCACGCACATTTCATGTACATAATTTTTTCATATATGTAACACATAATTCTTTGCACATGTTTATCATGCATATCATAAGCATATATCACATGCATTCAATCCTTTACACGTATAGTTGTATATGCATAATTTTTGTACATCATCCTTATGTATATAGCTTTGTCTATATATTTCACAAGCACAATTCCATATGCACACACAATCTTTTGTATACATTGCTGTGTATAAACTCAAGGGGAAAGGTCCGAATAGACCTTATGCGCAAAGATGATCCAAGAGATGGATTTAGCTCAAAATTTTCGGCAACTGTATTCTGCATAAAATCATATGGGTATGTACGAAAGAGGAACACCCAGATGAATAAGCCTATTCGGACACACCATGCTTAGGGCAATCAAGAATCGTACAAATATGTAGCAAAGAAGGCCTACGTACCTTGGTTGCTGGCAATTAGGTACAACTTCAGCTTAACATCGGCTCTTATCCATAATGAACAATCAGATCAAGATGAAGTCCGCAAAGAACAAAAATCCCACGGACCCACGCCAAAGAGGACATTAAAAGAGCAACCCTATTCACGTACATCATGCTAGGGGCAATCAGGTAAGTTTCTTTATCATAAAATGTAAAGGTTCGAAAAAAACACTTAAAATGTAAGGGTCACCCAAGTTTAGATTCAAGATCCATCCAAAAAATTGCAAAAATACAAAATGCACCCGAGGTGTAAATCCACAAAAAAAAAATTATATTTTAATTGTAAAAAAAAAATTGAGATTTTTAAAAAAAAAAATCTCAAAAAAATCAGAACCCAAATCCTCTTAAGAAACACTGAAAAGTCTAAAATCTATCCACCTACTAGAAAGCATTGAAACGCCAAATATAATTTTCTCTCTAGAGGCTCAAATATAATTTCCTCTTAAGAGGCTCAAATATAATTTCCTCTTAAGAGGCTCAAATTTAATTTTCCTCTTAAGAGGCTCAAATCTAATTTCTTCTCAGAAGGCTCAAATCTAATTTTCCTCTCAGGAGGCTGAAACCTAATTTTCCTCTTAGGAGGCTCAAATCTAATTTTCTCTCGGGAGGCTTAACATCTAAGTCTCTCAGTGAGCATCTAAGCCTCTCAGTGAGCATAAGTTTTCACAGTCTCCCTGCGAGCACAAAGTCCTCTTAAGGGGCATAGAGGTTTTCTTTCAACAAGAAGGAGGCTCTGGTTAGAGATAATAGAGGGATCGGTATCTAGTATTTCACAGTCAGTAAGGGATCTCCAAGAGGATGATATCTGCACTTTGCAAGAGGATGATATCTGCATTTTGGAAGTCTAGAAATGACTCAGTGCAATCAAGAGGATGATATAGGCACTTTAGAAGTCTAAAAAATGACTTGGCAATCCAAGAGGGTGATATTCATATTACACAAACCGTTTTCAAGGGAACAACCAACCGTACTTCAGGGGACACCCCATCTAACATCGACCCCAATAGTTACGTACTGCCATAGGTAGGCATCTATTTCTTATGCCATCCACATTTGTTTTGCACATTTTTTTAGGAAAAGAGGTTCAGGACGAGCACCAGTAAAAATGACAACAAGTTAGATGCCCTGTAGATAGGAAGGGGTTTAACAAAGGTATGCCATACAGGCTGGATGGTGGCCATCAAGAAAAATGCGTTATATCAAATCACATGCCTTGCAGACCGGATGTGGGTTAGCAAGGGTATACCGTGCAGGCCGGATGCTAGACTTCAAGACAAATGCGGTATATCAAATCAGATGCCTTGCAGACCGGATGGTGGTTAGCAAGGACATGCTGTGCAGGTCGAATAGTGGTCAGCAAGATGATTGCAAATAAGTCATAGTAGAATACACTGCAGCTCAGCGGCAGTGATCAGATGCTTTGCATCCGGATGGGGGCTAGCAAGGACATGCTCTGCAGGCCCGACGGTGGCCAGCAAGATGAATGAGGTATATCAAACGAGTCGTAGTAGAATACACTGCAGCTCAGAGGTAGCAATCAGATGCCTTGCAGACCGGATGGGGGTTAGCAAGGATATGCCGTGCAGGCTGGATGGTGGTCAGCAAGATGATTGCTAACGAGTCGTTGTAGAAAACACTGCAGCTCAGCGGCAGCGATCAGATGCCTTACAGACTAGATGGGGGTTAGCAAGGACATGCCGTGCAAGCTGGATGGTGGTCAGCAAGATGATTGCAAAAGAGTTATAGTAGAATACACTGCAGTTCAACGGTAGAGATCAGATGCCTTGCAGACCTGATGGGGTTTAGCCAGGACATGCCGTGCAGGCCGGATGGTGGTCAGAAAAATGATTGCAAACGAGTCATAGTAGAATACACTGCAGCTCAACGGCAGCGATCAGATGTCTTGCAGACTGGATGGCGGTTAGCAAGGACGTGCCGTGAAGGCCGGATGGTGGTTAGCAAAATGATTGCAAAGGGGTTATGGTAGAATGCACTACAACTTAGCGGCGATAAGCCACAAACTTCAACACAGCAAAATGGTAAGGACTACCTCAGGTACGCACTTCTTTCCTTATTCTCTGAATTTTGGCTCATCAAGGCACTAGTGCACTAGTTTCCGCAAAATTTGGGGAAACTGTAGACACCAGGTCCTGACGCAGCACAGATCAGAGTTACTGAATGATCAAATTAATGCCTATTCGGACGCAAAAAGGTTGGAAGTGATGATTTCCTTATTAAGTTTGCTTTTTAGAGATAAAAAAAATAATTAAAATTTACAAAAATAAAAATAAAAATAAAAAAGGGGAGTTTGGAAATTATATGTTTTAGTCAATTTTCTTAAAAAAATAATAAATTTCGGCCGTTTGCGGGAGCTAGCGCATGACGGTTGGCCTTCCTCACATGCCAGGCAGGCGCCAGCATGTGCTAGAGCTGGGGCGGATGCCCCCATACAGCACACACGGGGGAATTGCTCATCCGTGCGCACCCTACCAACGTGTGCGCCGACGCCCATCGCTCGCCGCCGACGCTTGTCACTCGCCCCCCAGTCCGTCGAAATGCGTTTTTCACCCAAATTTCGTGACTTTTTATTTTATTTTTTTATCAGTTTTTTCCAGGATTTTTAATGATAATTCCCATTTTTAAACCCAAATAAAGAGGAATTTGATAAAAATTCAATTTTTTTCCTTAATTAATTAGGTTTTCACAAAAAAATCATATAAATAGAAAAATATAGAAAGAGAAATGAGGGGAAGTTTTTCGATTAATTGTTTTTTTATTTTCTCTTCTCCTCTTCTTCAATAGAATTCTCTCCATATTTTTTTTCTGTTTTCTTCTCCAAATAAAATCTCTTTAGGTTAAAAATTCAATTCTTAATCAATAATTTTTCTTGAGGCAAAGAAAAATATTTTTTTGTTCTTGAGAATTTTTTATTTTTTTTACTTTTCTTTAATCAATAATCTTTCTTGAGATAAAGAAAATAATTCTTTGTTCTTGAAAATTTGTATTTTCTTTCATTATTTCTTTTTAAGCAAATTTTCTTCTTTCATTAATTCTAATTTTGCAGATCAAAGTAAGGAAATCAATCATATTTTCCCCTCCATTGAATCCAAATTTAGAGGGTAAACATTTTGGGATCAATTCCTTATTTTTATTTTCTTTTATTTATTTTTTATTCATATTTAATTAGTTATCATGTAGATCTTTAGATCAATTGTTTATTTATTTATTTTATGTGATCTTAGGTATAGGTTTAACATTTTTTTACATTTTTTATTATTTTTTATTTAATTGATTGTTCATTCTTCTTTTTTATTATTATTATTTATTATTATCATAGATTTTTATTATTATCATTATTTTTATTATTACTATTATTATTATTATTATTCTCATTTTTTTGTTTTTATGTATTAATTTATTAACATTTTAATTCATTTGTCATTTTAAATGTCATCTTATTTTATTTTATTTTATTATTTTATGTGTTTAATTGATTTTCTTCATTTAATCACTAACATTAATTTTATTTGTATTTTTTTTATTCCAATATCTATTTTCCTTACTTGGGCATTCTCGCGAGCAAATGGAGAGATCCAGGAGACTCATTTGGTTTTAACCTATTATTTATATTATTTTCTTTATTTTGGCTTTTTTATTTATTTTGTTAATGTAATTTGTAATAAGATTATTTATTTTATGCATGTTAAAAAGAAAATCACAAAAATATTTATATTAATTAATTTGGAATTTTTCTAATAAAAGTGAGACTAATGTCCTAGTTTTCCATCGAAATAAACTGTAACCTCTAACACTTTTTCTCTTAAGTATGCATGTGAGGACCAATGTCCTCATCCTTAATAAATATCCCATTTTATTTATGATTTACATTTCATTTACAGTTGGGGTTGTATTTCGCCCTAGTTTTATTGTAAATTAGGGTGCTTTTATTTACTTTATGCTTAATTTACTTTATTTACTACTTTCATTATGTGATTGATATGTGCTTTAATTATTGCATTAAATTGTATGAGCAAAGGGATAAAATTTTATCTTTAAAACTCAATTATAACTTTAACCAAGGTATGAATAAATGGAAAGTCCTAAACTCTCTCTGGTCTTAAGCTCAACGAGGTTAGATGAACTATCCCAATGTTCTATTGGGATGGGAACTCCAAAATATCTCTTACTGCCCAAGCTAGACCAATCTATGCCATCTTAGGCTTAACGGGGTTAGATGAACCGTCTAAATGTACTATTGGGATGGGAATTCCAAAATACTCCTTATTGCCAAAAATAAATGCATGCATTTATCTTAGGCTCACTGAGGCTAGATGAACTTTCCCAATATTTTATTGGGTGGCGACTCCGAAACACCTCCTTGTTGCCCAAAATAGATGCCCTTGTAATCTTTGCAAGTTCAATAAACCTCTCCCGAATACCCTAAAAGCAGGTGATTGGGGCCCACGGGGTTTGACGCGCATCATAGCGAGAGAAGCAAGTCATGCTAAGAGGCAAGGCCCCCAAGATAGAGGAGTTCATCTCGAAGAAAATGGAGGAGAGGTTCGAAGCTATGACCCGCTTGCTAGCAGCAGGAAGAGGCATGAGTCCTAAGGACAAAGAGCTGGATGGTGAAGATTTAGTCCCCTAGAACTTCAAGTTGCTTGACATTCTAAAGTTGGATGGTACATTAAACCCAACAATACATGTAAAACAGTACTCGTTAGTGATGAAGGGTTTAACTCTGATAAGAAAGCAAAAGTTATAATATTTTTTCCTGAGTTTAACAGGGCCTACAGTTGATTAGTTCTATGGACTAGATAGGAGGTCTAAAGAGGATTAAGAGCTACTCCTTAAGCAATATGATTATAGTATGAGGATGGAGGTCACCCTGAAAGGCCTACAACTGCTTCAATAGTAGTCGAGAGAATCTTTCCATGAGTACCTTACCAGATGCGGGAATTGGGTAATGGAAATGAAGAGAAAACCTGATACCCTAGATTAGATCAGGTTAGTTATCAAGAATGCTAGCCTGTATTTGAGAGAAAAGATAAGGATGAAGGGTCTCAAAGATTGGGAGTCGCTTAAACATATAGCCATCGAAGCTGAGGTTGAGCATCTTGAGAAAATAGATAAATCTGTAAACCTGGCTTTTAGCAAAAACGAAGGAAGCTGCAGTGGTAACGGGGGCAATGCTTGGAGAATAGAAGTCTCAGCTACAGGATCAACTTGGCACCACTTCACCATCTCAAGAAAGCCAATGTCTTGACACTTCACCCGTCTTATCAAAGAAGGGAAGTTACAACCATTGTCAGCGGGGCCTGGCCCAAGTCAAGGCCAGCCTAGACACATAATAGATTTGTATTGTACATAACATCAATACACAGGATATAGAACAGACTACTGTCAGCCTTTAAGTGACCGCATTCAAGAATTAATGCCGGGCCTAAAGGAAGAAAGAAAGAATTAGAGTTGTTATAATGCCATTCTTTTTATGATATGAAGTGTGTTTTCTGAACTATATTATGCACTTATTTCTCTAGTTATTTTAATAGTATGGATTTTTCTTATGTATGCGTTGGTATATCTTATCGCATCATGCATGGTAATAATCATGATCAAGGCATCGGTTCAATAAACACTTTTTAATTCAATTTCAAGGAAAAAAACATCTTGGCTGCATCCAACCTAACTCGCAAAGTGAGATAAAATTTGAGAGAGAAAAAAAGGCCTTTGCCTGGACCTAGAATGACATGCTAAAAATTCACAAGGGCATTGTTAGGACAAGCTGCTTCAATTTGCCAACCCAATAGCAATCGAAGTTTTAAAAGCCATTCCTTTGCTTCCTAGGCATCTAATATGCATACAATGAAACCAAATGAAGCTAAGCTCTAATCAATAAGGGGTTGCCTCAGAAGTTGGACCATTAAATTCAAGATGAACAAAGCTTTGGGCCTTTATGAAAAAACAAAGGGAGAAGAAAAAAAAAAGAAAAAAGAAAAGAAAAGGAAAAAAAAAAGAAAAGAAAACTCATAGTTTTGGCCTAAACCATCTGAGGCCAACCTGCAACCCAATCTCAACCATTGAGAGCTACCTAAGAAATTGAGTTGCCAAAATCAAAAATCGTAAAATGCGAGCTTTCGCAGTTATGTTCCAAAAGGAGAGCTCATTAACCCAGCTAGTTTGCACAAAGGTCAAGATTAAGCCTTCTGTACTGAAAAGCCACTGTCCGAGGAGGCAACTGTCCCAACTAAAGTAATGATGAAGGATTCAAGAAATCAAGCAATGCTGACAGAATTAAGAAGTTCTCATGGCAAAGGCAACAAAAAAAAAAAGAAAACAAATAAAAAAGAAGAGAGTAAATATCCCGCGGGTCAAAAATAGAAAATAGACGAACTTGCTAAAATTGGGCACCCTGCTAGGGCAAAAACCTAGAAAAGGCACCCTAGCCAAAAATTAGGGGCTGACATAAAATATTCAATCAAGAAAATCCAAGAGGACTGATTGATAACAGGAGTCGAATGCGCCCAAGTTGTTACTCACTGAGATTGAATAAAACTTGTGTTTTTGCATTACATGTCTAGTTATGATTATTATTGTTGCTATATGGTGCAAATAAATAGGAATGCATGCATAAGCTAGGCATAAACATGCGATTGAATGGTTAAGAGAAACTTGTGGCATTTATAGTGACATATGTTGGAGCAAGTCTCAAGATAGTGATAATGACACTTCGTGTGACAAATCCTACCTTAAAAAAAAAAAGAAAACAAAAAAAAGGTCATTAGAGATAAAAATTGTAGCTGGCTCTCCAAGCAATAGTTAAGCCAAAAGGCAGGCTGAAAACCTGAAAACAGGCAGTCTATCCTACAAGGAAAAATAAAATGAATAAAATCCACTGGAATGGGTTGGGTCCATTCCAGGAAAAAATTAGGCACAGGTTATTTGAAAATCCCCATAGGGACACATTTCCCATAAAAAAAAGCTAGTGTGAAAATCCACAAGAGATGCATTACCTTTAATAAATGACTTCCAATACTCGAAGCGATAAAATAGTCCAAATAACCTCTTTTCACGCAAATAGTACATGATGCAGGAAATGAGTCAGAATCCTGGAGGCAAAATGATGTACAGCTCATAGCACAAGGCGCATGCTCATTGACAACGGGGCAAAGATGCACACCAGACGATTCTCTCTAAAAACATTATGGGTCAGAATTCGTAAGCCAAGATGACATTTTTAGATCCTTGGAGGCATCGAATAGTATGGGCAACTAAGTTGTACCCTACATGAATTCCTTAACTACCTAGGATGTGGCCTATCCATTTTTGCATGCATATGTCCTTTGCAAACATTTGCATACAATGTTTCAAGTGCATCATGCATGTACGATCTTTTGCACAATTGCATATAATATCTCATGTGCATCACACATGTTCGATCTTTTGCATCTTTGCATAAGTCTTTGCATCTCACATGCATCGCACAAGTATAATATTTTGTATAATTCTTTGCATACATCATTCCATGAATACATGGTGCCCCACATGCATTCACACGCATGATCCCTTGCACATAGCTCGCATACGCAATTTTTACACTCATCCTGTGTTCATATTCAATGTATATATATCACGCATATAAGGCACACATTCTGTGTATATAGTTTCTGCATACATAAGATACATATAGGTCTGTGCACTATTTCGCACGCATAGCGTCACACATACATCACATGCGTATAATTTGCATACAGAGCAATTAGCACATAATCCTTTGCGCATGTTTCTTATATATAGCCTTGCGTATATGTTTCAAAGATGCACACACAATCTCTTGTATATATTCTTTTACACATAACTTTGCAGGAAATGCCTAAATAAACCTCAAATGCAAAAGTGGGCCAAAGGACAACTTTATCTCAACATCGGTGCTCATCTATGCTAAACAATCAGATCAAGATGAAGTCCCCACGGAAAAGGAATCCCGCAAATCCACGCTAAAGAGAACATCTAAAAGAGCAAACCTATTCATACACACCATGCCAGGGGCAATTAGGAGGCTCAAAGTCTAAGTCTCTCAGTGAGCATCTAAATCTTTAAGTGAGCATCTAAGCCTCTTAGTGAGCATAAATTTTCAAAATCTCCCTGCTAGCACAAAGCCCTCTTAAGAGGCATATAGATCTTTTCAACAAGAAGGCGGCACCGGATGGCTCTTCACCAACTCAATCAATGTAAGTTCGCAGAATAACTCAGTGGCTTTAATGATAAGCCACATCAACTAAAGCCTTTAGAAATGACTCAGTGCAATCAAAGAGGATGATACCTGCACTTTGTATGTCTAAAAATGACTCGATGCAATCCAAGAGGATGTTTTCTACACTTTGTAAGTCTAGAAATGACTTTATCCAATCCATGAGGATGTTTTCTACACTTCATAAGTTTAGAAATGACTCGGTGCAATCCAAGAGGATGTTTTGTACACTTCGTAAGCCTAGAAATGTCTCGATACAATCCAAGAGAATGTTTTTTGCACTTTGTAAGTCTAGAAATAAAATGGCCCAAATACCGATTCAGTAGTGATCAGTGAAATCTGTAGAATGTGTAGTGTGAATTTCAGGTGGAAATATCAGTAATTAGATCAAAAAAGACAGTAAAGAAGAAAGGTTAAACGTGTTCAGGCCAGGGAGGCCCCCAGATGGGTGACCTCTCGAGAACCTAGAAGTGAAAAATATTTTATTAACTATTGGAAAGTACAAGTTATAAGGAGTTTGGTGGTATAATTTGGAGTGAAAATGAGGTCAAATAGGTCCCCGAAAGTCAAACTGAAGAAAAGCCTCTGGTTCGATTCAAATAGTAACTAGTTTCATCGAGGCTTTAAAGATGGTAAATGACCTCTGAAAGTTATCTGAAGACATAGATAGACTCAAAATAGTGTGTAGAACAGTTCGGTAGCGAAAAAGTAATTTTATAGTGACATTCAAAAATTGATGAATCAAACCGAATAAAGACCCCATTGAGATGAAACCAAGGACAAATGGGCTACTGAGAGTGAAAATAATGTTAAGGATGAAAAGTGAACCGAACTGGTTCAACCAGTTAACCGGACCGATCGGACCAGTTGACTTTGATTTGACTAGTTTGATCGGATTCTAAATAGAGTTGTGGAACTCAAAAAATTTATCTGAAAGCATAGATTTTCTTGAAATACTATGGAGAATTAAATAGTAGTGAAAAATAAATTTTACAGTGAGACAGAAAACTGAGTTATCGGACTGATAAGAAATTATCGGACCAGGAAACGGTCTCCGATTGAGCTAAAATTTTGTGTGGAGGCTAAATTATATATTTTAAGAATTATGAAATTTAGTTTGGGAGAAATTGAGTTCGAAAGTGAGAGAAATTATTTTAGGTTGGAAAATGGGCTTATTAACTTAAATGGCCTTTGGGTTGACCCAATTGGTTGAACTAAGCCCAAGCCCATTCAAGACCCCTATATAGGCTAAAATATCTCCCATTTTCCAGATTTCTCTTCAGCCTTCTCCTCCTCCATCTTGGCCGAATGGTATCTTCTCTCTTTTTCTTGAATTTTCTTCATTCTTCTTCCAAGCTCTCACAAAATCTAACCTTCCTAAGTTAAATCCAGCCTCTCTTTTCAATGATAGTAGCCTCAAAAGCTCATTTGAAGTGAAAGATGTTTGAGAAAGTTAGTGACAAAAGTTATGCCCTAAAAATGAGGTAAGAGAGTTAGGGTTCTATAATTTTATTTTATGCTTCAAATAGGTATTTTGGGGTATGTAAATGATCTATATGTAATTATATTGCAAAAAGGAAGCAAGGTTTTGAGTAGATCTTGATGTGTGTATTTGGCCACTTTAGGGTTTTAATGTAGGTTATTTTTTTTCAAGGAGTAAAGGCATGGAAAGCATGTTCAAGATGTGGAGAATAAGGAAATAAGGTTAGTGGATACAATATCCTTCTTTTTCCATTAAGGACGCATGAATTTATGTTATGTTTAAGTATAAAGTATGTGAAATGTGCATGTTTAATTGAATCTAACTTAATATACACGATTAATGGCCTTAAATAAGTGTGTAAATGTGTTTAAAATAAATTAAAACATTATGGTATGAAAACTCTAAGTTTGGCCGAATGGGAACATAAGGAAGGCTTAATGTATATTAGGTGTTTATGGCATATAAATGATGAGTATGATGTGTATAATATGTGTAGTGTATGATTGAGTGGTTAAAGGAATGTAAAACAACCTTAGTGAATTAATATTACCTTGTCCGAATGAAATAATATGAGAATTATTAGTGTAAATGGTTAACTAAGGCATGAGAATGATGAAAATGATTTGTATAACATGTAAATGTCATGATTAAGTGATTAAGTGAATTAAATACCTTAATAGTGGAAAATGATTACTTTGGCCGAATGGTTATAATGGCATAACATAGTGTATTTTGATGTATAAATGTATATTAATGGCATAAATTGGCTAAATAATGATAAATGAGTGTGTGTGAAAATTTATGATGGCATGGCCGAATGATACATCTTGATATAATATATTATTTAAGTGAAATTTGATGATAATTGCCCTTTGTAGTAGTCTGGTAGTGAAATCTAGTCTAGGATATAATTGGCTAGCCATAGGGATTCCACACCGCGGTACGAGTCATGAAGACTCACTATTGATAGGCCATTGACGGCCTGTTACAGTGTATAGTGAATAAAGTGATCAGTGTAGTGCGGTGCAGTGAGAAATGGTCCTATTGGGATCATTTCATAGTGTAGTGGATCTATGGGGTCCACATCCTGCATATTCGATCAGTAGATTTTCTACCGGGTGTATACTAGGGACATAATGGTAATTAAGTGACAAAATTGATTAAAATAGTGATAAATAAGAAAATGAGTGAAAATGGGACTAAATTGGAATAAATGGAAAGTTTAGGGGTAAAATGGTAAATTTACATTATTTAAGTAAAGAGTGGTAAAGTTAGATAAAAAGGGTAATTAAAAGGGTAATTTGGCAATTTAGGCAAAGTATGAGGTTAAAATGGTAATTTGGTATAAAAGTGGTAAATTAGGGACCTAAATGTAATTTGGTGAATTATAAGGTTAAAAGTGGAATTTAAGTGTAAAAAGGTTAAATTGGTAATTAAAAATAATTAAAAGGGGGTAAAAGTGGAGAACAAGAATAAGTGAGGTTACAAGTGTAAATTATGTATTATTAAGGCCATTTTGGTAATTCAGTGGAAAATGAGGACATAGATGGAATTATTGTAAAAGAAGGTACATGGATGGAATTATGGTAAAAGTAGAGACATAGATGTCATTATTAGAAAAGATAAGGGTATAATGAGAAATTAAGGAAACAGATTAAGGACTAAATGAAATTAATGAAATAATAAGTTTAATTAAAGGATTAAAATGTAAATAGTGAATAAGATGATTTAATGAGTGACTATGTAATTAAATTGATAAATTTATTGGCTAAATGTGATTAATGATTTAATAGAATATAATAATAAGAAATTAAAAGTAAAATTAAGATTTATTTAGTGGCATAATTGTAATTATAGTGAATTGGAGTGGTAACAGCGGAATTTAAGGATAAAACAAGGATTAAAGTGTAATTTAACTCAGAATGTTACGGTAAGAACAAAAAGATAAATTGAATACCAAATAATAAATTAATGTAATAATGGAATTGATTAGTGGCACCTTTGTAAATATGAGGCTATTAAGAATAAAATCGTAAATTAATACAAGGTTTAGGGACCAAATTGTAAGTTTATAATATTGAGACCAAATAAGGGATTAATGTGAAATTAATCAATGATATAAATAATAAATGTGTGATTGATAATTTGTGAATGAATAATTAGGAATTGTAAAATATTATTATATGAATAATTATTAGATGAATAATGGTTTTTAATTGATATATATATATATATATATATATATATATATATATATATATATATATATATATATATATATATAATGATTATGAATGAGTATGTAACTTAATTAAGTTTAAAATAATGATGTAATTGTAAATAAACGATAAAACAGTGATTTAAATGTAATTGATTATTAAAAGGATAATGTAAGGACCTACATGTAAAGTGATAAGAAAATTGACTAAGTGAAGTTATGAACACATTGATTTGGATACATATGGTAAATTGGGGAATGACACAGAAATTAATAAAACTAACAATTAAATAATACTGGTAATATTAATAAAGTGAAATAAAAAGGTAAATTTGTAATTGTGATAAATACAAAGAATTTAATTGTAAATTAAATTATCGTAAGATTATTAAAGGGGCCTTAGTGAATTAAGCAATAGTGTAGGGTTATTGAATGAAAGTTTATAAAGGATTGTTCAAAATAATTGTGTGATTTGCTAAATTATAATATTTAAACTGTTTAACTAAGTATTATAGAAAATAATAAATGTAAGGGTAATAGTGATAGATTGTAGTGTGATTAACAAGAAAGTATTAATACAAAAAGAAATTAATAGATCCATTGTAATGTTAATTGTATAAGTGAGTGCAATTGAAAAGGAATTTACGTATTAATGATGAAACTACAAGAATGATAATAATTTAAAACAAAATGGATTAAGATAATTGCTAAGATTAATGTTTAATTTATAATATTGAATAATTGACATGGGATTGCAAGAGTGAATGGTAGGGTGATAATCATGTCTGTAATAATAAAAAAATAGCATTGATTAAGAAATAAACAAGAGAATAATGATAGAATAATAAGCATCCAAATAAGCTAGTAATCGAATTGCATTGTTATCCATTCAAGGATAAATATGGCTAGTAATTGATTAAAGTTAAGTGACCTAATGAAAGAGTTAATATAGTGAAATATATTAATGCAAAAGAGTTAGTGTAGTGTAAAAGGGTAAAGAAAGTGTTAGGAACATAAAGAAAGTAATAATAGTAAACCAGTGTCACTAACATATAAAACAATGACTATCTAATAAGTGATTTAGTAAACAATGGAGTGTCCGAGTTTAGACTGTAACTAAGTATATAAGTTAAAAAGGAAGAATCCGAAGTTATTAATATAGATAAAATAATAAAAAGGATTATTTATAGAATTGATTGTAAATTGACAATCCGAACAAAATGCTATAATTGTAAAGATTATTAGTGTACAAAATAAAGACATTGATAATGAAATGGAAAAGATAAAATAAGAAATAGTTACAAAAGCAAAGAAGAAATGGATACATTTATAAGATAATTATAAAATCGTTAATATAGTTAACCCCTAGATTAATGGACTGAACGAATTAGTAAAATATTGTAAAAGTTAATAGTGTAAGTGATAGTGATATTAATAATAGCATTAATAATGATTAATGTGATTACAGTGATAATGACGAAGGTAAAGATATTGATTACAGTAAAAGTGGGATAAAACTGTCTAAAAGACTTAGAAATTTATATTTTCATAATCCAAATAAAAAGAAATGTTTGTGTGTGCATGCATGTAGTAATAGTATGGAAAACTTAGGATACGTATCCACCACTGGGCATTTTTAATACTCGGCGCGTAGAGTATTACTGCGCAGAGGTTATGGTAGATTTGGATGTGGCCGAAGATGTAGTGACGACTGGACAAAGTATTTGGCAGCAAGGATATATGGATTAGCATGGCATGTATACAACCGTCGTAGAGAGAAGCAAAGGACGCATGGTATAAATATTTGTTTGAATTGTATATTAGTGTATTGTTATGGTTTGTGTATGTATGTTTATGATTGTTATTGTGGAAAAAAAGAAAAATTTTTACAGAACTATCTAGTGCATTGTAGTGTTTGTCAGTGCAGTATTGTGACATCCGGTATCCGTATCATTTATAGGTATAAGGGTGTTACAAGAAATGACTCGGTGCAATCCAGGAGGATATTTTTTTGCACTTCGTAAGTCTAGAAATGACTCGGTGCAATCCAGGAGGATGTTTTCTGCACGTCGTAAGTCTAGAAATTACTCGGTGCGATCCAAGGGGATCTTTTATACACTTTGTAAGTTTAGAAATGACTCGGTGCGATCCAAGAGGACGATATCCGCACTTTGCAAGTCTAAAAATGACTCGGTGCAATCCAAGACGACGATATTCACAACATCGTTCCCCAGGGAACAACCGTCCTTCGGGGGGCAACCCGTCCTTCAAGGGACAACTAGCTCTTTAGGGGGAATTTGTCCAACATCATCTCTGCGGGGATGTAACACGCTAATGAGGCGATGTCAATTGGCCTCCAAGAGCATAGCTTAATAGGTCAATAAACTAGAGTTAGTCAAACCCGCCACAACTCTATTGACATAGCAGGAAGGTGGCAGCCTTAGGTACGCGCTCCTTTCATTTTCTCTGAATTTTGGCTCACCTTCCCACCTATGCACTAGTTTCCCTGAAATTGGGGGCAATTGTAGACACCGGGTCCCGAGATAGCCCTGATCAGGGTTAGCCATTGATGAAATTAAGTGCCTATTCACAGGCAAAATTATTAGAAGCGATGGTTTTTTTGTCAAAATTGCTTTTTAAAATAAATAAATTAAATATATTAAAAAATAAGAAAAAAGGGTTGGAAGTGAAAGTGTTCTTGTGAATTTTTTTTTTTAAAAAAAAAATTTCGACACGAGCGAGGGGGGGCCGGCCGCACACGAGCCCAACGCGAGGCCCGGGTGCAAAGCGTCCGCGCTGAAGGGAAACCAGGCCTCCCTTCTGCTCCTAGCCTACCCCTTGCCGCCGTCAGCCCCCTGGGCACCATTTTCGAACGAAATGCGTGATTTTTGTCCTAAAATTTATTTTTTCCCATTTTTTCGGGATTTTAAGGTTTTTTTTTTCAATTTTTAAAACTTAAATAAGGAACATTTTTATTTAATTAAGGGTTTCTTTCCCTAATTAACTAGGTTTTACTTTTTTAATGATATAAATAGGAAAACTTAAGAGAAAATGAGGTGACTTTTTTTGGGTGAAAATTTCTTTCTTTTCTTTTCTTCTTTGAGGGACATTTTTAAGCAAAATTTTCTTTTTTTCTTCTTCTTCAAGAGAATTTTTTTAAGGTTCCAAGTTGATTTTTCTTAATAAAAAAATAATTCTTGAGACAAGGAAAACAATCCTTTGTTATTGGAAATTTTTTTCCATTATTTTCTTATTTGTTTTAGCAAGTTTTCTTAAAAGAAAGAAGATAATTATTTGTTCTTGACATCTAAATTTTGTTTCATATTTTTTATTTGAACCATTTTTTTTGCAATTTTCTTTCTAAATAAAAAATTTAAATTTTTGTTTTTTCTAATCTTATTTTTGCAAATCAAGACAAAGGGAATCAATAATTTTCCTTCCACTACAAGAAATTACACTTTTTATGACGCAAAAAATTGTCATGAAAATTTCATTTTTCGTCGCTGAAAAGATAAGGTGACGATTTTTTATCGTCACAGATAACGTAATGGTAGGCGCATAACATAAAAGTTTATGTGACGATTTACTTTTTTGTCACCGTAAGTATCATTTTTTGTGACGAAAATGATTATCGTCATCTTTAGTTCTTACTTTTCATGACAAAAATTATGTCATAAATAAAATTATATTTCGTCACATTATATTGTTTATCGTCACTAAAAATTGATATTTTTTATGACAAATTTAAAATTCGTCACGAAATTAAATATTTTTAATGACGAAACTCAGCTTCTTGTTAAAACCATTAAGCATTGGTTACGTAATTATCGTCACAAATAAATATAATTTTCGTCATAAAATATTTAATTTCGTCACTAAATCTAATACTTTAAGTGACAAAAAATGATTTCGTCATTAAATTAATGTATATTAATGATGAATATAAATCGTCATATTACGTTACATTTTAGTGACATAAATAGGGATAAAAATAATTGTCACAAAAAATAGTTTTAATGACAATTTTTTATTGTCATTAAATTATATTTTTTTTATTACAATATTAATATCGTAATTGTAAAAATTATACCGTTATTTATGAACTAACAAGTCAACAAATTATTACAAATATACTTATCATATATGCGTTGCACTAAAAATGACACGTTTTAAATTAAATGTTATACAACCAATTAACTTTATAAAAAAAATGTCAATAAACTATAAAGTATTTATTTAATCAAAAGTAAATTCAACAGTACAAAACTGACAAGAGAATAAGAAAACAAAAGAAAACCTACTCTGCTTCATACTTCATGTATGCTTTGTAAATGGTCCTTCAAGTATTCAATGGTACTGGAAAAATAAAACAAAATATGGTAAGTAAATCCACAATTTAAAAAATAACTTATTTTCGCAATGAGCTTGAAATGTAGCAGTAAATAACTGACAAGAGAATAAGAAAATAAAAGAAAGGCTATAACGATGAGTACTCCTAAGTTCAGTGAAACAATGAGGATGTGGCAGCTAGAGAAGTTGCATAAAACTAACACCTGAAGAAATGCTTAATAATGATACAAGGGTAACATAGCAGAACAAAAGAGGTTGAGACTTGAGAGCATTAAAATATAACACAATAGCTTATGCTTCATATTACTCGGCATTCAGCAGACTATGATAATAGAGGAATTTTATAAATTTATAAGATCAAAGAAAAGGAAAAAAAAAACCTGAAAATAATGGCTAAATTTAATCTTAAAGATAATTTAAACTTGACAGTAGCATAGACCTTCAAAAATATAATTGATTCTTGTGTATCCTAAAAAAAAGAAAAAAAAATTATTGTTACTTTAGCAAAATTGACAAATCTCAGTACAACAACAATCACATGCACATAAGAATATATGAATATCAAAATTCCTAAGGCATAACAAATGTAATAATGCATTTCAATATCATAAACAGAGCAAAGGAAAAAAAACAAAAAATTCATAAAAAGAAATGATATCATAGACAATACCAGCAAATTCACTTTTGTTTAGCACTTGATCAGAAACTAAGAAAAACAAAATATTCCATGAATGTGCAATACATATATATAATTTCTATATATAATACAATATAAGTTAGAGTTGGATTATCACGTTCAAAATAAAATACATAAAATTGAAGAAGTCCAGCCAAATTCAATAATAAATATGGCCTGCTAATTAACCTCTTTGGATATATAGTACATATATAATGACAACAAAAAAGTATGAAAAAGTGCCATTAAATATCCTCTCTAGCTAGTTTCAATATCTGTGTCAAGTATCTGAGTTCACTGTCACTTTTGAGGCAATGGCTTATTTTTCTACTAAAATATTTTAAATAGTTAAGCTCATCTAGTTGGTGCAGCAATGGTTTAGAATTTAGATATCAAATTACTGAGATCCTTGTTTTTTCAAAAAGTAAACAAGTATATCTATTCTAATTCTATATGACAAATTCATGTAGAAAATGTACTCACATAAATAAGCATATCTGTTCTAATTCTATATGACAAATTCTTGCAGAAAATGTACTCACATATATGTGTAGAAATTATCACATTTAATATGTAAATATGCACGGTTGGTGGTGGTGTGTGGTTAACTATTTAAAATCCAATCATCAAACACCTCCTAACTAAATGCTAACTTTGCACCCACAGATTCTCGGAAAGGGGATTGAGAATCATATGAAAGGCCACCTCAACTCGATGTCTGTGGCTGCATTTTTACCTTTACACAAGGATGAATACGCTGGACTGCAAGTTTTGGATTTAAAGTTCGGCAAAATTTAGTAACTTTGCCTGCAGCAGCTATAAGTACTTCGGCTTCATTATCACAAAGTAGCCAAACATTTGCAGGAACAAGATTGGACCTAAAATAGACCAATGAGAAACCAGCAAATTGGGATGCATGCAACAAATTCATAAACAATCGGAATAATAAATTATCAATTAAAAAGCAGAAGCATCTATTAAAATAACTAAAGTCCAAGATCTTCATGCCAGCAAGTATTTTTGGAATAACATGAGATAAAACAAGTGCAACATGAAACTCAAATGATTTGTCCATTATTAATAGGATAATTGCAGCAAAAAGAAAAAAGAGGACCATTTGCATCAAATGCTTAAAACAATAAAACAAGAAAACTTAAAAACTAATGAGCTTGGTAGTCTTGATAAAAGTTTTTCCATTTTGTATATAGTTTTACCAGAATTTAGTATTTCCTCATTCTGAGTTGAAAAGATGGAATTGTGGTTAAAATACCACCTGCTCAGAATTCTACTTATACCCGAGAGTAATTGGGAGAAGACAACAATTTATATCTTGCTTATTATTATTAATACCATGTTATATTCATAAACAGATCAATCTTTCAAGCTAATATACTATAACCGAAGCAATACTACAGTGGAATTGTTCTGGATATGCCGTTTACTATTAGACTAATTTAAACAATTCTAAAGCTGGTGCAACTACCAAAATCTCTTAAATAAATAATTAAAACATAAAGGAGGATTGCTAATTTAACTACTCTTTAAATTTCCATTTTCTTAACATGCTGATAGATATTACACTTAAATGTACAAATCCAAAACTAGCAGACGTTTCAAAATTTCAATTCAGTATTTTACAAATCCAGATTATTAACTGAAAATACAAGGGATTTATCTAAACAAATCAACAAAAGAAATCGGAAAATCCAACCATTATTAACAAAATAAACAATCAACAAACAGATTTTAGCAAGGGTTTTCTACAAACATGCAACAACCCAAAAAAATTAATAATAAATAAAAATAACAAAAATAAATAACATATCTCTTGGCCGTGTACTTGGAATCGCAGGTTGTCGTCCTCTTTCCGGTGACCAAAAATGCAGAGCGAGAGAAAGAGAGAGAGAGGGGTGGCGACGACGTTGGACAGCTAGAAATCCCGGTGGAAGAAGATGGACGAGAGAGAGAGAGAGGGAAATCGCATAAAATGAAGGCAGAGATGGCGGCTAAATGGAGGGATGAAGACAGCGGCTCTCTCTCTATCTTCCTCTGATTTTCGATCTCCCTCAACCTCTCTGTTCTCTCCCTCTGATTTCTTTTCCCATTTTTCCTTTTTTTATTTTCTTCCTCTCTTTCTTATTCTTCATTTGTCAAGGTAAATATAGGCTTAGGATATTTTTATTTATAATTTAATAATATATATATATATATATATATATATATATATATATATAATTATTTATTTATTTAAATAAGATTATTTATCTATTTAATAATGCACAATCTAAAGGAAATTTCGAGTTTATCGAGCCAATGGTTAACCTCCAATAAATTTTTGAGCCACCAAATTATTATTCACAATACGAAAATATTTAATATGTTACAAAATTTATGTGTGATAAATAGTTATTTTTTTCGTTACATTTTTTTTCTTCAAAAGAAAAAAGTTAAAAATTCTCCTTTCATATTAAATGTGACGAAATTGTAGCTCGTCACAGAATATTTATTTTTGTAATATATTTATTTGTCATAAATTGAATTATTTTTTATGACATAATTTATTTATCATATATTAATATTATAACTAATTGTGATAAATGTTATTATTATTATTATTATCATAAATTCATTGACTGGCGAAGAAATTATATTTCATCATAATATATTCATTTCTTGTAACATATTTATTTGTCATAAATAAAATTATTGTGACGAAATAATTTTATCATCACTAATTCATTAAATTGTGAAAAAATTAATTCACATTACAAAAAAATATGTATTTAATGATGACTTTATGTGTCACAAATAATTATTTTTTCTTTAATTTTTTTCCTTCCAAACAAAAAAGGCTAAAAGTTTTCCCTTCTTCAAAAGGTGATGAAATTATACATTATCACAATATATTCATTTTTTATGACATATTTATTTGTCATAAATAAAATTATTTTTTAAACTAAAATTTTTCAAAAAAAATAATTAGAAATTTTTTTTATATCGATATTTTATTCGTGACGATATGATTTTATTGTCACTAATTTATTTAATTATGACAAAAATAATTCGTCACAAAAAATAAATATTTTGTGACGATTTTATACGTTGCAATAAGTTATTATTTTTGTCATTAAATTTTTTCCCTTTAAAAAAAAGGTGGAAAATTTTTTCTCCTAAAGAAACCATGACGAAATATATTTTTCATCACAAAATTATTCTATTAGTGACGAAAATTAAAACACAAAATGACGCAAGATTATTTTGTCACAGTAATAAATAGGATGGTGACGTTTTAAAAAATTCGTCATTATAAGTTATAATTAGTGACGAAATTTTATGCGTCACTTAAAAATTTGTCACAAAAAGTAAAATTTCTTGTAGTGTTCATTCATTAAATTCAATTTTAAAGGTAAATATACTGGACTCGAATTGATTTTTTATTTTTTTATTATTTTTTTATTTATAGTCAGTTCATCACCATGTAAATTTGTAGATCTATGGTGTTTTATGTGATTTTAGTCATAAATTTAACAATATTTTACATTTTTTATTCTATTCTTTTTATATACTTGATTGTTCATCTTTTATTATTATTATTATTATTATTATTATTATTATTATTATTATTATTATTATTATTATTATTATTATCGTTATGGTTATCTTTATTGTTATTATTATTATTTATGTTTTTATGCGTGTTGATTTATTAATATGTTAATTTATTTTATTTCATTATGTTATTTAATTTATTTGTCATTCATAATGCATTGTATTGAATTTTTTTTATTTATTTTAATTCGCTTTTATTATTTTATGTGTTTAATTGATTTTTTTATTTAATTACTAACATTAATTTTTATTTGTATTTGTTTTTATTTCAATACTTGTTTTTTTTTTTATGTTTGAGTACCTTTGCGATCGAATGGGGATCCAGGAGATTTATTTTAGTGTATTTAATATTTGTTCCTTTATTTTGCTTTTAACTAATTTGTCATGCAATTTGTAATAAATTTATTTATTTCATGCACGTTAGAAAGAAAATCACATAAAAATATTTTTATTAATAGATTGGATTTTTCTAATAAAATGGGACTAATGTCCTAATTTTAACCAATAAAAATTCACTTTTAAAAGAAGAGATAATTTTTTTTAAATGGGATCACTCATCCCGGTTTTCTCAATAACACCCAAAAAATAATTTTTCAATTTTTTAAGTGAATATGAAGTAACCAATGATCCTATTGTAAATAAATGTCCCCGATTTATGAATTTTATTTAGTTAATTAAATTTGTTTATTTAACTTCCTATTTTGGGGGATTGAATTTTTTGTCCCAATTTTATTTTGTAATTTGTTTTGTATTTTACTTATTTTATCACTCTTTTTACTGCTTTCCTCATTGCTTAAATTTGCGCTTTATTTTAAATGCATGATCGTGTGTGATGAGAGATGAAAATTTAATAATTAAAAAACTCATTTATAATTAACCAAGACATTAGCAAGAGTAAAGTTCTGAACTACTCTCTAGTTTAGACCTCAAGATTAGACGAACTTTTTCAACTTCTTATAAATTGGGCGGTGACTCTAAAATAGCTCAAAGGTGCCTAAAGGTTTCATGGGATAAGATCAAATTCCCCAATGTTCTACTGGGTAGGTGTAGATACCAGGTCCTGAAGCAGCTCAGACCGAAGTTACCCAATGACAAAAATGATGCCTGTTCACGGGCAAGAGGGCAAATGGAAGTGATGGTTTACTCGAAAATGCTTTTCATTTAAAAAAAAAAGAAAAAAAGGTTTTAGGGCTTGCTGGGGGCCTGTGGGGTGGGGCCCATCTCACCCATGTGAGATCAAGCCTCACGTTTTAAGGCCCATCTCACATTGGTAAGATGGAGCCTCACAACGTGAGCCCATTTTACAGGTGAGATGAAAATCTCACCTGCCTCACGAGCCCCATACTACTCCAGTACGTCCCTTCTCCCTGTCTTCGGGAGGATTTGTTTTGAAATTATGGTTTATGCTTGATTTGGTGAAAAGAAACTAATCCTGTCTGAGATATTAAAAGAAGATTTGAAAAACGGAAAAGGGGGAGAATTATTGGAGAGAGCTAAACTGAAAAGAGAGAAAACAAAGAGAAAAAAGCTTGGAGAGGAAGAAAGGAACGAAAAACAAAGAAAAGAAAAAAACTGTCACACCCCATAAGTGGCCTAATTGGAATTAGTGATTTTAATTGGACAATTAAGGCTAATTGGGTAATATTCAAGTGGAAAGGAGGATTAAATTGCAAGTATTAATAAAGTAATTAAATGGTAGATTTTATTTTGGTGAGTAAAAGGTAATTTGGCATGGAGCAATTAGTAAATTGGAGTAAGTGTTTTGTGTCATTGTGCATGTGTGCCAAGTGGAAGAGGTGAGTGTGCGTGGGTGAGGGAAAAGAGGAGTTTGAACTTCTTTGGTCTCTGGAAAAACAAAACTGATGAGGTTCTTCCTCTTTTGCACTCTCTCACGTTAGCCATTTTCTCCCTCTCCATTTGCTGTTTATTTCCATTTGCATGTGTATGAGCATCTGTTTTGAGAGCTTGGGTTTTGAGTTTTGAAGCTACAGAAGGTAAGTACTGTTAATTTTCGTGAGGTTCTTTTCTCATGTGGGTTTATAAAGGATCTGTTCTTGGGTTATTGAATGTGGTTTATTTGTGTGCAAGCCTCTGTGGATAAAAGAAAGGAGAAGGGAAAAGATAAAGTTGTGGATTGAAGAAGAGCAGTGGACGTTGTTTTGGACTTCAGCAGGTTTGGGAGTGTCTGTCCTTTCTCCTCTTTGGATCCTAATTGCTGTTGTATTGTTAATGTTAGTTATATGCATCTGATTGTCAATTGTATGAGTAATGTGATGTGTATATATATGATTTCTGTAGAAAAGTAGGTAAATGAGATGAACATGCATGGTTTTGAGTGTGAAATTCTGGGTTGTTTGTGACTCTCTGTTTGTTACTATAAATATATGATAATGTGAAGAATGTGAGTGAAAATTTCTTTGATTGTGCTCAGAAGACCTAAAGGTACGTATTTGCATCATTGTTGCCTGAAAAATTGATTTGCACAAATTGGGGTTTGAGTTTTGATTGTACTCTGTTTTTGCAATCTTCTGGTTTTTCACGTTTTCGGGTTTATGAAAATTGGCTTTGAGAAGAAGAAGAAGTGTGAGAAGAAGGTCACGAGACGTGACTGGTGGTCACGCCGTGACCCCCTTCTCGGTTGAAGGTCACGAGGCGCGAAGCAGCTTCACGCCGTGACTCCTTCTTTGCTGAAGGTCACGTGGCGTGAAGCGGCATCACGCCGTGACTTTCGCCCTTTTCCTGCGCAACTTCTCCCTCTCCTCTCAAAGGCGTCACGCGACGTGATTGGTGGTCACGCCGTGACAGCCTGCTGTTCTTGCCTGGCGCTCGCGGGAAGCTGGAGTCACGACGTGACTGGAGGTCACGACGTGACCAGCCTTCCTCTAGTTGCCTGTTTTCTTAAAAGCATGATTTTTAACTTCTGATTTCAAGGGTTTTACACTACATGACGATTAATTAGTTTTAAAATCTGATTGTATTTAATAATTGCATAATATTGGGTTTTGTATACATGATTAATAATTAATATACATGATCTACATGTTTATAGTTTATTTAACAGGGACTCTTTCAATATAAGCTAGTTGTTCTTATTACAACCTGTAGTTAATATTTATATGCTTAAATGTTTCTGAATTTGATTATTATACAAGTATACATGATTTATAAGCTAGTATTTAATGAAATTCTCATGATTTGATGTATGAATTGTTGAGTTGTATCAATTGAGCCTGAATAGTCATAGTAGTGGATAAGTAAGCGCTTACTTAGGTCTGTGAGTGTGTGCAGCTGCTATTTGATAAAACGATATATGCGGGTCTATTTGGATCCTTGTTTCGACCATGTTTGGTCTATATGGAAATAAAGCGGGACCTCGGTCTCTATATGAAAATTACATGTTTGAGACTCATGTCTCTATATGCTTGGGATATTGTGTTCTATCAGTATCCATTTGACCGTATCCACTTCTACAGAATTTATTCCGACTAATCAGGCTATATGTGTACATGTATTGTATATGTTGAGATGTTTTTAACAAGATTAAATGAATGTGTTGCACATGAATTCTTGTATAACTTGGTGATATGTACCTTGTATATTGACTACAGTATTGTTGCATATATATTATATGTACATTGTTATTTTGCTTGTTCCTCCCCACTAAGCGTTATCGCTTAGCACGGGCTCTTTTCCCGTGCAGGTGGCGAGTGCAGTTCAGAGTCGAATATCTACAGGTCGGCCACTAGGAGTCTTTTTGGATGAAGTTGTTATATTTGAAGTCTTCCGCTGTAATTTTTGTATATGGCTTGTAATTAGTAAAATGAATCTTTTGTAAAAGAACAAGTATTCTTTTTGTATATGTAATTGCATACGAGCCTCTTTTTGTAAAACGATACTAATATGTATATGTATATATGTTAAAGGTTTTTCTATAAACGATTTAAAAGTTTCTTTACATATTATCTTTTGTTTTATTTTATTAGCATATATTTGGATTTGTTTATATGTGTTTGTCCGCGTGGCACTCCGTTATCCTTCCAACGGGGATGGCGGGGTGTTACAAAAACATTCTGAGATTTGTTTTGACAAAAAGAAACAAGTTCCTAACATTTGAAAAGTCCATTGTTTTGGTTCTTTTTCATCAACGTGATTTTCGTTAAAAATTTTTGAGTCTCTTTTTTAACCACCATTTCCAGAAGAGCAAAGAGGGAAAGCATAAATTTTTCATTTGCAGATCAAAGATAAATATCTGAGGGTAAATACTGAATAGCCATCTCTCTATTCCTTTTCTTTCTTCCTTCTTCTTTTCTTTTTGTTTCTTTTTGTCGTTTTATTGTGCTAGTTAACTCTGTTCACTGTACATATTGTATATATATTTCTTATTTGATCTTATTAACTTGTTCATTGTGTTTGTTGTCGTTATGATTCATTAAGCATGTTCATTGCTTTATTATACATGTTTTGATCGCATGATGTTGTGTTTGTTGGTCTATTATTAGTCCTCTGTTCGTCGCTATTTTGTTATTTATCTTATTGTATTTTTGTTTTGTCCGTGTCGTGCCCTACCATTCGAGTCGTGATCTGGTTTTGTAGAGTTTGTGACCTCCCGATCGGATTGTATCATTGTTTTCCCGCTCGGATTGTCCCTCTATTCTTCCTTCTCTTTTCTAGGTCTTTCGCGATGTACGTGTTTCCCAATCGAACTACATGACCCGTGCAGTGAGTGCACGAGTCGTGCATGTATTGTACGACTCGTGCAATACATTCACGAGTCGCGAATGCATTGAACGACTCGTGCAATGCATTCACGAGTCGCGAATGCATTGAACGACTCGTGCAATGCATTCACGAGTCGCGAATGCATTGCACGAATAGTGCAATGCATCTCGATCTCTTCCTCCTTCAGCTTTTCATTTCCCCTGTCTTACCCGATCGTCCTTTTCTCTTGTTCTATCCATCATTCGATACTCTTTTTTCTGTTATTTTACCTATCCGAACGTAAATGCATGAATATTAATTCGTCCTATTTTCCTTGTATATTGCTGTCTCAATTCGCTTGGTTATTCCCAGTTTTTGCCTGATTAATCTTTATTAATAATTGTTAATGTTATTGTTGGTTATTGATTCATTTGTATATTTGTTTATTGTTTTTCTTTAATTAGTGCAATTAGCATAAATTTAATTTAATCTGATTTATCATTGTTAATGTATGCCAATATGATTTGGGTTTGTGGATTTTAACTTTCTGTTTTAAATAAGTGTTTTTCCTGTGGAATGGTGAGTTTTTGCTTGACAGAGCAAAAACACAGTTGTGTTTCACAGGAAACACAATTGTGTTCCTACACTGTCCGGCGATTTGCTGAGGAAACACAGCTGTGTTTCGGAAGAAAACAAAGCTGTATTTTCTTCACTTTCCCGTTCTTTTGTTTTCCTTCAATTTTTGCATGCTGCCTTTTGCTTCATTTTTTTTATCTTCTTTTACTTAATTGTTTATATTAAATTAGTTTAATTGATTATTATTTGATTGATCTATTAATCATTTTGATTTATTATTTTATTCAACTAATTTATTTGTTCATAATACTTTAATTATTTAATTTACTTTACTAACATTTTATTCATTTTGTTTTGTTGTCTCAAAATTATTTATTTTTGCGACTTACACTTGTGCTCGAATCGGAGATAAAGGACCTTTGATTTTTAGGGTTTGCATTTTTAATCATTTTATTTTCTTTTATTATTTTATTTTTATATTTGCATGTAAAATATATTATTTTTTAATTATCCGTATTATAGAAAGTCATGGTTTTTTTAATAATAAATAACTTGGGGTCTTCTTAATAAAATGGACCAATGTCCTATTTTAACCAATAAAATATCACTATCAAATGGAGAACTAATTTTCATAAAATGGGATCACTCATCCCAGTTTTCCTAATGAATGCCCAAAAAATGGTTCTCTAATTTTTAAGTTAATAAAAAAGGAACCAATGTTCCTAAAAATAATAAATGACCCGATTTATGTATGATTCATTTTAATTACTTTTATGCTTAATTATTTTTATTCTTTTCTTTTTGGGCCCTTGTAATTAATTTTGGGACAAGTTTGATTATTTTAGGGGACTGTTTTGTACCATTCAATTTCTTATTTATAATTTATTTATTTACTTATTGCTTTATTATTTATTTACTTATTACTTTATTTATCGCTTTCCAATGTGGTTGAGTTGCGCATTAAATTTATCACATGATCGCATGAAATGAGAGATGAAATTTTGATTTCTTAAAATCTTATTTATAAACTTAAGTCATTAATAAGAGTGAAGTTCCGAACACCATTTCTGGTTTAGACCAATAGAGGTTATTAACCTTTCCCAATTTCTTGTAAATTGGATGGCGACTCCAAAATACCTCAAAGGTGCCCAAAGGCGTCGTGAGGCTAGATGATCCTTTCTAATGTTTTATTGGGAAGGAGGCATCCAAAATGACTCATAATGCCCAAAATCAAAAAGACGCGAACCAATCCCTCGAGCCCTAAAAGCGGGTTTAAAGAGGGCCTTTGCTAGGTTCGGCGCGCGTCATAGTGGTGACTCCGCTGGGGATGATCGAAACTTTGCTTCGAAAGTGACTTAAGTTAAAATTATAATTAAGTTGTTAAGAATCAAAAATTCCATTTCTAATCGAAATTGCATTATATCCATTAGAACCTTAGAATTATGTTAGTTGGTCCCCTATCTGCCTCGGTGCGTTCCTAAAACACGACCCTACTTTCACTCATTATCGAGAAGTGCTCGGGATAATCACCAGCCCAAGCCTCGTACCATCAAATGGTATATCAAATGGAGACCCGATTGGTCACTACGCGCGTGATGAGCTGGACCCATTTGTAGACACCGGGTCCTGAGTCCGGCATAAAATGAAAATTGTGATTTTTTTTTTGATCCTTGATTATTCCCTCCGAAAAAAAAATGAAAAAATAATATATAATAAATATGTGTGTGAAATTAAAAATTAATTAGTTAATGTTGTTAGTTACTTGAGTAATTAATATTATTGTGTGATTAAAGTGCATGTGAAATTAAAGTTTAAAGTGTATGATTAATTAGATAAAATATATGTATATGTGATAATTTAAATGGATTAAATGGTGTAATGTTTAATTAATTAGATAAATTATATATTAAGTAGATTAATTATATTAATGTGTAATGTATGTAATGTTTAATTAATTAATGAATTAATGTGTGATGTGTAATTGATATATAGTGTTTGATTAATTAGTATGTGTGTGTTAATTTGGATTAAGTGAGATTAATTAATAAAAGGAGGGAATTATGGAGGAGGAAATTACTTGATAACCCCTTAGCCCTAATTTAAGGGGTATAAATAGAAAATGATGAGGGAAAGGTGGGGCTCTCTCGGTTGGATGAAGAAATTGAAAGGAAAAGAAAAATAAAAAAAAAGAGAAGAAGAGAGAGCAGGCTCGGCTGAAGAACGAAAAAAGGAAAAAAATTAAAGAGAGAGCAAGTGAGCACAAGAACAAACCAAAATCAAAGGAAAATAAAGAAAAGAGAGACAAAGAAGTGAAATAGAAAGAGGAAATAAAGGCAAAACAAGGGAGGGAAACAGGGGCCAAAGAACCCAGAGGACGACCCATGAACCAAAGAAAAAGAAGAAAAAAAAGGAAAGGAGGTGGCGGGGGCTCCGACGGCCAGTCACGGCCGCAGATCGCCGCACGCGCCCCACCACAGTGGAGAGGGGACCCGGACGAAGCCGACGGTGCTCGCCGATCATCCGTAGCCGCCGGCGTGAGGGAGATCGGAGATGGTGGTGGCGCGAGCTTCCGACGCACTTTTCGGCAAGGCCTCAGCTTCCTCCGACGCGTGACCAACTCCGGCAGGTTCCTCGGGTGGTGATCTGTCCCCCGGTGAGGGAGGTGCTCATCACCGGCAACCCACAGAGGCTCCGGCGGCAAAAAAACCGGTAACCCCTATTTTACTAAATTTCTATTTATTTTATTATTATTATTATTATTATTCCGTTTTAATTATTTTATTATTATTATTGTACATTTATTTATTTTCTGTTTATTATTATTATTATTATCATTATTTTTATTTATCTATTATTAGTATTATTGAGTTATATTGATTTTATTGTTATTAATATTATTTATTTATTATTATATTTATTATTGTATTTATTTGTTATTGGTTATTGTATTTTGTGATTATTTGTTATTATTATTATTATTGAGGTTATAGTATTGTTAGTAGTGTTATTATTATTATTTATTAATTTATTATTAGTGTTATTCTGTCTTTAGTATTATTATTATTATTAATTAATTAATTATTTTACATTATTTATTATTATTATTATCATTATTATTATTGGGTATATTTAGTTATTATTAATTATCGTTGTGTTTTGTTGTTATTATTTTAATATTATTATTACTGTTATCATCATCATTACCATTTTTATTCATGTTATTATTATTACTTTGCATCATTGCTATTATTATTATCATTAATATTATTATCTTTTATTATTACTATTAATATTATTATTATTATTTTGTTACTATTGTTATCATTATTTTTATTATTATTATTATCATTTTTTTGTTTATTTAATCATCATCATCTTACGGTATTATTATTAGCATTAACATTTTTTATTGCATTTGATTATTATAATTGCCATTGTGTTTTACATTAATTAATCCTCTCAATTTGTTTGATTCAATTATTTATTTAATTATTTATCTATTTATTCATTTATTTATCATTTAATTTAATCCATTACTAAGTTTAATTATTTTCTTCAATTTACTTTATTCAATTATTTATTTATTTGTTTATTTATTCATTCAATTATTTATTTATTCATTATTAACCAATATTGTTTTCTGTCTTTACCGCGATGCGAGTGGCACGTGACTCGCCCACGGAGTTAGGTGAAGCATGGTCGGGATAAGTAGATTAGAATTTATTTATTTTGAAATATGTAATTACTATTTTATTCTTCTTTCATTCGCTAATGGTCTGTAATAATAAAAGATTTTCGATCGCGCTTAAAAAGAACCACCACACAAATGTTTTATATTAAAATGATAAGTTATTAATAAAACTGGACTAATGTCCTGGTTTTCATCCCAAAGCAAAGGTTTAAATTGATTTGAGAACTCAAAACTTTTCATAAAAAGTAATTGGGAACCAATGTTCCTGCCTAAAAGAATAACCCGATTTATGTATGTATTTTTATCATTCTTTTATGGTTTCATATTTGTTTTTAGATAATTGTAGTTATATTTTATTTACTGCTTTTTTATACGTGCTTGTAATGCGCTTTAATTTTATTGTATAATTTGCATGTGAGAGAAGAGATAAAATAATTGATCTTAAAAACCCATTCACATAATATTAACCAAAGGTATGAATAAGAATGAGGTCCCGAACTCTCTCTGGTTTTGGCCTCATAAGGTTAGAATTACTTTCCCGATGTTTTATCGGGTGGCGACTCCATGATCCTGCCTTATGGTAGCCCGATAGACGGTGAGGTCGTCTACAGTGGCAACTCCACTGGGGATATCATGAGATTTTACTCCGAAAGTATCTTTGGTTAATCTAATGTAAATGGGTTTAGGATCAAGAAATTTTATCCCTTTTCGAAAAATTGCATTGCATCATGCTAGAGTCTTAGAATTATGTTAGTTTGGTCCCTTTCTTAACCTCGGTGCGTTCCCGAAGCACGACCCTATTTTCATTCAATCTAGTGAAGTGTTAAGGATAATCACCAGCCTAAGCCTCGTACCATCATGGTATATTAAATGGAGACCCGATAGGTCATTATGCTCGTGATGAGTTAGACCCGTTGGCAGGGACCATGCTTTGGTAACCCTAAAATATCAGTACCTTTGACCAAAACTCATGTAATGGCAATAGATACTTCCCCTAGGGGGCATGCGCCAAAATACGTTGCTTGTGGAGTGGGTTATCGTGTATTGGACAAATCCAAATAAATTTAGATGTTCGCTCCTTAAAGATTTTCATACCCCGAGGGGCGTGTTTCAGTTTATTAGGATTGTTTAAATACACGATAGCCGAAAATTCATCTGCATGCGCTTTTTATTAATGAGAGTTTGTGCTTCGCAGCATGCTTTACGCACCCATTGGGTTCCCCGTTGATCCATGGGTCAAGCCCACCTAGGAAAGAGACCGCACGACCTCCTGTGTGAGAGAGAAACTGTTGGGAGGAATTTTATTCTTGTATGTGTATTCGTGCTCGTGCATTATTTCTTTCATGAACAATAGTAAAAAAGGCATGTGCATTTTTTTTCTCATGTACAATAATAGAACCTGTGCACTTTGTATATAAAATTGCTTGTATCATAATTTGTAAATATGAACGTAACATGTATTTATTTTGCATGTACATAACAATGCTTATCGCAATAATCTATACATACAACATATATCATTGAACGTACATATTGACATGCATCATGGCACATGTGGATATACTACCACCATAACATGTAAAAATAAATAAATAAATAAATAAAAAATAAAAAGAATGCACTCATCATGTGTCATAGTATCATACATGAATGCACTCATCATGTGTCATAGTATCATACATGAATGCACTCATCATGTGTCATAGTATCATACATGAATGCACTCATCATGTGACATATCAGTAGGCTCATACTCACATTGCATATGTATATAAGCATTGTGTGCTGGAGCAGATACTGTTGCATTAGCATACAGCATTGGGTTAGTCATTATACACAGAAAATACCTTGCATTTTTTTTACATTGTATGCCATATCATGAACATGTACTATCATGCATGAATTATGCCATTTACATATAAGTTCTTCATCATGCATGTTAGTCATTGTATATACCAATGCATGTCTTGCATGCTCATACCATGTAAATACACGTACTTTGTGAACGCTATTTATTTCTTGCAGACACTTTCATTACATATCTCGTGTTGCACGCATACTCCACTCACAGTACATAGTCATTAGTATATTGAGTCCCAAGTCATGTGCATAATTTGTATATATTTTGCATTTTTATCTATGTGAGTTTTGCCATTCCTCGCGACCCATTAGTGCATATTATCTTGCTAGATCACCTTCATCTTACGTCGCATACGTATTTTTGTCATGTCTAAATCAGGCCATGTGTACATGTATCATATATCCTGAATATTCATTCTCATGTTATACCATATTTTGTACTTATGCCATCGTCGTATGTTGCTTGCATGTACACTGTAAATTTATGTATGCACATCATTTGTCATGCATTGTTCACACATTCACACTCACTTATAATTTTCCATTAATATTTTACACACACACATCTTTGCACATATTTTATGTATGCATTTTTATACAATATGTTTTTACACATGTTTTGCACATATAGTGCCTTACACGCATTACTGACATGCATGATGCCATTGCATGCATCTTTCCTTGTACATGATTTTTAACACATAGTTTGCACATGTTTTACGCAAAAAAAAAAAAATCTTCTTTGTTGGCTTGCACGATTTTTGTACATATACATTTTGATAGAGTTAAAAATTTTTTTGTGTTAAGTTGTACCCTAAAACGCTGACAAGTTGCACCTTATTAAGGTACCTTTGATTCGAAATTTGATTCTGCCTAAGTGGTTTTCAACTATGAATGGCTTTGATATCAGTTTTTAGAAATCTGCGTTTCATTTCATTTTGAATTAAGCAAAGGGTAGATATGTTTGATCTTTGAGAGCTGGATCACTTGAAAATATTTGGCCATACCATGTAATTTCTAAGTTTAGAGCACCGTTGGCCCGTTTTGAAAATAAACTAAAAAAAACTAGTTGCAATTAGGGAATTGGATGAAAACTCACTAAGAGCACTAGAACCTTTCCGATTACCCGTCAAAGTGACTCCTGGATAAGGCTGAATCTAGAAAATGATTTAGGCAACCATTATTTTTGTATAGCTCTTTAAATGACCATTTCCTACCTTTATTTTACAATCGCTTGCTAGCCCGTTGAGCTTTTATTTTGTTATGCTAAATGCGTACCGGTTTTATTGTTACACGTGTTAAAACTTCACCCTTCGCCTAAAATGATTTTGGCTTCCCCTTAGAAGAATGGCCGCTCTAGTAAAGATGGATGTACATTACGACATTTGCTTGAACTATCAAAACTTGCCCCGGTGAAAATGGGTCTACATTTCGAGAAGGGAATTTCAATCATTGATGATTTTTGGGGTTACCAAAATCACCCTGACAAGGATGTTACCCCTTGGGAAATGAATTTTCAATCATCGATAATTTTTGGGCTACACTTTGGGAAAGGTGTCTAAATGATCGATAAACTTTTTTGTGTAATTAGAGACATAAGCTTGCGAGCAAAAAAAAGAAAAAAAAAAAGCCCCCTTGATGAGCTCAGTAGTTATCTTTTTTAGCTTAATTATTATACTGAGCTTGATAAGCTAAAGTGTCACCAAATCCAAATCCAAATTCAAGAATATCTGGACAGTATATAATTGGGGTTGAGAATGGTGCTTTCATCCGTCGAATTAACATTGCAGCCATTTTTCTCTAGCGACCTGATCCTCCTTTAATAGCCAATTACCTAAGCCTAACGTTACAACCAAAGTAAGACCTCTTGATTCTTGGTTTGACCTTATCAAATTAGCGGAGATAACTTTCTAATAAGGTTTGGTACGTAGGAAGAGGCATATGGTGTTTCTTCAGCTTCAAGCGAGAAGCTATGAGTGCATTTATGCATTCGATTTGAGTCTCGTTCCCGACATTGCATCTAGAATTTGCTTTTGAAAAATGAAAAATCTTGTTTTGGCCTTTTGCACATACACACAGAGATTGCGTGGTATGCCTCGTATTTATATGTTGGTTTAGTAAATCTTGATGTCTACGCATTTATCTTCTTGCCCTTCATTGGGAATGACTCCTGAATTCTTTTGCTGAGATTGAATCAGTTGAGAATGTGGTTCATTCAGTACGCTCAAAGGCAGATAGAAACTCGAGTTTGAGGTACCTGATAGGTTGCACTCATCTTACAATCTTGGGGTATCTCTTATCACTACTCATGAAAATGACGCTTTGCATATACTCCCAGCAGCATTCTTTGTACATTTGCTTTCTGCAAATGTTTTTACACATAACTGTAGCAAACATTCTCATAAATTGTTGTGCATGTATAATTTTTGGTGCATGTCTTTTGGCACAAGTTCTTCAGCGAATATATTTCATAGGTGCTTTTGATGCACACGGTTCTTCACGGGCATGTCGTTTGCATGCATCTCACATTCATAATTTTTGTATGCACTCAGTACAGACGTATATGTGATTTTTTTCCTGCATATGTTTCATATACATAGTTATATGTGCACATATCACACACACTCAATACTTTACATAGCTTTCATGTATGTAATGACTTCCACTTATCTTTGCATATGATTCGTTTCATCTATGCCTATGAACGACTCTTTATCCTTGTCACATGCATGAATATTTGCATATATGTTGCATACATAATCCCTTTGTATATATTTCTCATGTTGAACCTTTGCATGTTTTTCTCGTTTATGATCATCTGAAAACATGTTAGGATGACGATTCCATAGTCTTCCACATGAATGCAAGCCATCGGCATATATGTATTTCAGGATCATAGTCCTTTGCATATCATTTCATAAACGCATATCCTTTCACATGCATTCCATGCATACATGGTGCTTGACGCTCATTAGATAGTGCACATCAGTCACACGTCGACAAGCTGACGTTTCTCAAACCCCCCAGGGGGCAAATCCATTATCTTTAAGTCATTCTTTAAAGGCATTCTCGATCTCTTCAAAGCATTATCTTCAAGTCCTTATTCAAAAGGCATTTTCAGTCTCTTCGGAGCATCCTGTTTAAGTCCTTGCTCAAAAGCCATTCTCAGTCTCTTAGGAGCATTACCTTTAAGTCCTTGTCCAACAGGCACCCCTAGTCTCCTTAAAAATTTACCTTTTAAGTCCTTGCTCAAAAGGGCATTCCCAGTCTCTTCGGAGCATTACCTTTAAGTCCTTGTCCAACAGGCAACCCCCAGTCTCCTCAAAACTTTATCTTCAAGCCCTTGCTCAAAAGGCGGTCCCAGTCTTTTCGGAGCATTACCTTTAAGTCCTTTTTTTTAGAAGGCATCCTTGTCCAACAAGCATCTTCAATCTCTTTAAAATATTATCTTTAAGTCCTTCTTTAAAGGCATTCTCAGTCTCTTCGGAGCATTATCCTTAAGTCCTTCTTTAAAGGCATTTTCAGTCTCTTCGGAGCATTATCCTTAAGTCCTTCTTTAAAGGCATTCTCAGTCTCTTCGGAGCATTATCTTTAAGTCCTTCTTTAAAGGCATTCTCAGTCTCTTCGAGGCAATATCTTTAAGTCCTTCTCTAAAGGCTTTCTCAGTCTCTTCGGAGCATCATCTTTAAGTCCATCTTTAAAGGCATTCTCAGTCTCTTCAGAGCATCATCTTTAAGTCCTTCTTTAAAGGCACTCGCAGTCTCTTCGGAGCATTATCTTTAAGTCCTTCTTTAAAGGCACTCTCAGTCTCTTCGGAGTATTATCCTTAAGTCCTTCTTTAAAGGCATTCTCATTCTCAGTCTCTTCGGAGCATTATCCTTAAGTCCTTTTTTAAAGGCATTCTCATTCTCAGTCCCTTCGGAGCATTATCCTTAAGTCCTTCTTTAAAGGCATTCTCATTCTCAGTCTCTTCGGAGCATTGTCCTTAAGTCCTTTTTTAAAGGCATTCTCAGTCTCTTCGAAGCATCATCTTTAAGTCCTTCTTTAAAGGCATTCTCAGTCTCTTCGGAGCATTATCCTTAAGTCCTTCTTTAAAGGCATTCTCATTCTCAGTCTCTTCGGAGCATTATCCTTAAGTCCTTCTTTAAAGGCATTCTCATTCTTAGTCTCTTCGGAGCATTATCCTTAAGTCCTTCTTTAAAGGCATTCTCATTCTCAGTCTCTTCGGAGCATTATCCTTAAGCCCTTCTTTAAAGGCATTCTCAGTCTCTTCGAAGCATCATCTTTAAGTCCTTCTTTAAAGGCACTCTCAGTCTCTTCGGAGCATTATCCTTAAGTCCTTCTTTAAAGGCATTCTCATTCTCAGTCTCTTCGGAGCATTATCTTTAAGTCCTTCTTTAAAGGCACTCTCAGTCTCTTCGGAGCATTATCCTTAAGTCCTTCTTTAAAGGCATTCTCATTCTCAGTCTCTTCGGAGCACTATCCTTAAATCCTTCTTTAAAGGCATTCTCATTCTCAGTCTCTTCGAAGCATTATCCTTAAGTCCTTTTTTAAAGGTATTCTCAGTCTCTTCGAAGTATTACCTTTAAGTCCTTGTTCAAAAGGCAATATCTCAAGTCCTCTGAGGAGGCAAATTCCAAAGTCCTCTGAGGAGGCAAATTTTCAAAGTCCTCTGAGGAGGCAAAATCCCAAAGCCCTCTGAGGAGGCAAATCTCAAAGTCCTCTTAGGAGGCAAAATCTTAAAGCCCTCTGAGGAGGCAAAATTCCCCAAGTCCTCTGAGGAGGCAAAATCTCAAAGTCCTCTGAGGAGGCAAAATCCTAAAGTCCTTTGAGGAGGCAAATCTCGAAGCCCTTTGAGGAGGCATCTCTTTATCCAACTCTCGGCAAGAAGGCAGGGTCTCCGCCACAGGTATGTAATCCCCTCTCTCTTCCTTTTTGAATTTTGGCTCACCTAGGTGTCTATGCACTAGCTTCTCCAAAATTGGGGGCAACTGTAGACACCGGGTCCTGAGTCCGGCATAAAATGAAAATTGTGATTTTTTTTATCCTTGATTATTCCCTCCGAAAAAAATGAAAAAATAATATATAATAAATATGTGTGTGAAATTAAAAATTAATTAGTTAATGTTGTTAGTTACTTGAGTAATTAATATTATTGTGTGATTAAAGTGAATGTAAAATTAAAGTTTAAAGTGTATGATTAATTAGATAAAATATATGTATATGTGATAATTTAAATGGATTAAATGGTGTAATGTTTAATTAATTAGATAAATTATATATTAAGTAGATTAATTATATTAATGTGTAATGTATGTAATGTTTAATTAATTAATTAATTAATGTGTGATGTGTAATTGATATATAATGTTTGATTAATTAGTATGTGTGTGTTAATTTGGATTAAGTGAGATTAATTAATAAAAGGAGGGAATTATGGAGGAGGAAATTACTTGATAACCGCTTAGCCCTAATTTAAGGGGTATAAATAGAAAATGATGAGGGAAAGGTGGGGCTCTCTCGGTTGGATGAAGAAATTGAAAGGAAAAGAAAAATAAAAAAAAAAGAGAAGAAGAGAGAGCAGGCTCGGCTGAAGAACAAAAAAAGGAAAAAATTAAAGAGAGAGCAAGTGAGCACAAGAACAAACCAAAATCAAAGGAAAATAAAGAAAAGAGAGACAAAGAAGTGAAATAGAAAGAGGAAATAAAGGCAAAACAAGTGAGGGAAACAGGGGCCAAAGAACGTAGAGGACGACGCCGAAACCAAGGAAAAAGAAGAAAAAAAAGGGAAGGAGGTGGCGGGGGCTCCGGTGGCCAGTCATGGCCGCAGATCGCCGCACGCGCCCCACCACAGTGGAGAGGGGACCCGGACGAAGTCGACGGTGCTCGCCGATCATCCGTAGCCGCCGGCGTGAGGGAGATCGGAGATGGTGGTGGCGCGAGCTTCCGACGCATTTTTCGGCAAGGCCTCAGCTTCCTCCGACGCGTGACCAACTCCGGCAGGTTCCTCGGGTGGTGATCTGTCCCCCGGTGAGGGAGGTGCTCATCACCGGTAACCCACGGAGGCTCCGGTGGCAAAAAAACTGGTAACCCCTATTTTACTAAATTTCTATTATTTTATTTTTATTATTATTATTATTATTATTATTATTATTATTCTGTTTTAATTATTTTATTATTATTATTGTACATTTATTTATTTTCTGTTTATTATTATTATTATTATTATCATTATTTTTATTTATCTATTATTAGTATTATTGAGTTATATTGATTTTATTGTTATTAATATTATTTATTTATTATTATATTCATTATTGTATTTATTTGTTATTGGTTATTGTATTTTGTGATTATTTGTTATTATTATTATTATTAAGGTTATAGTATTGTTAGTAGTGTTATTATTATTATTTATTAATTTATTATTAGTGTTATTCTGTCTTTAGTATTATTATTATTATTAATTAATTAATTATTTTACATTATTTATTATTATTATTATCATTATTATTATTGGGTATATTTAGTTATTATTAATTATCGTTGTGTTTTGTTGTTATTATTTTAATATTATTATTACTGTTATCATCATCATTACCATTTTTATTCATGTTATTATTATTACTTTGAATTATTGCTATTATTATTATCATTAATATTATTATCTTTTATTATTACTATTAATATTATTATTATTATTTTGTTACTATTGTTATCATTATTTTTATTATTATTATCATTTTTTTGTTTATTTAATCATCATCATCTTACGGTATTATTATTAGCATTATCATTTTTTATTGCATTTGATTATTATAATTTCCATTGTGTTTTACATTAATTAATCCTCTCAATTTGTTTGATTCAATTATTTATTTAATTATTTATCTATTTATTCATTTATTTATCATTTAATTTAATCTATTACTAACTTTAATTATTTTCTTCAATTTACTTCATTCAATTATTTATTTATTTATTTATTCATTCAATTATTTATTTATTCATTATTAACCAATATTGTTTTCTGTCTTTACCGCGATGCGAGTGGCACGTGACTCGCCCACGGAGTTAGGTGAAGCATGGTCGGGATAAGTAGATTAGAATTTATTTATTTTGAAATATGTAATTACTATTTTATTCTTCTTTCATTCGCTAATGGTCTGTAATAATAAAAGATTTTCGATCGCGCTTAAAAAGAATCACCACACAAATGTTTTATATTAAAATGATAACTTATTAATAAAACTGGACCAATGTCCTGGTTTTCATCCCAAAGCAAAGGTTTAAATTGATTTAAGAACTCAAAAATTTTCATAAAAAGTAATTGGGAACCAATGTTCCCGCCTAAAAGAATAGCCCGATTTATGTATGTATTTTTATCATTCTTTTATGGTTTCATATTTGTTTTTAGATAATTGTAGTTATATTTTATTTACTGCTTTTTTATATATGCTTGTAATGCGCTTTAATTTTATTGTATAATTTGCATGTGAGAGAAGAGATAAAATAATTGATCTTAAAAACCCATTCACATAATGTTAACCAAAGGTATGAATAAGAGTGAGGTCCTGAACTCTCTCTGGTTTTGGCCTCATAAGGTTAGAATTACTTTCCCGATGTTTTATCGGGTGGCGACTCCATGATCCTGCCTTATGGTAGCCCGATAGACGGTGAGGTCGTCTACAGCATTGGTAGGGACCATGCTTGGGTAGACGTAAAGTAACACCACCTTTGACCAAAGCCCATATAATAATAATAGATACTCCCACTAGGTGAAATGTACCATAATACCGTGCTTGCTATTTGGGCCGTTATATATTGGAAAAAATTAATCAAATTAAATGGTCTTTTATCAAATGCTTTCATGCCCGGTGGGCCCATCTTAATTTAATTGAATTATCTAAAATATATAATGGCCAAACACCCATACTAATGTACATTAGGCAAGAGATGTTATGCTGCCAGTTTTTCACCGTGCACTATACGTGTTCGACGGGTTCCCTGTTAACCCTTGGATAAAACCCACCAAGGAAGAGACTGCACGACCCCGTGTGAGGGAGAAATAAGGTTGGAAGGATCTACCTGCCTACATGTGTTTGTCTATGCTGCACCAGCACGACCATGCATTGCACTTTGAATCATGAATCATCTTAACAAAGGTGTGTTTTGCAGCCATCATAGATTTATCCAGGTAGTTTAAAGGTCTCGATGGTCGGCTAAAAAAGATTTCACTCTTAGGGTTGTCAGAGCTAGTGTCAGATCAGAGTTCGGATTCCTTTTCAGAGGCTAGTGAGATATTGTCTTCTGAATCATCAGTAGAAATAAGCATGTCTAATCCAACAAGTGGTTCTAATGCAACTAGGGCTATAATTGCCGTGGAAGTGGGGAAAAGATGGAAGAGTTTGAGGCCAAGATGATGGCAATGAAGGGCAACCTTGTCACTACTCTAGCCCTAATTGCCGGGCAACAGGCTGCTGCTCCAGTTACAGAGCAAGAAAAATAAGTGGTTGCTAGAGAGGATCCCCTAGCAGCAGTTGATCCACTTGTGATTGAGCCTAGAGCGCCAGCGCCTGTCGAGCGTAGGGGAGGCCCTAATTCTATGATTGACTTATGGGAGGAGCAAGAGGAACCGATGGTAGTAAATGGAAAGTCGCCCAAGCTGGAGGATGTGATGTGGAGAAAAATGGAAGAGAGGTTTGAAGCTATGACGAGGATGTTGAAGGTAGGAAGAGGAATGAACCCTGAGGATCGGGAGTTGGACAGTGATGATTTGATCCATCAGAACTTCAAGATTTCTAATATTTCCAAATTTGATTGTAATTCTGATCCCACTGCACACATAAAGCAGTACTCACTGGTAATAAAGGGTACCACTTTAACAAAGAGACAAAAGATTGAGTATTTTTATCTGGGCTTAACCGGCCCAGTGATTGATTGGTATCATGGGTTAGACCGAAGGACGAAGGATGATTGGGATTTACTGGCAGAGGAATTTCTCAGGTAGTATGATTGCAATACCAAGATGGAAGTATCTCTGAAGGATCTGGAATTGTTGCAACAAAAGGCAGGCGAGTCTTTCCACGAGTATCTGACCCGATGGAGAAATTGGGTAATGGAAATGAAAAGGAAACTAGATATTCAAGATCAGATACGGCTGTTCATCAAAAATGAGATCCCGTATATGAGAGATGGATTAAAGATGGAGAGATTGAGAGACTGGGAGTCTTTGAAAGACATTGCTATTGAGGCTGAGGGAGAGTACCTTTTGAGAAAGGCCAACAGTGAGAATTATGTCAAGAAGGGCTATACTAATCAGGGAGCAACCAAGCCAGCATGCTCCGGTAGTGGCAATCGAAGTGGGAAGACAGCTGAGGTTTCGACAATGGGTGTCAGTCAGAGGTACTTCTCGAATTTGGGTCGGCCCTTATCATGGGTATTAAAAAGATTGATGAAGGAGGGGAAGCTACAGTCCCTACTACCTAGGCCAACTAGGAACCAAGGACAGCCAGGGCATAAAGAGAATGAATACTGTGCCTATCACCAGCATACTGGCCATTTGATAGATAATTGTATAACACTGAGGCACCAAATTCAGGATCTGATCGACAGTAAGCAGATCACAGATCCTGAATGGAGAGAGAGTAAGAAGAAGTCCAACTATAATGCTGTTCCACCACCTGTTTTCATAATTGGGTCAAGTCTAACCGAGTGGTATGTCTTACAGCATTTAGATGGGAATGAATATGTTGTTGTCACTTGTCTTGAGCCTGGTGGAGAAGGAATGCCCGTGATGGTGATAGATTGCTGGTCCACTAGAGAAAGTAGAAAAGAAGACGAAGATGAAGAGGAAGGTGAAAGGTGTATGGACCTGTGGGAGTCAGATGGAGAAGTGAAGGAAGTAGGGGCTGTGACGAGAAGCCGAAGAGTGGTCCCAGAAGTGGAGAGATCACAGGACCCAGAGCAAGCACCTGCTAAAAAGAAGCCAGAAGAGAATTCTGTAGTCAAGCAGTTGAAAAAGACCACGGCTCAGATATCTATATGGGACCTCTTAAGAAAGTCCCCTTCCCACAGACAAAAGTTAGTAGAGTCTTTGAGTGAGTCTACCGTGGCCACCACAATTTCTACATTCGAGTTGTTAGATCTCGTCAAAGGGGGAACAGGAGAGAGATTGGTGTATTCTGATACTAATCTTCCAGTTAAGGGCCGTAATCACAACCGACCGCTGTACATCAAGGCGCAAATTAATGGCAAGCACACTGCTTGCATTATGGTTGATAATGACTCGTCCATAAATGTCTGCCCTTTGGTGGCACTTCAGGCTTTTAGGCTAGATGAAAGCAAGCTTAGCAAGTCTAATTTAACCATCACAGCCTATGAAAATTATAGAAGACAAGCCTCGGGAAAATTTAGAGCTCTGGTTAAGACTGGACCTATTGAGATGGAAGCAGAATTTGTGGTTTTGCCTATCCCTGTCACACCCCAAAGGTGGCTTAGTTGGAAGTAGCAATTTTTGTAACACCCCAAAACCACCCCAGTAGTTTGAGCCTGTCCGTGTCTGTATGTGTGTATTTGTATGTGTTACATGTATGTGTTTAATTGGATTATTTATTTAATTTATGTATATTAGTTGAGAAGAGGAGATAGGCTAGTGTAGGGTATGAGTGGATGTATAGAATTAAAGTATGAATAAGAGTTAGTTTGGTGTATATGATATTGTATGGGAGTAGGGTGTGATATGGGACATATGTCTTATGGGGATGATGACATGTGGCTAAGTGAATAGAGTAACATTTAATGGGTTTGGTGAGAGAGAGAGATCAGCCTTTTCCCTTTTGAATCCCGTTCTTCTTTCTTCCTCACGCCATCTTCTTCTTTTCTTCTTCTTCTTTCTTTGTTCTTCCTTTTTCTTTGCACAATCTTGCTCCCTCTTCCTTAATTGAGTAATTAGAGTTGATTAGCTTGTGATTTTGAAGCTTAAAGGTGAGTAGGAGTTGTTGATGTCTTAGATTTCTTTCTCTTCCTCTTCTCTAGGTTTAAATATTTGTAAATTCATTTGTGGGTTGTTTTAGAATTGATCTTGATTGTTATGGGTTTGTGGTTCAGAGGAGGCTCCTAAACCGGATAAAGGGAAAGGGATTGCTAGCGGGAGCGGAGCTCGCGAATAGGAGCTAAGGAGAGAAGGTTTGGGAACGTTTGTCTTTTATGTGTATTTGTGATTTGAGTTGGATAATTGTGGTTTTGCTTTGATTGGGTTTATGAGTTGTGTTATTATTAGTTTGAATTGAAATTAGTGTGATATGTGATGTGAAAGAAGGAATATTGTTGAAGGATTTGTGGGAAATTATGTGAATAGTTGTAATTGATGTTAAAATTGCTGTTTTGGAAATTTGATTGAGTTTGAATTTAATAAAATTTTAGGGTTTGTGTTCTTGAGGGACTTAGATGTGTTTATGCATGATGTGGATTGTGTTGATTGTGGAATTAAGTTATTTTTATGTCATTTGTGATGTATGGAAGATCTATTGGAAGGTAAGAGGAGATTTGAAGTGTTTTGAGCCATTTTGGAGTTAATTCTGATGAAATTCCCGTTCCCAGTGTGTGTGTGTGTCGTGACTAGCAAAGAAAAGAGAAAAGGGAGTCTGTCACGAGTGGTGACGAGCGTGACGACTCGTGACAGAGGAGGCTTGTCACGAGTGGTGACGACCGTGACGACTCGTGACAAGAAAAGAGAGTCTGTCACGAGTGGTGACGACCGTGACGACTCGTGACAGAGGAGGCTTGTCACGAGTGGTGACGACCGTGATGACTCGTGACAAGCAAAGAGAGTCTGTCACGAGTGGTGACGACCGTGACGACTCGTGACAGAGGAGGCTTGTCACGAGTGGTGACGACCGTGACGACTCGTGACTAGCCAAAAGAGAGTCTGTCACGAGTGGTGACGATCGTGACGACTCGTGACAGAGGAGGCTTGTTACGAGTGGTGACGACCGTGACGACTCGTGACAAGCAAAGTGAGGTTTGTCACGAGTGGTGACGACCGTGACGACTCGTGACAGAGGAGGCTTGTCACGAGTGGTGACATCTGTGACGACTCGTGACCGGCCAACCACCCATTTTTTTCTTGAATTTTTGCTCAGTTTTAACTTAATTGAATTTTCGTATCTCTTCTGAATGAACTTTTACTATTATATAAGTGATATCATGATTCTTTAGATGAATTGTATGATGTGCTCTAAAATATGGATTGAATGGTTTATGCATGACCTGCTAGAGTCTAGCAAGTGGATAGTTAGGCATGCCTAATAGAGTTATGTGCCGCTGCAGCTATGTGTACGACTTTGGACCCTGATCAGGTCCCCCGATCGGATCCTCGCGATCCTTCTGTCTGAATCTTTCTTAAGATTCTATGTGAAAACAATTTGGAATAAAACAAATAGAATATTTTGATACCTTCGGGTATCTATGTGTTTGAAATATGATACTGATACTTTCAAGTATCTATGTGTACTCGTTATCCACTCATTATGATTAAGCAGGTGTCATTGTGTTTTGTACAAGAATCTTTGGATGAAAATGCAAATATCTGAATTAACCATGTATGATTATATGCCTATAATTGTATTGTTATCATATGTTTTCTGTCATCGTCACTGTGAGTGGCAGTTATGCATTCTGTGTTTCCCCACTAAGCGATTTCGCTTAGCACGGGTGTTTATCCGTGCAGGTGTGGAAGGTTTTCGATTGCCTCGGGTTGGGCGTGTCGCATCGGGAAGGCCAACTCAACTAGAGATCGGGAGTGTTATAGTATAGGCTTTCCTTTATTTTGTAATGAATGTAATATTTTGTTAGCCCCTTTGAACAATGTATCTTGGGCTTTTGTATATTCGTTCTTCTTTTTGTAAATTGATGTAAGATGTAAAGACTTTCTTTTTGTATATTAATAAAAGTATCCATTTTGTTCTGTATCCCTCAACTTTCTCTTAAAGTTTATATTTATACCGGATATGTTATTCTGAATGTGATGTTTGCATGTTTATACTAGTGGGGTGTGACACTCCTATCTATCCTGGAGGCTTCTCCCTCAAATCTGAATAGAAGTCTCCCTGGTATAAGATGGGGTGTGACAATTTTATTTGGACAATATGGTTATGTGGGTGATTTTTACAAGAGTAATTAAAGGCAATTGGGTAATTTTACAAGAGAAAGAGGATTTAATTGCAAGGAATTAAAAGTATTATATTACAGATTTTTGTTTAGTGAGTAAAAAGTAATTAATAAGGACCTATTAGAAGATTAAGGAGCAAATGGTAAAAGAGGATTAAGTGGATTAAGTGAACCAGTGCATGTGTGCCAAGTGGAAAGGTGAGTGTGTGCATGTGGGAGAGAGAAAAGGGAGTTTCAGAATTTTTCTTTAGCTTCCTAATGAAGCCATCAGATTTCACTCATCTTTCTCTCTTGCTCTCTCTCACGTTAGCCACTCTTCTCCTCTCCATTTTCTGTTCTTTTTCCCATTTGCATATGTGTCCATCCATTGTGGAGCTAGGGTTTGAGTTTGGAAGAAGTTTCAGAAGGTAAGTGACTGTCAGTTTTTGTTTGGGTCTCCATCTTCTCCTTGTTATGAGATATTCATTACTGTTTCATTGGATTGATATTGGGTTTTATTTGTCGGTTCTTGGAATTTGCTGAAGAGAAGAAGAAGGATAAAGGAAAAGATAAGGTTGTGGATTGAAGGTTACAGTGGACGTTTTGAACTTCATTAATAGGTTTGGGAGTGTCTGTCCTTTCTCATTTTTTTTGGATCATGTTTGCAGTTTTGAAGTTAATATTAATTATGTGTGTTTGTATATCAAAATGCATGATTTACGTAATGTTGTATACATGATTTCAGTAGAAAAAGAATGATGTTGAGTATGCAAATGAGATGAATATGCATGAGCTTTAATGTGAAATCCTGGGATGTTGACGTTCTGGTATTGCCATTGTTTGAATAATAAAAATTTATGATTTGTATTAAGATTACTGTAAATGTGCTCTGGAGACTTAAAGGTATGTGTTTGAATAATTATTGCATGAAAAATGGTTTTGGGCAAGATGGGGTTTTGAGTTTTGATGTACTCTGTTTTCATGTCTTTCTGTTTTTACGTTTTCTGGAAATTCTGAAAATTCTGAGAAGCAGAAGTGAGAGAAGAAGATCACGTGACGTGATGGAGAATCACGCTGTGACTCTCTTCCCTGGGGAAGTCACGAGATGTGATGGAGAGTCACGGCTCGTGACCATTCCTTCCCTGCGTGTCACGAGTCACAATTGCCTGTGTGACTCGTGACCTCCCCTCTCTTTTCTTGCATCACGAGGTGTGATGGAGGGTCACGACTCGTGATCGCCCCTGTTTTGTGTGGCGCTTGCGAGAAGCCAGCGTCACGAGTCACAATTGCTTGTGTGACTCGTGACTGGACTCCCTTCCTCAGCTGCCCTGTTTTAAAAAGCATATGTTTCCGAATTTGATCAATATACATGTAGACATGAATTATAAATTCGTATTTAATTCAATTCTCATGATATGATATTGATACTTGAGTTTTTGAGTTATGTCATTTAAGCCTGAATAGTCATAGTGGTGGATAAGTAAGCGCTTACTTAGGTCAGGGTGTGTGTGCAGCTGCTATATGATTAAACGTTATATGCGGGTCCCGTTTGGATCCTTGTTTCGACCCCGTTTGGGTCTATATGGAAATAAGAGAGGCTTCGGTCTCCATATGAAAATCACATGTTTGAGACTCCTGTCTCCATATGCTTGGGATACTGTGTCCTATCAGTATCCAATGGATCGAATCCACTTCTAAATTGTATATTCCGACTAATCAGGCTATATGTTAATATGTGTTGCATATGTTGAGATGTTTATTAACTGGATTAAAAGTATTTGATGCACATGAATTCATGAATAACTTTATGATATACACCTTGTATCTGTGTACTTAGAATGGTGAAAATATGAATGGAATAGTTAATTGCTGGTAATGTATGTTTATGCATGTCAAGTAGAGAACATGGAAATATGCTTATATGTGATTTTGATGCCTTTGATTTTGAATCAATGCCTTATTGCATGTTTATGGTTACGATCAGTTTAAATTATTGTTGTAAATATTGTATATGCGTATTTCCGTTTGTTTTGTTCCTCCCCACTAAGCGTTATCGCTTAGCACGGGTTCTTTTCCCCGTGCAGGTGGCGAGTTCGGTTTGGAGTCAGACATTTGCAGGTCAGCCACTAGAAGTCTTTTTGGGATGAAGTTTATTTTTGTGTCTTCCGCTGTTATTTTGTACATGGCTTGTTCATAGCAAAATGAATCTTTTGTAATGGAACAATTATTTTGGTATATGCATTTGCTTACAAACCTGTTTGCTAAAACGATATCGATATGATATATTGTTCAAGGACTTGCTATATTATGTTTAAAGGTTTCTTCTTATCTCATTTTGGTTTTGTTTATTAGTGTGTAGTTGGATTTGTATTTGTGTTTGCCCGCGTGGCGCTCCGGTATCCTTCCAACGGGGGTATCGGGGTGTTACAGCTCGGTATCAGAGCCCAGGTTTGGTGGTTCTGGGTTATGTTGTGATTGTTTGAGTGAAGAGTTGAGTCTATGCATGCAAGTCAGTTTTGTGTCGTGGACTAATGCAGATGTCTTATGTTGTGTTGTGTTTATATGGAGTAGGATCCAAGTGAGTATATGGGCGACACAATGGTCAGTGTTAATGTGGGTCGTAGAGATAATCCGATCAAAGGAGGTGATCCGGTTGGACAAGATAGGCCTGCACAAGAACATGCACCAGCGGTAGGTCCGAATATGGGTGTTGGTTTGGATCCAGCATTAGTGCAAGGTTTGCTACAAGTAGTAGATCGGTTGACTGCTCCAAAGGCTCCAACTGAGTTGTTAAGAAAAAGAGGAGAAGAGGATTTTCATGGGACTGCTTTGGATGAATCAGATGTGGCTGAGTTTTGGATTAAGAGGGTAGGTAGGATTTTGCAAGAGATTAGATGTCCTGCAGATCAGAGAGCTTTATGTGCAATATCGTTGCTTCAAGGATCAGCGTATGATTGGTGGGAACTTGTGATGCGAAATCCTCAGCGACCAGCCGAGTTGACATGGGAATTCTTCAAGCAGGAATTTGAGCAGAAGTATATGACGAAGGCATACCAAGAAGCCAAGTGGAGAGAGTTTATCAGTTTGAAACAGCGGGGTATGACCGTGAGTGAGTATGACAAGGAATTCAACCGGTTGAGTAAGTATGTGCCCGAGCAGTTGTTGACGGATGAGTTCAGATGTAGGCATTTTCAAGAGGGATTGCGTGAGGTGTTCAGAGGTCCTTTGTCTGCAATGACCGTCGTACAACCAGTGGGGTATTATCAGCTTGTGGCAGCGGTAATGAAGTTAGAAGAATCTGAGATGGTAAAGCAAAAGATGGCACAGAAGAGAAGAGCATCGGATGATGGAGTTGCTAGTAACAAGAAACCCAAGGGTGCTCCAGTTGGACAAGGAAATAGAGGGACTGTTCAAGTGCCTTCACAAGTAGGGAGTGTAGCCTCATATGGTAGTAAGGGAAATCGAGCACCGGAGTGTGAGCATTGTCATAGGTACCATTGGGGTACATGTCGTAAGATTACTGGTGCATGCTTTAAGTGCGGGAGTATGGAGCATCGGTTTGCAAGTTGCCCCGAACGACAAGAGAACAAGAATCAACAAGTTAGTCAAGCGGGTGAAGGTAGATCTAATGTCACCCGAAGCAACCATGATAGAAGTAGAGCTCCGCAAGCACCATCAAAGACGGTGCAAAGACCTGGTGCTACGGAAGAATATAACCGGCCTAGGGCATATGCTTTGATTGGGGAAGATGCGACATATGCCGCAGGTCCTTCTGGTAAGTGTTGATATGTTAAGTTTTGTTTCATTTCGGTTTTGATATTTGAGATGTATATGTTAAGAGAGAAAATTTCGAGGACGAAATTTCTTAAGGGGGAGAGATTTGTCACACCCCAAAGGTGGCTTAGTTGGAAGTAGCAATTTTATTTGGACAATATGGTTATGTGGGTGATTTTTACAAGAGTAATTAAAGGCAATTGGGTAATTTTACAAGAGAAAGAGGATTTAATTGCAAGGAATTAAAAGTATTATATTACAGATTTTTGTTTAGTGAGTAAAAAGTAATTAATAAGGACCTATTAGAAGATTAAGGAGCAAATGGTAAAAGAGGATTAAGTGGATTAAGTGAACCAGTGCATGTGTGCCAAGTGGAAAGGTGAGTGTGTGCATGTGGGAGAGAGAAAAGGGAGTTTCAAAATTTTTCTTTAGCTTCCTAATGAAGCCATCAGATTTCACTCATCTTTCTCTCTTGCTCTCTCTCACGTTAGCCACTCTTCTCCTCTCCATTTTCTATTCTTTTTCCCATTTGCATATGTGTCCATCCATTGTGGAGCTAGGGTTTGAGTTTGGAAGAAGTTTCAGAAGGTAAGTGACTGTCAGTTTTTGTTTGGGTCTCCATCTTCTCCTTCTTATGAGATATTCATTACTGTTTCATTGGATTGATATTGGGTTTTATTTGTCGGTTCTTGGAATTTGCTGAAGAGAAGAAGAAGGATAAAGGAAAAGATAAGGTTGTGGATTGAAGGTTACAGTGGACATTTTGAACTTCATTAATAGGTTTGGGAGTGTCTGTCCTTTCTCATTTTTTTTGGATCCTGTTTGCAGTTTTGAAGTTAATATTAATTATGTGTGTTTGTATATCAAAATGCATGATTTACGTAATGTTGTATACATGATTTCAGTGGAAAAAGAATGATGTTGAGTATGCAAATGAGATGAATATGCATGAGCTTTAATGTGAAATCCTGGGATGTTGACGTTCTGGTATTGCCTCTGTTTGAATAATAAAAATTTATGATTTGTATTAAGATTGCTGTAAATGTGCTCTAGAGACTTGAAGGTATGTGTTTGAATAATTATTGCATGAAAAATGGTTTTGGGCAAGATGGGGTTTTGAGTTTTGATGTACTCTATTTTTACGTCTTTCTGTTTTAACGTTTTCTAGAAATTCTGAGAAGCAGAAGTGAGAGAAGAAGATCACGTGACATGATGGAGAATCACGCCGTGACCCTCTTCCCTGGGGAAGTCACGAGACGTGATGGAGAGTCACGGCTCGTGACCATCCCTTCCCTGCGTGTCACGAGTCACAATTGCCTGTGTGACTCGTGACCTCCCCTCTCTTTTCTAGCTTCACGAGGCGTGATGGAGGGTCACGACTCGTGACCGCCCCTGTTTTGTGTGGCGCTTGCGAGAAGCCAGCGTCACGAGTCACAATTGCTTGTGTGACTCATGACTGGCCTCCCTTCCTCTGCTGCCCTGTTTTAAAAAGCAAAGTTTTTAAGCTTCTGTTACATGGGGTTTTTCACTACATGACACACGATCGGGCTTAAATCTGTTCTATAATTTAATAATTGTTTAATTATGAAATTTGTGTACATGATTAATAATTAATGTACATGATTTAAATGTTTATAATTTACATGAACATGGATTATTTCAATGTGAGTTATATGTTCTTCTTACCTCCTGTATTTGATATTTATATATTTATATGTTTCCTAATTTGATCAATATACATGTATACATGCATGATAAATTCGTATTTAATTTAATTCTCAAGATATGATATTGATACTTGAGTTTTTGAGTTATGTCATTTAAGCCTGAATAGTCATAGCGGTGGATAAGTAAGCGCTTACTTAGGTCAGGGTGTGTGTGCAGCTGCTATATGATTAAACATTATATGCGGGTCCCGTTTGGATCCTTGTTTCGACCCCGTTTGGGTCTATATGGAAATAAGAGAGGCTTCGGTCTCCATATGAAAATCACATGTTTGAGACTCGTGTCTCCATATGCTTGGGATACTGTGTCCTATCAGTATCCAATGGACCGAATCCACTTCTAAATTGTATATTCCGACTAATCAGGCTATATGTTAATATGTGTTGCATATGTTGAGATGTTTATTGACTGGATTAAAAGTATTTGATGCACATGAATTCATGAATAACTTTATGATATGCACCTTGTATCTGTGTACTTAGAATGGTGAAAATATGAATTGAATAGTTAATTGCTGGTAATGTATGTTTATGCATGTCAAGTAGAGAACATGGAAATATGCTTATATGTGATTTTGATGCCTTTGATTTTGAATCAAAGCCTTATTGTATGTTTATGGTTACGATCAGCTTAAATTATTGTTGTAAATATTGTATATGCGTATTTCCATTTGTTTTGTTCCTCCCCACTAAGCATTATCGCTTAGCACGGGTTCTTTTCCCCGTGCAGGTGGCGAGTTCGGTTTGGAGTTAGACATCTGCAGGTCGGCCACTATAAGTCTTTTTGGGATGAAGTTTATTTTTGTGTCTTCCGCTGTTATTTTGTACATGGCTTGTTCATAGCAAAATGAATCTTTTGTAATGGAACAATTATTTTGGTATATGTATTTGCTTACAAACCTGTTTGGTAAAACGATATCGATATGATATATTGTTCAAGGACTTGCTATATTATGTTTAAAGGTTTCTTCTTATCTCATTTTGGTTTTGTTTATTAGTGTGTAGTTGGATTTGTATTTGTGTTTGCCCGCATGGCGCTCCGGTATCCTTCCATCGGGGGTATCGGGGTGTTACAATCCTAGCCAATTTCTCAGCTTTACTTGGAAGGCCGTGGTTCCATAGGTTAGGAGGAGTGCCGTCTACCCTACACCAAATGATGAAGACACCACATGAAGGGGAGATGGTGACTATTAAGGCAGCAAGAGAAAACCAAGTGTCTGCCTTGGGGATTTCTAACCAGCCATTTAGTGGCTTTCACGTGTCTGTGATAGGTAAAGAGCAAGATTCAGCGGATAGCCCTCAGGTGGTAAATATAATGAAGAAGATGCACTTCCTTCCAGGAGCTGGTTTGGGGAAAAACTCATAAGGGCTACAGTCTGCTATCACTACTTAAGGCCATAAAGATCGAAAGGGTTTTGGATATAAAGGTGAAAGTGGCGACAAGAAGAAGTCAGAAAAGATCCCCATATTTCAGAAAGTTTTGTTCCCGCATCCTCAGTACGTGCTTACACTGGAGAAGAAGAGCCTCAGTGGGTGAATGGAAAGATTGTTCCGGGGTTTGAAATCTTTAATGATGTCTTCGACTGGGATGTTGGAGTAATCAAATCTGCAGAGGACTTCCGGGATGAGGAGATTATGATGCAGTGCAGTGTTTGGGATAGAGATGGGCCAGAGGAGATTGTCACTGAGAAGTTGTGAGCCACCCGGTTGAAAGGGAAAGAGAAGATGGCAAAGCCAGATTTGAAGATTGAAGATCTGAAAATTTCACCAGAAGTAATTGAAAAGTCTTCAGCAAGCCAAGAGGCCAAAGCACAGTCTGCTGCAGCATCAGCATCAACAGAAGATGAAGATAATAGTCATATAGATAGTCTTTTTATGCTAGAACTTTTTAATGATGACAATGTTAATGTTTCTGATTATATTAATGAGATGAACAACTTTGCTTATTTGTGTGATGTTTCTGATGATTTCATTTCTCATGATCATAAACATGTTTCATTCATTTTTTACATTAATTCAACTAGCACAACTGCATTTAATCTCAGAACTTTGGAAAACCCAAAGGAAATTTTGATAGCATCAGACATTACTCCTGAGGAGAGAATAAAATTTGAGAGAATTTTAAGAAAATATGAAAAAGTCTTTGCCTTGACTTATGACGACATGCCGGGAATTGATCGAGAGGTCACCGAACATGCTATTCCAACTTACCCAGAGTCTAAACCTGTCAAGCAGAAACTCAGAAGACTTAGGCCAGAATGGGCACAAAAGGTGAAAGAAGAGATCCATAAGCAGATTGAGGCTATGTTTCTGGTAGAACTTAAATACCAGATCTGGTTAGCTAATGTAGTTCCTGTGGCTAAAACGGCTAGAAAGGTTCGGGTATATGTGGACTATCGGGACCTGAACAAAGCCTGTCCGAAGGACGATTTCCATTTGCCTCACATTGATGTGCTGGTAGATAGTGTAGCCGCTTGTATGATGTACAGTTTTGTGGATGTTCATGTAGGTTATAATCAGATCCTTAATAAGATAGCCGATCGAATTAATACAGCCTTCATCACAGAATGGGGAACTTTCGCTTATAGAGTGATGCCATTTGGTTTGAAGAATGCGAGAGCAACCTATCAGAGAATGGCAACTAGAATCCTAGATGACTTGATTCACAAGAAGGTAGAGGTATATATAGATGACATGATGATTAAGTCAACCACCAGAGAAGGCCACTTTAAAGCTCTGGAAAAGTTCTTTCAAAGGATCAGTAAGTACAACCCGCGCCTTAACCCCAAGAAATGCATTTTTGGAGCTACCTCAGGTAAGCTATTGGGCCATATGGTAAGTCAAAGAGGAATAGAAGTAGATCTTGATAAGGTTAAGCCCATTAGAGAGATGCCAATACCCCAGAGAGAGAAGGAAGTTAGGAGTTTCCTGGGAAAACTTCAGTACATCAGTCGATTTATCGCCAAGCTAGCTTCAGTATGTGAACCCATCTTCAAACTTCTCAGGAAGAATCAACCGGTGGTGTGTAATGATGATTGCCAATTGGCTTTTGACACTATTAAGAACTATCTCGTAAATCCACTAGTCTTAAGACCACTACATTGGGCCAAGCCACTAATCCTATATTTTGTGATAGAAGATAGCTCAGTGGGTGCTATGATGAGTTTGGGGTGGAGTTTATTGTTTATTACCTTAGCAAGAAATTTCTGCCATATGAAGCTAAATATGTTGAAGTGGAAAAATTTTACTTAGCCGTAATTTGGGCTTCTAAAAAGCTGCGACACTACTTTCACTCTTTCAACGTGCAAGCGGTTGCTAAGTGATAAGTTACAACTATATTAATATTTTAGATTAATTTTTGGCATAATTATGTGTTTTATTTATTTAATTTTAATAGTAATTAATTAGTTTTTGTCTTTTTATTAATTTAGCTTGTTTTTATAATTTTTAATAAGTTTTGGGATGTTTTCAGGCATTTTATTTTAATCTGGAGCTAAATTGGAGGTTCGGGTTGAATTTAGGAACAAATGGTGAAGGACCAGCCAAACTGCCAGAAAAGCACAGCTGTGTGTCTAAGAACACAGCTGTGTTTTAGCTCAGTCCCGTGGTAGCGTGGAGCAACGAAGACACAGCTGTGCTATCGCGCAAGGCACAACTGTGCTACGCAGCAAGGCGCGCGCACGGAGGATAGCGTCGCGCACTCTCTCGCCGAGAAGCACAACTTTGCTGCGCCATTTTTTCGCTAGCTCGCGCGCACACGATGCAAACCTAGCGCCCAATGTGTTCAAAAACATAGCTGTTGTTGTGCATTTTCTAATGATGCAACATACCGCAAGTATACGGTGTACCGCAATAGTACTTTAGATATCGATCCCACAGGGAACGTGTTACACACTATTACTCAATGATTTTAATTTTGTTTACAATGATGAATTAATGGTAGAATTGATTTTAATCTAATCTAACATGTAAACTAATTAAACCTAGTTAATGATAGTCAAAAGAAGATAAAATAAATCATGAAGAATTAAAAACAATGAACTTGATTCCATCATTTAGATTAACATCTTTCATCTTTCATGCAAGCCAAGTTAGAATAAACTTTTAACTCACTCTCTCGACATGAATTAAAATGCCTAAAACATATAATTAAAATTCTAACTCACAATTTTCATTAATGAATTAGAGGTTTCTAATTACATATTTTAAGAATAAACACTAACCTATAGCAATTATCTCAATATACCAATCTCTTGAATATATCTTAATAATGAAACTCTATTAAATGTCAGATAAAGCAAACTCTCGAATTACTTTAACTTGTAAAGATCATGCAAAAGATATTAATAGAGAATCTACAATGAAAGACTATGAAAATAGATAGAAATAGAAAGAATTATAATATGTAAGTTCATTAAAATGATATTCATAAAAATAGTGGAGAAGAATTAAAAATAAGAGAACAAGATAGAAGTTCTTCAACCCTTTTCTCAATCTCTTGAAATAGATTTTCTCCTCCTTGATCTTCTTCTTCAAATCATAGAACTAAATAATGAAACTAAAGAATATTGTTTAACTAAAAATACAGAAAATTACTTTACTAAAAATTCATCCAATATTATTGTCTATATTAAAACTACAGTTAAACTACATATTTATAGAAAATAATTGAAAGCTTGTGTCTCTTGAAATGACCCTTGAGAATAGTTGCAAACTTTGGGTGAAAGAGGGTGATTTTCCAAGTGACTTTTGGCTGAAAACCGTCCAACGGTCGCCTCTGTCGCGATCGCAACGTTGCCGCGATCGCGACAGAACGCGCTTGCCTATTTCTTCCTTCTTTCCTCTCTTTGGTTTTCGCTTCCCTCTCTCGCCAGTCACGTCGCGTGACTTCCCATCACGGCGTGCTTTCCTCGCGCCTCGTCGCAACCTCGCTCACGTCGCGCCTCTTCTCCTCTCCTTTCTCTTCTCTTTTCCCTTCCTTTCCTAGCCTCTCTGTGGCGTCACGTCACGTGATCCCTGGTCACGGCGTGTCTTCGCTCTCCTGCAGCTCCTCTCTTCTTTTCCTCCTTTTTCTTTCTTCTTATCAAGTCACGTCTCGTGACCTATAGTCACGGCGTGACCTCAAGTATGAAGCGTGATCTTGCTCCTCTTCTCGTGATCCTCTTCTTTGCTCTACCTCTTTTCTTCATTTTTTTACCTAAAAACACATATAACAGCATAAACATTCTCACTGATACAAATAATCATAAACTAATATATCACATCAAATTATACACACAATTACATAATTAATTACACAAATTCACACAAAATAAATACTAAATTATAGTTCAATTTAGCTCCTATCAAATTCCCCCACACTAAACCCTTGCTTGTCCTCAAGCAAGATCAAAGAAATAAGAAAATTTAATAACCAGTAAAAATTACTACAAAACACTGCTATTTAGCACATGTAATAGAATTGAAAAGAACCAAAATATCTCATACACTCATAATAAAATAAAATCAGTAAATCAAAATTTAAGAGTATGCATTTCAAATTCAACAAATTACTTAACTTTACTAATGCCAACATAAAGAGTATGAAGTCTATTAAAACTAAACATGAAATAAAGAAAGAAAATTAGTCATTAAGTTAAAATTCTCAAGCTACTAGCTGCACTTAGGACATTTTGAGCTCACTTACCCTTAATCCAATCTCATGGCATTTTTAGACTTTACTTTTTCTTTTTCTTTGATTTTTCTTTTTGATTTCTAGCAAGAGAAAGTATATGGGTGCGTTTTACGCTCCATCCCATATTTTGACAATTTTTGATATATATCTTGCTTGTCTTTTTCTTTTTATAACTTAAGTGGGTGCATTTTATGCTCCATCCCACTTTTAACTTTTCTTTTTAAATGTAGTCCTCATCCATTATTGAATAGAAATAAGGGCAAGTATTATGGCTATAGTTTCCTTAAACAACTAGAAATTGAAAATTATAAACTAAATGAGTAAATTCTAACTTTAAAAACATGGTTAGTTAGAAAGACTAAATAATCTATAATGTTGAAATAAGTAAAACAAAATAATTTGAAAAACTTAAAACACATGCTAAAAATTTTTGAAAAACTGATAAAAATGAGTATCAAAGATAAATGACTTAACAACCTATACAATATACCAAATAAACAATGCTTTATAATAAAGTTTACTTAAAAGCCTAATTGAAATATAAAAACACACAAACAAAAAATAATCATGCACTTGACATACATAATATATATACAAACTCAAAAACACAGTCACAAACATCACAACACATAACACAGTCACTCCCCCACACTTAGAACCAACATTGTCCTCAATGTGTAGGAATGACACACAAAAACAAGTAAAACGAAATAAATGAAATGAAAAGAAAAAAAAACTCCCCTATTATGGTGATGGTGGAGGTGAAGGAACCCGAAACCCAACTTGTGTTATGAAGTTGTCAAATTTGTACTCCAACCTTCTTTGCCTTCTAGCTAAAATGGTTTGTTGATCTTGTATATGGTGCAAGTTGCTAAGAATTTGATCAAACATTTCTGGCATATTTTGGCTAGATGAGCCAACTTCAGGTGCAGTAGCTACACCAGGTGGAATATCTGCCATCTCCTCATTTTCACTTGCCTCCTCCTCACCTTCTTCTTCTTGTTCCTCAACTTGTGGCGCAGCATTTCCAGCAATATCCCTCCAACATGAACGAGCACGTGCAGGAATTTCCTGAAAATTATTGCCAACAACCTCTCCACGCACTAACATAGTCTTATTAAAATACTGGCAAGGAAAAACTCTATAGTAGGCATCAAGATCAGCATTTAAATTAGTTGCAATACTAGAAATAACATGCCCATGTGATAAAGGCGAATCATGTTTATGTACACATTGCAACAATTGATTTACTATCCAAAAAGGCCAACATACGTCCTTGCGTTTATGTACACACCACATCAAAAACAATTCATTATATGAAACTCTATTGAATTCGGACCTATTAAAAACCAAAGAAGCTAAAATCCTATGCAAAATCCAATACCTTAAATCTTTAATAAACATGGATTTAGCATCCCTAGCTCTATAACGTGTTTGCAAATCAGTCAAAAATGTCCAAAATTCATGAGGCTTAAACGATTTAGGTGGCTCGGTCAAACCAGCTTGAGAAAATCTAAATATCCTATGCAACATAAAATAAGTTAAAGTATAAGGTATACCAGCCATCCTAAAGTCTAACCAATTCTCATTATCATCATTCTTTTTTAATGTGGTATAAAATTCTAAAACTAAATCAGGACGCACATTTTCACGCATAGAAGCAAATTTAAACAACCCACATACTCTTAACATGTCATTAACTACTTCTAACATACCAATTTGATTAAGTAAAGAGTCAGGAAAAAACTTACAGCGCACCAAATACCTGTTACGAAGTAGTAAATACTTACTACCTTCATCTACAGAGAAAATAGGAAACAAGGCACCATAGTGAGAAGCAATGTTCACCACTTCAACTTCCTGCTCCTCTTGCTCTTCTGGCTCAGTTCTGGGAACAGTGGGATTCTTTGTCCTCACCATAATTACTTGAGTTTGTTAAACAGATAATGAAACTATAGAGAAATAAAGCTAAAGTCAATATGAGAAATTAATAAAACCAAATACACTGAAGGAAAACAGAATAGATAAACGAAACAGGAATGTAAATTGAGAAGAACTATAAACAAATGTGATCTAGTTATTCATAAACATGCCGAAATTAAATGGAATGAGAGAAAGAAGAAATGAAAAGAAAAATAAAATGACAAACCAGAATGGAGAATAAAAATCACGTGAGCCCTAAGTCAGTCTTTGGAAGAAAAGAAATAGAAAGCTAAAATGTAGAACAATAAAAACGAAAGGAAAACAGATTAGGGTAGTTCGAAAATCTCTGTGGAATGAGGAAAAGAGGAAAAGAAGAATAAAAATGGCTTTAAGAGGGTCTTGTACTCGTGACCTGTATTAGGGAAAGAAAAAGAACGATAAAATGAAATAGAAGAGGAAAGGTAAGGAAGGGTCACGACTTTTAGGGTTTAAAAATTTAATTCCCGCTTTTAATTTTTTTCTTTTCCTGTGGTTTAATTAGTAAATTGTAAAATTAATTTAAAGTAATTGAATTTAATTTTCTAAATTAGAATAGGAAAGAAAACAAATATAATAAAAACAGAAAAGAAAAATGTAAAAACTTACCTGATATACCCCTAAATGGCAAAACACCATCACGACGTGAACCAACGTCACGTTGCGTGACGCTTCCTGCTTACCTGGGCGAAATAATCTCAAGCGAAAATCAAGGAGCGTCACGTCGCGTGAAGGTACATCACGCCGTGACGCTTCGGCCTTACCTGGGCGAAGTCCCTCCATCACGCGACGTGAAGATGAATCACGCCGTGCTCCCTGCAGAAATGGCTTGCTTTTTTGCTTCATCGCCTTCTGTCGCGAGCGCGATACTTGCCGCGATCGCGACAGAAGCCAACGTCTTCATAAAATTTTTATTTTCTTAAATTTTTTTCTTCTTTTTTTTTTATTTATTTATTTATTTTTTTAATATATTTATTAAACAAATCTAGTCTTACTAAATTAGCTGTGAAATAAAACAAATATATTAGTAACATGAAAATCAAAAAATAAAACTATAGAAACAAATTTAAAAACAAAGTACAAAACATAAATAAAAACAATATAATTAAGTAACCTAAATAAAAGAAATAGATAATTCATGGCTTAATATTCTCCCTAGGATTTTCCTCAGTATTACTTGGAAGGCATCCTAGATTCCTAGAAGGTAAACAATTAGCAATTTGGCCTATTTGAACCTCAAGATTATGAATAGAGGCTGCATGATTTTTAGAAATTTGATCAATTTTTGCCTCAAGTTTCTTTTGGCTTTCATCTTGAGAATGCATCTTATAATTAATTTCTTCAATAAACTTATCAATTTTACCTTCAAAGGCCCCAAACCTATCTTGTGGTTGTTGATATCCTACACTTCTATTTTGATTGTTAACATTATTATTTCCCCATGAAAGGTTAGGATGGTTTCTCCAACCAGAGTTATAGGTGTTAGAATAAGGATTTCCACGACCTTGGCTTTGAAGAAAATTAACTTGCTCTTTATTAGCTATGCCTAAAGTGCAATTACCACTATCATGCCCATTTTGACCACACACATTACATGCATTTGATACATTACCTCCCATGCCTAGGTTATTAACTCTATGAGTTAAAGCCTCAACTTGAGCTTGTAATGCAACCATAGAATCAACTGAATGTATCCCCCTAACATTAGAATTATTATACTCTCTTACTCTTTCAGGAGGCCACATACAGTTGTTCATTGCCATTTCTTCTAATAGCTCATATGTTGCATCAATTGTTTTTCTCATTAAAGACCCACCAGCAGCAGCATCAATAGTACCTCTAGTGGTAGGACTTACACCATTATAAAATGTTTGCATCAACAACTCTCTTGGCAAATTATGATGTGGACACATCCTTTGCAATTCTTTGAATCTTTCCCAAGCTTCATATAATGATTCATTTTCATTTTGAACAAATGTGGTGATATCCTTTATGATTTTTGCGGTTTTTGCCAAGGGAAAATATTTTGATAAAAATGCTTGGGCCAATTGGTCCCAAGTAGTTATAGAACCCCTTGTCAAAGAATTCAACCAAGCCTTTGCTTTATCCTTCAATGTGAAGGGAAAAAGCCTAAGTTTGATTGCATCATTTGAAACCCCATTTATCTTAAAGGTATCACAAATCTCAAGAAAATTTGCCAAATGAGCATTTGGATCCTCATTTGCCAAACCATAAAATTGTATACTATTTTGAATCATTTGCAATAATGAAGGCTTAATTTCAAATTGATTTGCATTTACCGTTGGTCTTACCACTCCTTGTTGAGCACCACTCAAAGCAGGTGTGGCAAAGTCCATCAATCTTGGTGGATTTTCGTCAGCCATCCCAATTGATTTCCTATTTTTATTCTTCTTTTTATTTGATTTTCGGTTACTTAATAAAAACCTCTCAATTTCAGGATTTATAGGCTCAAGCTCTTCTAAAGAACTCCTTGTACTAGGCATGAACTTTCAAAATCCTGTAAAACAAATACAAAACACAAAATTAATTTAAACAAATAAACAAATTAAAACAAAACAAAATATTGTAATCCAAAATCATAAATCAATTTTCACAATGGCATAGAACCGTTCCCCGGCAATGGCGCCAAAAACTTGTTGTGCATTTTCTAATGATGCAACATACCGCAAGTATACGGTGTACCGCAATAGTACTTTAGATATCGATCCCACAGGGAACGTGTTACACACTATTACTCAATGATTTTAATTTTGTTTACAATGATGAATTAATGGTAGAATTGATTTTAATCTAATCTAACATGTAAACTAATTAAACCTAGTTAATGATAGTCAAAAGAAGATAAAATAAATCATGAAGAATTAAAAACAATGAACTTGATTCCATCATTTAGATTAACATCTTTCATCTTTCATGCAAGCCAAGTTAGAATAAACTTTTAACTCACTCTCTCGACATGAATTAAAATGCCTAAAACATATAATTAAAATTCTAACTCACAATTTTCATTAATGAATTAGAGGTTTCTAATTACATATTTTAAGAATAAACACTAACCTATAGCAATTATCTCAATATACCAATCTCTTGAATATATCTTAATAATGAAACTCTATTAAATGTCAGATAAAGCAAACTCTCGAATTACTTTAACTTGTAAAGATCATGCAAAAGATATTAATAGAGAATCTACAATGAAAGACTATGAAAATAGATAGAAATAGAAAGAATTATAATATGTAAGTTCATTAAAATGATATTCATAAAAATAGTGGAGAAGAATTAAAAATAAGAGAACAAGATAGAAGTTCTTCAACCCTTTTCTCAATCTCTTGAAATAGATTTTCTCCTCCTTGATCTTCTTCTTCAAATCATAGAACTAAATAATGAAACTAAAGAATATTGTTTAACTAAAAATACAGAAAATTACTTTACTAAAAATTCATCCAATATTATTGTCTATATTAAAACTACAGTTAAACTACATATTTATAGAAAATAATTGAAAGCTTGTGTCTCTTGAAATGACCCTTGAGAATAGTTGCAAACTTTGGGTGAAAGAGGGTGATTTTCCAAGTGACTTTTGGCTGAAAACCGTCCAACGGTCGCCTCTGTCGCGATCGCAACGTTGCCGCGATCGCGACAGAACGCGCTTGCCTATTTCTTCCTTCTTTCCTCTCTTTGATTTTCGCTTCCCTCTCTCGCCAGTCACGTCGCGTGACTTCCCATCACGGCGTGCTTTCCTCGCGCCTCGTCGCAACCTCGCTCACGTCGCGCCTCTTCTCCTCTCCTTTCTCTTCTCTTTTCCCTTCCTTTCCTAGCCTCTCTGTGGCGTCACGTCACGTGATCCCTGGTCACGGCGTGTCTTCGCTCTCCTGCAGCTCCTCTCTTCTTTTCCTCCTTTTTCTTTCTTCTTATCAAGTCACGTCTCGTGACCTATAGTCACGGCGTGACCTCAAGTATGAAGCGTGATCTTGCTCCTCTTCTCGTGATCCTCTTCTTTGCTCTACCTCTTTTCTTCATTTTTTTACCTAAAAACACATATAACAGCATAAACATTCTCACTGATACAAATAATCATAAACTAATATATCACATCAAATTATACACACAATTACATAATTAATTACACAAATTCACACAAAATAAATACTAAATTATAGTTCAATTTAGCTCCTATCAAATTCCCCCACACTAAACCCTTGCTTGTCCTCAAGCAAGATCAAAGAAATAAGAAAATTTAATAACCAGTAAAAATTACTACAAAACACTGCTATTTAGCACATGTAATAGAATTGAAAAGAACCAAAATATCTCATACACTCATAATAAAATAAAATCAGTAAATCAAAATTTAAGAGTATGCATTTCAAATTCAACAAATTACTTAACTTTACTAATGCCAACATAAAGAGTATGAAGTCTATTAAAACTAAACATGAAATAAAGAAAGAAAATTAGTCATTAAGTTAAAATTCTCAAGCTACTAGCTGCACTTAGGACATTTTGAGCTCACTTACCCTTAATCCAATCTCATGGCATTTTTAGACTTTACTTTTTCTTTTTCTTTGATTTTTCTTTTTGATTTCTAGCAAGAGAAAGTATATGGGTGCGTTTTACGCTCCATCCCATATTTTGACAATTTTTGATATATATCTTGCTTGTCTTTTTCTTTTTATAACTTAAGTGGGTGCATTTTATGCTCCATCCCACTTTTAACTTTTCTTTTTAAATGTAGTCCTCATCCATTATTGAATAGAAATAAGGGCAAGTATTATGGCTATAGTTTCCTTAAACAACTAGAAATTGAAAATTATAAACTAAATGAGTAAATTCTAACTTTAAAAACATGGTTAGTTAGAAAGACTAAATAATCTATAATGTTGAAATAAGTAAAACAAAATAATTTGAAAAACTTAAAACACATGCTAAAAATTTTTGAAAAACTGATAAAAATGAGTATCAAAGATAAATGACTTAACAACCTATACAATATACCAAATAAACAATGCTTTATAATAAAGTTTACTTAAAAGCCTAATTGAAATATAAAAACACACAAACAAAAAATAATCATGCACTTGACATACATAATATATATACAAACTCAAAAACAGAGTCACAAACATCACAACACATAACACAGTCACTCCCCCACACTTAGAACCAACATTGTCCTCAATGTGTAGGAATGACACACAAAAACAAGTAAAACGAAATAAATGAAATGAAAAGAAAAAAAAACTCCCCTATTATGGTGATGGTGGAGGTGAAGGAACCCGAAACCCAACTTGTGTTATGAAGTTGTCAAATTTGTACTCCAACCTTCTTTGCCTTCTAGCTAAAATGGTTTGTTGATCTTGTATATGGTGCAAGTTGCTAAGAATTTGATCAAACATTTCTGGCATATTTTGGCTAGATGAGCCAACTTCAGGTGCAGTAGCTACACCAGGTGGAATATCTGCCATCTCCTCATTTTCACTTGCCTCCTCCTCACCTTCTTCTTCTTGTTCCTCAACTTGTGGCGCAGCATTTCCAGCAATATCCCTCCAACATGAACGAGCACGTGCAGGAATTTCCTGAAAATTATTGCCAACAACCTCTCCACGCACTAACATAGTCTTATTAAAATACTGGCAAGGAAAAACTCTATAGTAGGCATCAAGATCAGCATTTAAATTAGTTGCAATACTAGAAATAACATGCCCATGTGATAAAGGCGAATCATGTTTATGTACACATTGCAACAATTGATTTACTATCCAAAAAGGCCAACATACGTCCTTGCGTTTATGTACACACCACATCAAAAACAATTCATTATATGAAACTCTATTGAATTCGGACCTATTAAAAACCAAAGAAGCTAAAATCCTATGCAAAATCCAATACCTTAAATCTTTAATAAACATGGATTTAGCATCCCTAGCTCTATAACGTGTTTGCAAATCAGTCAAAAATGTCCAAAATTCATGAGGCTTAAATGATTTAGGTGGCTCGGTCAAACCAGCTTGAGAAAATCTAAATATCCTATGCAACATAAAATAAGTTAAAGTATAAGGTATACCAGCCATCCTAAAGTCTAACCAATTCTCATTATCATCATTCTTTTTTAATGTGGTATAAAATTCTAAAACTAAATCAGGACGCACATTTTCACGCATAGAAGCAAATTTAAACAACCCACATACTCTTAACATGTCATTAACTACTTCTAACATACCAATTTGATTAAGTAAAGAGTCAGGAAAAAACTTACAGCGCACCAAATACCTGTTACGAAGTAGTAAATACTTACTACCTTCATCTACAGAGAAAATAGGAAACAAGGCACCATAGTGAGAAGCAATGTTCACCACTTCAACTTCCTGCTCCTCTTGCTCTTCTGGCTCAGTTCTGGGAACAGTGGGATTCTTTGTCCTCACCATAATTACTTGAGTTTGTTAAACAGATAATGAAACTATAGAGAAATAAAGCTAAAGTCAATATGAGAAATTAATAAAACCAAATACACTGAAGGAAAACAGAATAGATAAACGAAACAGGAATGTAAATTGAGAAGAACTATAAACAAATGTGATCTAGTTATTCATAAACATGCCGAAATTAAATGGAATGAGAGAAAGAAGAAATGAAAAGAAAAATAAAATGACAAACCAGAATGGAGAATAAAAATCACGTGAGCCCTAAGTCAGTCTTTGGAAGAAAAGAAATAGAAAGCTAAAATGTAGAACAATAAAAACGAAAGGAAAACAGATTAGGGTAGTTCGAAAATCTCTGTGGAATGAGGAAAAGAGGAAAAGAAGAATAAAAATGGCTTTAAGAGGGTCTTGTACTCGTGACCTGTATTAGGGAAAGAAAAAGAACGATAAAATGAAATAGAAGAGGAAAGGTAAGGAAGGGTCACGACTTTTAGGGTTTAAAAATTTAATTCCCGCTTTTAATTTTTTTCTTTTCCTGTGGTTTAATTAGTAAATTGTAAAATTAATTTAAAGTAATTGAATTTAATTTTCTAAATTAGAATAGGAAAGAAAACAAATATAATAAAAACAGAAAAGAAAAATGTAAAAACTTACCTGATATACCCCTAAATGGCAAAACACCATCACGACGTGAACCAACGTCACGTTGCGTGACGCTTCCTGCTTACCTGGGCGAAATAATCTCAAGCGAAAATCAAGGAGCGTCACGTCGCGTGAAGGTACATCACGCCGTGACGCTTCGGCCTTACCTGGGCGAAGTCCCTCCATCACGCGACGTGAAGATGAATCACGCCGTGCTCCCTGCAGAAATGGCTTGCTTTTTTGCTTCATCGCCTTCTGTCGCGAGCGCGATACTTGCCGCGATCGCGACAGAAGCCAACGTCTTCATAAAATTTTTATTTTCTTAAATTTTTTTCTTCTTTTTTTTTTTTATTTATTTATTTATTTTTTTAATATATTTATTAAACAAATCTAGTCTTACTAAATTAGCTGTGAAATAAAACAAATATATTAGTAACATGAAAATCAAAAAATAAAACTATAGAAACAAATTTAAAAACAAAGTACAAAACATAAATAAAAACAATATAATTAAGTAACCTAAATAAAAGAAATAGATAATTCATGGCTTAATATTCTCCCTAGGATTTTCCTCAGTATTACTTGGAAGGCATCCTAGATTCCTAGAAGGTAAACAATTAGCAATTTGGCCTATTTGAACCTCAAGATTATGAATAGAGGCTGCATGATTTTTAGAAATTTGATCAATTTTTGCCTCAAGTTTCTTTTGGCTTTCATCTTGAGAATGCATCTTATAATTAATTTCTTCAATAAACTTATCAATTTTACCTTCAAAGGCCCCAAACCTATCTTGTGGTTGTTGATATCCTACACTTCTATTTTGATTGTTAACATTATTATTTCCCCATGAAAGGTTAGGATGGTTTCTCCAACCAGAGTTATAGGTGTTAGAATAAGGATTTCCACGACCTTGGCTTTGAAGAAAATTAACTTGCTCTTTATTAGCTATGCCTAAAGTGCAATTACCACTATCATGCCCATTTTGACCACACACATTACATGCATTTGATACATTACCTCCCATGCCTAGGTTATTAACTCTATGAGTTAAAGCCTCAACTTGAGCTTGTAATGCAACCATAGAATCAACTGAATGTATCCCCCTAACATTAGAATTATTATACTCTCTTACTCTTTCAGGAGGCCACATACAGTTGTTCATTGCCATTTCTTCTAATAGCTCATATGTTGCATCAATTGTTTTTCTCATTAAAGACCCACCAGCAGCAGCATCAATAGTACCTCTAGTGGTAGGACTTACACCATTATAAAATGTTTGCATCAACAACTCTCTTGGCAAATTATGATGTGGACACATCCTTTGCAATTCTTTGAATCTTTCCCAAGCTTCATATAATGATTCATTTTCATTTTGAACAAATGTGGTGATATCCTTTATGATTTTTGCGGTTTTTGCCAAGGGAAAATATTTTGATAAAAATGCTTGGGCCAATTGGTCCCAAGTAGTTATAGAACCCCTTGTCAAAGAATTCAACCAAGCCTTTGCTTTATCCTTCAATGTGAAGGGAAAAAGCCTAAGTTTGATTGCATCATTTGAAACCCCATTTATCTTAAAGGTATCACAAATCTCAAGAAAATTTGCCAAATGAGCATTTGGATCCTCATTTGCCAAACCATAAAATTGTATACTATTTTGAATCATTTGCAATAATGAAGGCTTAATTTCAAATTGATTTGCATTTACCGTTGGTCTTACCACTCCTTGTTGAGCACCACTCAAAGCAGGTGTGGCAAAGTCCATCAATCTTGGTGGATTTTCGTCAGCCATCCCAATTGATTTCCTATTTTTATTCTTCTTTTTATTTGATTTTCGGTTACTTAATAAAAACCTCTCAATTTCAGGATTTATAGGCTCAAGCTCTTCTAAAGAACTCCTTGTACTAGGCATGAACTTTCAAAATCCTGTAAAACAAATACAAAACACAAAATTAATTTAAACAAATAAACAAATTAAAACAAAACAAAATATTGTAATCCAAAATCATAAATCAATTTTCACAATGGCATAGAACCGTTCCCCGGCAACGGCGCCAAAAACTTGTTGTGCATTTTCTAATGATGCAACATACCGCAAGTATACGGTGTACCGCAATAGTACTTTAGATATCGATCCCACAGGGAACGTGTTACACACTATTACTCAATGATTTTAATTTTGTTTACAATGATGAATTAATGGTAGAATTGATTTTAATCTAATCTAACATGTAAACTAATTAAACCTAGTTAATGATAGTCAAAAGAAGATAAAATAAATCATGAAGAATTAAAAACAATGAACTTGATTCCATCATTTAGATTAACATCTTTCATCTTTCATGCAAGCCAAGTTAGAATAAACTTTTAACTCACTCTCTCGACATGAATTAAAATGCCTAAAACATATAATTAAAATTCTAACTCACAATTTTCATTAATGAATTAGAGGTTTCTAATTACATATTTTAAGAATAAACACTAACCTATAGCAATTATCTCAATATACCAATCTCTTGAATATATCTTAATAATGAAACTCTATTAAATGTCAGATAAAGCAAACTCTCGAATTACTTTAACTTGTAAAGATCATGCAAAAGATATTAATAGAGAATCTACAATGAAAGACTATGAAAATAGATAGAAATAGAAAGAATTATAATATGTAAGTTCATTAAAATGATATTCATAAAAATAGTGGAGAAGAATTAAAAATAAGAGAACAAGATAGAAGTTCTTCAACCCTTTTCTCAATCTCTTGAAATAGATTTTCTCCTCCTTGATCTTCTTCTTCAAATCATAGAACTAAATAATGAAACTAAAGAATATTGTTTAACTAAAAATACAGAAAATTACTTTACTAAAAATTCATCCAATATTATTGTCTATATTAAAACTACAGTTAAACTACATATTTATAGAAAATAATTGAAAGCTTGTGTCTCTTGAAATGACCCTTGAGAATAGTTGCAAACTTTGGGTGAAAGAGGGTGATTTTCCAAGTGACTTTTGGCTGAAAACCGTCCAACGGTCGCCTCTGTCGCGATCGCAACGTTGCCGCGATCGCGACAGAACGCGCTTGCCTATTTCTTCCTTCTTTCCTCTCTTTGGTTTTCGCTTCCCTCTCTCGCCAGTCACGTCGCGTGACTTCCCATCACGGCGTGCTTTCCTCGCGCCTCGTCGCAACCTCGCTCACGTCGCGCCTCTTCTCCTCTCCTTTCTCTTCTCTTTTCCCTTCCTTTCCTAGCCTCTCTGTGGCGTCACGTCACGTGATCCCTGGTCACGGCGTGTCTTCGCTCTCCTGCAGCTCCTCTCTTCTTTTCCTCCTTTTTCTTTCTTCTTATCAAGTCACGTCTCGTGACCTATAGTCACGGCGTGACCTCAAGTATGAAGCGTGATCTTGCTCCTCTTCTCGTGATCCTCTTCTTTGCTCTACCTCTTTTCTTCATTTTTTTACCTAAAAACACATATAACAGCATAAACATTCTCACTGATACAAATAATCATAAACTAATATATCACATCAAATTATACACACAATTACATAATTAATTACACAAATTCACACAAAATAAATACTAAATTATAGTTCAATTTAGCTCCTATCAGCTGTGCTTTACAAAGCACAACTGTGCTTTTCGTCAGGTTAAAAGGAAAATGCCGCTTCATCACCGAAAGGGGGCAGGTTAGATTTAGGATTATTTTCTTTTAGTTTCCAGCAGTCTTTTATTTTATTTTAGGTTTTAATTTTCATTTTAAAATTCTGTTTTAGATAGATTTAATTTTAAATTGCAATTTTGTTGTTAGTTAATTTAGATTATTTTTAGTTTAAATTTATATTTTTGGGGATTCAAGGAGATTCCAAGGTTGAAGAGCAAGAGCTTCAAGATTTATTTTCTCTCTCATCAAAGGTGTATTCTAAACTTTAATTTTCCATATTTTATATTTATATTCTTGATGTTAGAGTAATTATTCATGCTTAGGAGTTCTTGAATCATATTTGTATTTTGGATATTTGGATTTAATGAATATTTTCATGATTTCTTTTATTTCTCTCTTTATATTTTCTGCATTTATGATGATCATTGGGTTTGGTTATGATTTAGTCCGTAATGATGATTGATCTCAAATATGATTTTTGTTATAATTTGTTTATGCTCAGTTTTCTATCATTTTTTGTGTATCTTTTAAACGACTCCGTTTGGGAATCTAGAAGTACAAAATTTTATGATTTAAAATTAGAGTGAGGAGTGAAATATTTGAGTTTTGGGTTATTTGACTCCGTATTGGGAAAATAAACCAAACTTAGGATTTTAGACCCGTGCATAGGCTAGTTATGTGGCTGACTCCGGTTTGGGATGTTATATAATTAGAGTGGCTGACTCCATTTGGGAAGCTTGGGTTTAGTTGGGTTGTCCAGAATTTCATGTTTATATTGTTCTACCAATTTCCAATTACATTTGTGAGGATAGAATTTCCTAAGCATTTAATTTCATCCTTGAGTAATTTCTTGATGAACACTTTTATTTTTAATTGTTAATTAATTTTCTTGCTTAGCTTAGTTTTCTCCATCAAACAAACTGGGGACATCTCATATTCACTCATCTATAGATATTTAACGTGACAATCCCTTTTCCCTTGGGTACGATAACTCGAGGTCCTAACTATACCCCACTTTATTACTTGTCGATTCGGTACACTTGCCGAACACCGATCAAGTTTTTGGCGCCGTTGCCCGGGAAAAACGGTGTTGTTTGTTTTATATTTTTAGTTGAGTTAGTTTGAGATTTAGATTTTTTTTATTCTTTGTTTAAATTTGGTGTTTATCTTTGTAGAAAAATTTTGAGGTCTTTTCAAAATGATGCAAGATAGTGTTCAAGATTATGAGTTGGTCCTTTTGCGAGCTCAAGTAAATGATATGAGAAAGGAGATGCAAGAGTTACAACAATTGTATTCAACTTCACCAGTCACCTATTCACCATCCTTTGAAGATCCTTACTCTTCATGGGTATCACAAGAGTCTAACGTTGCCCAAATCAAAAGTCTTCTAGACTACATATATTGCAGAGAGAAGCAATTTTATGCAAAAAAGGGGGAGTGGCAGGCTACAATCAACTATCAAGAGGAGAGGATCAAAACTCAAGAGAATGTATTGAGAAGTCAAGCATTGGAGATCCAAAATTTGGAATCCAAGTTGGAGCTTTTAATTATCTCTTCGAGTGATCAAAGAGATGGTGGTGAATTGAGTCATGCACCTATAGAGATTAATGAGAATTTTGAAATCTTTGAGGATGGGTTGCAAGAAGAAGAAAAAGAGCCAATCATTGTTGAAGACACATCTTATATTTGTTTGGAAACTAATTTTAGTTTTTCTGTGCAGAATAGTGCACCAAAGGAGCAAGAGTTGTGCGATTCGCAAATGGAAGCACTGGATTCAGTCCATTTGAAGAATTTATTTAGGCTGGAAGAGCCAGTGGAGTTTGTTTATAGTGAACTCATGGTGGAGTCATACTTCATCGAAGACATGGAATTTCCCACCTTGGTGGCTTTCGATGATTTTCTCTTACTGATGGGGGAAAATGAGGAGCAAAAACCGGAAAGACCATTATTTGGTTCACAAGCTCGTCCACCCGAAAGTAACATGAGTCGAGCTGGGACTCATTAAACCAGAACTTTTCGTCTTAACCCTTTCTATTTAATTATATGTCATTAATATGTGTTTTTGTGTTTTATGTTTTTAATTTTTAATTGTTTATTTTTGAGCCTTTATAATTTTCCTTAAATTTTTGGTGTGTTAGAAAGTTAATTTGTTGTTTTTAATGTTTAATTTGTTGATTTTTAATTTTTGGTTCTAACTGGTTTTGGTTTGGTTTATTGTTTGGAATTTAACAGGGAGAACAACATGAAAATTCAAAAATTTTGCAGCCACAATTGTGCACTGAAGAAGTGGGGCAGTAGCATTTAACAGTTATCTCACGGTGATAATTAAAATTGTTGTCACCGTGAGATGTGGTACATCAGGGCAGTAGCATCAGGTAAAGTACGAAAACACAGCTGTGCTTTTCGAAAGCACAACTGTCGTTTAAGAAACACGCCGAAACATAGCGCTGTGTAAAACACGGCTGTGCTTCTTTCAAAAGCACAGCCGTGCTTTTCGCACTGCCCTCTTAAAACACGCATGTGCTTATTTTTGCCGCTCTTTTCTCTTTCCTTCACCTCCGTTCCCCCTATTCTTCAAAAATTAAAATTTTCTCTCAATCTTCTCTTCGATCTTCACTGACAAACCAAGCTAATCTCAGGTAATTTTAATTTTATGCAATTGTATAGAGCTTAAATGGAATTCTTTTTATTTTCTTTCTTCATTTTCCTCTTTTATGCCGATTCTGATCCTCCCGAATTTTTCTGCAAGAAATTCCAGATTTTTGGGTTAAAAGAATTTAGAGTTCTCTCTCTCGTTCCCGTTATTTATCTTCAAATTTTCTTAAGTCAGTAGCTAAATTCGACATTTCCAGGTATGTAATTTCCTCACTCTTCGCATTTTATTTTCTCATTTTAATTGACTGTGCTTGATCCTCAAATGGCAATTTTGTTGTGTTAGTTGTGAATTTTGATGTGTTTTGCTTTTTCGGGCCAACATGAACAGAAATGGGCAATTAGGATTGAAAAGATTGTGCTTAAAAATCTAGTTATAATCATGCTCACCAGCTGTTTGATGAAATGCCTGAATGAGAATTACATGTCAATTATGGGATTTAAAACGTGACTAATTCGGCAATTTATTAAATTATTCTTCCCAAACCTGTGAATATGATATTTTGAGGTTATTCTCAAATTTCCTTTGCATAAATCAGGTTGTTTGAATAGGCAAATAAGTCATTGTGGCATGTGCCCTGCTGATCTGGGATTTTCATCAGCTGGAATTTATTTGAGGAAACTGTATACTGAGCAATTGCATTATTGAGTTTAATTTCATATATACGTTTATGCTAAATTGCTCTTATGACAGTGTTGAGTTGATGGGTGCCATTATAATTGAATTGGAGCTTAAAAATCATTGTGTTAGATGGGGTATATTCTTGCACTTTATCTTGAAATATAGCTGCTGGGAATTGGGAGTTTGGGCTTTAAAATTCTGAATTAAGTGTTTTGAGATAATTTGGGCATTATGCATGGTATGAATATGGAAAGAAATATTTCGCAAATTAAATTCAAATTGCTTGAGATTACGCTTGGCATTTATTTTGTTTTAGAAGCATTTGCTGCTGCCTTTAGTTTTTTAATTTAGATGCAATTGATATTGTGTTTGATTGTGTTGAGACAATTGCACGTTTGCTAGTTCCCGACTTGATGGGATTAGGATAAGTTGTAATGGATGCCAATTTTTCAAGTTCTTATTCACATGCAACTTTGAATTTTTCCTACATATTTTTGCTATGAATAGAGCATTGATTAAGCAAACTGTGCATTGTTCTCTATTATTCTCCATTAAATTGCATTTATTTTATTCTTGGCAATTGCATTTCAATGATGAATTACTTGTGCGTATTTTATTCTCCACCTTGTGCTTTTCAATTTTAATTTCTTTAAATTTTACTTTGTGCAATCTTCCAATTTCTACTATTTTGTGCATAGACTTTGTACTTCAATATGTTTATACATTTGCCTTATGCTTAATGTTTCAATTTTTGCATCATCATTAGCTAGAAAGTGTATTTATTTTGCAAATGCTGTTGTGAAGTTTTGGTGAGTTTTGATATTATTCTTCCAATTTAGTTATAGATGTGGTATGCGCTTAATGAAACCAAGAATATTTGAACAAAGTTTATACTTTCTTTTTCAGGAACCATGGTTCGCAACAGAGATGAGCAACCATCAGCGCCCATTCCGCCTCCTGATTGGTTGACTCCAGCACAACGTACTTTGTTTAATAAGCTGGCTGCAAAGATTATTATTTCTAGTAGGTTTATGAGTATGAAGACACTCATTGACTAGGGCATTCAAGAGAGGGTATTATCTTTGTTAAGGAACATTGGATGGGAGGAGTTCTTTTCTCTGAATGGCCTGACTCATCCTGAGATAACATTGGAGTTTTTTAGTACTTTTAAGTACTCTCCAAGTTATCTAAGGATGATAGGAATACCATTCAGTTTAGAGTGCGCAATATTCCCTATTATCTTTCGATTTCAGACTTAGCTACATATTTGAGATTGCCAGTGGATAGAGAGGTGCACATTGTGGGTGATTCAGCTGCACATTGGGCAATTATTGGGAAGCCCAATATGGACTTTCATGGGAGAAACACCAAGTCAACAAAACTCCGCTCTCCAGTCTATCAGTACCTACATAGAGTGATGACATCTTTAGTGTTCATGCGACCAGAGTGTCCAAGCAATGTGACTATACCAGATTTATTTTTCCTTTATGCTATGGAGACCGGTATCAGAGTCAATGCAGTACCCTGGTTGTATAAGCAGCTGAAGAGAGCTATAGCCACCTCAGGGAAGAGGATCGTGATTGGTGGATTGATCACCATAATCATGAGAGCCCTACATCTGCCTACTGCTGATATGGGATGACACTTGATATCATCTTATTTGATTGATGAGGTGGTAGTACTCAGATGTAGGATAGCTATAGAGGATCCATCTTCCGAGAGTGGATATAGACTGAGGAGAGCGGAGGAGTTGGAGGCCCATGACTTGGGTGATGATGGAGAGGGCGATTCTGATGATGCCCACCCGCCAGCTAATTACGATGTTGATGCTCCACCACCACCTCTGCCACAGAGACCGATAGCTAGTACTTCCAGTAGGAGGGTGAGATAGAGGAGTGACATACCATTCTCCCCTCCAGACATGAGTCGTTATGCTCAGGGGCATGATGAGCCATCTTCTTCCACAGCCCCTCCACCCTCAACTCTGTATTTAGATGGTTCGATGGTCCAGACTTTGATTTCAGAGATGCGGTCTATGACTGCTATGATGACACGGTTTGAGACTACAGTCGGCATGCTTCATGATTCATTTAGTGAGTCGAGGAGGGAGCAGGCAGCCTTCCAGGAGAGGGTGCGGGAGAGATTGGATGTGTTGAGCAGAGACTTGGCGGAGGTTAGAGCAGCTATCTCTCAGAGTGACCAGTTGATCTCTGGCATGGACCTGTCAGTGCAGAGAGCTTGTGAGCATTTGTCTTCCATTAATGTGCAGATGGAGCAGGTGCACAGAGACATGGTCCTGGGAGCAGAGCAGAGAGATGCATTCTTGGGAGGGTTTCAGCACCAGATTATGACACAGTTGGACAGGTTGAGCAGTGAGATTCGCGGATTTTTTACACCTGTTTCCACTGTATTTCCTCCACATATGAGACGACCACCACTATGATATATTGTATATCTTTCAGGAAGTGATTCTTATACAACAGATTTTGTATTTATTTATTTTTATTGTTAATGAAATTGATGTAGTCAGGCAATGTATGATTTTATTTACTTTGTTATATTTTTGAAATTGTGTGGCTGAGCCAATGCCGTGTGATAGGATAGACTTATTATATATGTTGGCTGTAACACCCCCTACCCATACGTAGGTAATCCCATCCGATAAGGAGTAAGACGCCGTATGAGTAAAGGTGTCACCAAACAGATACAAAGCAAATCATACATTCATTCATATCATACATACAGAAACATGAGATAATTAAAAACTTTAAGGAAAAGAAAGTAATAGTTGATCATACATTAATATAACAAACCATTACAATAATGTTTTGATCAACTAGCTGAAACAAAAGATATTACATAACCAAAATATAAGTACAAAAGCGGAAGCTGAAACAAAACTGATACAGGAGAGTTCTATACAAAAAGAATCATCACTGATTACAAAAACTGAGCCCTACACTAAAACCTTCTGTGTTGGCTTGACGGCGGCGACTCTCTCAAAGCAAAACTCCTTCCGCACCTGCACGGGTAAAAACACCGTGCTAAGCGATAAACGCTTAGTGGGGAAACACACATAAAATATGAACGGCAATTCACAATGGTCGTCAAGGCATAACACATTCACAATGGCAAAATGCAATAGCTCATAACATAATTCATAAGAACATACTCACAATTTAAAGCCATACATTCTGCATCTCAAATTCATATCCATCTCCAGATTAGTTGAACATACATTTCATCAATATACTCATGCAGATATCACATGTATATAGTCATAAAAGTAGAGCAAACCAATCGAACACCAAAAGAACACCTGCTGACTCTGGGTAGTGGATAACGAGTGTACAGACAATACTTTACGGGTACGAGCCGATTACAGACAGTACCTTACGGGTATGAATCGAGAAAACCATTTTACTTTTAACTTTCACGAATCATTTTAAAAAGGGACCTTAAACAAGATCCTTACATATAATAGGGTTCGCGAGGAACCAAACGGGGACCTGATCGGGGTCCAAACGAAACTGAGGGCTGCAGCTAAAAGACTCTATTAGGCATGCCTAACTATCCACTTACTTGACTCTAGCAGGTTATGTGTCATTCAAATCATATTTCAGAACACAACATATAATTCATCTGAAGAATCATGGTATCACTCATATCAAAGCATATAAAAGTATGACATGCATTATACAGTAGTATAAGTCCACTCGGAAGTATTACGGAATCAATTTTTTAGTTAAAACTGGGAAATTTCCGAAAATGGGCCGAACAGGGTGACCGACGAGGTTGGCTGGTCACGAGTCGTGACTGGCATCACAACTCGTGACTGGCCTCCTCATAAGGCTTGTCACGAGACGTGACTGGGGGTCACGCCTCATGACTGGCTTCCTGGTCACGTCGTGACTTGCCTCTCTCTTGCTGGTCACGAGTCGTGACTGGGTGTCACGTCTCGTGACTGGCTTCTTTAGGGCTGGTCACGCGTGACTGTCTTAGGCCGGTCACGAGTCGTGACTGGGAGTCACGCCTCGTGACTGCCTTCCTCTTGGCTGGTCACGAGTTGTGACAGGCAGTCATAACTCGTGACTAGCTTCTTTCTGGCAGGTCACGAGTCGTGATTGGAAGTCACGTCTCGTGACTTGCCTCTCTCTTGGGTAGTCACGCGACAGACACAGCAAAACGGGAATTTTCTACAGTAACATGATTTTCCAGTTTTCCAGAATTTTCCCAGAACACAGAAATCAACTCCAAACTTGAATCAAAATCACACAAATAAGTTCTTACCTTCCAGAAGATCATTCAAGCATCAAAATGACATATAACAACTTAATTCAACACTCATCACAATCAAAATCATACATAACCACATTCAAGAACATAAACCCTAGAAATTATAGTAAGTTCAAATCAAGCACAATCCACAAGTAAAAATCCCAAACCTGAGATTCTAAGCTTCAATCACTTAGCTCCACTCGTCACAGCAATATCCTTGCCCTTAGGATCACGAGGAGCCTCAGCTAAACACAACACAACAAAGAACATCCAACAATGCAAACCCTAAGTTAAATCTAAACCCAAAGAGGAAAAAGAAGATGAAACAAATGGAAAACAAGATGAAAAGAATACAATTACTTACCAAAGAGATGCAAAGAGATGATTAACTCCACCAATACAAACTTGAATCTACACCACAATTCTTAGAATGAAGAAAATGAAGAAGAAGAAGGTGAGTGAAGAAGGAAATGTGAATCTGCCAATTTCCTTTCTTTCTTTCCTTTTTCTTTTTCTTTTCTTTGCCCTAAGCATGTGTCCATTTCCTATTGGTGAAGCTAACCACTCACACCAAACTATCATGCACTACACACACCTAATACACTCCCAACTAATGCACACCCTACAATGGTATGAACACACACACAAGCATATCCCAACTTAAAACACCATAATATGATATGCTCAAGTACACACAACTATTACCCATTTAATACACACACTAATACCCTACATGCACCCACATACTAACAAAACTCAAAAACATACATTTTTACCAAAATACCCTTATGATATGCCGAACACATGCACATGCATGTTCACACAGATAGGCTCATACTACTAGGGGGCAAACGGGGTGTGACATTGGCTATGAATCTCACAGATTTCAGAGTATTTCATCTTGCACAGTGATTATTGGATTTTTGCACAGGTTTTGAGTTTTCTTTATTTTTGCACTGGTAGCATGTAGGAATTTTGGATTGTTTTTAGTTTTGCACAGTAATTGTTTTATGTTTGCCATTTTGAGATGATCGCAATAATTTTTAAATTGCAATGAGCTTTTTGCACAGTAAGGGAAAATGTTTGAGAAATTTATTTGGGTACTTCATTTTTTTTGCACTGACGACAGTGCAACATTTTCAGTTTGGGGTGGAGTACCATTTCATAATTTTCAAACCAAAACCAGTTTTGTTTTGTATGTGTCTTTTTAGTTTGTTGTGTTTGATTGGTTTTTAGTTAGTTTTGCTTTGTTTGTGGTGTGTTTGTGCCAAGTTTGTATCTGAATATTTTTATGGTTGTTTCTTTTTGATTTTCCTTCGATTTAAATTTTTATTTCATCCTAATAGTTCTCAATTGTGAATAATTTTGATCTCAAGTTTAGAAATTTGTGTTTCATTCAATATTAAGTTAAGTGAGAAATAGTCATCTTTATATCTTTGTTTGTTAGACTACATGTAAACCTTGATTATACTTTGCAATTTCCAAATTTTGAGCACTTTGGGCCTATTTTTAAAAATTGAGAAAAATCTAGTTGAAATTAGGGGATTAGATGAAAACTCACTAAGAGCACTAGAACCTTTCTGATTACCCATCGAAGCGACCCTCGGATGAGACACAACTTAGAAAATGATTTAGGCAACCGTTCTTTGTATAGCTACTTTAAATGACTTTTCCTACCTTAATTTCATTGTCTCTTGTTAGCCCGTTTAGCCTATTATTTTAGCATGCTAAATGCGTGCTTGTTTTATTTTTACACATATTAAAACTACCTTTAGCCTTAAATGATGTTTGCCTCATCTTTGAAGAGTGGCCACTCTAGTAAGGTTGGGTTTATATTTTGGGTAAAAAAGAGTTTAGTTTTTGTCAATTTTTGATGTAAATTTTTGTTTGAGGATTGATTGGTGTGTGTAATGGAGAGTTGAGCCCATTGAAAGATATGAGTTTGGGGTTGATAAAGAGGAATGTGAATTATGTGGCTTATTGGTCTTTTGAAAATTAAAACTCAATTTTAGTTCTTGTTGATATTTTTGGATTTATTAAGTGCTTCATTAATTGTTAGTGGCTAGTTGGTTTTTTATGCTTCTTTAAAATAAAAATGAAATAAAATTTGAAAAGGAAGAAGCATTGCAAGTTTTTCCTAGCTAATTGAGCAAAATGTGAGTTTGGTGTACAAAATTTAGTAAAACTTGAACTAGTGCCTTGTGATGATCATTGTGGAATATTATGTGGCATTTATAATTTTTAGCTAAGTTGATGAGCTAAGGTGTGTTTAAGACCAATTTTGTTTTGATGGTATGTAATTGGGTTGGGAATATTCATTAGTACAGTTGGGTAATTGTGGTTTTGTTTAAGTAGTGGCCATTTTACTCTAGTGACTTGATCTTCCTTTGTTAGCCAATCGACCTAAGCCTAACGTTACAACCAAAATGTAAGACCTCTTGATTCTTTGTTTTGTCCTGTCCTATTTAGTGGAGATGACCTTCTAGTAAGGTTTGGTACGTAAGAAGAGGCATATGGTGTTTCTTGAGCTTTGAGTGAAAAGCCATGAGTGCATTCATGCATTCGAGTTGATTCCTTTTCCCAACATTGTATCTAGAAGTTTTGTTTTTAAATGATAAAAATTCTATTTTGGCCTTTTGCACACACACACACATAAATTGCTTGGTATGTTCTTGTGTTTATTTGTTATTTAGTAAGCATTGGTACTTACAAGCCTATTTTCTTGTTCCTTAATTGTGAATGACTCCTTATTTTCTTTTAATGAGATTGAAGTGATTGAGAATTTGGTTCATTCAGTTTACTCGAGGACGAGTAAAGGTATGAGTTTGGTGTAGTTGATAAGTTACAATTATATTGATATTTTAGATTAATTCTTAGCATAATTATGTGTTTTATTTATTTAATTTTAATAGTAATTAATTAGTTTTTTTCATTTTATTAGTTTAGCATGTGTTTATAATTTTTAATAAGTTTTGGGATGTTTTCAGGCGTTTTATTTTAATCTGGAGCTAAATTGGAGGTTCGGGTTGAATTTAGGAGCAAATGGTGAAGGACCAGCCAAACTGCCAGAAAAGCACAGCTGTGTTTCTAAGAGCACAGCTGTGTTTTAGCTCAGTCCCGTGGTAGCGTGGAGCAACGAAGACACAGCTATGATATCACGCAAGGCATAGCTGTGCTACGCAGCAAGGTGCGCGCACGGAGGACAGCGTCGTGCACTCTTTCGCCCAGAAGCACAGCTGTGCTCCACCTTTTTTTCGCCAGCTTGCGCGTACAAGATACGAACCTAGTGCCCAATGTGTTAAAAAACACAGCTGTGCTTTTCGTCATGTTAAAAGGAAAATGCCGCTTCATCACCAAAGGGGTGGCTGGTTAGATTTAGGATTATTTTCTTTTAGTTTCCAACAGTCTTTTATTTTATTTTAGGCTTGAATTTTCATTTTAAAATTTTGTTTTAGATAGGTTTAATTTTAAATTGCAATTTTGTTCTTAGTTAATTTAGATTATTTTTAGTTTAAATTTATATTTTTGGGGATTCAAGGAGATTCTAAGGTTGAAGAGCAAGAGTTTCAAGATCTATTTTCTCTCTCATCAAGGGTGTATTCTAAACTTTAATTTTCCATATTTTATGTTTATATTCTTGATGTTAGAGTAATTATTCATGCTTAGGAGTTCTTGAATCATATTTGTATTTTGGATATTTGGATTTAATGAATATTTTCATGATTTATTTTATTTCTCTCGTTATATTTTCTGCATTTATAATGATCATTAGGTTTGGTTATGATTTAGTCCAGAATGATGATTGATCTCAAATCTGATTTTTGTTGTAATTTGTTTATGCTCAGTTTTCTATCATTTTTGGTGTATCTTTTAGACGACTCCGTTTGGGAATCTAGAAGTACATAATTTTATGATTTAAAATTAGAGTGAGGAGTGAAGTATTTGAGTTTTGGGTTATTTTACTCCGTATTGGGAAAATAAACCTAACTTAGGATTTTAGACCCGTGCATAGGCTAGTTATGTGGCTGACTCCGGTTTGGGATATCATATAATTAGAGTGGCTGACTCCGTTTGGGAAGCTTGGGTTTAGTTGGGTTGTCCAGAATTTCATGTTTATATTGTTTTACCAATTTCTAATTATATTTATGAGGATAGAATTTCCTAAGCATTTAATTTCATCCTTGAGTAATTTCTTGATGAACACTTTTATTTTTAATTGTTAATTAATTTTCTTGCTTAGCTTAGTTTTCTCCATCAAACAAACTGGGGACATCTCATATTCACTCATCTATAGATATTTAACGTGACAATACTTTTTCCGTTGGGTACGATAACTCGGGGTCCTAACTATACCCCAATTTATTACTTGTCGATTTGGTACACTTGCCGAACACCGATCACTAAGCATAACCCAGTTAGGTACCTTCAACAGGCACCCTCTTTGCTAGGAAAGATGGGAAGATGGTTATTACTGTTGCAGGAGTTCGATATTGAGTACATTACCCAAAAAACCATTAAGGGAAGAGCGGTAGCTGAATTCATAGCTGAACACCCTATTGAGGGAGACCAGTTCAAATACAATTTCCCAGATAAAGATGTTATAGCCATAACAGTACAAGGGTGGCAGATGTTTTTTGATGGGGCAGTTAACAGAAAGGGGCAGGAGCAGGGATTATTCTTACAACCCCGGATGGTGAAAAGCTATGATAAGCCAAGAAGTTGAGGTACAAGGTGACCAATAATGAAGCAAAATATGAAGCTTGTATCTTCAGATTTGAAGCATTGCTTGCTCTGGGGGCAAAGACCACAAAAGTCTTCAGAGATTCGTCCTTAATGATCCATCAGATTAGACGAGAATGGTAAGTGAAGAAAGAGAGGTTGTTGCCTTATGTGAAGCACTTGAGAATGTTGAGTAGCCAGTTTGAGACTTGAACTTTTCACTTCATTCCTAGGGATGAAAATCAGTTAGCAGATGCTCTTGCAACATTAGTGTTTATGTGGGATAATCCAATGGGGGTTGCTATAATACCTGTGCTGATCTCTAGTGTGAAGAAGCCTTGTTTTAAAACTGAGCAGATAATGGATGTTGAGGTCGCTGATGGGAAACCTTGGTATTATGATATTAAGAACTACTTAGAACGGTTAGTTTTTCCAAAAGAAGCCACTGAGAAAGACCAAAGAATGATTAGAAAGTTATCCTCTCAGTTTATTAGTGCAGACAGAACTTTGTATAAGAGGCAAACGGATGGTATCCAATTAAGATGTTTAGTGAAGAAAGAAGCCGAAAGGGTTATAGAAGAGATTCATGCCGGTGTTTGTGGAACTCAAATGAATGGTCTGGCCGTAGCAAAGAAGATCATGCACCAAGTATTTCATTGGCTCACAATGGACACGGATTGTTCAAGGTGTGTGAAGCAATGGCAATTATGCTAGCAATATGCGAATTTGAGGCATGTGTTAGTTTCAAGGCTACATAATTTGACATCTCCATGGCCATTTGCAGCCTGGGGGATAGATATCATAGGCGAGATGCATGCCACAGCTTCTAATGGGCACAAATTTATTGTGGTCGCCATCGATTACGTCACTAAGTGGGTCGAAGCTGAGTCTTTTAGAAAGGTTAATGCTCAAGACATGGCTAAATTTATCGAGCGAAATTTGATATGCAGATATGGCCTCCCGCACCACATTGTGCCTAATAATGGGGTACAAGTTTTAGCAGAAACTAAACAGATGCTCTAGAAATATGAAATCCAGCATCACAAGTCTTCTCCCTATCGACCTCAGGCTACTGGCTCTGTTAAAGCGGCGAACAAGAATGTTAAAAGAATATTAGCCAAGATGGTTCAGAGCTATAAAGACTGGACAGAAAAGCTACCTTTTGCACTCTGGGGTTACAGAACCACAATCAAAACTTCTACGGGAGTGATGCCTTTCTCCCTTGTATATGGAACTGAAGCAGTTTTGCCAGTTGAAATCGAGCTAAAATCTTTAAGGGTAGTCATGGAAGCTGAGATTTCGGAGACAGAATGGGCACAACAGCAACTATTTCAATTTAATCTATTGGATTAAGATAGGTTGCAGGCATATTATTACAATCAGGTCTATCAGAAAAGGCTAGCTCAGTCCTTTTGCAAGAAGGTATGAAAGCACCCATTAAAGGAAGGGGATTTGGTATTCAAGATGATAAGGCCAGGAGCAGCAGGTATACATGGAAAATTCAGGCCAACTTGGGAAGGTCCATTTGTGCTAAAGAAGTTACTAACAAAGGGAGCAACAATTTTAGCAAACAGTGATGGGAGTCAGTTCAAAGAGCCGGTCAATGTCGACAGATTAAAAAGATTCATTGGCTAAAGGCTAAAATAAAAAGAAGAGAATAAATGCCCCACAAGTCAAAAATTGAAAAAAGGCGGCCGACGCGACCTCAGCAAGTGTACTGAATCGGCAAGTAATATAGTGGAGTAAATTAGGACCCCAAATTATCGTACCCAAGGGACTGTGTGTGCAAGCAATGAAAATCATATGTATGCTAAAGAATTCTCAATTGTTTGAATTGATTGAGTTAACTATTGATTAAAATTAAATAATTTAATTAACCAAAATAAACAAACAAAAATAATCAAATTAAATTGACATCAATAATTGGAATAAACAAAATGATGGAAAAAAAGCAAAATAAGAATTCAAAAATAGACAAACGTTGCTCAGGTTCACTCATCCACCCCATACCAAGATATGAATAAAATTAATCCAAGAATCATTTATGAAAGAAATTGGGATAACCCTCTTAACCCAGGGTTCCAAAACGGAGTCAGCCACTATAATTATATGACATCCCAAACCGGAGTCAGCCACATAATCAGCCTATGCACGGGTCTACAATCCTAAGTTTTGTTTATTTTCCCAATACGGAGTCAAATAACCCAGAACTTAATTATCTCACTCATCATTCTAGTCTTAAATCACAAAATCCTGCACTTCTAGATTCCCAAATGGAGTCGTCCAAAAGACACAGCAAGAATGATACAAACTGAATATAGATAACCATGGTATTCAATCCATACAACTCAATAACCAACAACGATACATGAAATAAATCATTCATCAAAATTGGAAATTAACTTGATAAAATAAATTCCATGAATCAATAATAAATACCAGTGAAATAAACCATTCAATCATATATTTAAATTCAAAAGATGTTCAGAATTCACATCATGGGTAGGGGATTCAAAGATCCCCCAAACAACTAAAAGACTACTCACAATCCATTACAAAATCAAAAGGAAAGAGGAAAGAATAAACCCAAAAATTCATTAAGGTGTAAATCCCAGTTGAACCATTAGTTCTTCAATCTCCTTCTTCAAATCTTGAATGGAGAAAAATTCTGGAAATTCTCTGAATGTAAAAAACTATCTCTTGAAATTAAACTAGGTGTTTTTAATGTAAAACTCTTGAATTGCAAAATTAAATCTAAAGATAAAATCGAAAACCTTCATTAAGAACAATCGAAAAACTCCCCAAAATTCTATTTCTCAAACCCTAATATCAAGATAAGTTCAACAAAAGCTAGCCGCCCCCTCAATTACAAAAACTGTTCTTTTTATATCCCGAGGGGTCACGGTGGTAACCAAAATGGTTACCACCATGAGGTGCCGAGGAAGTAAATCTGCCTTGCGTGTAGGATAGGGGTCACGGTGGTAACCAGATAGGTTGCCACCGTGACATGCTCAAATTTTTGCTTCTTTCTAGGAATTCCCTATGTCACGGTGGCAACCATATTACCTTGCCACCGTGAGGTAACTCCTCACTTGGTTCTGCCTTGGTGCGAATTATGTCACGATGGTGATGACATGGGTTACCACCATGACCCATAACAGGTCTGCATTCTGCCCAATGCATACATATGCCACGGTTGTAATGACATTGGTTACCACTGTGACCTATAACATTCCTGCATTCTGCTTTTGGCTTCTTTGGATGTCACGGTGGTAACCAGATAGGTTGCGACCGTGACATGCTTAAAGATTTGCTACACACAAAAATCAAACTTAATCAAAAACTAACAAAAATTGCATAAAAATTCTAATTTCACTAACATTGACAAAATTAATCTAAAGTAATCATATCACGATAATAAACACTACTAAACACCATAAATCATACGAAAATACTACCAAATCTAAATACTAAATTGAAGTTATCAAAATACCGCACACTTAGTCTTTGCTCGACCTCGAGTATATGAATTATCCACATTCCTGAAATTTCAAACTCTAACTCGGAATACAACAACTCAAAAACAATCAAAGCATTAAGTAGAATAGTCTTAACCACAAATTCTCAAATCAGCTTATATCAATAAATTTCACGTGTGTGCGTGCTAGGCTAAAACAAATTTTCTCTTTTAAAAACAAAATGACCAGCACAATTTAGCAATTTAGCAAAGGACATAAATAAGCAATAATTTGCAAATCAGTTACGCACTTGGAACTCAGGGTAATCATAAGCGTCTCCTTTAGCACCGGAACCACAAGGGTCATCTTCACTGAACAACTCAAGCTAAGAGCAGAATCATTAGGACTTATTCCAAGGTTATAATGTTAGGTTAGGGTATTGGCTAACAAGAAAAGTTAAGGAATTCAAACAAAGAGTTAGCCACTCTACCTAAAAACACCACTTCCCAATTTGAATACAATCTTTCCATGACCTATTTTTAATCCCCCCCCCGCAGTTGTTAAAACTCGTTCAAACTCCCCATAAAAAAATTATACCACAGGAAAACAAAGAGAAGAAATTCCCCACAGACATTTGCTCTGAACCCAATCATTTTTAAATGTCTAGACATCTTCTTCTTATTGAGGGTACCCCACACTTAAATATTTTTACATCTTGACTAACTAAGAATTTTAAAATAATGATCAACCTTTTCATCAAATTCTTCTTTTTGGCTTTTTCTTTTCTCTCTTTTTTTTTTAAGAGATACCCAAAATCTCTATTTTCTTACCACAATTTGACTTCATTAAGAGAAATTTAAATGATATGCTAAACAATACCCCAAAATTTCACCATTCTTCTCAATCCCACACTACTTTCACAGTAAATACCCTTATTCACCTTCCAATGTTATCCCAACCAAATTCTAGAGTGGCCAATTCTTAGAAATGGTAGGCAAAGGCATTTAAGTTAAATGGTAAAAATATAGTGTAACAAAGAAAAGTGCATAGTATGCTTTTAGCATACCAAATCAGCTCAACGGGGCTAGCAACGGAAATTATGCAATTAGGTAGGTAAAAAGTCATTTAAAGTGGTTCCCAAAGAAAATTTTTTTGCCCAAATCATGTCCTAAACTTGCTTAAGTTGTTATAACATTTCGAAGGGTGATGAGGAAGGTTCTAACTATCGTACAATTCCTTTACTCAAAATCTTTCACACACTGGGATTTTTCATGTTTTTCCCAAACAAGCCTATAGTGCACAAACGATAGGAAATTATAGGATATATGACTAATTGAAATTAAATTTGCTACTAAAACTACCAACTACTCTCTTGCTAAGATTGATATTTAAGAAATTCCATTCACAACTTAAAGTTCAAAACATTCACAATAGGAATAACTAGAGGCAAGCTAAACTAAGATAGGAAAAATTCTCACAACCACAATTAAATATTCAAATAACTACAACACAATAAAATAGGCGAATACAATTAAAATAAAACATCAACATGCAAAAACATAAAACAAATAAAGTAATTATTTACATATTAAGCTGTTGGATGGAGTTACTCCGTCTACCCCCCACTTAATACCTTACTTTCCTTAGCAAGTTAAAAATAATTACAAACCACAGTTAACATAAAAAAAAAAACAAAAGATAATAAGTCTCCCTGGTTAATTATCTGGAGGTGGTGAAGGTAGGGAATGCACATCAAAGCGCGCTGACAATGAGGACAGTCCCAACAGCACCTAATCCATCTGGGACTGGAGATAAGCCTGCGAGGTGGAGATGGTGTCCACTGATGCGGCGATGGTGTCCATGCGTGCCATCAGCGCGTCGTATTGCTGCGATGATAATTGCACGGGCTCTGGTGTGGAGGTGCTTCCGGATCATCCTCGTGCTCATGGGGCAAGCCTCCTAGACCCCGCTGGACTCCCTGAAGATACTCGGTGCGGGTAGTCAATCTGTATCCATGTCCAGTCATCGCGTCGTCCACTACGACTTTCATGTTCTTCAATAGCTTCTTATCAATGGTCACAGTGGATGACAGTGACTTGGGTCGCCTCAAGGGGTGATGCACTGTCACACCCCGTTTGCCCCCTAGTAGATTGAGCCTGTCTGTCTGTCTGTATGTGTAAGCATTCGCATGTGTTCGGCATTTCATAAGGGTATTCTAGTAAAATGTATGTTTGGAGTTTTGTTAGTACGTGGGTGCATACATGGCATTAGGATTTGAATTAATTAAGTTACATTTGTGTGCACTTGCTTATACCATTGTAGGGTGTTTTAATTAGGAATGCATTAAGTGTGAGTGTTGTGTGTGGAGTTAGGGTGTGAGTGAGCAAGTTTCACCACCAAAAGGATGACATGTGTATTAGGTTAAGGAAAATGAAGAAAGAAATGAAGGAAGTGTGAAAGGAAATTAGATTCACGTTTTTCCCTTCAACCTCCATCTCCTTCTTCCTTTTTCCTCTCCTAATTACTGCTTGCTATCTGTTAATTAAGTGTGGTTGTGGAAATTGGTCACTCTTGCTCCTAACTTGGTAAGTGCATATCCTTGTCTTTGTCTTACTGTAATTTTCATCTTCTTCTTCTTCCTTAAGTTTAGGTTTAACTTAGGGTTGCATTATTGTGTTTGTGTTCTAGCTAAAGCTCCTCGTGATCCAAAGGGTAAAGAGGTTGCTGGACCTAGTGGAGCTAAGTGATAGAAGCTTAGATTTCAGGTTTGGGAATATTTGCTTGTGATTTGTATGATTTTGAGTTTACTGTAAATTTCTAGGGTTTATGTTCTTGATGAACTTGATTGCATATGTTATTGATTTGGTTGATTAAATATTGAGAATGGGTTGTATATATGTTACTTATATTGTTTGGGATGTTTTCCAGAAGGTAAGAACAGGTTTGATTGGCTTTGAATCAAATTTGGGATTGATTTCTGTATTCTGGAAAACTGGAAATCGAGTTACTGTAGAATTCCCGTTTTCCAGATTTGTCGCGTGACTAGCCAAGGAAGAGAGGGCAAGTCACGAGACGTGACTTCCAGTCACGACTCGTGACCTGCCAGAGCAAAGCCAGTCACGAGTTGTGATTGCCTATCACAACGCGTGACCGGCCTTGAGGAAGGCAGTCACGAGACGTGACACCCCATCACGACTCGTGACCAGCCTGATAGAAGGCATGTCGCGTGATCGGCTGAAGAGAGAAGCAAGTCACGAGATGTGACATCCAGTCACGTCGCGTGACCTGCGTGAGCACCGCGTGATCTGCAAGATCACGTTGCGTGATCTGCGAGGGACGAAGCAAGTCACAAGGCGTGACCCTCAATCACGACTCGTGACCTTCCTTGTGAGGAGGCCAGTCACGAGTTGTGATGCCAGTCACGCCTCGTGACCAGCCAACCTCATCCGTCACCCCGTTCTGTCCAATTTCTGAAATTTCCCGATTTTTAACTCAGAAATAAATTTAGTATTTCCTCTGATTGGAATTTATTGCTGTGTGATGCATGTCTTACTCTTAAATGCTTCGATATGCGTAATACAATGATTCTTCTAATAATTTGTACACGAAATTCTGTAATGTGATTTGAATGTCGCTTAACCTGCTAGAGTCAAGTAAGTGGATAGTTAGGCATGCCTAATAGAGTCTTTAGCTGCAGCCCTCAATTCAGTTTGGACCCCGATCAGGTCCCCGTTTGGTTCCTCGCAAACCCTTCAGTATTAGGATCTTGTTTAAGGTCCCCTCAGTATATAAATAACATGTTTTGATAAATGCAATAACATTTGACTTGTACCTGTGAGGTACCCTCAGTATTCGATTCATACCCGTAAGGTACCTTCAGTACACTCGTTATCTACTATCTAGAGTCAGCAGGTGTTTTTTAAATGTTAATGGAATTGTTCTGATCTGATCTGGCTATGAATGGATTGTCTGAATGAGTTTAATGATGAAACATATGTTGGATTATTCTGGAATGGATATGATTATTGAGATACTGATTGTATGGTTTCTATTTATGAGCATCTTTATACGGTTTATGTTATAGCCCTTGCATTCTGCCATTGTGAATGTGTTATGCCTTGACGACCATTGTGAATGGCCGTCCATTATTTATGTGTATTTCCCCACTAAGCATTTATCGCTTAGCACGGTGTTTTTACCCGTGCAGGTGCGGAAGGACTTTGATCTGAGAGTCGCCGCCATCAAGCCAACACGGAAGAGTTTAGTGTAGGGCTTAATTTTTGTAACAGTTGTGGTTTCTTTTTGTATAGAACTCTCATGTATCAGATTTGTATCAGCTTCCGCTTTTGTATCTATATTTTGTATATGTAATATTATTTTTTTTCAGCTAGTTGATCAGATCATTATTGTAATAGTTTATTATAGTAATGCATGATCAGCCTTTGCTTTCTGCATGTAAGTTTTTAATTATTCTGTATTTCTGAATGTATGTTATGAATGGATGTATGTTTTGCTTTGCTATTGCGTGGTGATACCTTGACTCATACGGCATCTCACTTCTTATCGGATGGGATCGCCTACGTATGGGAAGGGGGTGTTACAGTTTGTGGTATCAGAGCATAGGTTTAGGCGTTTCTGGGTGTTGTTGTGATTGTTCTGAGTTTCTTAGATGTGTTGGTGTCTAGATCTGTGTTGGCTGATGCGGTTGTTTCTTGTTTGTTTAGATGGCTTCTAATTCTGTTCGTGGATCACTCGAGGAATCCGCCGAGAGTGTGAATCCTCCAGCTGTGGATCCGTCTGTTTCTGTTACTGTCTCGGCTCAGCATGCTAGGGTCCAGCCCAAGGCCGCAGCCATGCCCTTTGAGGCTATGTTCAGACTGCATCAGGACATGGCTAGGGTTTTGGAGAGAGTGACTGCTCCTAGAGCACTTATGGAGAATTTGAGGAGGGCAGGAGTTGAGGATTTCTATGGCACTGGTTTGAATGAATCTGAGATGGCAGAGAAATGGTTAGATAAAGTGAAGCGTGCTTTGAGAGAGATTCGTTGTCCTCCCGACCAGCAGGCCGAGTGTGCATTAGTTCTTCTGCAAGGGTCTGCTTTTGAGTGGTGGGAATTGGTTTGCAGGCATCCTCAGCTACCGGATCCGATTACCTGGGAGTTCTTTGAGGGTGAGTTCACAAAGAAATACATCACTCAGACTTATAGAGATTCGAGATGGGCGCAGTTTTTGAGTTTGAGACAGAGGGCTATGTCTGTAGCAGATTATGAGAAGGAGTTCAATAGGTTATCTCGTTATGCCCCACGTGGAGTTATGACTGATGACTTTAGATGCAAGCATTTCGAGGCAGGGTTAAATGAGTCTTTGAAGATTGCTTTGATTTCTTTGATGTGCATACCTGGGGTTAGCTACTATCAGATTGTAGAGGCTGCTGTGAGAGCTGAGTTGTCTGAGACTGTGATGAGAGAGAGAGCTCAGAGGAGGAACACTTCTCGTGGAGGATCTTCTTCGGGTAAGAGATCTAGGAACCCACAGGATGAGTCATCACCTGGTCCGGCTTCTAGAGGTAGATGACAGGGTTCTGCAGCTGTATCAGGTTCTGGTAGGGGTGGTAGAGCTGAGACTACATCAGTTTGTCCTCATTGCAGTAAGACTCATCGGGGAGAGTGTAGGTGGCTCTCCGGTGCGTGTTTCAGGTGTGGTAGTTATGAGCATCTTTTGGCCAGTTGTCCGAGATTGCATGAGGATTCAGGTTACCAGAGAGAGGGCAGTAGGGTCGGTTCGAATGCTTCTCAGGCTACCCATGGCAGAGGCCGAGGTCGAGGTAGAGGTGGTCGGCATAGAGATGGGGCTGCTTCGGAGACTGTTGAGCATCCTCCTCAGGGTGCCATTAGAGCAAATGCAATGAGAGCCAGAGATGAGCAGGATGCGCCTGATGTTATTGCTGGTAAGTTCCTACTCCATGACACTGAGTTGTATGCTCTAATTGATCCTGGTTCCACACACTCATATTTGTGCACAGATAAAATTGTTGATAAATTGCATTCAGTTGATCAGTTAGATTATGAGATTTGTGTGACCAGTCCATTAGGGCATAGTGTCAGTGTGAGTAGACTTTTTAGGAGTTGTCCTCTGATTGTTGAGGGAGCTGTGCTTCCAGCGGATTTGATTGGGTTACCCTTCAGAGAGTTTGACTTGATTCTGGGTATGGACTGGTTGGGTAAGCATCGGGCTGTAGTTGATTGCCATAGGAAGACAGTGGTACTTCGGGATAGAAGTCAGTCTCTTGTGTTTCTGAAAGGTTTGGGTGCTAGTTCTGTGAATAATGTTATTTCTGCGATGCAAGCTAAGAGATTTATCAGGAAAGGTTGTGAGGCTTTTCTAGCAGTTTTGTTAGATTCCAAGAGGGATCAAGTTCAGATTGAGGACATTCCAGTAGTGCGGGAGTTTAGTGATGTGTTCCCGAGCGAGTTGCCTGGTTTGCCTCCTGAGAGAGAGGTTGAGTTGTCCATTGAGATTATGCCAGGTACAGTACCTATTTTGAGAGCACCTTATCGGATGGCTCCTGTAGAGTTGAGGGAACTTAAAACTCAGCTACAAGAGTTATTGGATAAGGGGTTTATTAGACCTAGCATATCTCCTTCGGGAGCTCCAGTTCTGTTTGTTAAGAAGAAAGATGGATCATTGCGGATGTGTATTGACTACCGTCAGATTAATAAAGTTACAATGAAGAATAAGTATCCATTGCCTAGGATTGAAGATTTGTTTGATCAGCTTCGAGGTGCAGGTGTCTTTTCCAAGATAGATCTTTGATCAGGGTACTATCAGCTTCGAGTTCAGGATGAAGATGTGGTTAAGACTGCATTTCGGACTAGGTATGGCCACTATGAGTTTCTTGTGATGCCGTTTGGTTTGACAAATGCTCCAACGGCTTTTATGGATCTGATGAATCGTGTGTTTAGGCCATATTTAGATCGATTTGTAGTAGTGTTCATTGATGATATCTTGGTGTATTCCAAGGATGAGAGTGAGCATGAGGAGCATCTCCGATTAGTTCTACAGATGTTGAGAGAGCATCAGTTGTTTGCTAAGCTTAGCAAGTGTGATTTCTGGCTTCGAGAAGTGTCATTTTTGGGTCACATTGTTTCAGCTAGAGGTATTCAGGTTGATCCAGCCAAGATTGAGGCGATAGTTGATCGGAAAGCGCCTAGAAATGTTCAGGAAGTGAGGAGTTTCCTTGGTTTAGCAGGTTACTACCGTCGGTTCGTTAAGGGATTTTCTGTGATTGCTGCTCCGATGATTCGATTGTTGAGGAAAGGAGTCAGATTTGAGTGGTCAGACAGGTGTCAGTCTTATTTTGATCGGTTAAAGCAGTTGCTTGTTGAGGCTCCTATCCTTACTCAACCCATCTCGGGTAAGGAGTTTGTCATTTATAGTGATGCTTCTGGAGTTGGTCTTGGATGTGTGCTGATGCAGGAAGGAAAGGTAGTGGCTTATGCTTCTCGACAGTTGAAGCCACATGAGAGGAATTATCCGACGCATGATCTTGAGTTGGCAGCTGTGATCTTTGCTTTGAAGATTTGGCGTCATTACCTGTATGGGGAAAAGTGTAGGATCTTTTCGGACCACAAGAGCTTGAAGGACTTCCTTTCACAGAAAGAGTTGAACATGAGACAGCGCCGTTGGCTTGAGTTATTTAAGGACTACGACTGCATTGTGGATTACCATCCTGGTAAGGCTAATGTAGTCGCTGATGCTTTGAGTCGGAAATCGGTTTTAGCTTTGTTGTTGAGGCAATTCAGATGGCGATTTGGTTCAGATGGGGCTTTGATTGCTCAGTTGCGTGTGAGGCCTACATTGAGACAGAAGATAGTGGATGCTCAGAGAGATGACCAGAGGCTTCAGCAGATTGTGCATGAGGTTAGATTGGGTAAGCCATCAGAGTTCTCAGTTCAGGATGAGGTACTTATGTTCAGAGGTCGCCTGTGTGTGCAAGAATCTGAGGATTTGAGGAGACAGCTCATGAGTGAGGCACATAGTTCAGTCTTTACTATGCATCCGGGCAGTGAGAAGATGTATAGAGACATGAAGCAATTCTATTGGTGGTCCGGTATGAAGCGTGATATAGTGGATTTTGTTTCCAAGTGCTTAATTTGTCAGCAGGTAAAGGCCGAGCATCAGGTTCCTTCGGGTTTGCTTATGCCTTTATCTATTCCTGAGTGGAAATGGAATGATATCGCCATGGACTTTGTTTCTGGTTTGCCTTTGACTCAGAGGAAGCATGACTCAGTTTGGGTTATTGTGGATCGGATTACGAAATCAACTCACTTTCTGCCGGTTAGAGTGGACTACTCCATGAACAGATTGGCCAGTATCTATGTGGATGAGATAGTTCGGTTGCATGGTGTGCCTTTGTCCATAGTGTCAGATCGGGATCCGAGGTTTACTTCTAAGTTTTGGAAGGAGTTGCAGAGAGCTTTGGGCACTAGGTTGAACTTCAGTACAGCGTTTCATCCTCAGACCGATGGTCAGTCAGAGCGAGTTATTCAGATTCTGGAGGATATGATGAGGGCTTGTGCTTTGGACTTTCCGGGTAGCTGGGATAGATATGTGTCGCTTATGGAGTTTGCCTACAACAACAGTTTTCAGTCGAGCATCGGTATGGCACCATATGAGGCTTTGTATGGTCGTCAGTGTAGGACTCCGATTTGTTGGACCGATCTATCCGAGAGATCTATGATTGGGCCTGACTTGGTTAGAGATACTGAAGAGAAGATCAGAGTAGTGCAGCGGAATTTGAAGGCAGCCAAGGATCGACAGAAGTCTTACGCCAATTTGAAAAGGAAAGATGTACATTTTGAGATCGGGGACAAGGTTTTCCTTAAGGTTTCACCTTGGAGGAAAGTGCTTCGGTTTGGCAAGAAAGGCAAGCTTAGTCCTCGTTTCATTGGACCTTATGAGATTTTGGCTAAGGTAGGACCTGTAGCCTATAGATTAGCGCTACCGATGGAGTTAGCAAAGTTGCACGATGTGTTTCACGTTTCAATGCTTCGTCGGTACAGATCAGATCCTTCACATGTTCTGTCAGTTCAGGATATCCAGGTTCAGCCAGACTTCTCTTATGATGAGGAACCGCGAGCTATTCTGGCCCGAGAGGTGAGGCAGTTGAGAAATAAGCAGATTCCTTTGGTTAAAGTGTTGTGGATCCATCATGGAGTCGAAGAAGCGACTTGGGAACCAGAGGAGTCGATGAGAGCTCAGTACCCACAGTTGTTCAGTTCAGGTGAGAATTTCGAGGACGAAATTCTTATTAGTAGGGGAGAGTTGTCACACCCCGTTTGCCCCCTAGTAGATTGAGCCTGTTTGTCTGTCTGTATGTGTAAGCATTCGCATATGTTTGGCATTTCATAAGGGTATTCTAGTAAAATGTATGTTTGGAGTTTTGTTAGTACGTGGGTGCATACATGGCATTAGGATGTGAATTAATTAAGTTACATTTGTGTGCACTTGCTTATACCATTGTAGGGTGTTTTAATTAGGAATGCATTAAGTGTGAGTGTTGTGTGTGGAGTTAGGGTGTGAGTGAGCAAGTTTCACCACCAAAAGGATGACATGTGTATTAGGTTAAGGAAAATGAAGAAAGAAATGAAGGAAGTGTGAAAGGAAATTAGATTCACGTTTTTCCCTTCAACCTCCATCTCCTTCTTCCTTTTTCCTCTCCTAATTACTGCTTGCTATCTGTTAATTAAGTGTGGTTGTGGAAATTGGTCACTCTTGCTCCTAACTTGGTAAGTGCATATCCTTGTCTTTGTCTTACTGTAATTTTCATCTTCTTCTTCTTCCTTAAGTTTAGGTTTAACTTAGGGTTGCATTATTGTGTTTGTGTTCTAGCTGAAGTTCCTCGTGATCTAAAGGGTAAAGAGGTTGCTGGACCTAGTGGAGCTAAGTGAAAGAAGCTTAGATTTCAGGTTTGGGAATATTTGCTTGTGATTTGTATGATTTTGAGTTTACTGTAAATTTCTAGGGTTTATGTTCTTGATGAACTTGATTGCATATGTTCTTGATTTGGTTGATTAAATATTGAGAATGGGTTGTATATATGTTACTTATATTGTTTGGGATGTTTTCCAGAAGGTAAGAACAGGTTTGATTGGTTTTGAATCAAATTTGGGATTGATTTCTGTATTCTGGAAAACTGGAAATCGAGTTACTGTAGAATTCCCGTTTTCCAGATTTGTCGCGTGACTAGCCAAGGAAGAGAGGGCAAGTCACGAGACGTGACTTCCAGTCACGACTCGTGACCTGCCAGAGCAAAGCCAGTCACGAGTTGTGATTGCCTATCACAACGCGTGACCGGCCTTGAGGAAGGCAGTCACGAGACGTGACACCCCGTCACGACTCGTGACCAGCCTGATAGAAGGCATGTCGCGTGATCGGCTGAAGAGAGAAGCAAGTCACGAGACGTGACGTCCAGTCACGTCGCGTGACCTGCGTGAGCACCGCGTGATCTGCGAGATCACGTTGCGTGATCTGCGAGGGACGAAGCAAGTCACGAGGCGTGACCCTCAGTCACGACTCGTGACCTGCCTTGTGAGGAGGCCAGTCACGAGTTGTGATGCCAGTCACGCCTCGTGACCAGCCAACCTCATCTGTCACCCTGTTCAGTCCAATTTCTGAAATTTCCCGATTTTTAACTCAGAAATAAATTTAGTATTTCCTCTGATTGGAATTTATTGCTGTGTGATGCATGTCTTACTCTTAAATGCTTCGATATGCGTAATACAATGATTCTTCTAATAATTTGTACACGAAATTCTGTAATGTGATTTGAATGTCGCTTAACCTGCTAGAGTCAAGTAAGTGGATAGTTAGGCATGCCTAATAGAGTCTTTAGCTGCAGCCCTCAGTTCAGTTTGGACCCCGATCAGGTCCCCGTTTGGTTCCTTGCGAACCCTTCAGTATTAGGATCTTGTTTAAGGTCCCCTCAGTATATAAATAACATGTTTTGATAAATGCAATATCATTTGACTTATACCTGTGAGGTACCCTCAGTATTCGATTCGTACCCGTAAGGTACCTTCAGTACACTCGTTATCCACTATCTAGAGTCAGCAGGTGTTTTTTAAATGTTAATGGAATTGTTCTGATCTGATCTGGCTATGAATGGATTGTTTGAATGAGTTTAATGATGAAACATATGTTGGATTATTCTGGAATGGATATGATTATTGAGATACTGATTGTATGGTTTCTATTTATGAGCATGTTTATATGGTTTATGTTATAGCCCTTGCATTCTGCCATTGTGAATGTGTTATGCCTTGACGACCATTGTGAATGGCCGTCCATTATTTATGTGTGTTTCCCCACTAAGCGTTTATCACTTAGCACGGTGTTTTTACCCGTGCAGGTGCGGAAGGAGTTTGATCTGAGAGTCGCCGCCATCAAGCCAACACGGAAGAGTTTAGTGTAGGGCTTAATTTTTGTAACAGTTGTGGTTTATTTTTGTATAGAACTCTCATGTATCAATTTTGTATCAGCTTCCGCTTTTGTATCTATATTTTGTATATGTAATATTATTTTGTTTCAGCTAGTTGATCAGATCATTATTGTAATAGTTTATCATAGTAATGCATGATCAGCCTTTGCTTTCTGCATGTAAGTTTTTAATTATTCTGTATTTCTTAATGTATGTTATGAATGGATGTATGTTTTGCTTTGCTATTGCGTGGTGATACCTTGACTCATACGGCATCTCACTCCTTATCGGATGGGATCGCCTACGTATGGGAAGGGGGTGTTACATGCACACCCTTAGCAATTACTGTGACCAACCCACCCAAAGCAATCTTCTTCACCTTCTTAGGGTGCCATTGCATCTCTTCTAACTTATGCCACAAATGGGGTACCCCATTAATTTTCACACCCCGCACCATAAAAGCTAGAAATAATGCCTCCGGTAAATTGACCTGCCCTGGTGAGTCCACATGACTCAGAAAAGATAGTGAGAAAAATCTATGGAGGATCCGCATGGCATGAGTATCGAGATGGTGGACCTTTGTCTTGCTTGATACATATTGCGTGGCTGTCACCGAATCTCGAATTGTTGCCTAGGCGTTATCCTTGTCATAATCCTCAAAACAATCTGGAGCTAGGGCAGGGAAACCAAGCATTTCAGCAAAGTCTACAAAAGACCGCTCATATTTTGTGCCCTCCGGAAAAAAAAATACTTTTCCTGGATCTTGAGAAGGGTCACGGCTGATCCTACAATGCACAGTTGACACGAAATCTCTTGTCAACCCCGGATAGACTTTCTCGTTAATCGCAAAAAGCCGCTCCCAACCAGTATTCGATATGAGCCGCTGTACTTCATTTTTTATTCCCAGCTTCTCCAACAAATTAAAATCCAAATAGCTCGTTGGAATGTACGAGCATTTTGAAAATAGAGCATATGCAGGTTTCTGACTAGTCGAAACACAAGAAGGCACATGGGAAATATCAACAGTAGGTTGGCTGGATGTTTGTCCTGATGAACTAGAGGCTAGAGTAGAGCTTTTTCGCTTAGGAGCCACTGCACAACATGGAAAAACCATCGCAATCGATGTGTATCAACAGCAATGGCTTTCAAAATAAAGCATTATTTCAAGGTCATGTTAACCTATTAAACAAACTCCCCATTCCAAATTGATATTATAAAAGATGCATCAATGCGCGAAGTATTCAAATGACATAAGCACAGTTCAGCAAAAGGGGTGAGCAAATTCGGTATTAAACCAAGAATCACCCTCAACAAAAACTCTATAGAAGGTTAAGAGAATTGCAGCGATTGTCAAAGGCATAAATGATCAATGAGAACAACAAACGCATTTAAACATTATGGCGGAAGAATCTTTGCATTTCAAATTGGCAGGAAATGGAAAAAAATAGGAAAACCATTCATTCAGACATATTGTCAAACACCTGGTATGCAGATAATTAACTGACTAAACTTGAAGCCCACGGATAATAAAAACAACCCATAATTACATGATGATGCATTGCAATATAGAGCAAACAATTAAAACCTAGCAATTTCCATTATTAACCAACAATTTGAATAAAAATGACAACTCAAATCACACACACAAACAACACAACTGCCCTAACATCCCAACCCAAATTCGTTCATAGTTTCAACATCAGCGATTGAAATTTAGAATGAAAATAAGAATTGAGTACACTCCCAACATTAATTCAGAGAATAAAAAGAAGAAAATCCTATATGGTTAGAAATATGGAGACCTCGACGTACCGCTGTGGCAGAAAATAAGAACAGGGAAAAGAACAACGTGAAGAGAAAATAAATTCAAAATAGAAATAAAAAGAAAGAGAAAAATTACATACTTGTTGTAGGTTTGCAGAAATCGAAGCCTAAAAGAAATAATTGAAATTCGAAATAGCAGATAAAAACAAAATAGTCAAGTTTTGAGAGTGAGAGATGCGGGTGAGTGAGAAACAAAACACGAAAAACTGGAATTTTAAAACAAATGGGCACATGGGTCACGGTGCTAACAAAATAGGTTACCACCGTGAGGTACCCAAAACTTGCAATCCAGAATTGAACCGCCTCTTTGTCACGGTGACAACCAAATTATTTGTCACCGTGGCATACTAAAAATTCAAAACAGAATTGCATTTTTAAAATGTCACGGTGGTAACCAGATTTAATTGCCACCGTGACATGTGCAAACTCAAAAACAGAATTGAAACTCACCTGATGTCACGGTGGTAACCAGATTTAATCACCACCGTGACATGTGCACACCTCAAAACAGAATGTGACTTACCTGATGTCACGGTGGTAACCAAATACCATTGCAACCGTGACATACCAAATATGCCAATCCAGAATGGCTCCCTCATGTGGTCACGGTGACAACCAAATTCCTTGTCACTATTACATGTGCACATTCCCAATTCCAGAATGCATTCTTCTCTGCTCACGGTGGTAACCAAAATCCATTGCCACCGTGACCACCTGCAAACTTGCCAAAAAAATTCATCAACCACTCAAAACTTCCGCTTTTAAAACCATGAACATTCTCCCTTTAACAATATAATTTTCTTATGACGACAAACCAAACAACTTAAACAAAAATAAATAGGATTAACTACCTAAAGAAAAGAACAATAATCACAAAATAACATAATTGGAGAAGAAGTTCTGCATTTAACAAGTCCGCAGCTGGACTTTTAAATACCGCTAAGGATTCGCAAGGTCGACTATCACTAAAGCCCCATCATATGATAATTCAAAATAAGGCTTCACATGGTGTCCATTTACCTTCAACTCATTTTCACGATTACGGTGCTTCAATGTGATCACTCCAAACTGATCAGCTCCCACAACCTCATACGGCCCCTTCCACCGCGATTTTAACTTTCCAGGAAATAAACGCAATCTGCTATCATATAAAAGAACTTTCATACCTGGAATGAATTCTTTCATGACTAATTTCTTGTTATGCCATTTTTTTGTTTTTGCCTTATACTTCTCTACTTGTTGGTACGACCAGCGGATCTCTTCCAATTCGTTCATCTTGAGAAGTCTCTTCTTACTGCACTCTTGATCCTTAATTGAGAATGACTCCTTATTTTCTTTTACTGAGATTGAAATGATTGAGAATGTGGTTCATTCAGTTTACTCGAGGATGAGTAAAGGTTTGAGTTTGGGGTAGTTGATAAGTTACAATTATATTGATATTTTAGATTAATTCTTGCATAATTATGTGTTTTATTTATTTAATTTTAATAGTAATTAATTAGTTTTTGTCATTTTATTAGTTTAGCATGTTTTTATAATTTTTAATAAGTTTTGGGATGTTTTCAGGCGTTTTATTTTAATCTGGAGCTAAATTGGATGTTCGGCTTAAATTTAGGAGCAAATGGTGAAGGACCAGCCAAACTGCCAGAAAAGCACAGCTGTGTTTCTAAGAACACAGCTATGTTTTAGCTCAATCCCGTGGTAGCGTGGAGCAATGAAGACACAGCTGTGCTATCGCGCAAGGCACAGCTGTGCTACGCAGCAAGGTGCAAGTACGGAGGACAGTGTCGTGCACTCTCTCGCCCAGAAGCACAGTTGTGCTTATGCGAGAAGCACAGCTGTGCTGTGCCTTTTTTCCACTAGCTCGTGCGCACACGATGCAAACCTAGCGCCCAATGTGTTAAAAAACACAGCTGTGCTTTATAAAGCACAGCTGTGCTTTTTGTCAGGTTAAAAGGAAAATGCAGCTTCAGCACCAAAGGGGGCTGGTTAGATTTAGGATTATTTTCTTTTAGTTTCCAGCAGTCTTTTATTTTATTTTAGGTTTTAATTTTCATTTTAAAATTCTATTTTAGATAGATTTAATTTTAAATTGCAATTTTCTTCTTAGTTAATTTAGATTATTTTTAGTTTAAATTTATATTTTTGGGGATTCAAGGAGATTCCAAGGTTGAAGAGCTAGAGCTTCAAGATCTGTTTTCTCTCTCATCAAGGGTGTATTCTAAACTTTAATTTTCCATATTTTATGTTTATATTCTTGATGTTAGAGTAATTATTCATGCTTAGGAGTTCTTGAATCATATTTGTATTTTGGATATTTGGATTTAATGAATATTTTCATGATTTTTTTTATTTCTCTCGTTATATTTTCTGCATTCATGATGATCATTGGGTTTGGTTATGATTTAGCTCGGAATGATGATTGATCTCAAATCTGATTTTTGTTGTAATTTGTTTATGCTCAGTTTTCTATCATTTTTGGTGTATCTTTTAGACGACTCCGTTTGGGAATCTAGAAGTACAGAATTTTATGATTTAAAATTAGAGTGAGGAGTGAAGTATTTGAGTTTTGGGTTATTTTACTCCGTATTGGGAAAATAAACCTAACTTAGGATTTTAGACCCGTGCATAGGCTAGTTATGTGGCTGACTCCGGTTTGGGATATCATATAATTAGAGTGGCTGACTCCGTTTGGGAAGCTTGGGTATAGTTGGGTTGTCCAGAATTTCATGTTTATATTGTTTTACCAATTTCTAATTATATTTATGAGGATAGAATTTCCTAAGCATTTAATTTCATCCTTGAGTAATTTCTTGATGAACACTTTTATTTTTAATTGTTAATTAATTTTCTTGCTTAGCTTAGTTTTCTCCATCAAACAAACTAGGGACATCTCATATTCACTCATCTATATATATTTAACGTGACAATCCTTTTTCCCTTGGGTACGATAACTCGGGGTCCTAACTATACCCCACTTTATTACTTGTCGATTCAGTACACTTGCTGAACACCGATCACTAAGCATAATCCACTTAGGTACCTTCAACAGGCACCCTCTTTGCTAGGAAAGATGGGAAGATGGTTATTACTATTGCAGGAGTTCGATATGGATTACATTACTCGAAAAACCATTAAGGGAAGAGCTGTAGCTGAATTCTTAGCTAAATACCCTATTGTGGGAGACCAGTTCGAATACAATTTCCCAAATGAAGATGTCATAGCCATAACAGTACAAGGGTGGCAGGTGTTTTTTGATGGGGCAGTTAATAGAAAGGGGGCAGGAGCAGGGATTATTCTTACAACCCCGGATGGTGAAAAGCTATGATAAGCCAAGAAGTTGAGGTGCAAGGTGACCAATAATGAAGTGGAATATGAAGCTTGTATCTTCAGATTTGAAGCATTGCTTGCTCTGGGGGCAAAGACCGTAAAAGTCTTTGGAGATTCGTCCTTAATGATCCATCAGATTAGAGGAGAATGGTCAGTTAAGGAAGAGAGGTTGTTGCCTTATGTGAAGCACTTGAGAATGTTGAGTAACCAGTTTGAGACTTGAACTTTTCACTTCATTCCCAGGGATGAAAATCAGTTAGCTGATGCTTTTGCAAGGATAATCCAATGGGGGTTGCTATAAGACCTGTGCTGATCTCTAGTGCGAAGAAGCCTTATTTTGAAACTGAGCAGATAATGGATGTTGAGGTCGCTGATGGGAAACCTTGGTATTATGATATTCAGAACTACTTAGAACGGTCATTTTTTCCAAAAGAAGCCACTGAGAAAGACCAAAGAATGATTAGAAAGTTATCCTCTCAGTTCATCAGTGTAGACGGAACTTGTATAATAGGCAAGCGGATGGTATCCAATTAAGATGTTTAGCGAAGAAAGAAGCTGAAAGGGTTATAGAAGAGATTCATGCTGGTGTTTGTGGAACTCACATGAATGGTCTGGCCTTAGCAAAGAAGATCATGCGCCAAGGATTTTATTGGCTCCCAATGGACACGTATGGTTCAAGGTGTGTAAAGCAAAGGCAGTTATGCCAGCAATATGCAAATTTAAGGCATGTGCTAGTTTCAGGGTTACATAATTTGACATCTCCGTGGCCATTTGCAGCCTAGGGGATAGATATCAAAGGCGAGATACATCCCACAACTTCTAATGGGCACAGATTTATTGCGGTCGCCATCGATTACTTCACTAAGTGGGTCGAAGCTGAGTCTTTCAGAAAGGTTAATGCTCGAGACATGGCTAAATTCATCGAGCGAAATTTGATATGCAGATATGGCCTCCCGCACCGCATTGTGTCTGATAATGGGGTACAAGTTTTAGCAGAAACTAAACAGATGCTCTAGAAATATGAAATCCAGCATCACAAGTCTTCTCCCTACCGACCTCAGGCTACTGGCTCTGTTAAAGCAGCGAACAAGAATGTTAAAAAAATATTAGCCAAGATGGTTCAGAGCTATAAAGACTGGATAGAAAAGCTACCTTTTGCACTCTGGGGTTACAGAACCATAGTCAAAACTTCTACGGGAGCGATGCCTTTCTCCCTGGTATATGGAACTGAAGCAGTTTTGCCAGTTGAAATCGAGCTAAAATCTTTAAGGGTAGTCATGGAAGCTGAGATTTCGAAGACATAATGGGCACAGCAGCGACTATTGCAATTGAATCTATTGGATTAAGATAGGTTGCAGGCATATTATCACAATCAGGTCTATCAGAAAAGGCTAGCTCAGTCCTTTTCCAAGAGGGTATGAAAGCACCCATTAAAGGAATGGGATTTGGTATTCAAGATTATAAGGCCAGGAGCACCGAATATACGTGGAAAATTCAGGCCAACTTGGGATGGTCCATTTATGCTGAAGAAGTTACTAACAAAGGGAGCAACAATTTTAGCAAACAGTGATGGGAGTCAATTCAAAGAGCCGGTCAATGTCGATAAATTAAAAAGATTCCATGGCTAAAGGCTAAAACAAAAAGAAGAGAATAAATGCCCCACAGGTCAAAAACCGCAAAAAGGCGGCCTTGATAAAATTGGGCGCCCTGTCAGGATGAAAACCGAAAAAAGGCATCCTGGGCAAAAATTAAGGGCCGAGAGAAAGTGTTCAATCGAGAAAACCCGAGAGAGCCGATTGATAACAGGAGTTTGATGCTTACAAGATCTATTCCGTGATTAGGTGTAGTCTTGTGCTTTTGAATTCTTATCAAATGAAGATCATGTATGATGAAATCATATAGAACTGTACATAATTTTGCAATGAGTAAAAGAGTTCCATTCGCATTTTCATTGGTCTTGTAATTTTGTCTTCAAAGCAATATATCATTGATCTATCTAATGACTATTGTTTGAGAATCCTCTCTTGTTAAAAAAAAAAAGAAGAAAAAAGAAGGGTGTAAGAGATGAAAACCATAATTGCCGCTCTAAGCAAAAGTTAGGCCAAAGGGCAGGGTGCAATCCTAGAAACAGGCAGTCTGTCCTATAAAAAAATAAAATAAAATAAAGCCGCTCGATTGGGTTGGGTCCATTCCAGGCAAAAGTTAGGCAAATGGTCGTGTGAAAATCCCTCAAGGGACGCATTTCCCACATAGAAAAGCTAGTGTGAAAATCCATAAGGGATGCACTACCTTTAAAATAATGACTTTCGATGACCGGAGCGATAAAGCGGCATTAGTTAAGAGGTAGGGACATGAGTCATAACCCCGGGTATATGATTGTCGACGGAGGGAAGATGCACACCTAACGAATCTTTCAGAACAGGTTTTGGGTCAGAGACCCCGAAGCCAAGATGACACTCTTTTGGATCCTTGGGGTCATTATGGAGCAGCCAAGCTGTATCCTTAATAGACCCTTGACCATCTAGGACATATTCTATTCATTTTTACAAGCATCCGCATACCATGTTATACACATGATTTATTGTATATACTCCTGTGCGTGTAATTTTGCAGGAAATATCTAAATGAGAACCATCATCTCAAAAGAGCACCTTTCGCACTTTGTAAGCCTAGAATGGGCTCGGTGCAGTTCAGAAGACCAACCCTGCACTTTGTAAACCTGGAACGGGCTCAGTGCAGTTCAGAAGAACAACCCCGCACTTTGTAAGCCTAGAACAGGCTCGGTGCAGTTCAGAAGACCAACCCCGCACTTTATAAGCCTTGGGGGCCTGTATCCTTAATGGACCCTTGACCATCTAGGACATATTCTATTCATTTTTACAAGCATCCGCATACCATGTTATACAAATGATTTATTGTATATACTCCTGTGCGTGTAATTTTGCTGGAAATATCTAAATGAGAACCATCAGCTCAGAAGAGCACCTTTCGCACTTTGTAAGCCTAGAATGGGCTCGGTGCAGTTCAGAAGAACAACCCTGCACTTTGTAAACCTAGAACGGGCTCGGTGCAGTTCAGAAGAACAACCCCGCACTTTGTAAGCCTAGAACAGGCTCGATGCAGTTCCGAAGAACAACCCCGCACTTTATAAGCCTTGGGGGCCTGTATCCTTAACATCTAGGACATATTCTATTCATTTTTACAAGCATCCGCATACCATGTTATACAAATGATTTATTTTATATACTCCTGTGCGTGTAATTTTGCAGGAAATATCTAAATGAGAACCATCAGCTCAGAAGAGCACCTTTCGCACTTTGTAAGCCTAGAACGGGCTTGGTGCAGTTCAGAATAACAACCCCGCACTTTGTAAGCCTAGAACAGGCTCGGTGCAGTTCAGAAGAATAACCCCGCACTTTATAAGCCTAGAACGGGCTCGGTGCAGCTCAGAAGAGCACCTCTCGCACTTTGTAAGCCTAGAACGGGCTCGGTGTAGTTCAGAAGAACAACCCTGCACTTTGTAAGCCTAGAACGGGCCCGGTGCAGCTCAGAAGAGCACCTCTCGCACTTTGTAAGCCTAGAACGGGCCCGATGCACTTAAAAGAGCAACCCTTGTGTTTTGTAAGTCTAGAGCAGACTCGGCACATCATCTAGTCCAAGAAAATAGCTGCCTCAGGCACGCGCTTCTCCTTTCTTTCTTTGAGTTTTGGCTCACTTAGGCACCCAGGCACTACGTTCCCCAAAACTGGGGGAACTGTAGACACCGGGTCCTGAGGTAGCTGAGACGAAAGTTACCCAATGACGAAAATGATGCCTGTTCACGAGCAAGAGGGCAAATGGAAGTGATGGTTTACTCGAAAATGCTTTTCATTTAAAAAAAAAAAAAGAAAAAAAGGTTTGATGGCTTGCTGGGGGCCTGTGGGGTGAGGCCCATCTCACCCATGTGAGATGAAGCCTCACGTTTTGAGGCCCATCTCACATTGGTAAGATGGAGCCTCACAACGTGAGCCCATTTCACAGGTGAGATGAAAATGTCACCTGCCTCACGCGCCTCATACTGCTCCAGCACGTCCCTTCTCCATGTCTTCGGAAGGATTTGGTTTGAAAGTATGGTTTATGCTTGATTTGGTGGAAAAGAAACTAATCCTGTTTGAGATATTAAAAGAGGATTTGAAAAATGGAAAAGGGGGAGAATTATTGGAGAGAGCTAAGCTGAAAATAGAGAAAACACAGAGAAAAAAGCTTGGAGAAGAAGAAAGGAACGAAAAAGAAAGAAAAGAAAAAAACATTCTGAGATTTGTTTTGAGAAAAAGAAACAAGTTCTTAACATTTGAAAAGTCCATTGTTTTGGTTCTTTTTCAGCAATGTGATTTTCGTTAAAAATTTTTTGAGTCTCTGTTTTAACCACCATTTCAAGAAGAGCAAAGAGGGAAACCAGAAATCTTTCATTTGCAGATCAAAGATCAATATCTGAGGGTAAATACTGAATAGCCATCTCTCTATTCCTTTTCTTTCTTTATTCTTCTTTTCTTTTTGTTTCTTTTCTTTGTTTTGTTGTGCTAGTTAACTCTGTTCATTGTACATATCGTATATATATTTCTTATTCGATCTTATTAACTTGTTCATTGCGTTTGTTGTCATTATGATTCATTAAGCAAGTTCATTCTTTTATTATGCATGTTTTGATTGCATGATGTTGTGTTTGTTGGTCTGTTATTAGTCCTTTGTTCATCTCTGTTTTGTTATTTATCTGATCGTATTTTTGTTTTGTCCGAGTCGTGACCTACCGTTCGAGTCGTGATCTGGTTTTGTTGAGTTTGTGACCTCCTAATTGGATTGTATCATTGTTTTCCCAATCGGATTGTCCCTTTGTTCTTCCTTCTCTTTTCCCTGTCTTTCATGATGTACGCATTTCCCCTATCGGACTGCACGACCCGTGCAGTGAGTGCACAAGTCGTGCATGCAGTGCATGAGTCGTGCAATTGTGCAATACATGCACGAGTCGTGCATGCCCAATCTCTTCCTCCTTCAGCTTTTCATTTCCCCTGTCTTACCTGATCGTCCTTTTTCTCTTGTTCTATCCATCATTCGATCCTCTTTTTTCTCTTATTTTACCTATCCGAACGTAAATGCATGAATATTAATTCGTCCTATTTTCCTTGTATTTTACTGTCTCAATTCGCTTGGTTATTCCCAGTTTTTGCCTGATTAATCTCTATTAATAATTGTTAATGTTATTGTTGGTTGTTGATTCATTTGTATATTTGTTTGCTGTTTTTCTTTGACTAGTGCAATTAGCATGAATTTAATTTAATCTGATTTATCATTGTTAATGTATGCCAATATGATTTGGGTTTGTGGATTTTAACTTTCTGTTTTAAATCAGCGTTTTTCCTGTGGAATGGTGAGTTTTTGCTTGAAAGAGCAAAAATATAGCTGTGTTCCGCAGGAAACACAGCTGTGTTCCTACACTGCTCGGCAATTTCTGAGGAAACACAGCTGTGTTTTCTTCACTGTCCCGTTCTTTTGTTTTCCTTCATTTTCTTCATGGTGCCTTTTGCTTCATTTTTTTTTATCGTCATTTACTTAATTGTTTATATTAAATTAGTTTAATTGATTATTATTTTATTGATCTATTAATCATTTTGATTAATTATTTTATTCAACTAATTTATTTGTTCATATTACTTTAATTATTTAATTTACTTTACTAACATTTTATTCAATTTTTTTGTCTAAAAAATTATTTATCTTCGCGAGTTAAACTCATGCTCGGATCAGAGGATCGGAGATAAAGGACCTTTGATTTTTAGGTTTTTCATTTTTAATCATTTTATTTTCTTTTATTTTCTTTTATTATTTTATTTTTATATTTGCATGTAAAATATATTATTTTTTAATTATCCGTATTATAAAAAGTCATGTTTTTTTTAATAATTAATAACTTGGTGTTTTTCTTAATAAAATGAACCAATGTCCTATTTTAACCAATAAAATATCACTATCAAATGGAGAACTAATCTTCATAAAATGGGATCACTCATCCCAGTTTTCCCAATCAATGCCCAAAAACGGTTCTCTAATTTTTAAGTTAATAAAAAAGGAACCAATGTTCCTAAAAATAATAAATAACCCGATTTATGTTTGATTCATTTTAATTACTTTTATGCTTTTTAATTATTTTTATTCTTTTCTTTTTAGGCCATTGTAATTAATTTTGGGGCAAATTTTATTATTTATGCTTTATTATTTTGGGGGATTGTTCTGTCCTATTCAATTTCTTATTTGTAAATTATTTATTTACTTATTGCTTTATTTATCGCTTTCCAATGTGGTTGAGTTGCGCATTAAATTTATTGCATGATCGCGTGAGATGATAGATGAAATTTTGATTTGTTAAAAACTTATTTATAAACTTGAGTCATTAATAAGAGTGAAGTTCCAAACACCATCTTTGGTTTAGACCAATAGAGGTTAGAGACCTTTCCCAATTTCTTGTAAATTGGGTGGTGACTCCAAAATACCTCAAAGGTGCACAAAGGTGTCGTGAGGCTAGATGATCCTTACCAATGTTCTATTGGGAAGGAGGCATCCAAAATGACTCATGATGCCCAAGATCAAAAAGACGCAAACCAATCCCTCGAGCCCTAAAAGCGGGTTCAAAGAGGGCCTTTGCTAGGTTCAGCACGCGTCACAGTAGGGAGTCCAAAATATCTCATGTTGCCCAAGATCAAGACGCAAAGCCTTTCGGGCAAATTCCTCATCTAGGAGGTAAAGTACCATGAGAAAACCTCACACCGATGATCTCAGCAAATTCCTCAACTAGGGGGTATAGTTCTTGATGGGTAAACTTAATGATATGAAATCTGGAGTCCCAGTAGCGAGCAATAGCTTATACAAGGTTTATGTTAAGCTTAAGTTTTCTCAGGAATTTTAGACTAGAATAAAGGGCTAAAGTAGAATTTTCCCAGGTTTTAGGGTCATCTAAAAGGCTATGTAGTTTTTTAATGAATGGAGTCAACATGATGAAAATATTGGGATTGTTTGTGTAGAAAATAAAAGTAAATAAAAATAAAACAAAGAGAAAAGAAGGGAAATTACCTATTAAGAAGATCTGACCAAGCAACCAAGAGGATGTTATGCAAAAACGACCAAGATTGGAGCTTTATTTATAGGGGTACTGTGAGAGATGGGCATGGCTCTTTCAGTGAGTCGCGGCTAGCCCGTCACACACCCCTGATTCACTTGGATAAATTGTTTTTCTATATTTCTACATGGCCCATGCATTTCACATACATGTTTATTTTCTATATATTTGCTTTGCCAATTTTTACAGTAAAAGAAATCCGAGCATGTAAAGAAATCTGATGTGGGCACCGGGAAAGGTGAAGCTCAAATGTTCAGGGAGTATTAAAAAAATTAATTTAAATTAATAACATAATAATAATGTTATAAAGTTGGTAATTTTAGGGAATTAACATAAATCTTGGTTTTGTTTCGGAATAAATATATGTTGCATGAGTGTTTGTCAAGTTTGGGAGCTAAAAAATGAGCAATAAAGTTGAATTTAAATGACAGATGGGAAGGAACCTATGCCCGTCACTCACTGCGAGCCAAGGATAGCCCGTTTGTCATGTTAGATTTAAAAAAATGGGCTTTTCTTCTTCTTCATCATCTCTTTCTTTTTATTACTGCGAGGCTCACTGCTTTCTAATTTTTTGCTCTTTTCTCCTTTATTTCTTCACCTTTTTCGCACGATTTATGCCAAATCTGTCACACCCCAAAATGGCCCTAGAAGAATTACAGAGTTTTTGGTTCGAAAAAGGTAATTTTATGTGCGAGAGTTCTGTCGCGGTCGCGACAGAGCCCTCCAGCTGTTTTTGAACTTCAGCTGCTTTGTGTGGGCGTGAGCGTTCTGTCGCGAGCGCGACAGAACCCCCTAGCGAGATGTGTGCATAAGTGGGTGTTAAGAGACCTTGAGATGTGTATTGGACACGTGGCACCGTAGGAGAGTGACACGTGGCGGCGTAGGAGCATGATAAGTGGTGTTGTAGGAGGATGACATGTGGCAAGAGAGATATATATATGAATTAAAAAGGAAATAAGAAATTAAGGGAGATGTATATGTATTAATTATGGAAGGTGGGAAATTAATTTTGGGATTAACATTGACCAACATTGACCAATTGCCCAAATTTGTTCCCTTTTTCACGTGGGTTTCTCACTTTGGCCATTTGTTCTTCTTTCTTTCTTTTCTTTGGTCAGCCGTTCTCCCTTCCTTGCTCTTCTCTTTGTTATTTTCTTCTTCATTTGATTTGTTCTTGAGAGAGAGCCCCTTGGATTGATTTGAAGACTAAAAGAAGGTAAGCTTGATTGGTTTTCCAATCTGACCTCCTTTTTCTTTTTGTTTATGATTCAAAGTAAGAAGAGGTTTAACTTAAGTATTTCTATATGATTTTGTGTAAGCTAAGAACAAGAGATTGCATAAAGAGAAGAAAAGATTGGAGCTGAGTAGAGAGCACAAGATTAAGCTATTCAGAGGTAGGGATCGAGTGTGGTTTTATTATTTTTGTATGTGTTCACATGAAAAATGATTGTCTAGAAACATGTTTGAATAGAGAGATGTTTGATGAGCTTTAATTAGCTCAAGATGTTCATTTTGATTGCTTGCAGTGTTTTCATGATATATGTGTGGGTTGATGATGAAGTTTGATTTGGTAAATTCTGCTTATTTGTCATATGACGTCTGTGAAGTGTTTTTGTCATAAGTATAGTTATAGACATCTGAATGGAGTTATTCTTGATCCAATGAAATCAGGACTTCTGTACCTATAAAAGTCACAGAAATGACCTTGAGCAAATTCTTGCTCTAAGACCCTAAAAATGTGCTAAAACCGTAGGGTCCCTGTTTGGGTCAGGTTATTTGAACAGTATAGGTTATTTTGATAATATCTGTTTCTATAGATATCCAAATGATCTGCAAATTATCCCATTTGAAAGATAAGACGTAGGGGAACAATTGTTAAGAAGACCACTTTTCCTAAAAATGACGTTTAGAGGTCGGTTTAGACGATAAATGTTTGAGGTGAAAAGCAGTCTTGTGAGGCACCAAAGCGGAGCCTCTGTCGCGACCTCGCGACAGAACAACCTATATTATGCTCTTTTTTCTTCATTTTGAGCCCATGGGTGGCATGGGTAAACCCCTTGCCTTTCCCCTTAACGTTTTATACATGATTAGGGCTCCTAAATGATTACAAATTAGTTGTTAATGGAAAAATACACATGAGTATAATTAAAGATGGTAATTTAACTAATAAAGTAACAATGTATAGTTGTAGGAAGTATAGTAATTGACATGATAAATACGTATGAACATAGGAATTGGTATATAACGCATTTGGTATAGAGTATAGAGCCTTTTTGTAATCTAGCTTCTGTCGCGAGCGCGACCTCTTGTCGCGATCGCGACAATGAACTTGGCTTCTGTCGCGAGCGCGACTTCTTATCGCGATCGCGACAGTGAACCTCTTCGCATCCTGTTTTATTTGTTTTGAAGAGAGTGTTTTCTTCTGTCTTGCTTTGCATGATTTATATGTTTATGTAATGAGTTGAACACATGTATATGATGATGTTATATAAGAGTGAATGCATGGAATTTAAATGTTACATGCCTTTTAGTTGATGAGTTGATGTCCGTGTATAGTGTGTGAGTCGGTATTGAGCCTGATTACCGTTATAGTGGATAGATAAGCATGCTTATAAAGGGATTATCGAGTGCAGCTGCCTATGTTCCGCCCCGTTTGGGCGAAGCGGGTCGACCTTTGAGAACGGTCATTAATAGAGATAGATGAAAATGTTTTGTGACTTCGGTCTATCGAAAATGTTTTTTTATAGAGCGTCCCGTATCCACCATGAGAGGAACTCAGGCTTGTTTTGTTAAATGTTGTGCAGTGAACTTGAGATGCTTAAAGAGTTGCTTTGAATAAAGCTACAGTACATGAGAGTAATGTTTAAGTACATTATAATTCTGTATACAAGTATATGATTACATGAGTGTGTTTATATAAATGTGGATACATGATAGCGTGCATTTGTATACATGATATGTACAAGTTGTAGCGTATATGAACAAGTAAATGAATACATGTTATATGCACCTGAGTTCAGAGTACTATGTAATTGAGCATGCTACCCATATATGTATACCAGTTATATGCATGAGATAGTGATTGTGTGATATGAAATGTGTGATTTATATGTGACTTCGTAAAGAAGTCCTTTGCATTATTTTATCCCCACTAAGCGTTATCGCTTAGCACGGATGTTTATTTTCGTGTAGGTTTACAGCTTCGGATCTGTGAGCGGGCATCTGCGGGTCAAGGCCACTAGGAGTTTTGTTACGATTTCTTTTTGTATAAAATAGAGATAGAGTTTTACATTTCGAGTAACATCATTATGTAATAAAAGAGTATTGCTGTCACACGTAAATATATATGTAAAGCTAAATGAAAATAGATGTAATATGAACATGTAAATGTATATGCAGTTAATATGAAAAGCAAGTGGGCCCTAGTGTAGTATTTAATTAACTTTAAATGGATGTGTTTATGCTATCGCTTCCGCTAATACATGTACATGTATACGTAAGTGTCCGCGTAGCGCCTCGATATTCCTTACCAGGGGTATGGGGGTGTTACATTTAGTGGTATCAGAGCTCTAGGTTAATTGGTTCAGGACTATAATATGATAGAGTATAGTACTAGTGCATATGTTTGAGTTTGTCTAGAGTTGTGGCCTAATGCATATGTCATTTTGTGTAAAGTATAGATGGAGTCCGACTTGCATGAGAGCGTAAAAGAGAAAGTGCCATATGTGAATTGTTAAGAGTTCGAGGCGACGCTCTGTATTCCTGTCAGCTATCTTCTTGAAATCATTTGACATGAGCATAGTGAAACATGGGGATGGGAAAAGTGCATTATAGTAGCTTACATTGCATTTTCGCATCATCTCGCATACATAAATCATTATATGACCATTCCATCCGCATCCCTCATTTGTATGTGAAAAAGTATCATTGCATGCGTTTCATTGAGAAAAGCTGACAGGATATACATTCAGTGTTAGATGCTTAGAAGAAGTATATGGATTAGAGTGCAGTGTGTTAAGGAAAGTGTGGAGTGTACACGATTTGATAACTATATGGTATAAGTGATAGCAATTTGGAGATTGTTTAAAGATTTACTTGTGTAAGTGATTAGCGAGGAAATTTCGAGGACGAAATTTCTTAAGGGGGAGAGATTTGTCACACCCCAAAATGGCCCTAGAAGAATTACAGAGTTTTTGGTTCGAAAAAGGTAATTTTATGTGCGAGAGTTCTGTCGCGAGCGCGACAAGTGTCGCGGGCGCGACAGAGCCCTTTAGCTGCTTGGTGTGGGCGTGAGCGTTCTGTCTCGAGTGCGACAGAACCCCCTAGCGAGATGTGTGCATAAGTGGGTGTTAAGAGACCTTGAGATGTGTATTGGACACGTGGCACCGTAGGAGAGTGACACGTGGCGGCGTAGGAGCATGATAAGTGGTGTTGTAGGAGCATGACATGTGGCAAGAGAGATATATATATGAATTAAAAAGGAAATAAGAAATTAAGGGAGATGTATATGTATTAATTATGGAAGGTGGGAAATTAATTTTGGGATTAACATTGACCAACATTGACCAATTGCCCAAATTTGTTCCCTTTTTCACGTGGGTTTCTCACTTTGGCCATTTGTTCTTCTTTCTTTCTTTTCTTTGGTCAGCCGTTCTCCCTTCCTTGCTCTTCTCTTTGTTATTTTCTTCTTCATTTGATTTTTTCTTGAGAGAGAGCCCCTTGGATTGGTTTGAAGAGTAAAAGAAGGTAAGCTTGATTAGTTTTCCAATCTGACCTCCTTTTTCTTTTTGTTTATGATTCAAAGTAAGAAGAGGTTTAACTTAAGTATTTCTATATGATTTTGTGGAAGCTAAGAACAAGAGATTGCATAAAGAGAAGAAAAGATTGGAGCTGAGTAGAGAGCACAAGATTAAGCTATTCAGAGGTAGGGATCGAGTGTGGTTTTATTATTTTTGTATGTGTTCACATGAAAAATGATTGAGTAGAAACATGTTTGAATAGAGAGATGTTTGATGAGCTTTAATTAGCTCAAGATGTTCATTTTGATTGCTTGCAGTGTTTTCATGATATATGTGTGGGTTGATGATGAAGTTTGATTTGGTAAATTCTGCTTATTTGTCATATGACGTCTGTGAAGTGTTTTTGTCATAAGTATAGTTATAGACATCTGAATGGAGTTATTCTTGATCTAATGCAATCAGGACTTCTGTACCTATAAAAGTCACAGAAATGACCTTGAGAAAATTCTTGCTCTAAGACCCTGAAAATGTGCTAAAACCGTAGGGTCCCTGTTTGGGTCGGGTTATTTGAACAGTATAGGTTATTTTGATAATATCTGTTTCTATAGATGTCCAAATGACCTAAAAATTGTCCCATTTGAATTATAAGACGTAGGGGAACAATTGTTAAGAAGACCACTTTTCCTAAAAATGACGTTTAGAGGTCGGTTTAGACGATAAAAGTTTGAGGTGAAAAGCAGTCTTGTGAGGCACCAAAGCGGAGCCTCTATCGCGAGCGCGACACAGGTCGCGACCTCGCGACAGAACAACCTATATTATGCTCTTTTTTCTTCATTTTGAGCCCATGGGTAAACCCCTTGCCTTTCCCCTTAATGTTTTATACATGATTAGGGCTCCTAAATGATTACAAATTAGTTGTTAATGGAAAAATACACATGAGTATAATTAAAGATGGTAATTTAACTAATAAAGTAACAATGTATAGTTGTAGGAAGTATAGTAATTGACATGATAAATACGTATGAACATAGGAATTGGTATATAATGCATTTGGTATAGAGTATAGAGCCTTTTTGTAATCTAGCTTCTGTCGCGAGCGCGACCTCTTGTCGCGATCGCGTCAATGAACTTGGCTTCTGTCGCGAGCGCGACTTCTTATCGTGATCGCGACAGTGAACCTCTTCACATCCTGTTTTATTTGTTTTGAAGAGAGTGTTTTCTTCTGTCTTGCTTTGCATGATTTATATGTTTATGTAATGAGTTGAACACATGTATATGATGATGTTATATAAGAGTGAATGCATGGAATTTAAATGTTACATGCCTTTTAGTTGATGAGTTGATGTCCGTGTATAGTGTGTGAGTCGGTATTGAGCCTGATTACCGTTATAGTGGATAGATAAGCATGCTTATAAAGGGATTATCGAGTGCAGTTGCCTATGTTCCACCCCGTTTGGGCGAAGCGGGTCGACCTCTGAGAACGGTCATTAATAGAGATAGATGAAAATGTTTTGTGACTTCGATCTATCGAAAATGTTTTTTTATAGAGCGTCCCGTATCCACCATGAGAGGAACTCAGGCTTGTTTTGTTAAATGTTGTGCAGTGAACTTGAGATGATTAAATAGTTGCTTTGAATAAAGCTACAGTACATGAGAGTAATGTTTAAGTACATTATAATTCTGTATACAAGTATATGATTACATGAGTGTGTTTATATAATTGTGGATACATGATAGCGTGCATTTGTATACATGATATGTACAAGTTATAGCGTATATGAACAAGTAAATGAATACATGTTATACGCACCTGAGTTCAGAGTACTTGGTAATTGAGCATGCTACCCATATATGTATACCAGTTATATGCATGAGATAGTGATTGTGTGATATGAAATGTGTGATTTATATGTGACTTCGTAAAGAAGTCCTTTGCATTATTTTATCCCCACTAAGCGTTATCGCTTAGCACGGATGTTTATTTTCGTGTAGGTTTACAGCTTCGGATCTGTGAGCGGGCATCTGCGGGTCAAGGCCACTAGGAGTTTTGTTACGATTTCTTTTTGTATAAAATAGAGATAGAGTTTTACATTTCGAGTAACATCATTATGTAATAAAAGAGTATTACTGTCACACGTAAATATATATGTAAAGCTAAATGAAAATAGATGTAATATGAACATGTAAATGTATATGCAGTTAATATGAAAAGCAAGTGGGCCCTAGTGTAGTATTTAATTAACTTTAAATGGATGTGTTTATGCTATCGCTTCCGCTAATACATGTACATGTATATGTAAGTGTCCGCGTAGCGCCTCGATATTCCTTACCGGGGGTATGGGGGTGTTACAAAATCAACCTCCCGGATGGCACACATCTCGAGGTATAATTTTTATGGAGTTTAGTTGCACTTTGCGAGACTCCCACTCTAACTCTAAAGGTAGGGTTTTGTTTTCTATTTTTACTATTTTTCTCTATAAATAAATGTTATAAATGTGTTTTATGCATTTGTGGTTCAAATTATGTAAGAATCATGCAATTTCAATTTTTTGTCATTTGAACTTCCTATACCTGTATACTATAAAAAAATAGATAATGCAAAAGGCTTATTTTGATATTTTCTAGCCTTGTGTGCTGGATTTAAAGATGTTAAAACTTAAATTGGTAGCATTAAAAATATATAGACTATTTTGACTTCTTAGCTGCTGTATACTATGAATATTAAATCCATCTGTTAGTTGTTTGTTGCAAAAATCTGATTATGTGCAGGAGGATGGGCACATTCTAGATGAAATGTTGCTAAAATTTCCAAAACAAGTCGCTATTTAAATATATCTTACCTTTTAGAGTTTTTTTGCACAAACTGACAATTGGGATTTTTTATTTATAGATACCACCTAGACATGCACCGCCGGAACTAGAATGGATGACACACGACCAGAGGCATATATATTAAGCCCTAGCTCTGGTGTAGTTCAGAGATAGTAGGTTAATGTCCCGATCCTTCCTTGGGTAGATAGGTGTGCTCCAGGATGTGGAAGCTTTAATGGCAGCAGTAGGCTGGACTCATTTTTTGGGCCAGCATTTCAAACATCCTCAGAGGTTGTACGCGAGTTTTTATCTAATGTGCAGAACAGGGGGTTTCAGAGGCCAAACGAGGAGCTTGGGGTTATTACATTTAGAGTTAGGCAGACCACCTATACCATCAACCGCCGGACTTTTATAGAGGCTATGCAACTCTCGATAGGGGAGGGGGTTATTGCAAGTTGTGAGGTTGGTGGAGAGGTAGCATTAGATTGAGATTGCACTGCCAGGCTCTCTCTATTGCCCAGATATGGGGAAGAACACCTTGGTAGCCACTCAGTTCTTCAGATACATTCAGAGGGTTCCTTTCAGCTCCTATCTAGGTTGCACGGACAGTCCTAGTTTAGTGAACACTACAGAGATACTTAATTTGTGGGCTATGATGTGGGGCAAGCCTATTGACATCAGCCACAAGATGGTGGCAAATCTTGTCTGACTAATCGGGCAGCCTGCCTCCTAGATATGCACAAGAGAAGTGGTTACTAGATTGCTAATCAATCTGGGGGCAAATGTCACTACTTTTGTTGAGCCTCTAGATGAGGATATATATGTGGATGTGACAGTGACTTGTACCATGAGGATGATAGCATAACGGCCTGGTCACCGCGGCCAGTATAGGCTGCTCACAATCTCAGAGACCCGGTAGGCTTATCGCTTACCAGTGCTCCTAGATGTAGCAGATGTCACAGGATAGGATCAACCTGTGCCTCAGCCATAGGGAGATCAGCCAGCTCCCCCACACTTGCCTAAGGATGGGTTTCAGGACATAGACTTGGGGCAGATTTAGATGAGTTGCTCGATGGTTCTCTTCTGCGACCTTAGTAGTTGGCCTCCCGTATGTCCAGAAGGTACAAACATTATCTTGATCCAGGAGCCTCCACATCCAGAGTTCCACCACCTCTAGAGGCTAAAGGTTGCTTATCTTATAATTTGGGTCAAAGGTTGGCTACAATAGAGGCATCTATACAGGCACTGCGGGCCATTATGTAAATTGAGAATCGGGATGTGGCCGAGACAATGATGGCTCTTGCTGCTGCCAGGAAGCAATTTGATAATTGCCTCTAAGTGGTGGATGAGTCTGTTACCATGGTGATACATCGGATAGAGAGGTTAGAGAAGGTTGTCCCTAGGGTAGCCGAAACGGTGATAGAGAGGCACAAGGGGTTGGATGGCCATCTCACAGGCATGAGTGATGACCTCCGGTGGTACTTGGATCAGCATACCCATTTTATTACACATATAGAGTCGAGTATTAGCCATCTCGTAGAGGTTTTTGAGACCATTGTGTATCCCACTGATGGAGCATTTGCCAGGGTTTGAGTTTCATTGACCTCTACTGTTAGAGCAGCCAGTGGTGCGACATCAGCCTCGGCCTCAATTGTCATCATCTCAGCCCTCTACTTTCTAGCCATCACAAGGATACAGACCTCGGTCATCATCTCATAGGCCTTCTGGATTGCCTGATTATTTGTCCTTGTAGTTCATTTTTCTGGGAGATTTATCTTTTGTTTGTGATGTACAAAATTTTGAATTAATTGTATTTTGATTGTAACTTATATGCATTTATTTTATTTTATTATTATTTGGTTTATGAATATTATTAAGCAACCTAATAAACAATAATAAATAATAATAAAAAGGGGTGAAAATTAATCAGCAACCAACAGACAAAATAACAGTAAAGTTGATGCATTGCAAAAACTAGTTGGCACAACTAATTGACAATCTTTTGAACACATAGGTGAATGGCTATACTGCCCAATTCCCAAAATCTAGAACACAACAAGTGCGAGACAATTGACAGAAATGAATTCCCACAAGCAAGAATCACACAAACCTACCAAAACCAAGTAAAAATTCCTTTCAAGAGGCTTGAAGTCCTTTCAATAGGTGTGAATTCCTTTTGATAGGCATAAAGTCATTTTAATAGGTGTGAAGCCTTTTTAATAGGCATAAAATCCTTTCGACGGGCATAAAGTAATTTTAATAGGTGTGAAGCCTTTTCAACAGGCATGAAGTCCTTTAGACAGGCACCAAGTCCTTCTTATAAGCACTGAAGCCCTTTCAACAGGCCAACCTCAACCATCAAGACTATGCAATTCAGTTCTCGCCGACAATCTGGCATGAATAGTTATATTATCACCAATGGTAAGACCGTTGCCTCAAGTACATGCCTTTTTCCTTCACTCTGAATTTCAGCTTACCTAGGTACTAGTGCACTAGCCTCTCTAAAATTAAGGGCAACTGTAGACACTGCGTCCCGAGACAGCCCAAATCAGAGGTACCCAATGAGGATGATGTTGCCTGTGTTACAGTTAGAGAATGGAAGCACGGATCCTCATCCTTTGTTTTCACAATTTTTTAAAGGGTTTTTCCTGGGCTTAGCTCTTTTACATTTTTTCAGAGCTGAAATGAGGTTTTAATTGCAAAATTTTGCATTTTGGTTGATAGATGCTTGTCTTTCAAGAAGAGACACCCATCCGTCACCTTTTTGCTCTACCCGCCTCTCACCGGCAGGCTCTGTGCCCGTCTCCCTTCCTGTCCGTGACTCATTGAGTTATGCTCGTAACTCGTTGAGTCACAAGCACAAGTCAGCTGAGTCGTGATAAAAAGGCATATTTGTAATTTTAATTTATTTTTCAGTGCCGTTCATCTGTAGGAAAGAGTGTCGCGCATCTGTGGTGGGAGGATAGTGTGAAAAATGGGATCAGATCTGGATATTTAAAAAAATAGATTGTTTGGGATCAACTTTGAAGATTATGTTTTACGAATAAAAGGGGATTTGATTTTCAAATTTTTTGAGAGATTTTTCTCTAAAATCAAGGGAATTTCGTTTTTGAAAAAAAAAATGGATAAAAACACCTTACACATAGAAAGAGAGGAGTTTTTTGAGAGAATAGATTTTTTCCTAAGAACTTTCTTCTTCTTGTGAAATCTAAGGAGGGATACAAAGCTCTCTTCTCCTTGTATCTTGTAACCAAATACACTGAGGATAATATTCGAGGCTCAGCCTTCGATTTTCTCTATGTTTAAAATCAATTAAACAACATGTAGATATTTTTAGATCCTTTATTTGTGATGTTGATTTTTATAATTCCATGTTATTTTGGACGCTAGGTATTTCTTCTAGGTTTATTATTCCATGATTGATTGAAAATATTTAAGAACCATAGAGAAAGGCATACTTATAGTTTTTTATCCATTAATAATTTTTTTATGTTTTATTATGATTAAACCTATGCTTTTTTATTATTTTTAGTTTTCCATGATTTAAATAAGTTTTTGGAGTTCTAGGTGTGATTTTATCATGTTTTTAGGTTATTATATGAGGGTTTAGGTTGATTTTTGTATGAAAATGATATAATTTCCTCATTTTGTGCTTGGGCTATGCTTAGGATGCGAGCCACAAGAAGAAGGCTTGAGCGACGCTCGGTCATTCAGAGCTGTAGGGGTTCTTTCCTTCCTATCGCTCGTACCCCTTGGCCGCCCGTCCCTCTTTCTTTCTTAGCTCTCTGTGATTCTCTTGTCTTTTAGATTTAGTTATTTTCATGCATGTTTTTGCTTTTTGTGTTATATTACATGACTTATTTTAATTTCTTGGTTTTTAGCATCCAATCTTATTTTTCTTTCATTTATTTGCTCTGGCTTTTTTTTATTTTTTTTATATAATTTTAGTATGCATGCATTTATTTATTTTTGTATTTCCTTGTTGTTTATTGTGTTTCTAATGCTTTATTTTATTTTCTTTTTTTTTTGCCCAAATATCCCACATACATCCATTTCCCAATGAATGGAGATTCGGAGGCTAGGATGCATAGGTTATAGTAATCATTTTTGTACTTTATTTATTTTTAGTTTTTTTAGTTTGCTTTTCTTTGGTTTGGATTCGTAATAATAAAGGAATTTATATCCGCTAATATAAAAATTCACTTAAAGGTTTTGTACAAATAAAAATGGGATTTTTCTAAATAAATAGGACCAATGTCCAAATTTTCTTCCAAAATTATACACAAAGGAATAGTTCTTTTTTTTTTAATTAAAATGGGATCACTCATCCCTTATTTTTTAAAACTTGTTCAAGAAACTCTTCATTTTTTGTACATATGCATGTGGGAACCAATGTTCCCACCTAAATCAATTCCCTGTTTTATGTATACTTTATTTTTCATAATTTTACTTTATTTCTTTCGTGGCTTTATTTACATTGCTTGTATTGCATTCTATTTATTTATCTTTATAAATTGTGTGAGAAAAGATATAGGACATTAATCTTGAAAACTCGTTAAAATAAATATTAACTAAGGTATAAGTAAGAGTGAAGTTCGGAACCATCTTTTGTTAGGCTTCAAGAGGTTAGATTTAATTTCCTAATGTTTTGTTGGGTGTCGACTCCATAATATCTACCTCTTGGTGCCCAAATAGATGCCCTCGTAGGTTAATCGCCAATAATAGAACAGGGGTACCCGAGATGCTGTCTCATGCCTTTTTGAGGCCCGAGGCTTGGTGAATTGGGTTGAATCCCTATCTATTATGAATTAACTAATTTTTATGAGTTTAATGAACCTACATCTGGTCTTGCGTCCTAAAAGTAGACTATTTAGAACAAGCTAGATACTAACGCGGGGGTTTGGTACGCGTCACACCTTCTCTTTGAAGATAACATTTAGCTACTAAACGAGCATTCTAGGTAACTACAATACCTTCTCTGTCAGTCTTCTTCTTGAACACCCATTCGCACCCTTTGGCTTTTATCCCTTCATGTGGTTGAGTCAAACTCCATACTTTGTTATCATACATGAAGTCCATTTCGGACTACAGAGTCTTAAGCCACAATTCCAGTTCTGAACTATTCAGAACTTCTTGATAGCTTGTAGGCTCATTGTCCTCTACTACAGTTACAATTTTATTTAAGCCCATGAGAAATTGATATATTAGTGGAATAGAGCGTATCTTAGTAAATTTTCGAAGAACTCATGTATTTTCATATTCAACTGTAATCTCATCATTACGGGAATCAGTTTTGGGTTCAACATGTTGATCTACTTCAATTTATGGATCTTTAACTTCATTAAGTTCAATTCTACTCCTACTATCCTCTCTTAGAAAGAACTCTCTTTCTAAGAAGACAACATGCCTTGAAACAAACACCTTTTGTTCTAAGAAATGATAGAAGTAATATCCAATTATTATTTTTTTGATATCAAACAAATAAACATTTATTGGACTTAGCATCTAGCTTTTCTAACATTGTCCCCTTCACATAAGTAGGACAACCCCAGACCTTCATATGAGAAAGTGTGGGTATCTTGTTATTTCACTCTCATATGGAGTAGCATTAACTAATTTACTAGGATCTTTGTTCAATGCATAAACAACAATTTCCAATGCATAACCCTAAAAGGACTTAGGCAAGACTGCTAGGCTCATCATGGATCGAACCATATCCAATAGTGTCTGATTCCTCCTCTCAGATACACCATTAAGTTGTGGTGTATATGGTGGAGTCAATTGAGATAATATCTCGTTATCTCTAAGATAATCTTAAAACTCTTGGCTTAAGTATTCTCTACCTCGATCTGATCCAAGTGTCTTAATACTCTTGCTAAGTTATTTCTCTCTTTCACTTCTGAACTCTTTATACTTTTCAAAAGCTTCAGATTTGTGCTTTATTAGATAGATATATCCATATCTGGAGTAATCATTTATGATGGTTATAAAGTAGGAGTAGACTCCTCTAGTATGTGAATTCATTGGACCACATACATCTAAATGTATTAGTCCCAATATTTCACTTGATCATACTCCTTTAATAGTAAAGGGTAATTTAGTCATTTTGCCTAATAAGCAAGACTTACACGTGTCAAATGATCACTGGACTTGTGTAATTTGGTTATGAATTTCTCATTTATATGGCCTAAACGACAATGCCATAAATATAAGGTATTTAGATTATCTTATTTTATTCTCTTAGTATTCATATTATGAGCTTCTTTTTTTAAATCAAGAACAAATATGCCATTGTCAACAATTGCATTAACATAAAACATATTGTAATTAAAAAATGGAATAACTCTTATCCTTATTTAAAGAAATATCATAATCGTTCAATAAATAATTGAAATAAATAATACTCCTAGATAAAATTGGAATGTAATAGCAGTTTCTAAGCTCTATTGTTAATCCACTAGAAAGAGGCAAGTGATAAATCCCCACAATTTGTGTAGAGATGTTCTGCCCAATAGCTTACTGCAGATATATCTTTGCCTTTTCTACTCTTCTACTACTTTTAAGACCCTGTAGATCATTACATAAGTGAGATCCACATCCGGTACCTAATACAAAAGATTTCTTAGAAGTAATAGAATAAGTATTTATTTCAATCATATGAATACTTAGAGTTGAAACCTTAGCCTATTTTTGTCATTAAGAGAATCTAAATAAACCTTGCAGTTCATAATGGAAGCCAGTCCCTTTAGAATTTTTCTCCTTTTTAGCAGCCTTTTTCTTAGATATGGCACCATGGTTAGGTTGTATGTTGGTTGCCTTCTTCTTTTGCTTCTTGCCCTTATTAGTAGAACATACAACCATGACTGATTTGGATCCTTCTTAAGTGATCCATTAGCTGTCTTGAGCATACTAATAAGCTCAGGTATAGAAACTCGAATCTTATTCACGTTGAAGTTAACCACAAAAGGTGCAAAACATACAGCCAACGAGAATAATATTAAATCTATGTATAGATCATTATCCATAACATAACCGAGCCTACCCAAGTGTAACAACCGAAAAGGGCCCTAGAATGAAATTATAGAGATATTATATGAAAAGGGCATTAATGTAATTAAACAACTATGAAAGTGGATTAATTAATGACTTAATTAAAAATAAATTAAAGTTTTAAAAGAAAGAATTAAGTTAAGTGAGTAAAAGGATATTTGACCAAGGATTAAAGGGAATTAAGTCAAGGATTTTATAAGTTGAACCAATTAGAGAGTGACACCTAAGGCTTGAGTGGTTGGGAGCAATAAATGAAGAAAAGAAAAAAAGGAAGAGAGAAGGAAGCAGAAATCTTCCTGCGTAAGCTTCCCTTCTTCCTCTCCTTTTTCTTCTTCTTTCATCATTTCGTGGCTTCCTTCTCCTCCTTCATGGGTGGACTTTGTGAGAGCTTCTGGCTTGGATTTAAGGAGGTTTAGAGGTTGATTGCAAGGTAAGTTGAACTGATATTTTAATTTCTTCTTCCTTCCTCAGTTTTTGGTTTTGAGCGTGATTTAGGTTTGGTATAACAGTGTACATTTGTTTGGTTTATGCAAGAAACTCCAGACAAGAGGAAAGACAAGGGCAAAGAGAAGGTCCAGTCCTATAGAAGAGTGAATTTGAAGCTGCTTCTATAGAGGTTTGGGAGTCTTTGTCTTATTATTATGTTTTGGTCTTTGAAGTTTTTTGAATTCTAGAAATTGGTATTGAGAAGAATGTTTATGTGTGTGTTTAGTTTTTGGCTAAATTTGAGTATTGAGGGACATGGTATTAGTGTTTGCATGTGGGTAGGGTTATAAGTGTTTATGGTTAATTTGAGTGTTATTTTAGTCTAGTTATTTATCTTGTTAATTTGTTAATTAATTGCTTGTTATGAGTGTATAATGTTATTGGCATGATTACAAGCACGTTTTGAAATGCATTTGATGAGTGGATTGAATTTTATGCTTGATTGCATGAGTTTTGGAGAGGTCGAGTGTGAGAAAAGCTGTAAAGTTCGGATTAGAGTGTGAAGCATGACTCTGTCACGAGCGTGGCTCATGTCGCAGGCACTACAGAGTGCGTGATAGCCGAGTTCCCACTAAGGTGATCTCTATTGCGAGTGTGATCTAAGTCGCGAGCACGATAGAGAGCTCAGTAAGCCGTGTGTTCGCCGAACTATTCTTCATCACGAGCGTAACAGGGAAATCCCCGCTCTCTATCATTAGCGCGACCTTTGCCACGAGCGCGACAAAGGCCTGTCAGCTCCTTTTAGCGAGCATGGAGCTTGTCACGAGCAAAATTTTGGGTGAGGATTGAGTCTGTCGCGAGCGCAACCCTCCCCTATTTTTCAAATGTGTTTTATTTGTTGCACTTTGCATGGTTTCACTTTGAATGGCATATGATTTTGTGTATGTGAGTTACAGTATTGTACTCTATATATGCCTTAATGGATGTATATTTGTCTTAGATGTGTTGGTTATTCGATTGATGTAAAGTTTGAGTGTTATCGATAGAGGCTATATGTGTAAGCCTGAATGGTCATAGTTGTGGACAGATAAGCATGCTTATAAAGGGTTAGAGTATAGTTGCTTCAATTGACCCCATTTCGTTAAGGTTGGCCTCATTTGGGTCTAAATGTTTTGAGACTTCGGTCTCTTCTGCTACCTTTGATTAATTAATGTATTAAGACTGAAGTCTCTAGATGCTTGATACCGTGTTCTATCAGTATCTTCAGCACCTGTATTCCACCATCGTTGGGAATTCAGGCTAATGTATATTATAATCGTTGCAATTGTATAAGGTTATACTTATATGTACATGCATGTATTTGAGATGTACTAAAATGTTATAATATGTTCTTCATGATTAAAGTTAGTGATTATTTACATGTTAAAGCATATGTATAGCGATATGAAGTTTTCAAGTTAAGATTAAGATGCATATGTTATTTACTTGTTCGTATTCTAGTGTTTGTGGATAAATGTTCATGTGTATTGAACATGCTATTACGAGGATTGTATGATATTTGTGACAGCATCTGAAGTCTATTTTTTCTGTTTCTCCCCACTGAGCCGTCGTTCAGCATGGACGTTTTACCCGTGTAGGTTGCAAGTTCCGTTTTGGAACTGTGCATCTATAGGTCTTGGCCACTTGGAGTTGGTGCTCATTAATTGTCTTTTTGGTTATGCATATGTACATCTTTGTATAGGCAAAGTTTTGTATATGTATCAGATATTTTGTTATCTATTTAGAAGGTGGTTGTATTTGTTATTTGTAGCAGCTATTGTAAAAGGGATGCTTTTGTAATTGTTGATGATTATTTTGATATATATGTATTTTAGCTTATTTGTGGATATCTTGTTTTATTTCTTTTGCTTCTGTATGCGTATGTTTGCGCTCCTGTGTGTTTGTGGCGCTCCGATATCCTCCCAAGGGGCATTAGGGTGTTACAGTTTTATTTGTATTAGAGGATAGGTTTAGGCGATTTAGGACTATAAGGTGATAGAGTATAGAGTATTTGCATGTGAGTCTGTCTAGAGTCATGGCCTAATACAGATGCTATCTTGTGTAGTGTTAGATGGAGTCTGATCCAATTGAAGAGATAGGTAAGATGACGGATGGTGTTAATCTAGCGAGGGGTTTAGTGGAACCTCTATGGACCAATCTGATTTAGCTGAGTTCTAGTTAGAGAGGCCTGAAATGATATTACAAGAGATCAACTGTCCCTAGAACCAATGGGTGGCCTACGCGGTGTCACTATTTCAAGGGTCGACGTATGATTGGTAGAAGCTGGTGCTTCGCAACCCTTAGAGACCAGCTGAGTTATCTTGGGAATTCTTTTTCTAAGAGTTTGAGAAAAAGTATGTTACCAAGGCCTGTCGAGAAGCGAAGTGGAAAGAGTTTATAGGTTTGAACCAGAGGAATATGTCGGTTAGTGAATATGAGAAAGAGTTCAGCCGTTTGAGCAAGTACGTGCCACATGTTTTGTTAACTAAGGATTTCAAGTACCGTCAGTTCAAAGATGGTGTGAGAGAGGTGATTAGGGGGTCTTATCGGCATTGACGGTTATGCACCAAGTGGGCTATTACCAGTTAGTTTCGGCTGTCATGAAGTTAAAAGAGTCCAATTTTCTGAAACAAAGAAGAGAGCAGAAGAGAAAGGTGTTGGATAGTGGAGTAGTTAGTAATAAGAAGGCTCAAGATGTTCCTAGTGGGCAAGTGGCTAGAGGATCGGATCAAGTGCTATGTGAGGTAGGAAGTGTTGCACCGCCCTCTAGTAGAGATAGTAGGGCACCAGAGTGTGAGCATTGCTAGAGATGCCATTGGGGTACATGTCGGAAGCTCACCGGAGAGTGTTTTAAGTGTGGCAGCATGGAGCATATACTTTCTAAGTTCCCGGAATTGAATGAAAGTAAGGATCAGCAAGGAGGTAGAGCTAGTGCAGATAGATTTGGAGCAGCGAGAAGTGGTAGAGGAAGAGGTAGGGCCACCCTGGCGCCATCAGAGACAGTTCAGAAGCCCGCTACTGTAGGCGGTCTTGCTAGAGTTTATGCCATGATCAAAAAAGATGTGGATGAGCCCGTTGGTCCCTCTGGTAAGTTTGTTATTCGCTAAGTTTTTGGTATAAGTTATGGATTGGGTGAAGTAATTGTATTTTTGCTAGCGTGGAAATTTTGAGGACGAAATTTCTAAAGGGCGGAGACTTGTAACAACCCAAAAGGGCCCTAGAAGGAAATTATAGAGTTATTGTATGGAAATGGGCATTAATGTAATTGAACAAGTATGAAAGTGGCTTAATTAACGACTTAATTGAAAAAGAATTAAAGTTTTAAAAGAAAGAATTAAGTTAAGTGAGTAAAAGGATATTTGACCAAGGATTAAAGAGAATTAAGCCAAGGATTTTATAAGTTGCACCAATTAGAGAGTGACACCTAAGGCTTGAGTGGTTGGGAGCAATAAATGAAGAAAAGAAAGAAAGGAAGAGAGAAGGAAGCAGAAATCTTCCTGCGTAAGCTTCCCTTCTTCCTCTCCTTTTTCTTCTTCTTTCTTCATTTCGTGGCTTCCTTTTCCTCCTTCTTGGGTGGACTCTGTGAGAGCTTTTGGCTTGGATTTAAGGAGGTTTAGTGGTTGATTGCAAGGTAAGTTTAACTGATGTTTTGATTTCTTCTTGCTTCCTCTGTTTTTGGTTTTGAGCGTGATTTAGGTTTGGTATAACAGTGTACATTTGTTTGGTTTATGCAAGAAACTCTAGACAAGAGGAAAGACAAGGGCAAAGAGAAGGTCCAGTCCTATAGAAGAGTGAATTTGAAGCTGCTTCTATAGAGGTTTGGGAGTCTTTGTCTTATTATTATGTTTTGGTCTTTGAAGTTTTTTGAATTCTGGAAATTGGTATTGAGAAGCATGTTTATGTGTGTGTTTTGTTTTTGGCTAAATTTGAGTATTGAGGGACGTAGTATTAGTGCTTGCATGTGGGCAGGGTTATAAGTGTTTATGGTTAATTTGAGTGTTATTTTAGTCTAGTTATTTATCTTGTTAATTTGTTAATTAATTGCTTGTTATGAGTGTATAATGTTATTGGCATGATTACAAGTATGTTTTGATATGCATTTGATGAGTGGATTGAATTGTATGCTTGATTGCATGAGTTTGGGAGAGGTAGAGTGTGAGAAAAAGCTGTAAAGTTCGGATTAGAGTGTGAAGCACGACTCTGTCACGAGCGACTCTGTCACGAGCGCCGCTCATGTCGCAGGCACTACAGAGTGCATGATAGCTGAGTTCCCACTAAGGTGATCTCTATTGCTAGTGTGATCTAAGTCGCGAGCGCGACAGAGAGCTCAGTAAGCTGTGTGTTCGCCGAACTATTCTTCATCACGAGCGCAACAGGGAAATTCCCGCTCTCTATCATTAGCGCAACCTTGGCCACGAGCGCGACAAAGGCCTGCCAGCTCCTTCTAACGAGCATAGAGCTTGTCACGAGCGCGGTTTTGGGTGAGGATCGAGTCTGTCGCGAGTGCAACCCTACCCTATTTTTCAAATGTGTTTTATTTGTTGCACTTTCCATGGTTTCACTTTGAATGGCATATGATTTTGTGTATGTGAGTTACAGTATTGTACTCTATATATGCCTTAATGGATGTATATTTGTCTTAGATGTGTTGGTTATTTGATTGACGTAAAGGTTGAGTGTTATCGATAGAGGTTATATGTTTAAGCCTGAATGGTCATAGTTGTGGATAGATAAGCATGCTTATGAAGGGTTAGAGTGTAGTTGCTTCAATTGACCCCATTTTGCTAAGGTTGGCCTCGTTTTGGTCTAAATGTTTTGAGATTTTGGTCTCTTCTGCTACCTTCGGTTAATGAATGTTTTAAGACTTAAGTCTCTAGATGCTTGATACCGTGTTCTATCAGTATCTTCAGCTCCTGTATCCACCATCGTTGGGAATTCAGGCTAATGTATATTATAATCGTTGCAATTGTATAAGGTTATACTTATATGTACATGAATGTATTTGAGATGTACTAAAATGTTATAATATTGTAGACACCGGGTCCCGAGTAGCCTTGATCAGGATTACGCGATGATGAAATTTAGCTACGCCGGCTTATAGGCAAAAAGATTGGAGCTCGGAAGTGATTTTCCTTGTCTTTTTGATGAGTAAAAAGTGTATTTTAAAAACATTTTAAAAAATATTTTTAAAATTATTTTTGAGAAGAAAAAGCGTGTTTTAGGTTGAGGGATTGTTTTTTTTTTTTTTTAAAAAAGGTATTTTTCGCGAAGGTCGGGGCGCGGCAGCGCGCTGGGCACGCAGAGCGCCTGCCCGGGCGCTTGGCGGTGCACAGCGCCCAGCACACGTGCAAGCGAGCGCTCGACGAGCGCTCACCTGTGCGAGCGACGCCCAGGGCGTCGCTCGCTTCGTGCGCGCACTGCGCGCGTAGTCGCCCACTCTTGCCCCATTTCACCGAGTTTTCGCCCCCACTCAATTTTTAACAGTTTTTGGATGGTTTTGCGTGCTTTTTGGGTAGTTTTTGAGTGTTAAAAATGTAGAAAAAATTCAGAACAAAGGGGGGAACGGATTAGAAAGATTTTAGAGAGAAAAACTGAATTTTTGAGCTTTTGAGTTGAGAGAAAAAACCAATCTTAGACACTTGCTTCAAAGGGTGATTTTTCAAGTTTCCAAGTTATTTTTCAAGCATTTTTCACAAGGCAAAGACACGGAATTCAGCACTTCTACCTTCAATTCTTCAAGATTAAATTTGAGGGTAATTATTCATGGCTTAACTCCTTAATTCTCTTGTTGATTTTAATTTCTTTTGTTTCCAATTAACTTTTAAACATGTAAATCCTCTTAGTCCCTATATTCTTCTTATTATTTTATCCTCAATTGTTCATTTAACAAGTAAATTCTTTTAAACTTATTATCTTATTTTCATGTCAAATAATTTTTTGTTCATGTTATTATGCATGTTTAATTTAGGTTGTTAATATCTTCGATCTCGTTATGTTATATTATGTTTATCATTATGCTTTTTTGCATGTTTGGGTATTATAATCATTATTTTATGCTAGTTATGCATGTTAAGTCGTATTATTCTTATGTTACATTTTTATGCATGTCTTAACTATAATAAAATTGGTTGTCACTAATTTTTCATGCACGTTAACCTTTATTATTAATAAGTTGCATTTTCCATGATGTTATCTCACTTTATACATGTTAAATTGCATCATAACTATTTTTATGCATGTTATAGTATTTTATGCATGTTATATTTTCATTATACATATTATCCTCTATGTCATATTATTTTTCTAGTTTAATTTCTAACATGAATTTCTTTTTTTATTTTTGGTTGCAAATCATTATTTTATTCTCATTTGAGCATCCATGCACGTGAAGGAGGAGATGCAGAGTTTGGTATTTTCATTGCACATTTTAATTCTCAATTTGTTTATATTTTTTAATTTTCTTGTATATATTCAATGAATAAAGTGGTTCTTTTATGCACGCCCAAATAAAAATCACAAAAATATTTCTACTAAATTAAACTTGGATTTTTCATAATAAATGGGACCAATGTCCTAGTTTTAATCGCAAATAAGTCACCACATCCAAAATGTTTTCTTTAAATACACATGCGGGGACCAAAGTCCTCATAGTTAATAGATTCCCCGGTTTTATGTATGTTTGCACTTTTTTAAATGGGAGTTGTATTCCGCTCCTAGTATTATTGTAATTTAATTTTAATATTTTAATGCCTTCGATGTGAATATTTGTGCCTTTTAATTAAAATTGCATCGTGTGGAGAGAGAGCGAACTAATAAACTCAAAACCAAATTGTAAAATTAATCAAGGTAGAAATAAATGAGACGTCCCGAACCCATCTCTGGTCTTTGGGATCAAAGAGGCTAGAGGTTTACCCTCCAAGACACCTCTTGTGTCACGAGACTTAGACATTAATCCTAGGCTCCTTTGGGAGAGAGGTTTACCCTCCAAGACCCCTTTGGTTGCCCAAAATGGATAATAAGCGCAGTCTTAGGCTCTCCGAGGCGAGAGAAACTTTCCCATTGTTTTATCGGGTGGCGACTCCATGAAACCTCCTTGTTGCCCAAAATAGACGCACTTGTAATTCGTTGCAAGTTGTCAACGGACCTCAAATGCCCGATCGTCCTCGAGTGGGCGGTCATAGGGGCGGCCGTGGGTCCGGCGCGCGTCACAGTGGCGACTCCACTGGGGACAAATGGTTCGAGATTTTAATTTGAAAATACCTTGATTATCCTTTACAATTAAGTTTTAGTTTATGAATTTTGCTTTATCTCAAAATTGCATATCATCTCATTAGAGCCTTAGATTAAGTTAGTTTGGTCCCTTCTTAACCCCGGTGCGTTCCTGAAGCACGACCCTATTTTCACTCAATCTAGGGAAGTGTTAAGGATAATCACCAGCCCAAGCCTCGTACCATCAAGGTATATTAAATGGTGACCCGATCGGTCGTTATGCTTGTGATGAGCTAGACCTGTCGGTAGGGATCATGCTTGGGTAACCCAAAAATATCATCACCCTTTGACTAAAGCTTATGTAATGGCAATAGATACATCCACTAGGTAGAATGTATCGTAATACTATGCTTGCTATATGGGCCATCATATATTGGACGAAGTCAATTTAATTAAATGGTCTTCATCAAAGGCTTTCATGCCTCAGTGGGCCCATCTTAGTTAAGTTGAATTGTTTAAATACATAATGGCCAAACACCCATACGTATCTACATTAGATGAGAGCTGTTATGCTGCCAGTTTTCCATCGTGCACCATACGTGTCCATTGGGTTTCCCGTTTACCCATGGATCAAGCCCACCTAGGAAAGAGACTGTATTACCACGTGTGTGGGAGATATAAGGTTGGAAGGATCTATCTGCTTGCATGTGTTTGTCTATGTTGCATCAGCACGAGCATGCATTGCATTTTAATCATGCATTATCTTAACAATTTTCGCATTTCAGCCATCATAGATTCTCCTGGGTGGTCTAGAGGTCCCGACGGACGGTTAAGAAGGACTCCGCTTTTGGGGTTAACAGAGTTAGTATCGGATCAGAGTTCAGATTCAACCTTAGAAGACAGTGTGGTGTTTTCTTCCAAATCATCAATAGAAGTAAGCATGGCTAATCCATCAAATGAATCTGATGCAACCCGAGCAATAATTGCTGAAGAGGTAGCAAAAAGAATGGAGGAGTTTGAAGCCCGCATTATCGCAATGATGGGTAATCTTGCCGCCACAATAGCTGGGCAACAAGCTGCTGCTGCCCATCCCCTTGTGCCAGTTGAACAAGGGGTTGTTAGAGAAGAGCTCCCTGCTGCAGTTAACCAACCAGTGGTCGATCCACCTATTGTTGAGCAAAGAGTACCTGCACCTATTGAGTGTAGAGAGGGCCCCAGGTCTGAAGCTGAGTTTGGGGGAGATGAGCAAGAGGAGCATATAGTAATTAAAGAAAAGTTGCAAAAATTGGAGGAGGCAATGTGGAGGAAAATGGAAGAGAGGTTTGAGGCCATGGCAAGAATGATGACAGTAGGGAAAGGAATGAACCCAGAAGACCGAGAGTTGGATGGGGACGACCTGATTCCTCAGAACTTTAAGTTGCCGGACATTCCTAAATTTGATGGCACATCTGACCCTGCCGCACACATCAAGCAATACTCGCTGGTCATCATGACCTTAACAAGAAATCAGAAGATAGAGTATTTTTGCTTGAGTCTCACAGGAGCTGCTATTGATTGGTATCATGGGCTTGACAGGAGGTCCAAGGAGGATTGGGATTTGCTGATCGAAGAGTTTCTTAAGTAGTATGATTGCAGTACCCGGATGGAGGTCACTTTGAAAGACCTCAAGTTGCTACAACAGAAGGCTGTAGAGTCCCTCCATGAGTACTTTACTCGATGGAGGAACCGGGTTATGGAGATGAAACGCAAACCAGACACTTCTGATCAGATCCGATTATTCATTCGAAATGCCAGCCCGTACTTGAGAGATGGACTAAAAATGAAGGGACTGAAAGACTGGGAATCCCTGAAGGACATTGCCATAGAAGCAGAAGGTGAATATTTAGCCAAGAGGGAAAACAACGAGCTTTATGTCAAGAAGGCATACAGCAATCAAGGGGCAGCAAAGTCGGCAAGTTCAAGCAGTGGTAATAAAGGTGGGAAGACAGCCGAGGTGTCTGCAACAGGCATGAATCAGAGGTATTTCTCCAATTTGGGTAGGCCTTTATCATGTGTTCTAAAGAGGCTTGTAAAAGAAGGAAAACTTCGACCCCTATCACCTAGGCCGGCCAAGACCCAGGGACAACCAGGGCACAAGGAAAATTATCACACCCCAAAATAGCCCTGGTCGGATTATGCATGCTAAGTCGGGATCGGAAGGGTATTTCAGTAAATTGTGTTTGAGAATTTAGAGTGTTAAGGACCCAATTGAAAAGATAATTAAGTTTGTAAGGAAATAATTATGTAAGTGAGTGAAGTGTTATTTGTCTAAGGACTAAAGAGCATTAAGACAATATATTTATTAAGGAAATGTTTGGGTATGACTCAAGTATTGTGCCATGGTTTGAAATGTTAAGTGGAGTTTGGGGTCCTATTAGGATCTGCCATGTGGATTGTTAGGTGGGCATTGAATGAAGAATAGAAGAAGAAGTAAGAGAGTGAGAGAGGAAAAACACAGATCGCAACCCGATCTTCCCTCTCACGCCTGCCCTTCTTCTTCTCTTCTCCTTTCTCTGCTTTTCCTTTCTTTCACGTTTGGCTTAGAGTTGAGTTGGCTTGGATTGTGCTTTGCTTGAAGAGGTAAGTTGGAGTTTAAAGTACTGTTCTTCTTCTTCATCTTCCTGGTTTTACTTCAGTAGGGTTTGAACTAAGGATTGTGTGGTTTCTTATTTGTGCAAGTTTTGGATTGTAAGAAGAAGCAAAGTAAAGGCAAGGAAAGGATTGAGGACTGATCTTGAAGTTGGAAGCCTGATTTTGGAACGTGATTTTGATGTTTGGGAGCTTGTTTACTGCATTTGAAGTTCTTAGTGTTTTTGCCCTAATTCTCACTTAGGGTGTATATGTGTTTGCATTTCTGGAAATGGATGTGTTTTGAAATGTGTATATGCATAATTAAGTGAGTAAATGTGTTAGCCATGCATGACAAGTATTGATTTGGAAGTTCTGAGTTTGTGTTTTGGATCTACTGTAACTTTTAGGGTTTATGTTCTTAAATGGATTAAATGTGTTTATGCATGGTTTTGATTGTTTTAATTGATGGATTAAGCTGGTTTTATGTCAAATTGATGTTTGGAAGACCGATTGAAAGGTAAGATGAGTTTGGTGGTGTTTTGAATGAGATTGAAAATGAAGTTATCGAGTTCTTGGAGTTCTGGGTAACTGGGAATGGAAAATCGCGTCTCTGTAGAATTTCCGGTTCCGGTTTCCAGTTCAGAGGTGAGTCACGTCGCGTGACTCAGAGTCACGACGGGACTCATGTGAAGGGCAGCGTGACTCCCAGTTGCGAAGCGTGACTCTTTTCTCTGTGAGAGGAAAGTCACGTCTCGTGACTTGGGGTCACGACGTGACCTTTGTGAATGGCGAAGCGTGACTCCAGTTGCGAAGCGTGACTCCTCTCTCTGTGAGAGGGAAGTCACGTCTCATGACTTAGAGTCATGGCGTGACTCTGGTAAGGGCAATGCGTGACTCCTCTCTCTGTGAGAGGGAAGTCACGTCACGTGACATAGAGTCACGGCGTGACTCTTGTGAGGCCTGGCGTGACATAGAGTCACGTCCCGTGACTCTCTAGCAGGTCACGAGACGTGACACTAGGTCACGCCGTGACCCTCCTGTGAGGTCAGTCATGAGTCATGACTCGACTTGTGACCGACCCCTCTTCAGCTCCTTTTTCCGATTTCGCCCAGTTTTTAACCAAAATGAATTTCCTATCTTTTCTGTATGGGTCTTCACTGCTGTATAAACTATGTCATACTGTTATATGCTCCCGTATAGCTTTTCTGTTTTGATTTGTGCCCCGTGGCTAGTTTGTTATGAAATGACTTTCAAATGCTTTTATGACTCTTTTCTCTACTGTGTGCTATCTTATCTGATTGGTTAGCCTATTTTAGTTGTGTTTAGCATTATGTTATGCCTGTCCTTGGTCGGGTTCTTATCTAGAATAACATGCCATGTTTAAGAATGTTGTATCATTCCAAGATTCAGATTATACGTTTTTGATCATCGGCATAATATGATTACACATGTGTTCTTGATATACTCTAGTAATTTGAGTAGTGATAAAATGTGATTAAGGGAATTATTGCATGCTTCAGAATATGACTTGAATGAGGTATGATTGATATTATGCTATGCTATATTTAGTTGAATATTATGATTGATGTCTGAGTGCATGATTATACTTTAGCCTGGGAACTCAATGTGTTAGGTTAAATGTAATTTGGACTATGCATGATTTATGCTTAGTATCTTCGCCTAATGCATGATTAATACTTTGTATTGATAATCATTAGCATGGTAGTGCTTTTATACCTGATTCTTGGCATGCTTTAGAATATTGTTTAATGTAAAATGTATGGACTGTAATATGTTTTGCAATGCGAATTGCATGATGTACGACCGACCTTATGAGCATATGTATATGTCTATTGTACTCTGGCTTATGCATGATGTATATATATTTATATATATATTTATGCGTTGTGCGATTCGGAATGTGTATTATATTATGCATGACCTGCGAGAGTCAGTCTAGTGGATAGTTAGGCATGCCTAATAGAGTCTTTCAGTAGCTGTAGCACCCTTTGAACGTATTGGACCCTGATCAGGTCCCCCGTATGGTTCCTCGCGAACCCCCCTCAGTACGGATCCTCGTGGTCCTTTTTAATGAATTTGGATCGGGTTAAGATCCCCCATCAGTAAAATGCTTTTGTGACAAAATAAAGTGGTTTTCGATTTGTACCCGTAAGGTACTAATCAGTTCAGTACACTCGTTATCCACTATTGTGAGTCAGCAGGTGCTTTACTGGTTTGTATTACTTTGAAATAACTATATGAATGTGATATCCGTTTGATTATGATAAAGATCTTAGGAATCAGTTTATATGTATATGAATGTGACTATGGGCTTCAGAATGTATGTCTGTTTTAAATAAGCATGACTTTATATCTAACATGATTATCCGTACTCGTCATGTGATTTGTTATAAGTTTCTGAATGCTTTGATTATGATGCGACTAGAGAATTTATGAATGTGACTTAATCATGTTTTGTTAATTATTAGCATGTGAACCGAAGCAGTTGTGATGGTACGTATGTGATGTTTAACTGTACTCTCTGCATGATGATGATATGAATGTAATACTAAGTGGTTATGCCTTCAGTCTCCGTTATCAGAATGTTTCTGCTTGAGGCTTAGTATATATTAGAGTTGCGCAGCGGTATTGTGATGCTCTAAATGTTATCCTTTGGATATTTGACTAGTGTGTATGCTTAACATGATTATTGGGTTGTCAGTTCGGGCGTGGGTACTTAGTGATATTTATTGCATGTGTATAGCTCTTGTGACTCCGCATGGTAAGATGCTATCATTCGATACCCATGTAGGATTATGCATGAGTTATAGTATGTAATTCGGCATGATGATATTTGTATCGTATATTGTATTATGTCTGTTTTGGTATATCCTGGACATGAGTTTATGGTCTGTTTGTGAGTTATCGATTGAATGCCTTTATTGTGCAGCCTGATTATTGATATGCTATGAATATCCGCATTTGCCATTTGAATGTGTTATGCCTTGGCGACCATTGTGAATGGCCGTCCATATTCTTGTGTGTTCTCCCCACTAAGCGTTTATCGCTTAGCACGGATTTCCTTTCCGTGCAGGTGGCAGGTTTGGTTTTGTTCGAGTCGCGGTTCTGCAAGGTCGGCCACGTAGGAGTTAGAAGTTCTGTATTTTGTTCAGCTTCTGTATTTCAGCTTTTGTATTCGGTAGTATTGTATATGTAATTATTATGTTTCGTTCTTGAGTTTTCTTTTGGGAATGTAATTGTTAGTATGTCCTTATGTTTAGTTATTCCTTTGTTTTATTATTTCGATTATGCTTCCGTTGAATGGTCATATGTATGCCTTTGTGTATACTTTTGCTTAGTGCCTGCGTGTGCGTGAGTTATTGCATGTTCAGTCTGTACCGCAAGGTAAGTAAAGGTAAGTTTTTAATTAAACCGTATTTTCGTATGTATGTTATGTATGAATGTATGCTTCCGCATTGTGCATGTGTATATCTGTATCTGTGAGCGTCGTGTAGTGCGTCCGTCGGTGTCCTTCCAACGGGGACGGCGATGGGGGTGTTACAGTTAGTGGTATCAGAGCCCAGGTTTGATGGTTCTGGGTGTGTTGTTTGTTTTGTGTTGAGTCTTTACATGAGAGTCGGTTTTGTGTCGTGGCCTAATGCAGATGCGTCTTGTTTTGTGTCATGTCTAGATGGAGTCTGATCCTAGTGAGAATGTGGGCGAGACTACAGAAAGTGTAAATCGAGTTAGTGCTGATCAGGATGTTTCCGAGCGTCCTCTAGTTGAAGATTCTGGTCGTGTTTCTGATGATAGGGCATTAGTACAAGGATTGATTCGGATTTTGGATAGATTGACTGCTCCTCGTGCTTCTCAAGAAGTTGTGCGGCATGTTCCTCATAAGAGAAAAGGATCGGTTAGTGAAGTGTCAGCAGGGAAGAGGGTTCGAGAACCTTCAGCGTGTCAACAATTTCAGAAGCAACATGGGAATAAGTGTAAGAAGTGGGTACCGTCAGTATGTCAGCACTGTCAGAAGCGACATCGTGGTCCATGTCGGAAGCTTTCAGGTGCTTGTTTCAGGTGTGGCAGTATGGAACACCGGATTGCCGATTGTCCTAAGAAGATGAGTGAGAGTCTAGCTGGGCAAGCTAGAAAGGATGTGGAGGATTTGCTCAGATCTTCTCGAGTGTCTTCAGAGTTTGTAGCATCTAGCAAGGATTCGAAGGAGACCGCAGGTTCTTCTGGTAAGTTACTTTGCAAGCTTTTGTATAAGTAAGTTTTGTTTGTTTGGGTTGTGTGGATGTAAGTGTTTCGCTGTGAATTTCGAGGACGAAATTCTTTTAGAAGGGAAGAGTTGTCACACCCCAAAATAGCCCTGGTCGGATTATGCATGCTAAGTCGGGATCGGAAGGGTATTTCAGTAAATTGTGTTTGAGAATTTAGAGTGTTAAGGACCCAATTGAAAAGATAATTAAGTTTGTAAGGAAATAATTATGTAAGTGAGTGAAGTGTTATTTGTCTAAGGACTAAAGAGCATTAAGACAAGATATTTATTAAGGAAATGTTTGGGTATGACTCAAGTATTGTGCCATGGTTTGAAATGTTAAGTGGAGTTTGGGGTCCTATTAGGATCTGCCATGTGGATTGTTAGGTGGGCATTGAATGAAGAATAGAAGAAGAAGTAAGAGAGTGAGAGAGGAAAAACACAGATCGCAACCCGATCTTCCCTCTCACGCCTGCCCTTCTTCTTCTCTTCTCCTTTCTCTGCTTTTCCTTTCTTTCACGTTTGGCTTGGAGTTGAGTTGGCTTGGATTGTGCTTTGCTTGAAGAGGTAAGTTGGAGTTTAAAGTACTGTTCTTCTTCTTCATCTTCCTGGTTTTACTTCAGTAGGGTTTGAACTAAGGATTGTGTGGTTTCTTATTTGTGCAAGTTTTGGATTGTAAGAAGAAGCAAAGTAAAGGCAAGGAAAGGATTGAGGACTGATCTTGAAGTTGGAAGCCTGATTTTGGAACGTGATTTTGAGGTTTGGGAGCTTGTTTACTGCATTTGAAGTTCTTAGTGTTTTTGCCCTAATTCTCACTTAGGGTGTATATGTGTTTGCATTTCTGGAAATGGATGTGTTTTGAAATGTGTATATGCATAATTAAGTGAGTAAATGTGTTAGCCATGCATGACAAGTATTGATTTGGAAGTTCTGAGTTTGTGTTTTGGATCTACTGTAACTTTTAGGGTTTATGTTCTTAAATGGATTAAATGTGTTTATGCATGGTTTTGATTGTTTTAATTGATGGATTAAGCTGGTTTTATGTCAAATTGATGTTTGGAAGACCGATTGAAAGGTAAGATGAGTTTGGTGGTGTTTTGAATGAGATTGAAAATGAAGTTATCGAGTTCTTGGAGTTCTGGGTAACTGGGAATGGAAAATCGCGTCTCTGTAGAATTTTTGATTCCGGTTTCCAGTTCAGAGGCGAGTCACGTCGCGTGACTCAGAGTCACGACGGGACTCATGTGAAGGGCAGCGTGACTCCCAGTTGCGAAGCGTGACTCTTCTCTCTGTGAGAGGAAAGTCACGTCTCGTGACTTGGGGTCACGACGTGACCCTTGTGAATGGCGAAGCGTGACTCCAGTCGCGAAGCGTGACTCCTCTCTCTGTGAGAGGGAAGTCACGTCTCGTGACTTAGAGTCACGGCGTGACTCTGGTAAGGGCAATGCGTGACTCCTCTCTCTGTGAGAGGGAAGTCACGTCACGTGACATAGAGTCACGGCGTGACTCTTGTGAGGCCAGGCGTGACATAGAGTCACGTCCCGTGACTCTCTAGCAGGTCACGAGACGTGACACTAGGTCACGCCATGACCCTCCTGTGAGGTCAGTCATGAGTCATGACTCGACTTGTGACCGACCCCTCTTCAGCTCCTTTTTCCGATTTCGCCCAGTTTTTAACCAAAATGAATTTCCTATCTTTTCTGTATGGGTCTTCACTGCTGTATAAACTATGTCATACTGTTATATGCTCCCGTATAGCTTTTCTGTTTTGATTTGTGCCCCGTGGCTAGTTTGTTATGAAATGACTTTCAAATGCTTTTATGACTCTTTTCTCTACTGTGTGCTATCTTATCTGATTGGTTAGCCTATTTTAGTTGTGTTTAGCATTATGTTATGCCTGTCCTTGGTCGGGTTCTTATCTAGAATAACATGCCATGTTTAAGAATGTTGTATCATTCCATGATTCAGATTATACATTTTTGATCATCGGCATAATATGATTACACATGTGTTCTTGATATACTCTAGTAATTTGAGTAGTGATAAAATGTGATTAAGGGAATTATTGCATGCTTCAGAATATAACTTGAATGAGGTATGATTGATATTATGCTATGCTATATTTAGTTGAATATTATGATTGATGTCTGAGTGCATGATTATACTTTAGCCTGGGAACTCAATGTGTTAGGTTAAATGTAATTTGGACTATGCATGATTTATGCTTAGTATCTTCGCCTAATGCATGATTAATACTTTGTATTGATAATCATTAGCATGGTAGTGCTTTTATACCTGATTCTTGGCATGCTTTAGAATATTGTTTAATGTAAAATGTATGGACTGTAATATGTTTTGCAATGCGAATTGCATGATGTACGACCGACCTTATGAGCATATGTATATGTCTATTGTACTCTGGCTTATGCATGATGTATATATATTTATATATATATTTATGCGTTGTGCGATTCGGAATGTGTATTATATTATGCATGGCCTGCGAGAGTCAGTCTAGTGGATAGTTAGGCATGCCTAATAGAGTCTTTCAGTAGCTACAGCGCCCTTTGAACGTATTGGACCCTGATCAGGTCCCCCGTATGGTTCCTCGCGAACCCTCCTCAGTACGGATCCTCGTGGTCCTTTTTAATGAATTTGGATCGGGTTAAGATCCCCCATCAGTAAAATGCTTTTGTGACAAAATAAAGTGGTTTTCGATTTGTACCCGTAAGGTACTAATCAGTTCAGTACACTCGTTATCCACTATTGTGAGTCAGCAGGTGCTTTACTGGTTTGTATTACTTTGAAATAACTATATGAATGTGATATCCGTTTGATTATGATAAAGATCTCAGGAATCAGTTTATATGTATATGAATGTGACTATGGGCTTCAGAATGTATGTCTGTTTTAAATAAGCATGACTTTATATCTAACATGATTATCCGTACTCGTCATGTGATTTGTTATAAGTTTCTGAATGCTTTGATTATGATGCGACTAGAGAATTTATGAATGTGACTTAATCATGTTTTGTTAATTATTAGCATGTGAACCGAAGCAGTTGTGATGGTAAGTATGTGATGTTTAACTATACTCTCTGCATGATGATGATATGAATGTAATACTAAGTGGTTATGCCTTCAGTCTCCGTTATCAGAATGTTTCTGCTTGAGGCTTAGTATATATTAGAGTTGCGCAGCGGTATTGTGATGCTCTAAATGTTATCCTTTGGATATTTGACTAGTGTGTATGCTTAACATGATTATTGGGTTGTTAGTTCGGGCGCGGGTACTTAGTGATATTTATTGCATGTGTATAGCTCTTGTGACTCCGCATGGTAAGATGCTATCATTCGATACCCATGTAGGATTATGCATGAGTTATAGTATGTAATTCGGCATGATGATATTTGTATCGTATATTGTATTATGTCTGTTTTGGTATATCCTGGACATGAGTTTATGGTCTGTTTGTGAGTTATCGATTGAATGCCTTTATTGTGCAGCCTGATTATTGATATGCTATGAATATCCGCATTTGCCATTTGAATGTGTTATGCCTTGGCGACCATTGTGAATGGCCGTCCATATTCTTGTGTGTTCTCCCCACTAAGCGTTTATCGCTTAGCACGGATTTCCTTTCCGTGCAGGTGGCAGGTTTGGTTCTGTTCGAGTCGCGGTTCTGCAAGGTCGGCCACGTAGGAGTTAGAAGTTCTGTATTTTGTTCAGCTTCTGTATTTCAGCTTTTGTATTCGGTAGTATTGTATATGTAATTATTATGTTTCGTTCTTGAGTTTTCTTTTGGGAATGTAATAGTTAGTATGTCCTTATGTTTAGTTATTCCTTTGTTTTATTATTTCGATTATGCTTCCGTTGAATGGTCATATGTATGCCTTTGTGTATACTTTTGCTTAGTGCCTGCGTGTGCGTGAGTTATTGCACGTTCAGTCTGTACCGCAAGGTAAGTAAAGGTAAGTTTTTAATTAAACCGTATTTTCGTATGTATGTTATGTATGAATGTATGCTTCCGCATTGTGCATGTGTATATCTGTATCTTTGAGCGTCGTGTAGTGCGTCCGTCGGTGTCCTTCCAACGGGGACGGCGATGGGGGTGTTACAAAAATGAATACTGTGCATTTCACCAACATACCGGGCATTTGATAGATGATTGTATAATGCTAAGACATCAGGTCCAAGATCTAATTGACAACAAGCAGATCACCGATCCTGAGAAGAGAGAAGGCAAGAAGACGTCCAGCTATAATGCAGTGCCACCTCCAGTCTTTATGATTGGATAAAGTCTACCAGAATGGTATGTGATGCAAGATTTATATGGAAATGAGTACGTCGCTATCACTCGCCCTGAAGCAAGTGAAGAAGGGATTCCCGTGGCGGCGATAGACTGTTGGTCCACTAGTGAGAGTGGAGAAGATGAAGGTGGAGAGAAAGATGGACAGTTCACGGATCTGTGGGATTCGAAAGAGGAAGAAAGAGTAGAGGCAGTAACAAGAAGTGGGAGGGTAGTTCCAGAAGTTGAGAAGCAGCAGGACCCAGCACAAGCAATGGCAGAGAAGGAGCCGGAAGACAATTAAATAGTGAAGCAGCTGAAAAAGACGACGGCTCAGATATCTATTTGGGACCTCTTGAGACAGTCTCCCTCTCACAGACAGAAGTTAGTTGAGGCATTGAGCGTATCCACAGTAGCAACTATAATCTCTCCATCTGAGCTGTTAGACCTAGTAAAAGGGGAATCTGGGGAGAAGCTGGTATTTTCTGATGCAGATCTACTGACAGAGGGTGGAAACCACAACCGACCTTTTTACATCAAGGCATAGATCAATGGCAAGCACACCGCTTGCGTCATGGTTGATGACGGGTCATCAATAAATGTTTGCCCTTTGGTGGCACTTCAGGCCTTTGGGATGGATGAGAGCATGTTAAGCAGGTCCGATTTGACCATCACAGCCTACGATAACTCCAAGAGGCAAGCATCGGGAACTTTCAAAGCTGTGGTAAAGACAGGGCCCATTGAGACAGAAACAGATTTTGTGGTCTTGCCGATTCCAGCTAACTTCTCATCTCTACTTGGTAGACTGTGGTTCCACAGGTTAGGGGGAGTACCATCCACCTTACACCAGATAATTAAGATACCTCATGAAGGAGAAGTAGTGACCATTAAAGCAGCAAGAGAGAACCAAGTGTCTACCTTGGAGATCTCTAATCAGCCATTTGGTGGCTTTCATGTATCGATGATCGGAGAAGAGCAAAGCTTAGAAGCTAGCCCTCAGGTGGTGAACATGCTAAAGAAGATGCACTTCCTCCCAGGGGCAGGTTTAGGAAAAGAGTCACAAGGGCTGCAGGATGCTATCACTACACATGGTCAGAAAGATCGAAAGGGATTGGGCTACAAAGGAGAGTATGGTAAGAAGAAAGTTTCAGAGAATATCCCCCATATTTCGGAGAGCTTTGTGCCATCATCATCGGTTTGTGCTTACACCGGAGAAGAAGAGCCGCAATGGATAGATGGGAAGATCACTCCGGGTTTTGAAATTTTCAACGATGTCTTTGATTGGGAGATCGGAGTTGTTAAAGTTGTTGAGAACTTTTGGGACGAGGAGATTATGACCATATGCAGCGTCTGGGACAGGGATGAGCCCGAAGAGATTGTAACTGATAAGTTGTTAGCCACCAGACTCAAAGGGAAGGAGAAGATGATAGAACCAGAGCTAAAGATTGAAGATGTCAAGATTTCACCAAGTCGAGAAGCCAAAGCACAGTCGGCTGCAGCATCGGCGTCGACTGAAGTTGATAGTCATTTAGATTCTCTTTTTATGCCAGAACTCTTTGAGAACAATGTTAATGTTTCTGATTATGTTAATGAGATGAACAACTTTGCTTACTTGTGTGATGTTTTTGATGATTTTATTTCGCATGATCATAAGTATGATGCATTCATTTTTTATATTAATTCAACTAGCACAACCGCATTTAATCTCGGAACTTTGGAAAATCCAAAGGAAATTTTGATAGCATCAGACATAACTCCTGAAGAGAGAATAAAATTTGAGAGAATATTAAAAAAATATGAAAAAGTCTTTGCCTGGACCTATGAGGATATGCCAGGAATAGATCGAGATGTTGCCGAACATGCCATCCCAACTCACCTAGAGTTTAAACCAGTCAAGCAAAAGCTTCGGAGACTTAGGCCAGAATGGGCGCAGAAAGTAAAGGAGGAGATCTATAAGCAGATTAAGGCCAAATTCTTAATAGAGGTTCAATACCCGACCTGGCTCGCTAACGTGGTTCCTATAGCCAAGAAAGATGGTAAGGTTCGAGTATGCGTTGATTATCGAGACCTGAACAAAGCTTGCCCTAAGGATGATTTCCCGCTACCCCATATTGATGTGCTAGTGGATAGTGCTGTTGCTTGTATGATGTACAGCTTTGTAGATGGATATGCAGGTTACAATCAAATTCTTAACAAGATAGTGGATCGGATCAAGACAGCTTTCATCACCGAGTGGGGGACATACGCCTATCGGGTTATGCTTTTTGGGTTGAAAAATGCAGGAGCAACTTATCAAAGGATGGCCACCAAAGTTCTCAATGACCTAATTCACAAAGAAGTGGAAGTATATGTCGACGACATGATGATTAAGTCGGCTACTAGAGAAGGTCACTTTGAGGCTTTAGAAAAGTTCTTTCAAAGGATTAGTAAGTATAATCTGCACCTCAATCCTAAGAAATGCATCTTTGGGGTTACCTCGGGTAAGCTATTAGGCCATGTGGTAAGCCAGAGAGGAATTGAATTAGATCCCGACAAAGTCAAAGCCATAAGAGAGATGCCGGTGCCCCAGAAGGAGAAGGACGTCAGAAGTTTCCTTGGAAAGCTTCAGTACATCGGCCGGTTTATTGCCAAGCTAGCATCAGTATGTGAGCCTATTTTTAAGCTTCTTAGGAAAAATCAGCCGGTGATATGGAACGATGACTGTCAACTGGCATTTGACACCATTAAGGAGTATCTCTTAAATCCTCCAGTATTAAGACCACCACGCCGTGCCAAACCACTAATCCTATACCTAATAGTAGAAGATAATTCAGTAGGTGCTATGATGTCTCAAGAAGACAATTTTGGTGTGGAGTTTGCGGTTTACTATCTTAGCAAGAAGTTCCTACCGTATGAAGCTAAATATGTAGAGGTGGAGAAGATTTGTTTAGCAGTTATCTGGGCTTCTAAGAAGTTGTGACACTACTTTCATTTCTTCAGGGTACAGGTAGTAGCCAAACATAATCCTCTAAGATACCTCCAAGAAGCACCCTCTCTACTAGGGAAATTGGGAAGATGGTTACTGCTGTTGCAGGAGTTCGACATTGAATACATAACCAAGAAAACCATTAAAGGAAGAGCTGTAGCAAAATTCTTAGCCGAGCATCCTATTGAGGGACACCAGTTTGAGTATAACTTCCCGGATGAAGATGTCACGGCCATAGAAGTGCAAGGGCAGCAGCTATTCTTTGATGGGGCAGTAAACAGTAAAGGGGCAGGAGCAGGAATTATTCTTACGACCCCGGATGGTGAAAGGCTACCATTGGCTAAGAAGCTGAGGTATAAGGCTACCAATAATGAAGCAGAATATGAAGCTTGCATCTTTAGATTGGAAGCATTACTCGCTCTGGGGGCAAAGACCGCAGAAGTATTCGGAGATTCTTCCTTGGTAATTCTTCAGATCAGAAGGGAGTGGTCAGTCAAGGAAGAAAGGCTGTTGCCTTCTGTGAAGCACTTGAGGATGTTGAGCAGTCAGTTTGAGACTTGCACTTTTCACTTCATCCCCAGAGACGAAAATCAGTTAGCTAATGCTCTAGCAACTTTAGTGTCTATGTGGGATAATCCAACAAGAGTTGCGATGAAACCTGTGCTGATTTATAGTTCGAAAAGACCTTGCTTTGAAGCTAAATAGGTGATGGACATTGAGGCCGCCGATGGAAATCCATGGTATTATGACATTCAGAATTATTTAGAAAGGTCAACTTTTCCAGAGGAAGCCACGGAGAAGGATAAAAGATGATCAGGAAGCTGTCCGCTCAATTCATCATTGTCGATGGCACTTTGTACAAAAGGCAAGCTGATGGTATCCAGTTAAGATGTCTCACAGAGAAAGAAGCTAAAAGAGCTATGGAAGAGGTTCATGCCGGGGTCTGTGGAGCTCACATGAATGGCTTAGCCTTAGTGAAGAAGATCATGCGCCAAGGGTTTTATTGGCTCACAATGGATACAGATTGTTCAAAATTTGTGAAGCAATGCCAGTTATGCCAACAGTATGCAAACTTTAGGCATGTGCCAGTTTCAGAGTTACATAATTTGACATCTCCATGGCCATTTGCAGCTTGGGGAATAGACCTCATAGGCGAAATCCGTCCTACAGCTTCTAACGGGCAAAGGTTCATTATAGTTGCCATTGACTACTTCACTTAGTGGGTTGAAGCTGAATCTTTTAAGAAGGTTGATGCAAGGGATATGGCTAAATTCATTGAGCAGAATCTGATATTCAGATATGGTCTCCCACATCACATTGTGTCTGATAATGGGGTGCAATTTCTGGCAGAAACTAAACAAATGCTCAAGAAATACGGGGTCCAATATCACAAGTCTTGTCCCTACCGTCCTCAAGCAAACGGTGTAGTTGAAGCAGCGAACAAGAATGTGAAGAGGATATTGGCCAAGATGGTTCAGAGCTATAAAGACTGGGCTGAAAAGTTACCCTTCGCACTTTGGGGATATAGAACTACAATCAGAACCTCTACAGGGGCAACACCGTTATCTCTGGTATATGGAACTGAAGCAGTCCTGCCGGTTGAAATTGAGTTGAAGTCTTTGAGGGTAGTCATGGAAGCCGAGATTCCAGAGAAAGAATGGGCGCAACAGCATTTGTCACAGCAAAATTTGCTAGATGAAGATAGGTTGCGGACCTATTACCACAATCAAGTTTATCAGAAAAGGTTGGCTCGGTCATTTGGCAAGAAAGTACGAAAGCACCCGTTGAAGGAGGGGGATTTGGTCTTTCAGATGATGAGGTCGGGAGTTCCAGATATACGAGGAAAATTCAGACCAACTTGGGAAGGTCCGTTTGTTTTGAAGAAGTTGCTAATGAAAAGAGCAGCAATCTTGGCAGACAGCGATGGGAATGAGTTCAAGCACCCGGTCAATGTCGATAGACTTAAAAGGTTCCATGGCTAAAGACCAAAAAATAAAAAGAAGAGAATAAATACCTCGCGGGTCAAAAATCAAAAAAAGTCGGCCTTGCTAAAATTGGGCGCCCTGTCAGGGTGAAAACTGAAAAAAGGCATCCTGGGCCAAAATTAAGGGCCAAGAGAAAATATTCAATCGAGAAAACCCGAGAGGGCCGATTGATAACAGGAGTTTGATGCTGACAAAATCCACTCCGAGATTAGGTGTAGTCATAAGCTTTTGAATTCTTGTCAAATGAAAATCATGTATGATGAAATCATATAGAAATGTACACGATTTTGCAATGAATAAAAGAATATATTTTCGTTGATCTTTTAGTTCTATCTTAAAAAGAGATATACCAATTGTTCATCTAACGATGATTGCTCAGTCACTTCAACGGATATGTGCTATTTGCTCTTAACAGAAGCTTTGATGATAACCTTCTCTAAAAAAAAAAAAAGCCGTTAGAGATGAAAACCGTAACTGGCTCTCTAAGAAAAAGTTAGGCCAAAGGGCAAGGTGAAAACCTGAAAACAGGCAGTCTACCCTAAAAAAAAAAATGAACAAAAGCAGCTGGATTGGGTTGGATCCATTCCAGGCAAAAATTAGGCAAAGGGTTGTGTGAAAATCCCTTAAGGGACGCATTTCCCACAAAGAAAAGCTAGTGTGAAAATCCACAAGGGACGCACTACCTTTAAAACAATGAGGTTCAATGCCTGGAGTGATAAGGCGGCGTTATTTCAGATGAACCTCTTTCAATCAGATAACACACAACACAGAACATGAATCAGAATCTCGGGTAAGGCATCATTGACCAGGGGGGCAAAGGATGTACACCGGAGGTCTTTTTCAGAAAACTTGTCGACGATCCTCGGGATTCCGGGGGCATGGTAGAGCAGGCAAGCTATAGCCTCAGCAAACATTGGACCCCCTAGGGCATGATCTATACATTTTTGCAAGCATTTGCATTCCATATCATACACATATGATTTCTTGTATATTTCTACGCATACAATCCAGCAAGAGAAATCGGTGGGGAACACCAACAAGAGCTGAGTGACGACACCAGTCCAAACATCCAAAGGGGCACCACTACAAATTCACTGAGGTTAGCACGATGGCGGCACTACCCACAAGAGGTTAGCACGACCACGACAGTACCAATTCACAGCAATTAGCACGATGGCGGCACAACCCACAAGAGGTTAGCACGACCACGGCACTACCAATTCACAGCAATCAGCACGATGGCGGCACTACCCACAAGAGGTTAGCACGACCACGGCATTGCCAATTTACAGTAGTCAGCACGATGGCGGCACTACCCACAAGAGGTTAGCACGACCACGACACTACCAATTCACAGCGGTTAGCACGATGGCGGCACTACCCACAAGAGGTTAGCACGACCACGGCACTACCAATTCACAGCAGTTAGCACGATGGCGGCACTACCCACAAGAGGTTAGCACGACCACGACATTACCAAATCACAATGGTTAGCATGATAGCGGCGCCACCTAAAAGAAGTTAGCGCGCCTACGGCATTACCAGTTACAACCAAAAGACAGCCTGCCTATAACACGGCAACAGCTATCATCATAACTCCATCCAGCAGGAAGGTAACCGCTTCAGGTACGCGCTTCTTTCCTTTTCCTAAATTTTGGCTCACCTAGGCACCCATGCACTAGCCTCCCCAAAATTGGGGGCAACTGTAGACACCGGGTCCCGAGTAGCCTTGATCAGGATTACCCGATGATAAAATTTAGCTACGCCGGCTTATAAGCAAAAAGATTGGAGTGCTATGTAAGGTAGGAAGTGTGGCACCGCCCTCTAGTAGAGGTAGTAAGGCACCAGAGTGTGAGTATTGCCATAGATGCCATTGGGGTACATGTCGGAAGCTCACCGGAGAGTGTTTTAAGTGTGGCAGCATGGAGCATATACTTTCCAAGTGCTCGGAATTGAATGAAAGTATGGATCAGGAAGGAGGTAGAGCTAGTGCAGATAGATTTGGAGCAGCGAGAAGTGGTAGAGGAAGAGGTAGGGCCTCCCTGGTGCCATCAGAGACAGTTGAGAAGCCCGCTGCTGTAGGCGGTCTTGCCAGAGTTTATGCCATGATCAAAAAAGATGTGGATGAGCCCGTTGGTCCCTCTGGTAAGTTTGTTATTCGCTAAGTTTTTGGTATAAGTTATGGATTGGGTGAAGTAATTGTATTTTTGCTAGCGTGGAAATTTTGAGGACGAAATTTCTTAAGGGGGGAGACTTGTAACAACCCAAAAGGGCCCTAGAAGGAAATTGTATAGTTATTGTATGGGAAAGGGCATTAATGTAATTGAACAAGTATGGTAGTGGCTTAATTAAGGACTAAATTGAAAATGAATTAAAGTTTTAAAAGAAAGAATGAAGTTAAGTGAGTAAAAGGATATTTGACCAAGGATTAAAGAGAATTAAGCCAAGGATTTTATAAGTTGCACCAATTAGAGAGTGACACCTAAGGCTTGAGTGGTTGGGAGCAATAAATGAAGAAAAGAAAGAAAGGAAGGGAGAAGGAAGCAGAAATCTTCCTGTGTAATCTTCCCTTCTTCCTCTCCTTTTTCTTCTTCTTTCTTCATTTGTCTGAGCTTTTTGGTTTGGATTTAAGGAGGTTTAGTGGTTGATTGCAAGATAAGTTGAACTGATGTTTTGATTTCTTCTTCCTTCCTCTGTTTTTGGTTTTGAGCATGATTTAGGTTTGGTCTAAGAGTGTACATTTGTTTGGTTTATGCAAGAAACTCCGGACAAAAGGCAAGACAAGGGCAAAACGAAGGTATAATCTTAAAGGAGAGTGCATTTGAAGCTGCTTCTATAGAGGTTTGGGAGTCTTTGTCTTATTATTACATTTTTGTCTTTGAATTTTTTTTAATTATAGAAATTATTATTGAGAAGCATGTTTATGTATGTGTTTGAGTGGGTTTTTGGATAAATTTGAGTATTGAGGGAAGTGGTATTAGTGCTCGCATGTGGGTAGGATTATAAGTGCTTATGGTAAATTTGAGTGTGATTTTAGTCTTGTAATTTATCTTGTTAATTTGTTAATTAATTGCTTGTTATCAGTGTATAATGTTATTGGCATGATTATAAGCATGTTTTGATATGCATTTAATGAGTGGATTGAATTGTCTGCTTGATTGCATAAGTATGGGAGAGGTAGAGTGTGAGAGGAGCTGTAAAGCTCGGAATAGAGTGTGAATCACGACTCTGTTGCAAGAGCGGCTCATGTCGCAAGTGCGACAGAGTGTGTGATAACCGAGTTCCCGCTGAGGTGCTCTCTATCGCGAGCGCAATAGAGAACTCAGTAAGCCATGTTTTCAACGGACTGTTCTTCATCGCGAGCGGACCTATGAGTGCGAGCGGAATATGGAAATCTTCGCCCTCTGTCGTGAGCAAGATAGAGGCTTGCCATCTCCTTCTTGTGAGCGTAGAGCTTGTCGCAAAAATTATTTTAGGTGAGGATTGCGTCTGTCGCGAGCGCGAAGAGTCATCTCGAGTGCGTCCATCCCCTATTTTTAAAATGTGTTTTATTTGTTTCACTTTGCATGGTTTCTCACTTTGAATGGCTTATGATTTTGTGCATGTGAGTTACAGTATTGTACTCTATATATGCCTTAATGGATTTATATGTGTCTTAGATGTGTTATTCGATTAATGTAAATTTTGAGTTTTATGCATAGAGGTTGTATGTTTAAGCCTCAATGGTCATAGTTGTGGATAGATAAGTATGCTTATAAAGGGTTAGAGTGTAGCTGCTTCAATTGACCCCGTTTGGGTTTAAGGTTGGCCTCATTTGGGTCTAAATGTTTTGAGACTTCGGTCTCTTCTGCTACCTTCAGGTATTAAATGTTTTCAGACATAAGCTCTAGATGTTTGATACTGTGTCCTATCAGTATCTTCAGCACCCGTATGCACCACCATTGAGAATTCAGGCTATTGTATGTTATAGTTGTTGCAATTGTGTAAGGCTATGCTTATATGTACATGCATGCATTTGAGATGTACTAAAATGTTATAAAATGTTCTTCATGATTAAAGTTAGTGATTATGTACATGTTAAAACATATGTATAGCGATATGAATTGTTCAAGTTAAGATTAAGATGCATATGTTATTTACTTGTTCATATTCTAATGTATGCTGATAAATGTTAATGTGTATTGAACATGTTACACCCCTTACCTATAAGTAGAGAACTTCACCCTATGAAGAGGATGAAGGTCCCCGCTAGACAACGGTTTCCACCCACAGACTCTCAAACAGAACCAACTGCACACCGAATTACATATGTAAATGAATAAATTAAAATTTTCTAATTCATCAGAGAAAAAGTCATAGAGCAAAATATTGCATTTCATTAATATAACAAAGGTGGTTTAATATACTCCAAAGAGGTAGAAAAGTGCCTCAACAGAACGGAATAGTTACATATAACTACCATCAAAACGATTTACAAAATATTCTTTACATAGTTTCAAAAGTACAAGACTATAATACATACAAAAAGAATACAAGGCCTAAACTACAAAATCTTCTATCCACTAGTCATGTTGGCCCTGCTGATGCGAAACCCGCTGACAAACCCTTCAAAATCTTCCACACCTGCACGGATAAAACACCCATGCTAAGCAAAATCGCTTAGTGGGGAAACAAAGATGCACAACGACCACTCACAGTGGCGTCACCAAATAATCACAAGCAAATGGCATAGTTAAATGTTAAAATTTCCTAAGTTAACTTAAGGCATAACAGCATTATAATCATATTATTCCCAACATGCAATATTTCAAAATTCACATATAATAAGAAATAACATTCTTGCACCTGCTTTATCAAAACAGTGGATAACGAGTACGCGTAGATACCCGAAGGTATTAACATTATTCTCATAACACATGAAAACCCGAGGGTATCAAAACAATCTTTTTATTTTTATTCCAAAACATTTTCGCGTAGATTCGGTACATAGGGATCACGAAGATCTAGTCGGGGGACCTGATTAGGGTCCAAATCATTCGGTAGCTGCAGCAACAGTAACTCTATTAGGTATGCCTAACTATCCACTTATTTGACTCTAGTAGGTCTTGCATAATCCAAGGCACATTTCAATTCACAACATATGTTTGCATCATGTATTTTTCATGATATAGGAAGCATATAGACACATTCATATAGCAAACAGTAAGAATTAGCCATGAAAGAGACGTTAGAAACTCATTTTCAGACAACTGGGTGCTCGGGAAAAATAGGGCAGGTCGGAGCCTCTGTCACCCTCGCGACTGAGTCGCGATCGCGATAGAGAGGAACTGAGCATGAGTCATGCTAAGGGACATGACTCGTGTCCATTCTCCCTCAGACGTGCAAAGGCCTCAGCGCAGCACGAGTCGTGCTTGGCTAGCACGTCTCGCGCTGACTCCCATCCTTCCTCCGTCTCGTGCTCCACAACAAGACTCACACAATGAAGGAGCACGAGTCGGAGGATGGAGCACGAGTCGGATGCAGTGCATGCTACAGTGCCAAAAACACGAGATCTGGAGAGCGCGACAGAGACGAAATTTCCAGTCCCAACGAAGAGCAGAAACCCGGAATTTTCCCTCAAGCAAAACTATTTTGACCCAAAAACTTTTAATCAAACTTTACCTCAAATATGGCCTCCAAAACACCACAACAAACATAAATTAACATATTTCAACAATCAATTCTCATCAATTAATCACTTTACATGTTAACATTCCATGAGTCACAAAATCTTGAAATTTGCAGCAAACTCAATCAATCCTCATAATCACTTCAATAACCCACACATATGTATAATCATTTTTTCACAACTAAGAACCCATAATATACATGCCAAAATGAGACCAATTACACACCAAAAATTTTAGAAATTCATGTACACCCACGTAAGAACACATGATTAGTCAAAGAGTAGAAATTTCCCAAACCTAAAATCAATGAACCTCCAATCAAGGGGCTCAACTCCCGCTTGTTATTTCCTTGCCCTTGGATTCTTTAGGAGGATTCTCTAAACCACAAAACCCACAACTCTAAAAAAATTCAAAACTAACTCACAATTACAAAACTCATCCAAAGAAGGAGAAGAAGAATAAGAAAACTAATACCCATCACTTACCACACCAGCTTGGCCACCCCAAACTCACTTCAACTCACAACTAAGGAGAAGAATTCAAGAAGGAGCAAAGAAGAGACGAAGAGAGGAAGCTTAGCAACGTGAGAGGGGAAGAAGAAAAAAAAACGTGAGGAAGGAAAGGAGAACAGCTAAATTCATTCTCTCACTCTCCCAATACTTATCCCTATCTTTATCTTTTTCTTGCCACATGTCACACTCTTAAAGGATAAACACACCCAACTCTCCTCCTCTATCACCCACCCAATTCTAATCTCCTAACACACACACTACTCTCATGCACACACACTCACACTAGAACATAACCCAATTAAAGCATAATAAAAAATTAATTTAACAACAATAGACACATGCTCAAAATAAACCACACATATTTACACACACATAAGGCTCACTCTACTAGGGTGGTTTCGGGGTGTTACAATACTCCCCTCCTTAACAGAATTTCATCCTCAAAATTCTCACCTGATCCAAATAGTTAAGGATACTGAGTTCTCATTGCCTCTTCCAGTTCCCAGGTCGCCTCCTCAACACCGTGATGTTGCCAAAGCACTTTAACCAATGATATCTGCTTGTTCCGAAGCTGCCTGACATCTCTAGCCAAAATCTCTTTCGTTTCCTCATTAAAAGAAAAGTCTGACTGAACCCGAATATCTTGTACTTTTAGCACATGTGATGGATCTGATCGGTAGCGACGGAGCATAGATACATGAAAAACATCATGTAACTTGGCTAACTCTGTCGGCAATGCTAACCGATAAGCCACCGGACCAATCTTTTCTAAGATCTCATAGGGTCCAATAAACCGAGGACTCAACTTTCCCTTCTTACCAAAACGAAGAACTTTTTGCCACGGAGAAACTTTCAAAAAGACCTTGTCTCCAATTTCATACTGGATATCTCTACGCTTCAAATTAGCATACGATCGCTATCTGCCTTTGGGTGCTTTCAGATTCTGTTGCACAATTCTAACTTTCTCTTCAGTGTCTCTCACTATCTCCGGACCTATCATAGCTCTTTTTGACAATTCAGTCCAACATACCGGTGTTCTACATCTCCTCCCATATAATACTTCATAAGGTGCCATTCTGATGCTTGCCTGGTGACTATTATTATATGCGAATTCCATCAGAGGCACATATCGATCCCGATTTCCTAAAAATTCCAATGCACAACCCCGAAGCATGTCCTCAAGAATTTGAATAACTCTCTCAGACTGACCATCGGTCTGGGGATGAAACGCTGTACTAAAGTTTAGCCGAGTACCCAAAGTTGACTGAAGTTCTTTCAAAAACTTGGATGTAAATCTTGGATCTCGATCCAACACAATGGATAACGGAACCCCATGAAGCCTGACTATCTCTCTCACATATATCTCTGCTAACTCATCCATATAATAGTCCAACCGAACAGGCAAGAAATGCGCTGACTTTGACAATCTATCAACTATGACCCATACTAAATCATGTTTGAGCTGCGTCAAAGGCAAGGCAGTCACAAAATCCATCGTAATATCATCCCATTTCCACTGAGGAATGGGTAAGGGGTTAAAGCAAACCCGATGGAACTTGGCGTTCAACATTCACCTACTGACACACTAAACACTTCGAAACGAAATCCACTATGTCCTTTTTCATACACGACCACCAATAATGCTGCTTGAGATCTCGATACATCTTATCTCCACCCAGATGCATACTGAAAACCGATGAATGGGCCTCTTGCAAAAGCTTCTTCTTCACATCACTCACATCCGGTACACATAACTGATTCCCATGCTTAAGCACTCCTTCACTATCCACGGAAAATTCTGTTTGCTTACCATCTTTCACTGCTTGATAAACACCCTGCAAAATAGGGTCACTCACTGTGCATTCCCAATCGCTTGCCTCAAACTTGATCTAGATTTTAACTGAGCAATCAATGTGCCTTCTGAATCAAAATTCCATCTTCCCCTACTAAGCGATAAAGCCGACATTGATTTCCTACTAAGGGTATCCGCTACGATATTCGCTTTACCCGGATGATAGTTAATAATACAATCATAGTCCTTGAACAGTTCTACTATCTTCGCTGTCTCAAATTCAACTCTTTCTGGGTCAGCAAATACTTCAGACTCTTGTGATCAGTAAAGATTCTACACTTTTCTCCATACAAATAGTGCCGCCACACCTTAAGTGCAAACACTACTGTCGCTAATTCTAAGTCATGTGTCGGGTAGTGTTGTTCATGAGGTTTCAATTGCCTGGAAGCGTAGGAAATTACCTTGCCGTCTTGCATTAGAACACATCCTAAGCCCACACCTGAAGCAAAACTATACATGGTGAATTCCTTACCCGACACAGGCTGCTAGAGCATAGGAGCCTTAATCAACATCTCCTTCAATTGATCAAAGCTGGTTTGACACTTATCAGACCAAACAAACCTCACCTCCTTCTGGTGAAGTCTAGTCAAAGGTGAAGCTAATACTGAGAATCCCTTAACGAAATGCCTATAATAGCCAGACAAACCCAAAAAACTTCTTATTCTTGGCACATTTTTAGGTGGTAACCAACTCACAATTGCCTCCACTTTGGACGGGTCTACCCGAATACCATCTGCTGAAACCACATGTCCAAGAAAAGTTACTTCTTTTACCCAAAACTCACACTTACTAAGTTTAGCATAAAGCTGATGATCTCTCAACACTTGTAATACCAAACGAAGATGTTCTTCATGTTCCTTCTCATTCCTCGAATAAACAAGAATGTCATCGATAAACACTACCACAAACCGATCCAGATACTGTCTAAAGACCTTGTTCATTAGATCCATAAAAGCTGTGGGCGCATTGGTCAAACCAAAAGGCATCACTAAGAATTCATAGTGACCATAGCGCGTCCGTAAAGCTGTCTTCGCCACATCCGTATCTTTTACCTTAACTGGTAGTATTCTATCTTGGAGAACACTCCTGCCCCTCTTAACTGATCAAAAAGATCCTCAATCCGCGGTAACGGATACTTATTCTTTATCGTAACCTTGTTAAGCTGCCTGTAATCTATACACATCCGCAATGTTCCGTCTTTCTTTTTAACAAACAAGATAGGAGCACCCCACAGAGACACACTGGGCCGGATGAATCCTTTATCCAGAAGTTCTTGCAATTGACTCTTCAGTTCTTTCAATTCCACCGGAGCCATCCGATACGGAGCCTTAGAAATCAGAGATGCTCCCGGTACAATCTCCACTGATAACTCTACCTCCCTCTCTGGAGGTAACCCCAGTAACTCTTCCAGAAAAATATCCTCAAATTCTCTCACAATCGAAATATCTTGTATCTTACGCTGCTCTCTCCGCGAATCCAGAACTAGTGCCAAGTACGCTTCACATCCATTTCTTATAAACCTCTTAGCTTTCATCGCGAAAATGACATTATGCAATAAACTACTTCCCTCGCCTTTCACAATCACGGACAACTGCTCTTTATCCTTGAGAACTAAAACCTTCCTGTGATAATCTACTATGGCTCGATGCTTGGCTAACCAATCCATTCCCAAAATAACATCAAACTCATGAAATGGCAACCGAATCAAATCAACTGCAAACTCCATGCCTTGAATTCTTAAAGGACAATTTCTACAAACCCGATTCACAATGACACTCTGACCCAACAGGCTAGACACACAGATCTCATAATCCAATCTTTCCTCACTCCCCAACTCATCACTCAACTTACTAGAACACAAATAAGAATGAGTAGAACCCAGATCTATCAAAGCATACAATTCGAAATCAAACAACAAAGACTTACCAATAATTACTTCTGGTGCGTTCTGCTCATCCCTAGCTTTCATGGCATAGGCTCTACCAGCTGTCGGAACGGGATGGTCCACAGACTCAGATAACTCTCTCTCTCAAGGCCGTCCACTATGACCCCGTCCTCTACCTCTACCACGGCTTCCTTGGGGAGCATTCGATCCTGCTCGACTACCCTCTTATTGACCTGAAGCATTCTCACGCATATTCGGGCAATTAGCAAGGAAGTGGTCCGTGCTACCACACCTAAAACACCCTCCTGTCAGCCATCGATATTCACCCCAGTGGCGCTTACTACAATTGGATCATTGAGGCATAACATCGCCTCTACCCCCTGAACTTCCTCTACCCATGCCTGATCCTCTTGAAGAGTCCTGTCTCCTCCCTCCAGTAGCTGGACTCTAGCAGGAGGCTCACCAGTAGGATTCCCTTGAAAATTTTGACACCGAAACTCATCAGTCAGAATTCTTGGAGGTGCATACTTACTAAGTCTGTTGAACTCATTCTCATAGTCTGCAACAGATATCACCCTCTGCCTGACACTCAAGAAGTGTGCCCATCTGGCGACTTTGAATGCCTTAGTTACATACTTATTTTGGAACTCCTTCTCAAAGAACCCCCATGAAAAAGGCTCGAGAAGCTGGGGCTGACTGAGCACTAACCTCCACCAGTCATAAGCAGAGCCTTGCAATAGCGACACTACACATTCCACTTCTCGAACTGGCAGACATCTGATTTCCCTTAATACCCGCTTCACTTTATCAATCCACATCTCAGCTTTGTCTGATTCATCTAAGCTGGTGCCAAAGAAATCCTCAGCTCCATACATTCTCATATTCTCAATAGGTGCCCTCGGTGCAGTTACTCTATCCAGCACCCTAGCCATATCCTGGGATATCTTAAGCATCGATTCTAAGGGAGCCGCAGGGGCCTCAGGTTGCACCCTAGGAGGTTAAGCCGGACCCAAAACTGATGGATCTTACTGTTGGGGATTCGCACTCTCGGCTGACCCCTCAAGCGATCCACGAGCAAACTCCATAGCTACAAAACATAAACCACAATACGCATCAGACCAACACAACTCTAACAGACTTTCTATGATACTCTAGCCCAGAAACGTCTAAACCTACTTCTCTGATACCACAAAATGTAACACCCCTTACCTATACGTAGAGAACTTTACCCTATGAAGAGGATGAAGGTCCCCGATAGATAAGGGTTGCCACCCACAGACACTCAAACAGAACCAACTGCACACCGAATTACATATGTAAATGAATAAATTAAAATTTCCTAATTCATCAGAGAAAAAGTCATAGAGCAAAATATTGCATTTCATTAATATAACAAAGGTGGTTTAACATACTCCAAACAGGTACAAAAGTGCCTCAGCACAACGGAATAGTTACATATAACTACCATCAAAAAGATTTAAAAAATATTCTTTTCATAGTTTTAAAAGTACAAGACTATAATACATACAAAAAGAATACAAGGCCTAAACTATAAAATCTTCTATCCACAAGTCGTGTTGGCCCTGCTCATGCGAAACCCGCTGACAAACCCTTCAAAATCTTCCACACTTGCACGGATAAAACACCCGTACTAAGCGAAATCGCTTAGTGGGGAAACAAAGATGCACAACGACCACTCACAGTGGCGTTAACAAATAATCATAAGCAAATGGCACAGTTAAATGTTAAAATTTCCTAAGTTAACTTAAGGCATAACAGCATTATAATCATATTATTCCCAAGATGCAATATTTCAAAATTCACATATAATAACAAATAACATTCTTGCACCAGCTTTATAAAAACAGTGGATAACGAGTACGCGTAGATACCCGAAGGTATTAACACTATTCTCATAACACATAGATACCCGAGGGTATCAAAACAATCTTTTTAATTTTATTCCAAAACATTTTCGCGTAGAATCAGTACATAGGGATAATGAAGATCCAGTCGGGCGACCTGATCAGGGTCTAAATCATTCGGTAGTTACAACAACAGTAACTCTATTAGGCATGCCTAACTATCCACTTATTTGACTCTAGTAGGTCATGCATATTTCAAGGCGCATTTTAATTCACAACATATGTTTGCATCATGTATTATTCATGATATAGGAAGCATATAGACACATTCATATAGCAAACAGTAAGAATTGGCCATGAAAAAGACATTAGAAACTCATTTTGAGACAACTCAGAGCTCGGGAAAAATGGGGCAGGTCGGAGCCTCTGTCGCGCTCGTGATTGAGTCGCGATCGCGACAGAGAGGAAATGAGCACGAGTTATGCTGAGGGACACGACTCGTGTCCATTCTCCCTCAGACGTGCTCTGAAGCACGACATGCAAAGGCCTCAGTGCAGCACGAGTCGTGCTTGGCCAGCACGTCTCGCGCTGACTCCCATCCTTCCTCCGTCTTGTGCTCCACAGCAAGACTCGTACACTGAAGGAGCACAAGTCAGAGGATGGAGCACCAGTTGGATGCAGTGCATGCTACAGTGCTAAAAGCATGAGATCTGGGCATTCTTCTCTGTCGCGCTCGCGATAGAGACAAAATTTCTAGTCCCAACAAAGAACAGAAACCTGGAATTTTCCCTCAAGCAAAACTATTTGACCCAAAAACTTTTAATCAAAGCTTACCTCAAATATGGCCTCCAAAACACCACAACAAACATAAATTAACATATTTCAACAATCAATTCTCATCAATTAATCACTTTACATGTTAACAATCCATGAGTCACAAAATCTAGAAATTTGTAGCAAACTCAATCAATCCTCATAATCACTTCAATAACCCAAACATATGTATAATCATTTTTTCACAACTAAGAACCCATAATATACATGCCAAAATGAGACCAATTACACACCAAAAATTTCAGAAATTCATGTACTCCCACCTAAGAACACATGAACATTCAAAGAGTAGAAATTTCCCAAACCTGAAATCAATGAACCTCCAATAGAGGGGCTCTACTCCCGCTCGCTATTTCCTTGCCCTTGGATTCTTTAGGAGGATTCTCTGAACCACAAAACCCACAACACTAAACAAATTCAAAACCCTAACTCACCATTACAAAACACATCTAAAGAAGGAGAAGAAGAATAAGAAAACTAATACACATCACTTACCACACCAGCTTGGCCACCCCAAACTCACTTGAACTCACAACTAAGGAGAAGAATTTAAGAAGGAGCAAAGAAGAGATGAAGAGAGGAAGCTTAGCAACGTGAGAGGGGAAGAAGAAAAAGAAATGTGAGGAAGGAAAGGAGAACAGCTAAATTCATTCTCCCACTCTCCCAATACTTATCCCCATCTTTATCTTTTTCTTGCCACATGTCACATTCTTAACGGATAAACACTCCCAACTCTCCTCTTTTATCACTTACCCAATTCTAATCTCCTAACACACACACTACTCTCATGCACACACACTCACACTAGAACATAACCCAATTATAGACACCGGGTCCCGAGGCGGTCCGAGATCAGAATTACCCGATGATGAAATAAAAGACCGATTTTCGGCAAGAAAAATGAGAATCGATCGCGCGATCCCCCCTGCCTCGGGCGAGGCAGGCGCCTCGCGCGATGCCCTGTGCGCGAGGCAGCAGCCTGCCGCGCGCGGTGCGGCGGCACCACGCGTGCAGCAGGCTGCCGCGCGCGCCCTTGCCCTCTCCGCGCGACCTGTTGGTCTTCGCCTGTCCCTTTTTTTCGCTTTTCTCAGTCTATTTTTTCAGTCTGATATTTTCGTTTGTTTCACCATTTTATGCTATTTTGGATTAACTAAAAATAAAAGCTTTTTTGTCCTTTGCTTTTTTTGGCCAAGGCAAGATTAAATGAGGATTTTCCCCTCATTTTCACGGAGGGAGGGATTTTGGCAAAAGAAAAACCTTTGGCTTTTCTCTCTAGGATTTCTTTCCTTGCTCTCCAGGAAGCTCTTCTTGTTCTGAAAATTCTTAAAAAAAAAATCTTTAAAATTTCTTCTCCAATTTTAGTTTTTGCTACTACAAATACTTGATCTTGGGTTGATTCGAGCAAGAGAAATTAATTTTCTTGGCTTGTTAACCTCACAAAAAAATACTTTTTAAACTAATTTTCTTAAAACATAGATTTTTTTATATTTGCTTCGAATATTATTATCGTCAAAAATCGATAAGAGGAACGGATTGAGGCATCCCATTTCCGATCTAAAAACTCTGAGGGTAAACATTCTTGGACATGTTTTCATTTATTTTGTGTATTATTTATTGTTGTTAATATTATTTTTATCATTACTACTATATCTATTATTTATTCTTAGTATCTTAATATGCCAATATCACCATTTATTTTTTTTAATCTGATTTTTATGTTCATTCACCATTATTATTATTAGTTTTATGGTTGTTGTTGCAACTTTTGTGTTTATTTTTGTTGTTGTGATTCTGTTAGCATTGTTATTATATATTATTGTTATTATTATTATTATTATTTTGTATTATCATTATTATTATCATTATTACTATTATTTGTGATTATTCAATATTCTATTATCATTACTATTTTTATTATTATTACCATTACTATCATTATTATCGTTTATTATTGTTGCCATGATTATTTGTTATAACTTTGCTGTTGTTATTATCTTATCTCTATTTGATTAATTTTTAGAGTTATTACTGATATTTTTTCTGTTAATTTTTGTATGAGATTTAATTTGAATCGAGCTACGTGAGCGCCCCGCGACTCCCCGGATGGATCGCGATGCGTAGACGGCCACATCGGTTCGGTGAGATCTCTCTAATTCCCCATCCTTTTGTTGTGTTTATTTGTAAATAATTATTTTATTTGTGCACGCGTGAGATAAAAAGTCACAAAAATATAATTAAAACTAAATTGAGTTTTTCACTAATAAAATTGGGACCAATGTCCCTTGTTTTAGCCAAAGCATAAAAAATATCACATTAAAAAACGAAGAGTCAATTTTCTCCAAAAATGGGATCACTCATCCCGATTTTCTTCCAAACAACCAAAGCGACTCTTCGAACCTTCTTTAAGTAAACGCGAGGAATCAATGTTCCTAAACCTTAGAATAGGCACGAAGGAACCAATGTTCCTGAAATAATGTCCCGATTTATGCATGTCATTTATTTTGATCTTGCGTGAGTGTTTAAATTTATGTACATTATTTTCCTTTCGGCCCTTGTAATTAATTTTTGGGGCAACTTTATTTATCTTTTGGGGATTGTATTCCGTCCCACTTACATCTTTAATCTCCTTTTAATGGGGTTGTATTCTGCCCCTATTTCTATTGTAATTGCGTGCTTGCATGTTTATCGCTTTCTTTTACTGCTTTATTTATTGCTTTCCTTTATCGCTTTTTGAATGCTTGCAATGCACTATTTAATTTAAAATGCATCCATCGCGTGAGATGAGAGGTATAATTTTAAGAAGTTAAAAATCCATTTATAATTAACCAAGACATAAATAAGAGGGAAGTTCCGAACACCGGATCTCTGGTCTCGACCAACAAGAGGTGAGAGACCTTTCCCAATTCTTTGGAATTGGGTGGTGACTCCATGATACCTCAAAAGGTGCCTCTAGGTGCCATTAGGCTAGGTGGTTCTCCCCAATGTTCTATTGGGAGGGATGCACCGATGATGCCTCGTGGTGCCCATGATCAAAAGACACGAACCACATACCTCAAATCCTAAAGCGGATTCAAAGCGAGGGCCCTTGCTGGGTTTTTAGGTACGTCGGGCGCGCGTCACAGTGGCAACTCCACTGGGGACTTGTGTTTGAGACTTCACTCCGAAAGTGCTTTGGTTAAAATGTATAATTGGGTTTTTAAAAAACTTAAAATTCTATCTCTTTTCAAAAATTTGCATCACATTTTAGAGCCTTAGACTTATACTAGTTGGTCCCTTTTTACCTCGGTGCGTTCCCAAAGCACGACCCTACTTTCACTCATTGTAGGGAAGTGTTAGGGATAATCACCAGCCCAAGCCTTGTGCCTTTTAGTATATCAAATGGTGACCCGATCGGTCGTTATGCTCGTGATGAGCTAGACCCGTCGGCAGGGATCATGCTTGGATAACCCTAAAGACTCATCACCTTGACCAAAGCTCATGTAATGGCAAGTAGAAACTTTCCCTAGGTGGTATGTTCCTTAATATAATGCTTGTGATATGGGCCGTCACGTATTAAACAAAATCAAGCAAATCAAGTGGTCTTTTATCAAAGGCTTTTATGCCCCGGTAAGCCCACCTTAACTTGATTGAATTGTCCAAATACGTAATGGCCAAAACTCATACGCGTGTACATTAGACTAGAGCTATTATGCTGCCGGCTTTTTGCCGTGCACTTCGCGCATTCATAGGGTCCCCTGCTGACCCGTGAACTAAGCCCACCTAGGAAAGAGACCGCACGACCCCTTGTGTGGGAGTGATAAGGTTGGAAGGATCTACCTGTTTGCATGTGGTTGTAAATGCTGCACGTCATGCTCATGCATCACGCGTCATCCATGCATGTTAAAATAAAATAATATATATATATAAACACATATGCATTTCATTTTTGTGTGTGTATATCCTTTTGTCTGCGTATTATTTTTCTTCACATGTACATATCATTTTTTTGTTCACTCATCGAGGACCATCTGCATATCACGATCATGCATTACATCTCATCCATGCATCATTCTAACCCCTTGGAATTTTCAGCCACTATAGGCCACTCACCTGGGAGGTTTTGGGGGTCCCTGAGGGTGCCTGAGGAACAAGCAAAATTGGAATTGGTTGGCAGAGATTTCAAGGTCAGTAATGGCAGATCTACCGCAAGAAATGGGTGCTTCGGTGACACAAGATTTGGATAAGAAATTCGAGGATTTTGAGAGGAAGAAGTTAGCTATGATGGGGAGCATCGTAGCCCAGATGGCACCAAGTGCAGGGCAACCATTTGTGGCTCCTGTCGTGGAGCAAGGTGAACCACCTGTTATGGAGGGGGCTCATACGGCGGCCGCTACTACACAACCGCCAATTGTTGAGCTTAGAGCAACGACACCTGGTGAGCAGAGAAGGGTGGGCATTTCAGACCCGAGAGATGACCTTATAGAGGAGAAGGAGGATGAACCAGTAATTCCTCAAACTGTGAAGGGAAGAGTCCCCAAAGTGGAGGATGATGTGGTGAAGAAGATGGAAGAAAAGATTGAGGCGATCACACGCCTGCTGTCAGCCAAAAAGGGGGTCAATCCCGAAGGTATAGATCTGGATGGCGAAGAGCTGCTGCCCCAGGGGTTCAAGATGCCGGATTTGCCGAAGTTCGATGGTACTTCGGACCCTTCTGCACATGTTAAGCAGTATGCCCTTATCATGAAAGGCACAGGGCTGACGAAAAGGCAGAAGGTGGAGTATTTATGTCTCAGTCCAACGGGGCCGACGATCGATTGGTACCACGGGTTGGATAAAAGGTCTAGAGAAGATTGGGATTTACTGATAGAAGAATTCCTTAAGCAATATGACTGTAGTACCCGAATGGAGGTTACCTTGAAAGACCTTGAGCTATTGTACCAGAATCCTGGTGAGTCCTTCCATGACTATCTCACTCGGTGGAGGAATCGGGTGATGGAGATGAAGAGAAAGCCTGATACGGCAGATCAGATCAGGCTGTTCATTAGAAATGCAAGCCCGTACTTAAGAGAAGGGCTCAAGATGAAAGGGTTAAAAGATTGGGAGTCTTTAAAAGACATTGGCATGGAGGCAGAGAGTGAACGCATGGCCCAGAAGGCGAGTGGTGAAGGGTTTGTTAAGAAGGGCTATAACAGTCAGGGGGCAAATAAGTGGGCAGGCTCCAGCAGCGGCGATAGGACTGAAAAGGTGGCTGAGGTATCGACTGTAGGGGTGAACCAAAGGTGCTTCTCGAATTTGGGTTGGCCTTTATCCTGGGTGTTAAAGAAACTGGAAAAGGAGGGAAAGCTGCAGCCCCTACCACCTAAGCCAGCCAAAACCCAAGGACAGCCGGGTCATAAAGATGATGAGTATTGTGATTTTCACCAACATACGGGGCATATAACAGACCGATGTGTAAGATTAAGGCATGAAATTCAGGACTTGATCGACAGCAGGCAGATCACTGATCCCGAAAAGAGGGAAAGTAAGAAGAAGTCCGCTTATAACGCCATGATTGGTTCAAGCTTACCTGAATGGTATGTACTCCAAGACTTGTATGGGAATGGATATGCCACTGTTAGTCGCCCTGAGAAAGACGAAGGGGGGATTTCCATAGCGATGATAGGTTATTGGTCCACCAGCGAAAGTGGGGAGGAAGAGGAAGAAGGAAAACAGGAGGGTTCTAACCAGGGATTGGGTATGGCTGGCCTTTCGACTCGTGCATTATTGGCCCAGGAGATTGATAGAAGGTTTGAAGAGCTCGAAAGAAGGTTGTCATCCATGATTAAGGAAAGAATAGATGCCATGGCATTAGTCCTACAAGCCCGTTTGATGGTAGCTACCTTTAACCGGGTTAAGCCAGCCATTATCGAGATGACCCATACACTGGCCACCACGGCGTCTCCTGCCACCTCTGAGCCTAGAGGTAAAGAACCGCTTGATTTACCAGTTGGACAAAGAAGAGGTAAAAAGCCTACTCTGGAAAGTGACATCATGATTGAAGGGGATAGGGGTCCGGCGAGGATGCGCGCTCATAAAAATGCAAATTCGGATATCCGCAATGACAGTAAGGGTAATGCTAAGAGGACGGGGGAGTCATCCATGAAAAGGAATCAAAGACGTTACTCTAATTTGGGCAGATCCTTGTCGCGAGTTTTTAAAAAGCTAGTGAAGAGGGGGTTGTTACAGCCATTACCCGCAAGGCCCGCCAGCAGTCAGGGGCAGCCCAGTCACAGAGCAGATCAATATTGTGCATTCCACCAGCACACTGGACATTTGACAAACTATTACCGGGCCTTAAGAGACCGGGTTCAAGACCTCATTGATGGCAAGCAGATCTCTGACCCAGAAGAGGGAAGGGCGAGGCGGATAGGTTTAGTACCTAATTGGATAAAGAAGACAGTTCCCATGGACGGTGATGGGCCATTAGCCAAGGCGTCTCTGCCGGTGGAAGCGATAGGGTGTTATCCATTTAGATGTTCTTTTTATTTTCTGAACTATTTAATGATGACAATTTTAATTCCAGTTTTATTGAATGAAATGAATGATTTTCGTTTATCTGCGTGATGTTTCTCATGATTTCATTATGCATGATCATGACATATTCACATTTAATAATGATTCAAACGATGCCATTCCATTTAATCTCGGAACTTTGGAAATTCCAAAGAAAATCTTGATAGCATCTGTTATGACTCCTGAAGAGAGATAAAAGAGAAAAAAGAAGCCTTTGCCTGGGACTGGTATGACGTGCTAAAAATTGACAAAGACATTCTTGAGATCAATACTACTTCCACGTGCCAACATGACGACGAACCGAATGTTGAAAGCCATTTTTTTGCACTCCCACGACATCTGGGATGCATATGGTGCCACCAAATAAGATCAAGCTTCGAAAGCTGCATCAGGAGTTAGGCGAATGAGACTCAAGACCTTCACGAAGAAAACATAACTCACCAGAATACAACTCATCAGAACCAAACAACGTGAACACATTCCTCTCAACCATTTGAAATGTGCACCCTCAAAACCAATTATAACTGGCCCTTAACCATCCAAAACCCTTATAGCCAAAATTCTTGCTAAAACTATATGCCCGACTAGATTGAGCAACATGGTCCTAGTGGTTAAGATAAAAAGTGCATGTATGTGTAAAATTGAGGACTTGAGCAAAGCTTGTAAAAAAAAAAAATTGGGTTGCAAAAAAAAAAATAATAAAAATAATAAAAAAAAAATTTCCAAAAAAAAGAAGAGAGAAGAAAAGAGAGAATTGATCAGGGGGCAAGGGAATGCTATTTGAAGAAAAGCTTCGCTCAAATCCTGTTGGTCTACACATGCCTGCACATTGTCATTCTTCTTAGCTATTGAAAAGGATCTAAAAGGCTAACCCACAAACCATCCATCCAATCCCGGCCGTTGAAAGGCTATTCCAGGGTTCGAACCATCAAAACCGATAAAAGTACCCCAGATCATCCAAGCCCAACTTGTCACCCTATCTCAGCCATTGAAAGGCCATTCCAGGGTTAACCCACCAAAGCCAATAAAGGCCAAATGCGAAACTTCATATTCAAGCCCCAAATAAGGAACCCATCACCTCGACCAGTTTGCACAAGGGTTAAGACCAAGACTTTGATACCAAGAGGAGCCACCCTCAGAAGCAGCAATCCCCCCGGTAGATGAAGATGAAAGCGAATTCAACCAATGCTGACAAACTGAAGGAGGGCCCATGGCGAAGGCTTAAAAATAAAAAATAAAAAAAAAAGAAAATATTCAATCAAGAAAACTCGCGAGGGCTGATTGGAAACAGGAGTCTGATGCTTACAAGATCCACTCCAAGATTAGATGTAACTTTTGCATTCTGAATCCATGTTAAATGGTGATTATGTATAGAGAAATCGTGCTGAAATGCACACAGTTTTTTGCAAATACATAAAGAAAAAGCAGTTCAACTCATCATTTCCTAGTTCTTTTATAAAAAGTAAAATCTAAATGGCTACTCTACTCCTGCTCTCACCAACTAGATGCCCAAGCCGAGGGATCCTATTATCTACTGCAAGGCTAAGTACCCTCCTTTTACAGGCACTTATGGAAGCAAGGGTGTAATCTGTGATCAGGACAATTCATTTCGCATACTCAAAGTTTTCTGATTCCAGCGTAGAATCAGCGCGTTGGCACTATCGACCCTCTACTATTCTCGCCACTCAGGCGCTTCAGCCAACTCATCTTGCTACCCACTGTGAAGCCAATTCTACAGCACCTTCCCAATAAAGAACCAAGCTCATACAACCAGAATCTGAGACATAACCACATGTCAATCATACCCGAAAGATCTTTCGCAACAACTCCGACTTCTCCAAAAAAAAAAAAAAAAAAAAAGGCCGTTAGAGATGAAAACCGTGACTGGCGCTCTAAGCAAAAGTTAGGCCAAGGGGCAGGGTGAAAACCTGGCGACAGACAGTCTACCCTACAAAAAAAAATGAAATAAATAAAAGCCGCTGGATTGGGTTGGGTCCATTCCAGGCAAAAAATAAGGCACAGGGTTATGTGAAAATCCGACAAGGACGCATCTCCCGCTAAGAAAAGCTAGTGTGAAAATCCACGAGGGACGCACTACCTTTAATCAATGACTTTCAATGCCTGGAGCGATAAGGCCGTGGTTTTTCAGATGACATCCTCTCGAGCAGATGGTATAATGCAAGACATGGGTCAGAATCTTCGGGGGCAAAGATGCCCACCTAATGGTCCCCCTTGAGGGGGGGTTATGGGTAAGAATTCCTGAGCCGCGAAGACGCTTTTCTAGATCCTTGGGGACATCAGATAATGCCAAACAGTACCCTGAACGGACCCTTCACCACCCAGGACGTGGTCTACCCATTTTGCATACATCTTATATCTGCATATGGCATCTTATACATGTATGCACAATCTCTTGTATATATTCTTGCGCGCCCAGTTTTTGCAGAAAAAAATAAAGTCCAAATGAAGACCGCACGCACGAAAGCGGGGCCAGGACCATCTTAGCGGTAGCACTCACTCGTACCGAACAAACAAGTCAAGATGACATCGGTGCAGATCAAAATCTCAAAGTCCTCTGAGGAGGCAAAATCCTAAAGTCCTCTGGGGAGGCAAAATCTTAAAGTCCTCTGAGGAGGAAAATTTCCAAAGTCCTCTGATGAGGCAAAATCTCAAAGTCCTCTGAGGAGGCAAAATCCTAAAGTCCTCTGAGGAGGCAAAATCTTCAAGTCCTCTGAGGAGGCAAAACCTTCAAGTCCTCTGAGGAGGCAAAATTTTCAAGTCCTCTGAGGAGGCAAAACCTTCAAGTCCTCTGAGGAGGCAAAATCCTCAAGTCCTCTGAGGAGGCAAAATCCTAAAGTCCTCTGAGGAGTCAAAATCTTAAAGTCCTCTGAGGAGGCAAAATTCCAAAGTCCTCTGAGGAGGCAAAATCCTAAAGTCCTCTGAGGAGGCAAAATCTTCAAGTCCTCTGAGGAGGCAAAATCTTCAAGTCCTCTGAGGAGGCAAAATTTCAAAGTCCTCCGAGGAGGCAAAATCCTAAAGTCCTCTGAGGAGGCAAAATCCTTCAAGTCCTCTGAGGAGGCAAAATCCTCAAGTCCTCTGAGGAGGCAAAATCCTAAAGTCCTCTGAGGAGGCAAAATCTTCAAGTCCTCTGAGGAGGCAAAACCTTCAAGTCCTCTAAGGAGGCAAAATCCTCAAGTCCTCTGAGGAGGCAAAATCCTAAAGTCCTCTGAGGAGGCAAAATCTTCAAGTCCTCTAAGGAGACAAAATCTCAAAGTCCTCTGAGGAGGCAAAATTCCAAAGTCCTCTGAGGAGGCAAAATCCCAAAGTCCTCTGAGGAGGCAAAATCCCTCGGTCCTCTGAGGAGGCCAGTTCCCCAAGTTCTCTGGGGAGACAAATGTCACGCACCCTCGTGTTTTGTAAGTCTGGAGCAGACTCATCGCACCGCCCAAAAGGATAAAAATTGTCCCTTAGTATACACGGCAACTGAAGGGGACGACTTTATTAGCATGACTGGGAAGACAGCCGCCTCAGGTACGCGCCTCTTTCCTTTCTTTTCTGAGTTTTGGCTCACTTAGGCACCTGAGTTCTAAGTTCCCAAAAATTGGGGGCAACTGTAGACACCGGGTCCCGAGGCGGTCCGAGATCAAAATTACCCGATGATGAAACAAAAGACCGATTTTCGGCAAGAAAAGTGAGAATCGATCGTTCCCTTGTCAAAATTGTGTTTCTTCGGAAAATAATTAAAAATTTATTTTAGAAATTAAAATTTAAAACGAAAAAAAAATTATTTTAATTTTATGTCAAGGTTTTATTTTTTTTTTAAAAAAAAAAAGTCGCGGGTGCCACTTGCGACAGTGCGGGGCCGCCTGCGCGGCAGGCTGCCCCAGCACGCAGGGGCGCCTGCGCGGCGGGCCGCCCCTACGCGAGAGGCGGGGGGCACCGCGCGCCCCCCCTGCGCGCGAGGCAGGGGGCACCGCGCGACCCCCTTGCGCGCGAGGCAGGGGGGATCGCGCGACGCCCCTGCACGCGAGGCAGGGGGCACCACGCGCGCAGCAGGCTGCCGCGCGTGCCCTTGCCCTCTCCGCGCGACCTGTTGGTCTTCGCCTGTCCCTTTTTTTCGCTTTTCTCAGTCTGTTTTTTCAGTCTGATATTTCCGTTTGTTTCACCATTTTATGCTATTTTGGATTAACTAAAAATAAAAGCTTTTTTGTCCTTTGCTTTTCTTGGCCAAGGCAAGATTAAATGAGGATTTTCACCTCATTTTCACGAAGGGAGGGATTTTGGCAAAAGAAAAACCTTTGGCTTTTCTCTCAAGGATTTCTTTCCTTGCTCTCCAGGAAGCTCTTCTTGTTCTAAAAATTCTTCAAAAAAAAATCTTTAAAATTTCTTGTCCAATTTTAGTTTTTGCTACTACAAAATACTTGATCTTGGGTTGATTCGAGCAAGAGAAATTAATTTTCTTGGCTTATTCAACCCACCAAAAATATTTTCTTAAACTAATTTGATTAAAACACATATTTTACACTTGTTTCGAATATTATCATCATAAAAAATCGACAAGGGGAACGGATTGAGACATCCTATTTTCGATCTAAAAATTCTGAGGGTAAAAATTCTTAAACTTGTTCTCGGTTATTCTTTTTGTACATGACTTATTATTGTTAAATATTATTTTTTGCTATTATTGTCATATCTATAATTTATTTTTGACATTTTAATGTGATTAATATTACTTTCGATATATTATTTGTTTGTTTTAAGTTGATTTCCTCCTTATTTTCTCGTTGCCATTTATATTATTATTATTATTATTATTATTATTATCATTATTATTATTAGTATTATTATGGTTTTCATGTTTATATTCATTTGTCGTCACGTTTTTTCCTTTAATTTTTATAACTGTCAGCATGTTTGTTCATGATTTTAATTTATTTTTTTTGATCCCTGGCGCCATCCTTCTCTCCTTATTCCCCTTTGTTACTTATTATCATTTTTGTGGTTAGCATTGTTGTTATGATCTTTAGATTTGTCTTTGCAATCTTTTTATTATTATTATTATTATTATTATTATTATTATTATTATTATTATTATTATTATTATTATTATTATTCATTTTGTATTTATTGATATTATGTTATTATGATTATTATTATTATCATATTTTATTCTCATTCATTTCTTTTATGTTTTTTTATATTACTATTTATTAATGTTATTGTTATTATCATTATCATTATATTTATTATTATTATCATATTTATTTATATTATATTCATTATTATTTATTATCATTGTCCATTATTATTATTATTATTATTATAATTATTATTATTATTATTATTATTTTATTATTGTTACCATGCCATGATTATTTGTTGTTACCATTATTATAATTTTATTGTTGTCATTATCTTGCATTTGCTTGATTAATCTTTAGAACCGTTAGTAATATTTTTGATGTTAATTTTTGTATGAGATTTAATTTGAGTCGAGTTATGTGAGCGCCTCGCGACTCCCCGGATGGGTCGCAACGCGTGGACGTACTCTCCGGTTTAGGTGAGATCTTTCCAATCCCTCTCTTCATGTTGTGATTATTTGTAAATAATTATTTTATCTATGCACGCGTGAGATAAAAAGTCACAAAAATACTGTTACAATTAAATTGAGTTTTTCACTAATAAAATTGGGACCAATGTCCCTTGTTTTAGCCTAACAATAAAAATATCACAATTAAAACGAAGAGTCAATTTTCTCCAAAAATGGGATCACTCATCTCGGTTTTCACCCAATAATCAAAATGACTCTTCGAACCCTCTTTAAATAAATGCGAAGGAACCAATGTTCCTAAGTTTCGAACAAGTGCGAAGGAACCAATGTTCCTAAAATAATGTCCCGATTTATGCATGTCTTTTTATTTCGATCTTGTGTGAGTGTTTTAAATTCAAGTTCATGCTTTTTGGCCCTTGTAATTATTTTTGGCGCAACTTTATTTATTTTTGGGGATTGTATTCCGTCCCCATTTACATTTTTAATCTCCTTTTATTGGGGTTGTATTCTGCCCTTATTTCTCTTGTAATTGTGTGCTTGAGTGTTTACTGCTTTCATTTATCGCTTTCTTTTACTATTTTCCTTTATCGCTTTTTGGATGCTTGAAATGCGCGATTTAATTTAAATGCATTAATCGTGTGAGATGAGAGATATAATTTTAAAAGGTTAAAAACCCATTTATAATTAACCAAACCATAAATAAGAGGGAAGTTCCGGACACCATATCTCCGATTTAGACCAATAGAGGTGAGAAACCTTTTCCTAATTTCACGCAAATTGGGTGGCGACTCTAAATACCTCAAAGGTGCCTTTAGGCGTCAATAGGCTAGGTTGTTCTCTCCAATGTTCTATTGAGAGGAACATACCGATGATGTCTCATGGCGTCCATGATCAAAAGACGCGAACCTTCATACCTCGAATCCTAAAGCGGATTCAAAGCGAGGGCCCTTGCTGGGTTTTCAGATTCGGCGCGCGTCACACCAATTAAAGCATAATAACAAATTAATTTAACAACAATAGGCACATGCTCAAAATAAACCACACATATTTACAAACACACAAGGCTCACTCTACTAGGGTGGTTTCGGGGTGTTACAGAACATACTGTTACAATGATTGTGTGATATTTGTGACTTCGTCCGAAGTCTATAGTTTTTGTTTCTCCCCACTAAGTCTTCGCTCAGCAAAGGTGTTTTCCCTTATAGGTTGCAGGTTTGATTTTGGAGCAGTGCATCTGCAGGTCTTGACCACTAGGAGTTGGCACTAGTTGAGAGTGTTTTTTGTTATGCTTATATACATCTTTGTATAGGCAAAGTTTTGTATATGTATCAGATATTTTGTTATGTATTTATAAGATGGTTGCATTTGTTATTTGTAACATCAATTGTAAAAGGGATGCTTTTGTAATTGTTCACGATTATTTTTATATATATGTATTTTAGCTTATTTGCGGATATCATGTTTTATTTCTTCTGCTTTTGTGTGTGTATGTTTGCTCTCTTGTGTGTTTGTGGCGCTCCGATATCCTCTCAAGGGGCATTGTGGTGTTACACCAAGTGATTTATGTGCCCATATGTCTTTAATGCATGAGCTACAATTGAGGTGCCCTCCACTATTTTACAACTGAAAAGAGCTTTAGCAATCTCATATTGCTCGCTTCTAGCTTGAGAAGCATAAAGCTCCTCTAAGTGTACAATGATGGTCCTAGCATCCATCTGTTCATATTGCTTCTGAAGATCTAAGGACATAGTACCAAGCATTATACATGTTGCTGCTTCACTATGCTCTATGTATTTTTGATAGGTGCCTTTAATCTCATCAGTGGCATTATTAGTGGGAAGCGGTGGTGGATCCTTTTCCAACACAAAATGTATTTTTTCGTCCTTGAGAACAATTCTCACTTGCTTGATCCAATCTGAGTAATTGTGGCCTACTAGCTTGTTATATAAAATTGCACATAGATTAATGTGAGTAGTGCTCATGATGAAGTCCTAAAATGTGAAAAAATATACTAAAGTAAGAGTATGATCATGCATATGTATACATTAATTAGTTCTTTAATTAATCCATTTTACTCCCACTATTTTATTGCTAATCAATAGCCCTCATTATGTGATCCGAGAAAACCCGTTTGTTTTCCTAGTGGGCCGATATCCAATCCTTTATATGAAATTTAACCTTGACTTTGGTCAATAAATCAAATTTCATACCGTTGAAAGGTATGTATCTCTGTACCAATTGTGTCTCTACATAATTATTGGATCATTAGGTTATCAACTCTTAATACATGCATATCATATATGCATTCCCTAATCTTGCCTCTAGTTCCATTAACCTTGACTTTGGTCAACAAGATAATGGGCTAGCTAAGAAGTCCCATTAATTGGATTTGAACATATTTGATATAAAGTGCGCTTGACTTTGGTCAACAACCCACATTATAAAGAACTCTGGTTCTTTTCCAATTAATGGAAAGCTAATTTATATTAGTATTATTTGTGGATTTTGTTAATTGGCCTCGTCATGCATGGTTGGGGATTTTGTTGATTGGTCTCATCATACATGGTTGGCATACATATGTATGTTACCTACATTTATAGCAAAAATATAAAGCATACATACATGGCTTAGTTATGAACTTTACTACATTAACCTCCCAAGCCAAAAGGGAGACTAAAAGGTCTAGCCTAGGTAGTATGCATGTTCAAACAAAGAAGAAAATTTATAAAATCTTCAATCTTCTTTTGGCCCCTTCTTACTTCATTGCTTATAATGTTCTTTTACTATTCTAATTCTATTCTATACAATTTAATTCCATATTACAATTAGAAAAATATTCAATGAAAAATAATTGGCTGGGACATGAAAGTCCTCATGGGCAAAAATATGCAATATGCTCCATCACATTGGACTTTAGTCAATAACTAATCATCATGCCAAACATACGCCCTTATATGCAATTCTAATGTATAAGTTAGAGCCATACATGGAATAATTAACTTTTTTCAACTCTTGAAACTATTTATGAGTTATTATCTCAGTGCGATCAAGTTTAGGAAACTTTTCCCCATTTTGGAAACTTTCCATTTTAGGAAACTTTTTGCATGCATATATTCTTGTCTTAATTATCCATCTCAGTGATTTTAAAATTATTATTTAATTAATTAATCATATTAAATTAATTAAAAATCAATTTGGGTCAAAAAATTATGGATGAGCCGAAATCCACACCATAAATTTTAATAATATGTTCACACATAAACTAGTTTAGTGCATTTGGGCCATTTGGATTTTGGGAATGGGCCATGCATGTACCAAGCCCATTCTAGCCCCTAAAACCAATTAATAATCTTAATTAAGGTCTACAAATTTAATTTAAATTAGCTCATTATGTAAGGCCCCAACTTGTACCCTAATCGTATTCGATACGCCCAGGGTACAAGAGAGGTCGACTTTGTGTTTTTCGGTAAAGTTTTTGCATGTTGGGATGTATCCAGTATTAATTGATATATTTTGGGTAGTTTTGTTATTTAACCTTTTGGACTAAATTGCATGAATTAGGTTTTGTAGTTGGGTCATACTTGTTTTGAGTTTAATTAAAGGACTTGTGCAAGAGTTTTGGGTGGGTCAAAGGAGCATTTGGCAGGGTTGACTAGAGGGCCAATCAAATTGTGCCATTTGGACTAGGGGATTAGGATGGCTTTATTAGCCTTGAAGGACAGTGGAAAGGGGGGCAGTATTCTAACCTCCTCTTCCTCCTTTCTTCAGCTCTTTCTTCTTCTTTTGAGCTACTAAATGTCCATTAAAATTTTGTTCTTGCTTCTTTAAGCCTAGCAAGTGAAGTTAAGTGAGTTTGTAAGATTAGTAGGTAAGTTATTTTCCTTTTTTTCCATTCTTCTTCCATGTGTTAAGGGGTGAGTATTTATGAGTTTGAATGTTCATGGATGTGTTTGTGATGCTTGTGTAGAGGGAAGTGGAGCCAAAGCTAAAGGGAAGTAGAAAATTGGTACAAGTGGAGCCAATTGAAGAATTTTGATCAAGGTAGGGAAAAATTCATTTGGTTATCCTCTTGATGTGTAAATTTATGCTTTGAAGCATGTGTGAATGATATACATATTGTTGAGTTGCCTTGTTGTTGTTAGGTTTGGATTTGTAGGTAAATTAGGGAAGTAGAGTTTCTAGGAGAAACTCTGCTCAAATTTTGCTAGACATCTATGTGATGTTTTGGTCATAAGTAGAGTTTTAGAACTCTAAATTAAGTGATTCTAGTGGTAACCCACTACGTGCGAATAAAGGGGGTGTTACATTTAGTGGTATCAGAGCATAGGTTTAGGCAGTTCTGGACAACCATAGAATAGAAATGCATATATAATTATGTTGGCCTAATGTGGATGTCCTTGTGTTTTGTAGTTATATATGGATCGAACTCAAGAAGTGTTGAAGGAGATAGTTGAGAGCATGGACTCTAGGGACTATGGTCCTTCTATTTGAAGTCGAGCTGAATAAGTAGGAGTGGAACTTGATGAGCTAGCTGTGCCTTTTGAAGAGATGCTCAAAATATCACAAGATATGGTAAGGGTTTTAGAGTGGATGGCTGTGCCTAGAGCTCCGATAGAATCGTTGAGGAAGCATGGAGCAGAAGATTTCTGTGGAACTAGGGTAGATGAATTTGACAAGGCTGAGTTTTGGATTGGGAAGGTGCAACGAGTACTTGAAGAGATTAAATGTCCTCTTGAGCAGAGAGTGGGCTGTGCAGTATCTCTAGTGCAGGGTCCCGCTTATGATTAGTGAAAGTTGGTCCTGAGACAGCCAATGTTACCTAATCCGGTTACTCGGGAATTTTTCCTTTAAGAATTTCAGAACAAGTACATCACAAAAGCTTATCGAGGGGCTAAGTGGAAATAATTTTTGAATCTAAAGTAGAGAGCCTTGTCTATATTGGAGTACGAAAAGGGGTTCAGTGGACTTAGTAAGTATGCACCACCAGGCATGCTTATAGAAGAATTTAGGTATCCACACTTCAAAGAGGGGGGGCTCAATGATTTGATGAAGGCATTGTTGATTTCCATGACAACTGCCCAAAATGTGAGCTATTATCAGATTGTCTAAGGAGCTATGAGAGCAGAAAGATTTGTAATGATTCAAAGAGAGAGAGCTCAAAGAAGAAGTTCCTCTCAAGGTGGTTCTTCTTTAGGAAAGGGATCTCGAAGTATGCAAGCCGCCTCCCAAGCTAACTCTACTGCTTATCCAGCTACCATAGGTAGATGACAGGGGTCCTCTATTACATTTGGTATAGGTACAGGAGCAGCAAGTGATCGAAGGGATGGGGTGCCAGAATGTTTGCACTGTAATAAGCTTCATAAGGGAGAATACAGGTGCTTGACTTGTGGTTATTTTAGATGTGGGAGTATTGAACACTTTTTGGTGAATTGCCCCAAAACTCAGAATGTGAATAGAGATGAGCAGGATGCCAGCATGAGTGAGTTTAATGCACCCCAAGCTTCTTGAGGTAGAGGTAGAGGATGAGGCGAAGGTAATAGACCCAGAGACAGGGTAGTGTCTGAGACACTAGATCGTCCATCTACAGTGCCAGCTTGAGCCTATGCTATGAAGGCTCGTGAGGAGCAGGTTGCCCTAGAGGTCATAGCGGGTACATTTCTGCTCTTTAACACTGTATTGCATGCTCTCATTGACCCTGGATCCACACACTCTTATTTATACTCTAAGAATTTCTGTGTTAGCTTGTCCATAGTTGATCAATTAGATTATGACATTTGTGTGACTAGTCCTTAGGACATAGTGTTAGTGTAAATAGAGTGTATAGGACCTGCCCCATAGTGGTCCAAGGTAGAGAGTTCTCTACATACTTGATTGAATTGCCATTCCACGAGTTCAATTTAATCTTGGGTATAGATTGGCTTTTTAAGCATCGTGCGATAGTTGACTGTAGTAAGAGAACAGTCGTGTTGAGGAGTTAAGATCAACCTGATGTAGTTGTGCGGGGTATTCATTCCAACTCTTTGGCTAATGTGATCTCCGCTATGCAAGCTCATCGGTGCTTGCGGAAAGGATGTGAAGCTTTCATAGCTTTGGTTTTGGTAGAGTTACAAGATATCCCATTGGTAAATGAATTTCCTGATGTGTTTTCGAAAGAATTGTCAGGGTTACCACCGGTCAGAGAAGTGGACTTATCTATTGAAGTCTTGCCGGGTACTACACCTGTGTCTAAAGCTCCTTACCGTATGGCTCCTACTGAATTGAAGGAATTGAAAACTCAACTGCACGAGCTATTGGATAAGGGTTTTATTCGGCCTAGTGTGTCTCCGTGGGGTGCACTAGTTTTGCTTAACAAAAAGAAAGATGGCACCTTATGAATGTGCATTGATTATCGACAGATCAACAAGGTGACAATGAAGAATAAGTATCCATTACCAAGGATAGAAGATTTGTTTGATCAGTTAAGAGGAGCTGGTGTCTTCTTTAAGTTTGATTTACGGTCGTGGTGTTATCAGCTTCGTCTGAAGAATGAAGATATTCCAAAAATTGCTTTTTGAATTTGATACGGGCATTATGAATTCCTTGTGATGCCATTCGGGTTGACTAATGCACCAGCGGCTTTTATGGATTTGATGAATCAGGTGTGCAACGCGCGCCGAACCGGATGGTTTCCTGAAGGCCCGCTTTTAGGGCTTGACGGATTGGTTCGCGTCATTTGATCTTGGCTAACATGAGACATTTTGGAATCCCCGCCCAATAGAACATTGGGGAAGTTCATTTAGCCTCATAAAACCTTTGGGCACCTTTGAGGTATCTTGGAGTCGCCACCCAATTTACAAGAAATTGGGAAAGGTCATCTAACTTTTATGGTTTAAAAAAGAGAGTGGTTCGGAACTCCACTCTTATTTATGCCTTAATTAATTATAAATGAGTTTTTAGATTATAAAATTCCATCTCACATCTCACATGATTAATGCAAATTATTAAAGGCTCACTTCAAGCAACGAGAAAGCGATAAATGAAAGCTATAAATAAAGTAGTAAATAAAGCAGTAAACACACAAAGCCATGCTATTTACAAAGGAGAAATTGGGACAAATACAATCCCCTAAATGAAAAGAAAAGTTAAACAAAATTAAAATGGAAATTGGGACAAAATACAATCCCTAAATGAAAGAATGCTATATAAAATTGCCCCAAAAATAATTAATTACAAGGGCCAACAAGATATATAAATATAAAGCTAAACAACTAAGCAAAGTGAATCATAAGAAGAGACATGCATAAATTGGGACATTTATTTGGTTTAGGAACATTAGTTCCTTCATGCTGACTTAAAAGGGGATCGAAGAGTTATTTCGGCTATTGGCTTAAAAACTAGGACGTATTGCTCCCACTTTGAGAAAATTTAACTCTTCCTTTTAATTCGTAGCATTTTTACATTCATTTGCTAAAATCAACGACATTGGTCCTAATTTATTAATAAAATCCCAATTTAGTCATAAAAATATTCTTGATATTTTTAATTAACTCGCGTATAAAAGAAAACTATTTGATTTGCAAATAAATACAATTACATAAACAAGGGGTAGGTAAGGTCTCACACAAGTGATGTAGCCTCCTACGCATCGTGACCCCTTCATTTGGTCACGAAAATGCTCAAACAAGTAAGCACGAAATTTTAATCCCCAATAGAAAAAAACAACAATAAAAATATTAGCAATAATTCTAAAATCAATTGAATAAAAATGAAAATAAGCGATCTGTTCTTCTACTTGTGTTCCGCTAGCCTCATCCTGGCCTGCGCGGTGACTGTGGGATGCGGTGTTCTCTAACCACAACCTTGTTGCGATCTGCTCTATCGCGTGTGCCTCGCTGTCCTCATCTCGGCATGTATGGTGGTTGTTCTGTCCTGCAGGCCTCATCTCGTCTTGCACGGTGACTGTGGGATGCGGTGTTCTCTAAGCACAACCTTGTTGTGATCTGTTCTATCGCGTGTGCCCTGCTGTCCTATTCTCGGCATGCATGGTGGCTGTTCGGTCCCGCTTGCCTCATCTCGGCTTGCATGGTGTGAGATGCAGTGTTCTCTAACTGCAGCTCTGTTGTGATCTGTTCTATCGCATGTGCTCTACTGGACTCATCTCGGCTTGCACGGTGTGAAATGTCATGGGTGGTAATGTTCTCTGACTACAACCCACTTGTAACCTATTCTATCGCTGGTGTCCCGCTGGCCTCATCTCGACTTAAGCGAAATTTTGAATTATTTTATCGTTGACCATCTTCGGGTCAGTGTGAATTCATGTTCCTGTGTTGCAAAAGATTTGATCAATTCATTGCAAGTTGATTTGTTTGTTATCTTTTAAACAATTTTCGCGTTATTATTATCTTGTTTTTTTTTTCATTTTCTTCCTTTTACTGTGTTATCAAACGTTAGGAAATCGTAAGTAAGATGTTAACATGGCAAATATATAGGCTAAAATATAGATTTGACAAAATGTAAACAAAATGTTCGACTAATGGAAAATATATTTTGTACAATGAAATACAATAAGGATAAACTCCCTGAATAGACTACAAGGGGGCGATAATTCGAGGGCTCATCCGGGTCCTCCTCATCATCCGAAACATGCACTGGCTAGCTCTGTGATGTGGACGCCGATGGCCAGGCCCTGGACGTGGAGTGTTGGCTAGGCAGTGCTGGCGCTGGGGGTTTGAATGTGGCCTGGGCGCGAGGAGGGGCTGCGACTAGTGTAGCCGCAGGCTATGCTCTCGCAGGGTCTGCCTGTTGGAACTGTACCTGTGCATAGCCATCCAGGAAAGGCTGGGCACACACTCCCATGAATTCCAAGGTGTCTCTGACTACTCATCCTAACTCCTGGAATCTGCTAGACAGTGTCAGGGTCTGATCTCGGATAGCTCCCCTGATGCCTCCTAGTGTAGACTCTGTCTGCTCTCTGAATTCTCTAATGGCCTGGGAGATAGGTGGGATGGCGCTCTCCAATACCGCTACTCTGAATCGGAGGGAACTGATGGACTCATCTAGCATCTGGACAGCTGTGTCTACCCTCTCGGCTGCAGCACCATGGGAAGCAGTCAAATCTCATCACAGGTCCTCCATGAGCCTAGCCTTGTCTCGGATGACCCTCTCCTACTGGTTTGGTCTCTCTAGCATGGCCCTATCTCTCTCCTCATACTGTTCAATCCGCTCGAGGAGGACCCTGTCTCTCTCCTCATACTGCCCAAGCCGCTCAATGAGGACCATGTCTCTCTCCTCCTGCCTGTGCTCCATGGCGATAAGGATAGAGGTCATAGCTGCCATCAGATCTGGCTAGGCTGGCTGTGGTGTTGGTGCTGGGGGCACTGACTCAGCCAGATGGTCTAGAGGTGGCACAGTGGAAGTGGATGCCCCCGGTTGCCCTGCTTGGCTGTAAAGGTGAAATCTAATTGTATCCTGAGGCGTCGATCTCTATACCCGTGTTGGAGACTGAGGAGGGCTCTGCACCCTCTGTGCTGGGGGAGTGGCAAACAACTCGTCTATGGTAAACTCGATCCCCATATAGACGGGAGTTTGAGGCTGTCCCTCCTCTAATAGTGGCTGCTATGGAGGCGGTCCCTCCTGAAACCCAGGCTGCTGGGGAAGCTGGCCCTCCTGAAACCTTGTCTACAAAGGAGGCTGCTCCTCCTAAAACTCTGCCTGCTGAGGAGGCTACTCGTCCATCTTGGGCTCCCCTGCCGGCTGAAGTGAAGGAAAGCTTAGAGCACGTCTGGTCTCATAGATCGTGCGCAATCTATACTCCTCGGCCTGGCCTGGCAGCTGAACTATCATCCCCATGGTGAGAGCTGATGATGCATCTACATATATACTCTCCTCCAGTGCGGGTCCGAGACTGTCCGGGAGAGCTCCTAGACTCAGCAATTACCGGATTACCACCCCTCCTGCGTATACCACCAGGACTGCCCCTCTAGATACTCTAACCAGATTGGCCATGATCTCGTGGTTGATACTCAGATGGTGACCTACAACCATTGCCCATAAGCTCCAAATCTCTGCCCCATTTACTTACCCAGGATTACCTGCTCGCCCTAGGTATGCGCTGGAAAGTACTCGGTGGATGTATCGGAGAGCCTATGATGCCAGTACCGTGCTCTTCACCGTATCATGGTCATATGGCACTCCTGGCAGGGCGATCATCTCCCAATGCTGTCTCCTAACCGCTCTCTAGTGTACTATAACATCTGGTCCAATTGGTAATCCCATCACCTCTGCGAACCTCTGTCTGGTGATGCTGTACCAATAACCTCTAACCCAAAACTGGATCACCCCCTCCTCGGTGTCCGACCTCTGAAAGCCCCTAAAGTGTAGGGTAGTCAAGAACTCTCGTACAACCTCGGGGTGTGTGTGGAAGGACGACCACATAAGCTTTGTCCAGCCTGTGGCTGCCACTAATACGTCTACCTCTCCTAGCATACCCATGGCCTGCAGGAAGGGTATGGAGATGAAACGGATGGCCCGAAACTGAACTCGAGCCAGCAGCCTGAACCACTCCCTCACCTCATCGCTCATCCAGATAGGAGGCACGGGCTCTAGATGATCCCGAGGAACCTGATGTCTAGGAGGCATCCTGTAAAGAAAAAGTAAGAAATTAGTTTGGCATTATCACGATAAATAATAGCTAAACGAAAGATTAAGATTTTTATGAATTTCGGTGGCATCCCGAGCCAAAATGCAATAATTCAGTAGAGTTCTCATAAGGGTATACTTATACCAAATATAAAAAATTTGGGCGGCATTCCTGTAACGCACCAATGCCCCCTGGAAGGACAAGGGAGCGCTACACAACACTAAGCACGCTATAGTGAAATTTAATTAACTACATTAATCTACTCATTATCCTTTAGTCGATATAATTGTCCTTATAACCGATAATTATCTCTATTCACTATCACTATATTATCACTATTCCATACCTAGCACTTGTTCACTATTGGTTACTGTTTAAGTTACAAATTACATATTACAATAAAGAATTAAATGGACATAACTTTACATGCTTTACTTATACAAAACATAAATTATGATAAGATATCATCATTACACTACCATAACCTAATGACAACTCCCAGCTCTTATAGTGACCTGCAGATATGCCTCCGAACATGATCTTCATGCTATAGACCTACACGGGAGACTAGCACCCGTGCTAAGCGATAACGCTTAGTGGGCATATACAAACAAGCACTAGCACGACATTGACAAGGCACAACACAATAGAGAGCATGCTTAACATATATCATACTTCATTTACCATCACTAGCTTATTAATTACACTAGCATGCCAATATTCCATAGTTCATATCAAATCTAACATCATACAATATTCGTTACACTATTCACAAGGCACTATAAATAAGAGCACACATAGCACTCAAGGCAACTCATTTATAATCACTATATCAATATTACATTTGTATACCAATATACAATAACTCTTATGGTACCTTTAACACACTCTGAATCATTATTCAATGTCAAGCTCAATGATCACTTCACTAGGCTGATAAAGGCATCAATATCTATACACTAATTTCACTAGCATGGTATGAACATTGCACTATCATTGTACACACTATCAGTACTATATATATAACACAATCATAGTCAACATATTAATAATATCAATCATTTAAATGCGTCCATTACATGCTTTTTCACTCTTCACTTATCAAGATCAATATTCACTTCACTATGTCAATGAAGAAAAATAAGTCACTACCAATCAATAATCATGTACACTGCTCATTAGTCACTACACTAAGCCAATTATAGGCTCACTGCACTAACACTAATTCAATAGCATGGCATAAATATCACACTATCGTTAAGAACAATAATACTAATACATATTTATCACAAACACATTCAATATCTTTATCATTCGTTAACAGCCTGTATAGTCTTAGAGATGGATGCGGGTATACTAGTCAATAACACTAGAGACCAAGTTCTCGAACATTATATCACTAGAGATAGAAGTTTCGAACACTATATAACTGGATACCCGTCGGTATCAATCACTAGACACCCGTCGGTGTCACACTAGCAGCCGTAAATCACTATCCCTTCATAAGCATGCTTATTTATCCACGACTCGACTACAGGCTTATTAGTTTATTCATACACTACACATTCATTCTCATGGCATTATTCATTCGCATATAATTCAATCGCATATTTAAATTCTCTTCACATGTTCATAATTCGCATGATAATGCAATCAAGCTTAGTTAGGCTATCATGTCTAATTCTCAAAGTCACATGTTCGCACGATGATGCATTCAAGCTCAGTTAGGTTATTATGCATCTATAATTCACATAGTCACATGTTCACATGATCATCTCAATTATATTCTTATATACTTCATTTATCATATTTGCATCAATGATTTCCCATCCTTATTTATACCCATTCACATACTTAATTCATCACCCCTAGAACACTTAAAGCTCATACATATTTATATACATTAGCATGCATAGTTCATCATGCTTAAGATACTCATTTTATAATGATAAACATGGATTGGACCGGCTATGGGAACTCGTAGTGAAGTTTGGGTACATTTTGGGAAGAAAAATACCCTAAATAGACAAAACAGGGAGGGGTCACGGTGGCAATGAATTGGTTGTGACCGTGACATACTAAATTAAGCAAAACAGAAACTAAATTTCGACACTGGTTCAAGCCACAATTTTGTACAGCCCAAACGGATGTCTTACACTAAAGTTTAGGCAAAGGTCCCTCATAATATATCTTCCTCTATGTCTTATCTTTCAAATGGGACAATTTTCAGGACGTTTGGACTTATAGATCATTAGTGATTAATTAAAAAATACAGAATGTTCCAGTGAACCCGCAAAGGTAAAGACACTTCTGAATTTTCAATTTTTAGGGGTCTTGGAGCAAGAATTAGCTCATAGTCATTTCTGTCTCTTTTGTATATACGGAAGTCGTGGTTCAAGCTGTTCAACAAACAGTCAATTTAGAGTTCCCAAACTCTATATAAGACCAAAATAGTACACGGAGGTCTGGTGAAATATAAGCAGAATTTTCCCTAACACTAGGGTTCATACTTGATCGCATACAATACTCATGGCAATTCACTTAACACTTTAATACACATCCATTTTACATTTCAAATATACCTATCATCAATTAATAGATACAATTCAAATACAAAAACACATTAAACATGCATAAATGCAAATACAATCCCAAACCTCTTGAAGCTCTCTTTCAATCTCTTAGCTCAAACAGCCTTCTCTTCTTCTTAGCTTGTCTACTTGGTTCCGCAACTCACAATTCAATACACACACATACAATACTCAATTAGAACCGTACTCATGAATTAAAATTCCAAGTTAGAAGAAGAAGAAGAAAAGACTGCACTTAAGCTTACCTTTTTATGTTGGATCTAACATAGCTTTCAAATAAACTCACTTGTGATTAATCTAGCTAACCCCACGGATGAAGAATTTGTTTTTGAGAATGAGGTAGAAGAAAGAGAAGATAAAGATACAGACTTCCTCCAAAACTAGCCGACCAAAAGAATAACAAAAAGGATAGATTTTCTTTCTCAAACCACATATACATGTGCATGCATTAACTAGGTGGCAAAAGATGGTTTTGACACAGAAAATTCCCCTACACAAATTTGACACCTAGAATTCCACTAGTTTTTAATTAACATTAATTAATCCCTATTAACTTTTATCTAACCCTTCACTTAACTTAATCAAGCAAAATTACACTTTGGTCACTACAATACTTTTTTTTCTTTCAATTGAGTCCCTAGTTTCACATTTTCAATTAGGTCCAATTCTGTAAACCCTAATTAACATGCACACAATTACACTAATGACCCTCCATTCTACTAGGGCGATTTTTGGGATCTTACAACTCTCCCCCCACTTAAAGAATTTCGTCCGCGAAATTCTCTCTAACACATACGATAACCTTAACCACACAAAACATTATGCAAAAAGATTAACTCAATCATACATGTCAATCATTCTAAAAAACATCTGCATTAGGGACACACTCTAAACAAACTCATGACAACTCTATCTTTCATAAATCTTATAATCCAGAAACGCCTAAACCTATGCTCTGATACTACAACTTGTAACGCCCCAATACCCCCTGGAAGGACAAGGGAGCGTTACACAACACTAAGCACGCCATAGTTAAATTCAATTAACTACATTAATCTACTCATTATCCTTTAGTCGATATAATTGTCCTTATGACCGACAATTATCTCTATTCACTATCACTATATTATCACTATTCCATACACTAGCACTTGTTCACTATTGGTTACTGTTTAGGTTACTAATTACATTTTACAATACAGAATTAAATGGACATAACTTTACATGCTTTACTTATACAAAACATAAATTACCCTAAGATATCATCATTACAATACCATAACCTATTGACAACTCCCAGCTCTTATAGTGGCCTGCAGATATGCCTCCAAACATGATCTCCATGCTATAGACCTACACGGGAGACAAGCACCCGTGCTAAGCGATAACGCTTAGTGGGGATATACAAACAAGCACTAGCACGACATTGACAAGACACAACACAATAGAGAGCATGCTTAACATATATCATACTTCATTTACCATCACTAGCTTATTAATTAAACTAGCATGCCAATATTCCATAGTTCATATCAAATATAACATCATACAATATTCGTTACACTATTCACAAGGCACTATAAATAAGAGCACACATAGCAGTCAATGCAACTCATTTATAATCACTATATCAATCTTACATTAGTATACCAATATACAATAACTCTTATGGTACCTTTAACACACTCTGAATCATTATTCAATGTCATGCTCAATGATCACTTCACTAGGCTGATAAAGGCATCAATATCTATACACTAATTTCACTAGCATGGTATGAACATTGCACTATCATTGTACACACTATCAGTACTATATATATAACACAATCATAGTCAACATATTAATAATATCAATCATTTAAATGCATCCATTACATGCTTTTTCACTCTTCACTTATCAAGATCAATATTCACTTCACTATGTCAATGAAGAACAATAAGTCACTACCAATCAATAATCATGTACACTACTCATTAGTCACTAGACTAAGCAAATTGTAGGCTCACTGCACTAACACTAATTCAATAGCACGGCATAAATATCACACTATCGTTAAGAAAATTAATACTAATACATATTTATCACAAACACATTCAATATCTTTATCATTCGTTTACAGCCTGCATAGTCTTAGAGATGGATGCGGGTACACTAATCAACAACACTAGAGACCAAGGTCTCGAACATTATATCATTAGAGACAGAAGTTTTGAACACTATATCACTGGATACCCGTCGGTATCAATCACTAGACACCCGTCGGTGTCACACTAGCAGCCGCAAATCACTAGCCCTTCATAAGCATGCTTATTTATCCACGACTCGACTATAGGCTTATTAGTTTATTCATACACTACACATTCATACTCATGGCATTATTCATTCACATATAATTCAATCGCATATTTAAATTCACCTCACATGTTCATAATTCGCATGATAATGCAATCAAGCTTAGTTAGGCTATCATGCATTTCTAATTCACATAGTCACATGTTCGCATGATGATGCATTCAAGCTTAGTTAGGCTATTATGCATCTCTAATTCACATAGTCACATGTTCGCATGATCATCTCAATTATATTCTTGTATACTTCATTTATCATATTCGCATCAATGGTTTCCCATCCTTATTTATACCCATTCACATACTTAATTCATCATCCTTAAAACACTTAAAGCTCATACATATTTATATACATTAGCATGCATAGTTCATCATGCTTAAGATACTCATTTCATAATGATAAACATGGATTGGACCAGCTATGGGAACTCGTAGTGAAGTTCGAGTGCATTTCGGGAAGAAAAACACCCTAAATAGACAAAACAGGGAGGGTTCATGGTGGCAATGAATTGGTTGTGACCGTGACATACTAAATTAAGCAAAACAGAAGCTAACTTTCGACACTGGTTCACACCACAATTCTGTGCAGCCCAAACGGATGTCTTACACTAAAGTTTAGGAAAAGGTCCCTTCATAATATGTCTTCCTCTATGTCTTATATTTCAAATGGGACAATTTTCAGGACGTTCGGACTTATAGATCATTAGTTATTAATTAAAAAATACAGACTGGTCCAGTGAACCCGCAAAGGTAAAGACACTTTTGATTTTGCCATTTTTAGAGGTTTCGAGCAAGAATTAGCTCATAGTCATTTATGTCTCTTTTGTATATATGGAAGTCGTGGTTCAAATGGTGCAATAAAAAGTAATTTAGAGTTCTCAAACTCTATTTATGACCAAAATAGTACACGGAGGTCTGGTGAGATATAAGCAGAATTTTCCCTAACACTAGGGTTCATACTTGATCACATACAATACTCATGGCAATTCACTTAACACTTCAATACACATCCATTTTACATTTCAAATATACCAAACATCAATTAACATATACAATTCAGATATAAAAACACATTAAGCATGCATCAATGCAAATACAATCCCAAACCTCTTCAAGCTCTCTTTCAATCTCTTAGCTCAAACAGCCTTCTCTTCTTCTTAGCTTGTCTACTTGGTTCCCCAACTCACAATTCAACACACACACATATAATACTCAACTAGAACCGTACTCATGAATTCAAATTCCAAGTCAGAAGAAGAAGAAGAAAAGACTGAACTTAAGCTTACCTTTTGATGTTGGATCTAACATAGCTTTCAAATAAACTCACTTGTGATTAATCTAGCTAACCCCATGGATGAAGAATTTGTTTTGAGAATAGGTAGAAGAAAGAGAAGATAAAGATACAGACTTCCTCCAAAACTAGCTGACCAAAAGAATAACACAACGGACAGATTTGCTTTTTTAAACCACATATACATGTGCATGCATTAACTATGTGGCAAAAGATGGTTTTGACCCAGAAAATTCCACTACACAAATTTGACACCTAGAATTCCACTAGTTTTTAATTAACTTTAATTAATCCCAATTAACTTTTATCTAACCCTTCACTTAACTTAATCAAGCAAAATTAAACTTTGGTCACTACAATACTTTATTTTCTTTCAATTGAGTCCCTAGTTTCACATTTTCAATTAGGTTCAATTCTGTAAACCCTAATTAACATGCACACAATTAAACTAATGACCCTCCATACTACTAGGGCAATTTTTGGGATGTTACAACTCTCCCCCACTTAAAGAATTTCGTCCGCGAAATTCTCTCTAACACATACGATAACTTTAACCACACAAAACATTACGCAAAAACATTAATTCAATCAAACATGTCAATCACTCTAAACAACATCTGCATTAGGGCCACACTCTAAGCAAACTCATGACAACTCTATCTTTCATAAATCTTATAGTCCAGAAACGCTTACACCTATGCTCTGATACCACAACATGTAACGCCCCAATGCCCCCTGGAAGGACAAGGGAGCGCTACACAACACTAAGCACGCTATAGTTAAATTCAATTAACTACATTAATCTACTCATTATCCTTTAGTCGATATAATTGTCCTTATGACCGATAATTATCTCTATTCACTATCACTATACTATCACTATTCCATACACTAGCACTTGTTCACTATTGGTTACTGTTTAGGTTAAAAATTACATATTACAATACAGAATTAAATGGACATAACTTTACATGCTTTGCTTATACAAAACATAAATTACGATGAGATATCATCATTATAATACCATAACCTACTGACAACTCCCAGCTCTTATAGTGGCCTGCAGATATGCCTCCAAACATGATCTCCACGCTATAGACCTACACGGGAGACAAGCACCCGTGCTAAGCGATAACGCTTAGTGGGGATATACAAACAAGCACTAGCACGACATTGACAAGGCACAACACAATAGAGAGCATGCTTAACATATATCATACTTCATTTACCATCACTAGCTTATTAATTACACTAGCGTGCCAATATTCCATAGTTCATATCAAATATAACATCATACAATATTCGTTACACTATTAACAAGGCACTATAAATAAGAGCACACATAGCACTCAAGGCAACTCATTTATAATCACTATATCAACATTACATTAGTATACCAATATACAATAACTCTTATGGTACCTTTAACACACTCTGAATCATTATTCAATGTCATGCTCAATGATCACTTCACTAGGCTGATAAAGGCATCAATATCTATACACTAATTTCACTAGCATGGTATGAACATTGTACTATCATTGTATAGACTATCAGTACTATATATATAACACAATCATACTCAGCATATTAATAATATCAATCATTTAAATGCATCCATTACATGCTTTTTCACTCTTCACTTATCAAGATCAATATTCACTTCACTATGTCAATGAAGAACAATAAGTCACTACCAATCAATAATCATGTACACTGCTCATTAGTCACTACACTAAGCCAATTGTAGGCTCACTGCACTAACACTAATTCAATAGCACGGCATAAATATCACACTATCGTTAAGAACAATAATACTAATACATATTTATCACAAACACATTCAATATCTTTATCATTCGTTAACAGCCTGTTTAGTCTTAGAGATGGATGCGGGTACACTAATCAATAACACTAGAGACCAAGGTCTCGAACATTATATCATTAGAGACAGAAGTTTTAAACACTATATCACTGGATACCCGTCGGTATTAATCACTAGACATCCGTCGGTGTCACACTAGCAGCCGTAAATCACTAGCCCTTCATAAGCATGCTTATTTATCCGAGACTCGGCTACAGGCTTATTAGTTTATTCGTACAATACACATTCATTCTCATGGCATTATTCATTCGCATATAATTCAATCGCATATTTAAATTCTCCTCACATGTTCATAATTCGTATGATAATGCAATCAAGCTTAGTTAGGCTATCATGCATTTCTAATTCACATAGTCACAAGTTCGCATGATGATGCATTCAAGCTTAGTTAGGCTATTATACATCTCTAATTCACATAGTCACATGTTTTCATGATCATCTTAATTATATTCTTATATACTTCATTTATCATATTCGCATCAATGGTTTCCCATCCTTATGTATACCCATTCACATACTTAATTCATGACCCTTAGAACACTTAAAGCTCATACATATTTATATACATTAGCATGCATAGTTCATCATGCTTAAAATACTCATTTTATAATGATAAACATGGATTGGACCAGCTATGGGAACTCGTAGTGAAGTTCGGGTGCTTTTCGGGAAGAAAAACACCCTAAATAGACAAAACAGGGAGGGGTCACGGTGGCAATGAATTGGTTGTGACCATGAGATACTAAATTAAGCAAAACAGAAGCTAACTTTCGACACTGGTTCACACCACAATTTTGTACAGCCCAAACAGATGTCTTACACTAAAGTTTAGGCAAAGGTCCCTCATAACATTTCTTACTCTATGTCTTATCGTTCAAATGGTACAATTTTCAGGACGTTTGGACTTATAGATCATTAGTTATTAATTAAACAATACAGACTGTTCTAGTGAACCCGCCAAGGTAAAGACACTTCTGATTTTTCATTTTTAGGGGTTTTGGAGCAACAATTAGCTCATAGTTATTTCCATATCTTTTGTATATATGGAAGTCATGGTTCAAATGGTGCAATAAACAGTCAATTTAGAGTTCTCAAACTCTATTTATGACCAAAATAGTACACAGAGGTCTGGTGAGATATAAGCAGAATATTCCCTAACACTAGGGTTCATACTTGATCACATACAATAGTCATGGTAATTCACTTGACACTTCAATACACATCCATTTTACATTTCAAATATACCAAACATCAATTAACACATACAATTCAAATACAAAAACACATTAAACATGCATCAATGCAAATACAATCCCAAACCTCTTGAAGCTCTCTTTCAATCTCTTAGCTCAAACAGCCTTCTCTTCTTCTTAGCTTGTCTACTTGGTTCCTCAACTCACAATTGAATGCACACACATACAATACTCAATTAGAACCATACTCATGAATTCAAATTCCAAGTCAGAAGAAGAAGAAGAAAAGACTGAACTTAAGCTTACCTTTTTATGTTGGATCTAACATAGCATTCAAATAAACTCACTTGTGATTAATCTAGCTAACCCCACGGATGAAGATTTTTTTTTTAAGAATGAGGTAGAAGAAAGAGCAGATAAAGATACAGACTTCCTCCAAAACTAGCCGACCAAAAGAATAACACAAAGGACATATTTGCTTTCTCAAACCACATATACATGTGCATGCATTAACTAGGTGGCAAAAGATGGTTTTGACACAGAAAATTCCACTACACAAATTTGACACCTAGAATTCCACTAGTTTTTAATTAACTTTAATTAATCCCAATTAACTTTTATCTAACCCTTCACTTAACTTAATCAAGCAAAATTACACTTTGGTCACTACAATACTTTATTTTCTTTTAATTGAGTCCCTAGTTTCACATTTTCAATTAGGTCCAATTCTGTAAACCCTAATTAACATGCCCACAATTACACTAATGACCCTCCATTCTACTAGGGCAATTTTTGGGATGTTACAATTCCGGCCAAGGTGCGCCCAACTAGAAGAAAACTTGGGCATCATCCCGACAAGGATGTGCCCAACCAGAAAAATTTAAATATTTGGGCAGCATCGTGGCAAGGATACGCCCAACCTCTTGCACAAAAAAAAAACAAAAAAGGACAGGCCTCAGGCCCCAAGCAACATTTCAATTTATTCATATGTTGTCCAGTTCGAGTTGGTCCTAGAACTAAGTCCGACAGTGGTAAGTCCAAGTTTTCTATGGATAACTTTCACGCTCTTGTAATTTTGTTCTTTTCATTTTAATTTTTTCGATTTTTTTATTGACCTTTTATTATGGCCCGCATATAGTTCAAAGAAATTGAGTGGAAAAAGGCAAAAATTAACATTATATTTTTGCCAAATTATGCCAACATGCATTTCTCAGGAAAGATATTTAGAAATAAATAGAAAGAAGAGTAGAAAAATGAATAACTGACTTGTATGTCGACGAGACTGTGCTAAAGATAAACTTGACTGAAGTGTGTAAAAGGTGTATCTAAATATTCGGGATAGTGCGGGGGTTGTTTTGGCGCAAACGGCGCTCGAAATGGGTGAAAATTGGGCTAGAAATGGACAAAAAAAAGACGTTGGGGCGTCGGTTGGTGAAGAAGGAAGAAAAGAAAGTGATGAGCATCGATCACTCGCGCCTTATGTAGGCTTTAGTGACCAACAGGCAGCGCATCTAAAGAGTGAGCGACGGGCAGCCCGTCTGTCGTTCTAGTTTCTTGTTTTTAATGCCAATTAACTCCCTAATTAACTCCTAATTAATTCCCCATTAATTAGCTTATTAAATGCTTTTTTTCACTTCCTGAATGGTTTCCGACTTCTGTGCCTGGATATCCTTGTAATATTTCAAAGAAAATAAACAAGAATTATCATATGCGCGTGTCATGCATGCATGCAAGAAATAGATCTACCCGGTTGACTGATGGGCTAGCCATAGGTTGGGTGACAGACGGGCACCCCGTCGATTGTCCCCTCTTAAATTGGCCATTTTCTTCCTTACGTTTCGTGTCTGTGACGTGCACCGGACCCCGCGGCCGCCCCTCTGACTGCCCGCCTGAGGGCGATCAAGCAATTGAGGATCCGTTGGCAACTTGTAAAGATGTTTACAAGTGCATCTATTTTGGGCAACAAGGAGGTTTCATGGAGTCGCCACCCAGTAGAACATTGGGGAAGTTTCTCTCACCTCGGAGAGCCTAAGACTGCACTTAGTATCCATTTTGGGCCAACCAAAGAGGTCTTGGAGGGTAAACCTCTCGCCCTAAGGAGCCTAGGATTAACGTCAAAGTCTTGTGACACAAGAGGTGTCTTGGAGGTCATAGTTCCACTGAGTGATCGGACAGACCTCTGGCCTCTTTGAGCCCAAAGACTAGAGCCGGGTTCGGGACTTCTCATCTATTTCTACCTTGATTATTTTATCATCAAATTTTAATTTTCATTAATTCGCTCTCTCTCCACACGATGCAATCGAATCAAAGCGCATTTATTCACATTTGGAAAGCGGCAAATGAACAAGTTAAATAATGAAAGCGATAAATTACAATATCACAAAGAGCGGAATACAACTCCCTTTCATAAATGTGTGATACATATACGAATCGGGGCATTGCTTATTTTGAGGACTTTGGTCCTCACATGCATCATTATAAAAATGGATATTTTTATTGTGAGGATTTTATTGGATAAAGAATAGGACATTAGGTCCTTGATTTTATGAAGAATTCAGTTTATTAAATATAAAACGTTTGGCCGATTTTACATTAGCGAGAAATACAACAATTTTGTCATATACAGGAGAAACAATAAATAAATACAATGAAATATAAAAGATAGGAAGATAGGGAACTACACCAGGCGAACTCTCCAAATACGCGAGAACTCCCTCAAGCTCCACCCAGTCCAAGAAACGAAAGCATATTCTCACAAAACAAGTCAAAGGGATGTCAAAATACAGAAGAAAAGTTATAAATAAACATAAAAATTTGAGAGAACAAAGAGGAAAAAGAAGAAAAAGGTTAAAAATGTGGGACAGAACCCACTGACGTGTTTTGCTGAATGACCGACGGGCGTCGGTTAAGGAGACCGATACAGCCCGTCGCTTACTCGAAGGTAGCCGTCTGTGGGGGTGACCGACGGTCTATGCTTAAAGGTGACCGACGGGCATCGGTAAAAGTAGATGACCCGTAGGTCACCACTGTCCCAGAAAACAGAAACTTTTCAAAAGGCAAACAAGACAAATTTTACATAATTTCAAGAAGAATAGTAGCAAGAAATGAAAATAAGTGCAAAAACAAAGATAATATCGAAAATGAAGGTGAAAAAGGACAGAAAGGGGTCCGGAATATTTACCCTCAGAACAACCTCTTGGTTGGATTCTTTGTTACACTCCACGAGAAAACAAGATAAAAATCAAGAATGAGGAAAATAGGTTGTTTCCTTCTTGATTTTTCTAAAAAATAAATTTTTGGAATCAAACCCTTAGGAAAACAAATTAAATTTAGCTCCTTCTAATGTTTTGATTCTTGAATCGATTAAATCTTTTTAGAAATGTGTTTTGTTGGAAGAGAGAGAAAACACACTTGAAATTTAACAGAGTTTCCCCTTTAGAATTTTTTCCAACCATTTTTATGAGAAAATTCAAAGCTTTTATAAGCCAGGCACGACCGACGGGCGTCTGTGGTGGTGACGGGCGTCGGAAGAATCCTACTTACAAAAGGATACATCCGACGGCCCTGCCATTTTGACCGACGGGCGTCGGAAGAATCCCTCTGACACAAGGATACATCCGACGGCCCTGCCATTTTGACCGACGGGCGTCGAAAGAATCCCTCTAACACAAGGATTCATCGGTCCTGCCACTTGTCCGACAGGCTGACCTCCGACCGACGGTCTGGCCGTCTGTCGAGGAAAATATACCTTTTTTGGACTTTAAAACTCCCCATTTTCCCACCTTCTGCCTACGAAAGGTAAAAAGACTCGTTTCCCATGGAACATGGACTAAAGCCTCCAAATCCAAACTGTTTGTACAGGCTCGGATACCGATTTCATTATAGGGTAAGCTCTGATCCGGACCGCTCCGGGACACGGTGCTTATAGTGTCCTTTCATCTTTTGAGCTCATTTCCAAGCCTTTTCTCTGGTTTTTTCCCTTTTTCTTGCCAATCTTAAATTTTCAACCTCAGGGCTTGAGAAATGTCTTCTGCCACTATTGCCAGGATGTACTGAATTCTGGATGATCAAGAAACTTGGGAAGACTCTACCCTAGCTCCACTTTTCGGTCTGAAATTTTTGAGGAGAGTTAAGATAGACCACAATCTTCTTTCGGCTGCGGTTTATTTTTGGGATCCGTGATTCCATGTCTTCAGGTTCACCTACTAGGAATTGTGCCCCCTACCTGAAGACCTTGCCGCTATTGTCCGGACCTAGTATCTACCCAGCACCTTGCTTTGCATTCCCTGTTGTGGTCTGGTTCAAGCCTGAGACATAGCACTAGCCTTAAGCATTGCCCCTTCTGACGCTGCCCGTCTAGTTCCTCAAGGCCCCACATTTGCCTTAGAACCACTTATTGAGGCATTAGATGAGTTTCCCAACATTCCTCCATACCACATGGGTGTCATCTTTCTTTTCTACCTGATGAGGTATCTGATTGTGAGCTCAGAGGATCTGATCGGCAACTCTCGTCTGTTTGGTATTTCGGGTGATTTCCAATGCGGATTGACCCCTTTCCCACTGATCCTCGCTGAGACTATCATAGGTCTTGATTCAGTCCGTGTTGGGTCCTCTACTACATTCTTTAGGAGCCCCTTATTACTTCAAGTAAGTCATTGGTTTCAAAGGTATGAATTTTCACACTAGCTTTTCTTAGCGGGAAGTGCATCCTTTTCGGATTTTAACACAGCCCTATGCCTTACTTTTTCCTAAAGTGCACCCCATTCACCCCAGCGGCTTTTATTTTTATTTGCTTTTTTACTTTATTTTGTTTTGCTCTTATTTTCCTTTTGTTCCTCTTTTAGATACGGCTGCAAGAGAAATTGAAACTATTGTTAGAACCACCTCCTAGGGTCATTAGTCAATATTCTTCGAGGGATTTTCTTCCTCGCCGGTGACTGTACTCATTTGCGACCCCCAACGAGGGTATTACCAGATTCGGCGAAATAGCAGATGTGGACATTAGTTTCATGCATGCTTGGATTCCTCTGTCTACTGCAGTAATTGATGGATCTTCAGGATATGTTCCCCTATGTGGGCTTCTTGAGGCCACCTTTTACATCACTGCCCGCTGTGCTCGACAATTTGGGATTACTCAGGATGTGGTGAGACTCCCTCTATCCTTTCGAGGCAGAGTCCTGTCTGCAGCTTTTGTCTCCAGCTATCATGAACTCTGGACCCAACTTCCATTGAAGACTATCATACCCTACTTTGGGAATCATTCTGTCACCACTATTAGTGCTTACAAGAGATGGGTACTCAGCCCTGCTGTCGATAACAGGACTCGACGACTTAAACATTTGGCTAGTGAGAGTAGCAATAGGGTTTAGTTCAGATTTGCATGCATTTGAGTAATATGTTTCTTTTTAGAACAGAACTAGAAAATAATATGAATGAATGAATTCAGTTTTATTTCATTTCACGAAATTGTGTACATCTCAATGTGATTTTAATATACATAATCGTCGTTCAACATTAATTCAAATATGCAAAGCAACATTTATTCAAGGAGCAAAATCTTGATAGCATGAACTCCTGTTACCAATTAGCCCTCTCGGGTTTTCTTGATTGGACATTTTCACTAAAGCCTCTAATTTTTGACAAGGATGTCTTTTTTCGGTTTTTACCTTAACGAAGCGCCCAATTTTAGCAAGGCCTCATTTTTTCGATTTTTGACCCGCGGGGCTTTTATTCTCTTCTTTTGATCTTATTGTCTTTAGCCATAAAACCTCTTGAGTCTATCAACATTGACTGGCTGCTTAAACTCATTGCCATCGCTATCTGACAAAATCGCCGCTCCCTTTGATAACAACTTCTTGAGGATGAACGGACCTTCCCACGTGGGCCTGAACTTCTCCTTATGTCTGGCGCGCCTGGTCTCATCTGCTTGAATACCAAGTCTCCCTCTTTCATTGGGTGCCTCTTGACTTTCTTTCCGAATGATCTAGCAAGTCTCTTCTAATATATCTGATTGTGGTAGTAGGCTCTCAACCTACTCTCATCCAACAAGTTCAAGTGTTCCAGCCTTTGCCATGCCCATTCAGCCTCCGAAATCTGAGCTTCCATGACTACCCTCAGTGACTTGAGTTCGACCTCGACTGGTAATACTGCTTTCGTCCCATAGACTAAGGAATACGGAGTGGCTCCTGTTGAAGTTCTGATAGTCGTTCTATAGCCCTAGAGTGCAAAAGGTAACTTATCTGCCCAATCTTTATAAGTCTGAACCATCTTGGCCAGGATTCTCTTAACGTTCTTATTAGCGGCTTCTACTCCTCCATTAGCTTGCGGGCGATAAGGAGAGGACTTGTGATGTTCAATGCCATACTTCTGAAGTAACTTCTTCAATTCGGACATGAACTGAACCCAGTTATCAGATACCACGTGATGTGGGAGGCCGTACCTGCATATCAAGTTTTTCTCAATGAATCTGGCCATATCCCGAGCATCAACCTTCTTGAAGGATCGGCCTCTACCCATTTTGTAAAGTAGTCGATGGTGACTATGATATATCTGTGTCCATTAAAGGCGGCAGGGCGTATCTCTCTGATGATATCTATCCCCCAAGCTGCGAACGGCCCAGGCGACGTCAAGCTATGCAATTCTGAAACGGGCAAGTGCCTTAAGTCCATATGCTGTTGGCACAACTGACACTGTTTTACATACTTTGAGCAGTCTGTATCCATGTTGAGCCAGTAGAACCCTTGTCTCATGATCTTTTTGGCAAACGTCAGTCCATTCATGTGGGCTCGGCACACGCCAGGATAGTTCTCTTGAACTGCACGGAGTCTGCTCCAAACTTACCAAGGGTCAGGATAGTTCTCCTGAACTGCACCGAGTCTGCTCCAAACTTACAAAGTGCGAGTGCCATCCTTAAATGGCAATGCGTTAAGTCTGGTCCAGACTTAAAAAATGCGAGAAATGTCCTCCTGGACTGCACCGAGTCTGCTCCAGACTTATAAAGTGCGGGTGCCATCCTCAAATGGCAATGCGCCGAGCCTGGTCCAGACTTAAAAAATGCGAGAAATGTCCTCCTGGACTGCACCAAGTCTACTCCAGACTTATAAAGTGCGGGTGCCATCCTCAAATGGCAATGCGCCGAGCCTGCTCTAGACTTACAAAACCCGAGCAATGTCCTCCTAGACTGCATCGAGTCTGCTCCAGACTTACAATGTGCGGGCGTCATCCTCAAATGGCGATGCACCAATTATGCTCCAGACTTATAAAATGCGAGAAATGTCCTCCTAGACTGCACCTAGTCTGCTCCAGACTTATTAAAGTGCAGGTGCCATCCTCAAATGGTGATGCACCGAGTCTGCTCTAGACTCACAAAATGCAAGAAATGTCCTCTTGGACTGCACTGAGTCTGCTCTGGACTTACAAAGTGCGAGTGCCATCCTCAGATGGTGATGCATCGAGTCTGCTCCAGACTTACAAAACTCTGAAATTTACCTCCTAAGAGGACTTAAAAATTTGCCACCTTAGAGGACTTAGAAATTTGCCTTCTCAGAGGACTTAGAAATTTGTCTTGTAACACCCTTATACCCTATATGTACACTACCGACTTAGCAATACTGTGCAATTACCATGATTGTTTTAATTTATCTTAAGCACATTTATACACTTATTTAAGCCCACTAATCATGATTATCAAGTTAGATTTGATTAGTCATGCCTTAATCACATATTCACACTTAAACATAACCTAATATTCAACTTAAATCAATGGAAATAAAGGGATTATGTAACCACAAACCTCAATTTCTTGCTCTACACTCCCTAAAGCTTCATTTTCTTTCCCTTTGGCTTAAGAAACACCTTCCTCTCCTTGTGTACCTATGGTGGCTGAATTCAAACATCCTCATATCATTAAAACCATGCTTTTTTTTTACAAACTAACATCATAAATGAACTCTACACCCTTGAAAACACCTATAGGGACTAATAAACCCAATTAAAAACACCTAAATCTCTTACCTCAAATTTGACACTAAACCTTGCACACTTAGATTTCCTCACTTCCAATGCTCCAAATGGACTCCAATTAATGTCTTTATGTTATAGAGGGGCTGAATTTTTTTTAAGAGGCTAAAATTTGTGGAGAAATTGGAGAAGAAATGAAGAAAAATGGAAGAAGATAAAGGAAGAAAGGTTCGGCCTTGGAAAGAGGAAGAGAGGTGGTTTATTGCTGGATTTCTCTATAAAAATCTGGCCTCTCCCTCTCCCATGTATGCTGAAATTGAACCGAACCGGTCCAACTGAAGTGGTCCGATCGGTTTGAACTAAAATTTTTATTTTTCGATCAATTTCCATTATTTCAAGGAATCTATGTGTTCCATAACTTATTTTCACTCCCAAAAAATTCTATCAATCTTGAAACATATAAAATATCCTCCTTACAAATTTTTAGCTCAATCGAAGTCCATTTGGGGCCTTGTTCACTTAAACCGATTTGATTCAACCCTTTTCAGTTTTGCCGTAAAACACCATTCTAAAGCTTTCAAAAATTACTAAAATTTATTTTCAACTTGTACATTTCCCACATTATATCCTTTGGAGCTCAAAAACCATGTTTAAAAATTCGGTCAAACTGGTTCAATTGAACCGAAATAGAGGCCAACTTCAGGTTGACTTTTGGAGCCCTATTTAACCTCGTTTTCACTCCAAATTTCACCACTAGACTCCTGATAGTCAGTGATGCATGCCAAACCCTAGGGTGCCCCGAATTGCTTGCTTTTAGGGCTTTTGGGAAGAGGTTCACTAAAACTTGTAAGAAATTATAAGTGCGTCCATTTTGGGCAACAATGAGGTTTCTTGGAGTCGCCACCCAATAGAACATTGGGAAAGGTCATTTAGCCTCAGGAGCCTAAGGCAGTACTGCTATGTCCATTATAGGAAAGTCGGAGGTGTCTTGGAGGCTTCTACCCTAATGATAGGATGGTCCTCTAGCCTCATGCTCGGGCAAACCAGAGGTGTCTTGGAGGCATCCACCCTAATAGAACATTAGGGTTGCCCTCTTGCCTCGTGGCACCTAGAACTATACAATTTTGAGCCTTTTACGGGACAAAAGAGGTGTCTTGGAGGCCCCATCATAATAGAATATTGAGATGGCCCTCTCGCCTCATTGAGCCCAAAGACCAGAGAAGGTTCGGGACTTCCCATTTATTCATACCTTGGTTACGTTTATAGTTGAGTTTTAAATTTAATAATTTCATCCCATTTCTCATTCAATTTAATGCAATTAAATTAAAGCGCAGATTGTCCATTCGGGGAAAGCGATAAATAAATAAAGCATATCTAAAGTAAAATTCATGAAAATAAATTACAATAAAACTAGCGGCGGAATACAACCCCCATTGTAAATAAAATACAAATCATACGTGAAACGGGCTATTTGTTAAAGATGACGACATTGGTCCTCGCATGCATATTTATTACGAAACAATTTTGATGTGATAATTTTTATTTTGGATGGAGAAAATTGGGACATTGGTCCCATTTTTATTAGGAAAGATTCCAAGTTAATTAATAAAAATATTTTTGTGATTTTCTTTTTAGCGTCCCTAAAATAAACAATTTTATAAGAAAATTACATGGTAGAATAAATGAAAAAGCCAAATAAATGAAATATTACAAATAAAGTAAATAAATATTTAACCCAAACGAGTCTTCTGGATCTCCTTGTGTGCTCGCAAAAAGGTCCCAAGTAAAGGAATGAGTTTTTGGAACAAAGATAAACACAAATGAAATAATGTTAGTAATTAAATCAATAAGATTAATTAAACGCATAAAATAATAAATAACAAATTAAAACAAATAAAATGAGATGACATCAAAAGAATGATAAATGAATTAAAATGTTAATAAACCAAAATAAATGAGAAAAATGTATTATGAATGACAAAGGAATTAAAGGATGTGATTGAAATAAAATAAAACATGTTAATGTATTAATACATAAAAATATGAGCATGATAATAATAATAATAACGAATAAAGAAAATAAACAAATAAGTGAATAAACAATAAATATATAACAATAACCATGAAAAAGAATGATAAAAAAAATGAATAAAAGAATGATGAAAATAATTAAATGAGTGACATGATTAATTAATGTTATCCCAATTAACATAAAACATTTACATGGCAAAAAGATCAATCAAAATTAATTAATTAATTAATTACATGTTAAAATAATAGTGAGGAATCAAAGCAAAAATAATATATAAATATATTAAAGAAAGCGAATATAAAATAATAGAATAAGTAAATAAATGAAAATAGTAAAAATATACATGTTATTTAATTTAATATGAACAAAATAAATAAAAGAGAATAAAAAAAATATCAAGCTTAGAATGTTTACCCTAAAAGTTTCGGATTCGATAAAGGTAAAATAATGATTGATTTCCTTGTTTGTAATGTGCAAGATTAGAGTTGAATATGATAAAATGTTGGAATTTTATTCTGAAAAAAAAGATCTTTGAAAAATTATGAAAGGAAAATCAAAAATTCCTCAAGAACAAATAATTGATCTCTTTGCCTAAAAAATTATTTTTTATTGATAAAAATTTTCTCAAGAACAAACAACTATTTTGTTTGTCTCAAGAAAAAATTATTTGTGAAAAAAACTTGTTTTTTAAAAAATCAAATGAAAAATTAGATATCAAGAACAAACATTTATTTTGAATGTCTAAAAATCAATTTTTCATCAAAAAGGGATTCAAATAAAAATCTTTGAAAAAAAAAAGTTTAATTGAAAACTAAAAAAGACAATAAGTAAAAAATGAATTTTGAGAGCAAATAATTGTTATGTTTGTCTCAAAATCAATTCCCATCAACAAAATCCCTTCTAAAAATATGTATTAAAAGAAATTCCATTGGAAAAAGAAGAAGAATTGAACTATTTTTTTTTTGTCGGGGAAAATTTCAGTCAATTTAGAGAGAATTTGGAGAGGAAGAAGAAGAGAAAACTTTAAGAAAAAAATCCTAAAAAAATTCCTCTTTCTCTTTCCATCCTTTTCCTTTTATATGAAGAAAAAATAGAAAATAAAATTAATTAAGGGAAAAACTAATTAATTAATTAACAATATAATTTATCTAAGTTTAAAAATGGAAAAAAAACCTGAAAATCGCTTAAAAAAGGGATAAAAAATCGAATTTTGAAAGAAAATCCCGAAAAACATCAACTTTGGGTGATTTCGGCAGAAACAGGGGCGACCTATGCCCGTCGACACGCACAAAGGGCATTGGTCGCGGGCACGCGTGCTCGCCCAGCGCGCGGCACGGGCCACGCGTCGCTCGACCGCGGGCGACGCCTTCTGCGTCGCTCGCACGTTGGCGCTCCGTGCAGGGCACTGCACGCAGGTACTCCATGCAGCGCCCGCGGGCCCGCAGGCGCACTGCCGCAGCCGACATTCACGATCTTTTTTTTTTAAATTTAAGTAAAAATACTACAATTTTTAAACCCCATTTTTCAAATATAATTTTCAAAATATTTTTTATTATTATTTTTTTATTTTTTACTCTAAAATGCAAATTTGATCAGGAAATCATCACTTTTAACCTTTTTGCCGATGAGTAGGCATCTTATCATCATTGGGTAACTCTGATCTGGGCTGCATCAGGACCCGATGTCTACAGTTGCCCCCAATTTTTGAGAAACTAGTGCACTAGTGCCTAGATGAGCCAAAATTCAGAGAAGAAAGAAATAGATGTGTACCTGAAGTAGCCCTTGCCTTTCTTCTGTGTGGAAGGTTGCGGCTTGTCACTATCAAGCTGTATTGTTATCCAACTGTGGCTCATTCACATTGTCTCGGTGGCCTCCGCTCAGTTTTCACGGTGCGAGGTGCAGTTATGATGCGCGCCGGATCCCGATGCGCCGCCCGCACGTGGGCGATCGGGGCATTTGCGGGTCCGTTGGCAGCTTGCGATGAATCGCAAGTGCGTCTATGTTGGGCAACAAGGAGGTATCATGGAGTCGCCACCCAATAGAACATTTGGAAAGTTTCTCTCGCCTCGGAGAGCCTAAGACTGCGCTTGGTACCCATTTTGGGCCAGCCAGAGGGATCATAGAAGGTGAACCTCTCACCCCAAGGAGCCTAGGGTTAGCGCTAAAGTCTCGTGACCCAAGAAGTATATTGGAGGATAACCTCTAACCTCTTGAGCCTAAAGACCAGAGCTGGGTCCGGAATTTCTCATCTATTTCTACCTCAATTAAGCTATGATCAAATTTTAATATCATTTGTTCGCTCTCTCTCCACACTATGCGGTTAATTAAAAGGCACATTTATTCACATTTTGAAAGCGGTAAATGAGCAATATAAATATCAAAAGCGATAAATTACAATAATACAAGGAGCAGAATACAACTCCCTTTTGTAAATGTGCGAGGCATACATAAATCGGGGCATTGCTTATTTTTGAGGACTTTGGTCCTCGCATGCATCATTATCAAAAATGGGATATTTTATTTGTGATCATCTTTATTGGATAAAAATAGGGCATTGGACCCTTTTGCATTTTATACAAAACTCATTCATATTTGAGTACAAATCGTTGATCTATTTTTACATTCAACGAGATAAAAAGAGCTTATTCATATGCATAAAATAATTAATGAATGAATAGGCGAGAGAAATAAATCAAAACGGTTAAGAAAACTAAACCGGACGAAATCCTCCACGCATGGTAGGCAGCCGCTCAAGCTCGGGATTATCCAAGAGATTCAATATACACTCATAGAAAGTTAAAAGATGTTAATATACATAAAATTAACATACACGAAGTCAAAAAGATTTGGAATGGATAAAAAGATAAATTAAAAGGTGGAGGCAGAACCCACCGACGGCCCTCCTTAGCTGACCGACGGGCGTCGGTTAAGATAACCGAGGTGTCCGTTTGTCACTCAAGGAAGGTCGTTGTAGGTGAATGACCGACGGGCGTCGGTGATGAAGATGACCCGTCGGTCACCACTGTTCTCGAGAAAAACAGAAAAGATAGAGAGAGAAATAAATAACTTTTCAAGGTCAAAATGTGTTTTATCTCAAAAAGGAGAAAAGAGAGTCAAAATAAAAGAAATAATGACAAATATTCACAAGTTTCACAAAATAGGAAATAAATATGAGATAATATGAAGAGGGAATCCGGAATATTTACCCTCAGATAATTGCTTTAGGTAAGATTCTTGTATTGGTTGGAGCCCTGCGCGTTCCACGAGAAGCAAAAGATGAAGGATTAAAGAGAGAAAATGAGATATTTCACCTTCAATCCTTCTGAAAATCGATTTTGGAGTCAAAATCTAAAGAAAACTAATTAGCTTTTAGTTCCCTTTGATTGATTTGATCCTTGATTCAATAGAGTTGTTTTAGAAAAATGTTTTTGGAAGAGAGAGAAAATGTGCTCGAAATTGGGCAGAGTTTCCTCTTCTGAAAATTTTTCCAACCCTTTTCAAATGAAAATCCGGAGCTTTTATAGCCAGACACGACCGACGGGCGTCGGTGTATAGAGGCGGGCATCGGAAGAATCCTTCTGACACAAGGATTAGTCCGACGGCCCTGCCACATCCACCGACGGGCGTCGGAAGTGTTGCGTGCTCCGGGAAACCAGGCGTCAATCTGACAGGGCGCGTCGGAAAATACCCATAGCCGTCGGTGACTCGGAGCGACGGGCTGGCTCGATAGACGGGCTGGCCGTCTGTGGAGGACAAAAAGCCCCTTTGACTCGAACAAAACCTCTGTTTTTCTCCTTCGGCCCAGGAATGATAAAAACCTCACTTCTCTTGGAACGTGGGGCTAAAACCTCTAAATCCAACCTACCATTCAGGCTTGGACACTGATTTCATCATAGGGTAACCTCTGATCCGGACCGCTCCGGGACACGGTGCTTACAGTTGCCCCCAGTTTTGGGGAAACTAGTGCACAAGCGCCTAGATAAGCCAAAACTCGGAGAAAGGTCAGAAAGGAAACGTACCTGCGACGACTTTTCACCCTCCGTGCCTTCTGCCGGGTGGACCTTGTCTCGATCCGCTCGGCGGCGCAAAAGATGCTTCCCTCGGCCTTTTCTCGACCGGTAGGTACTCATGGAGATGCAGCACGCTCTAGCTACAATCTCGATCTGGTGAAGGGCAGTGTTTCTTCAACTGCAGCTTCGATCTGTGAGATGCAGCATGCTTTGGTTACAATCTCGATCTGGTGAAGTGCGGCACTCTCTGACCACAGCTTCGATTGGTGAGATACAGCACTCTCTGGCTACAATCTCGATGTGAAGAGCGGTGTTTTTCTAACCACAGCTTCGATTGGTGAGATGCAGCACTCTCTAGCTACAATCCCGACGTGAAGAGCGGTGTTTTTCTAACCACAGCTTCGATTAGTGAGATGCAGCACTCTCTGGCTACAATCCCGATGTGAAGAGCGGTGTTTTTCTAACCACAGCTTCGATTGGTGAGATGCAGCACTCTCTGGCTACAATCCCGATGTGAAGAGCGGTGTTTTTCTAACCACAACTTCGATTGGTGAGATGCAGCACTGTCTGGCTACAATCTCGATGTGAAGAGCAGTGTTTTTCTAACCACAGCTTCGATTGGTGAGATGCAGCACTCTCTGGCTACAATCCCGATGTGAAGAGCGGTGTTTTTCTAACCACAGCTTCGATTGGTGAGATGCAGCACTCTCTGGCTACAATCCCGATGTGAAGAGCGGTGTTTTTCTAACCACAGGTTCGATTGGTGAGTGTGGAAACTCCGCTGGTTTCCTTATTTCAAAGGAGATCTTTTTAATCGATGTCTGTGCTCAGATCGGTACTTCCCCGTACCTGTGAGATAAAAGATTTTGTTAGTTCACGTTTGAGTGGTCATCTTTTGACCTGTCTATTGATGGCGTGACCTTTGCCTTATTGGCTATGCCATGTTTCATCTTTTATTCATTTTTTTCTTATTGAGAAGTTATCGATTATCATTATATTTTTTATATTGTCATTTTTACCGACATGTAAGTAGATATGAGAACATACACTTTCTGTGATGTGATTAAGCAATTAACAATCGAATGATCATGCAATAAGGAAGCAAAAGTTTTCCACTAGAAATGTCATTTTTGTACAGTGCATATACAAAATATAAAATATACAAAAGATACAAAAAATAACTCCCTGAAGATCAGAGAGGTGTGTAGTCTGAGGGCTCATCGGGATCCTCATCATCCGATATATGCACGGTCCCTGGCGGAGGTGGACGGGCCGGAGGTGGTGGCAGAGCTGTAGAGGGCCCTGCCTCATGATCATGGGCCTGCCTGAACCGTATCTGAGCGTAACCGTCCAAGAAGGGCTGGGTGCAGGTGCTCATAAATCCTAAGGTCTCAGAAACCTTCTCTCCCAACTTCTTGAAGGCTTGGCTCAACTGAATGGTCTGCTCGCTGGCGGCCTTTCTCCTCTGCTTCGTCTGGTCCCTAAACTCCCTCATGGTCTGAGAAAGAGGGGGGAGAATCCCCTCCATCGCCTGGACGCGGGATCTCAGAGAGTCAAGTGACTCATCAATCATCTGTAGGGTCATATCGACCCTCTAAGACGCCTGGTCCTGTGACGATCTCACATCATGAGCGAGCTGCTGCCTGAGCTCCCTCTGCCCCTGAGCAATCTGCTCAATCATCCTCATCTGCTCTCCTCTGAAAGCCTCCAGGACCCGAGTCTGCTCATCCCTAAAGGCATCCATGGCCCGAGTCTGCCCCCGAGTCGTGTGCTCGATGTAGCCGGCCTGCTCCCGAGCCAAGCGCTCCACCGACTGGGACTGCTCCAAAATGGCAGCCTGCTGGCGATCTAACCTCTCGTGGATGGCCCTGTCTCGCTCATCCTGTCGCCGCTCCAAGGCTGTGAACATGGAGGTGAGGAGCTGAGAGAAGTCAGGCTGCACAGGCTGCTGCAGTGCTGGCTCTAGTGGCGGTGCCGAGGAGGTGGATGCCCCGGGGTCACCTCGGGAGTACGGATGGTATCTCTCGGAGGGCCCATGGATAGACCTCTGTACCCTGGCGCTCGATGATGGGACTGGAGTCGGCGCTCTGGATGCTGGTGAAGCGGCAAAGAGGGCGTCCATCGTGATCTCAAAGTCAAAATCTGAGGGGGTCCTAGGTGGCTCCTGCTGCTGTGGTGGAGGCACCGTCCGCGGCTGAGGAGGCTGAGGAGGCTGGTGCTCCGGCTGAGGCTCTGGCTGTGGAGGCTGAGGCTGGGGCTGTGGCTCGGGCTCTGGCTGTGGGAGCTGCTCCTCCTGGTGCTCTGGGTGATCAGGGTCTGCCCCCAAGGGTGGAAGGTTGAACATCTGTCGGGTCTCATGGATAGTCAACACCCTGTAGGCCTCTGCCTGGCCAGAAATCGGGGAGATCATCCCCATCTGAACTGCCGCTGCGGCGTCTACATGGATCCCCTCAGGCAAGGGTCCTCTCAACCTCTCGGGGTTAAACCCCAATCTCAACAGTAAACGGGTGATGACTCCTCCTACCATCACCACCGGTGTCAACCCTCTGCCGACTCTGGTCAGGTTGGCCAAGATCTCATGGCTAATGTTGAGACGCTGGCCTGCCACCATAGCCCAGAGGCTCTAGATCTCAGCCGCGTTAAGCGACCCTGGATTACCAGCTCGACCGAGGTACGAGCTGGAAAGCACTCTGTGCAAATACCGGAGTGCCTGAGACACCAGTACGGTGCTCTTCGCTGTATCGTGATCGTACAGAACTCCTGGTATGGCAATGGCCGGCCAATGGGCGCGTCTCACCGCTCGCCGCGGGATCTCGACCCCCTCCTCCGTAGGGAACCCCATGGCCTGAGCAAACCTCTGCCTAGTGATGCTGACATGGTCGCCATCGAACCAAAACTGAATCACCCCCGGGTCGGTATCTGCACTCTGAAAGCCAGTGTAGCGGAGAGTGGCCAAGACCTGGCGGGTAGCCTCTGGAAATGTCTGGAAGGCGGGCTCAAGGAACTCTGTCCAACCAGCACCCTCGGCAAGTAGATCAAACTCTGGGGCCAACCCAAGGGCCTCTAGAAATGGGCGAGATACAAAACGGCTGGCCCGAAACTCTACCTGAGCCAACGCTCTGTACCTCTGAGCGGACTCATCATCCATCCAAGCCGGAGCTACAAGCTTGGGCTGGGCCTGTGGTGCTCTGCGTCTGGGAGGCATCCTGCAAAAGGGAAGGAATCAGATAGCGAAAACTTGACAAAACAAGCACTATCAGGTTTATTTTCCAAAATCTAAGGTCCATCTAGGCCTTAACAGGGCAATGGCGGCCCAACGTGAGATAAAAAAGAGAAAGATAATAACAGATGAAAATAGCAAACATCCTGTCTAAGGAAGTAGCCTAACATGCCTTGCACGCATCATGGCAAAAGCAACATGCAATCCTCATGGAAATAATTAAAGTGAATAAGGATGGGCCTTCCAGGTCCCAAGGCATGCATTATACATGAAAAATATTCAATTCTAGAATAAATAATAAAATTTTGGGCAGCATCCCGGTAGGGGTATGCCCAACCTCCTGCATGAAAAGGCAAGATAATAGGCCTCAGGCCCCAACAATATTAAATGCATGTAAATGGGACGCACCCCGGCAAGAGTGTGCCCCCAACAACTCAAAATAATGGCCTCAGGCCATAAAAGCAATATATGCACAAAATGGTGCGCTAAAAAGAGTGTAATTCTAAAGCACCAAGATTATAGAAAAATTCTACTTCTATGTGATCATGCAAAAGTTCAAATTTAATACAAAAATGGGCAGCATTTCCCCTAATTCCTTAGTTATCTGAGGCATTCTAATCACTCCTAGAGTTAAAAGGAGAAGAGATGAAAAAATTAATTAGATAAAATTCAAAAGAAAGTAATTATTTACTTACTTGAAATCGCTAGAAGTGTAGAAACTGGAGAAAATGCGAATGTCCAAGCACCCAGTGAGTATAAAATGCGAAGAAATGAAGAAATCGCGAAAAAATATGGAGAAAGCTTGAAAAAAACGCTAAAAAACGTTAAGAGAACGGTTTGAGAGAGGAAGAAGAAAGGGACAGCAACGTTAAACCGTCTGTCACTCGCCCTTATATAGAAATTCCTGACCGACGGGCAGGGCGTCTATACAAGCGACAGACGGGCTGGCCGTCTGTCATGCAATAAATACGAGTTAATGCGTGTGATGAATGCTGTGCTGACGTATGCATCTGCCAGGTGGACCTATACCGACGGTCAGGCCGTCTCTGTGGGGAGGCGGGCAGGCCGTCCCTGTGTAAAGGCGGGTAGGCCGTCCCTGTGGAGAGACGGGCAAGCCGTCGGTGACGACGCTTGCCTATAAAACCTTGCGAAATTTTTGTCTCTTCATTTTCCCACATCTTGAGTCCTTCATTTTTCTCAAAATGTCCTCTCCTCTTGCCCAAAAGATGCACCGTATTTTAGATGACAAACACACTTGGGGAGAAGGCGCCCTTTCCTCTTTGTCTGGGCTGAAATACCTGTGCCGGGTGAAAATCGACTAGAACCTCCTCCTGGCAGCAACCCACTTCTGGAACCCCCGGTTCCACGTTTTCCAATTCACCTATCAGGAAATGTGCCCCTTGCCTGAAGAATTGGCTTCCATTCTGGGAGCACGGTTCCCTCCTGGCGCTCTGCCTTGCGTCCCCCGCTGCGGCCTACTCCAGACCCGGGACGTAGCCCTAGCTCTCGGCATACCCTCTTCGGAGGCCAACCAGCTGATTCCTCTGAGCTCTTCCTTTGCTTTGGAGCCACTGATCGAGGATCTGGATTGGTTCACTGACATCCCCACATATCGGGTAAGCATCACATTCTTATTCTGCATGGTGAACTTCCTTACTGTTGCTCCGGGGGGTTTGACCGGTGACTCTCGTCTGTTCGGAGTCCTGAACGACTTTCACCTGGGTCTGTCACCCCTACCACTTGTCCTGGCTAAAACCATCCTGGGTCTGGATGCTGTGAGCTCTGGGTCCACTACAACCTTTGCCGGCAGCCCCTTATTACTCCAGGTACATCATTATTTTAAAGGTAGTGCGTCCCTTATGGATTTTCACACTAGCTTTTCTTAGCGGGAGGTGCGTCCTTTCGGATTTTCACACAACCCTGTGCCTTATTTTTGCCTGAAGTAAACCCTACTTACCCCAGCGGCTTTTTTTTTTTTTTTTTCAGATCTGGCTACAGGAAAAACTGAAGATGCTGTCTGAACCACCCCCTCGCGTTACTCACTAGTATTTGCCGAGCCACTTCTTGCCTCGTCGACGACTGCATGGGTGTGTCACCACTGATGAAGGCATTACCAGATTTGGCGAGCTGTCAGATGACGATATCAGTTTTACATCCGCCTGGCTCCCGCTGTCTCATGCGGTCACCGATGGACCATCGGGTTGTGTTCCCCTCTGCGGCCTCCGTCAGGCCACCTTCTGCATCACCTCTCGATGTAAACGACAGCTCGGGATGACCCAGGATATAGTGAGGGTTCCCCTGTCCTTCCGAGGAGGAGATCTCTCGGCCGCATTTGCCTCCCGGTATCATGAGCTGTGGGGTAGATTACCCGTGAAGACCGTCATCCCGAGGTTTGGCAACCATTATGCATCTTCGACTAGCGGGTACAAGAAGTGGATCCTTAGCCCAGCCTCTGATAACAGGACCCGAGGGCTCAAGCATCTGATCGGTGAGAGCAACAGCAAGACTTAGCTTAGCCTTTATGTGTATTTCTTTTGGTGCTACATTTCTTTTTAATGCAGAACTAGAAAATGACGAAAGTGAAAAGAATAATATTCATCCTTTTTCACGAGTCTTGTGTACATTTCCATATAATTTCATCATACATGATCAGTTTTGGCATTTACTCAGCTGCTTACGCGCCATCAATACATGAAACCAAATTTTAATAACATCAACTCCTGTTACCAATCGGCCCTCTCGGGTTTTCACGATCGGACATTTTCTCTCATGCCTCTAATTTTTGCACAGGATGCCTTTTTTTGGTTTTCACCCTATCGAGGCGCCCAATTTTAGCATAGCCGCCTTTTTTCGGTTTTCGACTTGCGGGGCATTTTATTCTCTTCTTTTTATTTTGGTCTTTAGCCATGGAACCTTTTGAGTCTGTCGACATTGATCGGTTCTTTGAATTCGTTCCCGTCGCTATCTGACAAGATTGCAGCCCCTTTGGACAGCAGCTTCTTAAGGATATACGGCCCTTCCCAGGTAGGTCTGAATTTCCCCCTGATGTCTGGTATCCCTGGCCTCATCTGCTTGAACACCAAGTCCCCTTCTTTCAGCGGATGCTTCCTTACTTTCTTTCCGAAAGTTCTCGCTAATCTCTTCTGGTATATCTGATTATGATAATAAGCTTTCAGCCTACTCTCATCCAGTAAGTTCAAGTGCTGCAACCTCTGCTGCGCCCATTCGGCTTCCTGGATTTGGGCCTCCATGACCACCCTTAGTGACTTAAGTTCAATTTCTATTGGCAATACTGCTTCTGTTCCGTATACCAGGGAAAATGGTGTAGCGCCTGTAGATGATCTTACCGTTGTTCTGTATCCCCACAGGGCAAAGGGTAACTTTTTAGCCCAGTCCTTGTAGGTTTGGACCATCTTGGACAGGATCTTCTTCACATTCTTATTGGCGGCTTCTACTGCTCCATTCGCTTGCGGTCGGTAGGGAGAGGATTTATGATGCTCAACACCATATTTCTCGAGAAGTTTTCTGGTTTCTCCCATGAATTGCACCCCATTATCAGACACTATGTGATGAGGGAGGCCATATCTGCAGATCAAATTCCTCTCTATGAATTTGGCCATGTCCCTTGCGTCAATTTTCTTGAAAGATTCTGCCTCGACCCATTTGGTGAAATAGTCGATTGCGACTATGATGTATCTATGCCCATTGGATGCCGTAGGGCGAATCTCTCCAATGATATCTATCCCCCAAGCAGCAAACGGCCAAGGTGATGTCAGGTTATGTAGTTCTGATACCGGCAGGTGTCTCAGGTCTGCGTATTGTTGGCATAGCTGGCATTGTTTGACATACTTCGAGCAATCAGTGTCTATCGTAAGCCAATAAAAGCCTTGCCTCATAATCTTCTTGGCCAAGGTCAAACCGTTCTTGTGGGCCCCACAGACGCCTGCATGGGTTCCCTCCATTATCTTGCGCGCTTCTCTTTCATTCAAGCACCTGAGCTGGATCCCATCTGACCGTCTTTTATACAACACCCCTTCTAAGGATATGAACTGAGTAGATAACTTACGTATCATCCTCTGATCTTTTTCAGTGGCTTCTTCTGGAAATTTATTGTTTTCCAAGTAATTCATGATATCAAAGTACCATGGCCTCCCATCTGATGCCTCTACCTCCATTACTAGCTCGGTTTCAAAACTAGGCTTATCAGAGCTCGAAATTAGCACCGGTTTCATGGCCACTCCTTCAGGGTTATCCCACATTGACACTAAGGTTGCTAACGCATTAGCCAGACGGTTCTCATCTCTGGGCACAAAGTGGAAAGTGCAAGTCTCAAACTGCCCACACATCCCTTTCAGATATTGAACATAGGGGACCAGTCGTTCCTCTTTAACAGCCCACTCACCTCGGATCTGGTTTATTACCAAGGACGAGTCACCAAATACCTCTACGTTCCTTGCCCCCAACACCGCTAGAGCTTCTAACCCGAAGGTGCATGCCTCGTATTCAGCTTCATTGTTGGTTGTTTTATATCTCAGCTTCTTAGCAAGAGGAAGTTTTTCATTATCTGGGGCTGTCAAGATAATTCCGACTCCGGCTCCTCTGTTATTCACTGCTCCATCAAAGTGCAACTGCCATCCTTGAACAGAAATCGTGCCTATGCTCTCGTCAGGGAAGGTAAACTCGGGGGTGTCCCCTTGGATAGGATGTTCAGCAAAAAATTCGGCTACAGCTCGCCCCTTAATAGTCTTGCGGGTGATGTATTGCACATCGAACTCTTGTAGCAAGAGCAGCCACCTCCCCATCTTTCCAAGCAAAGACGGCGCCTCCTGCAAATATCTTAATGGATTTTGCTTGGCTACTGCCTGAACTTTGTATGAGTGGAAGTAATGTCTCAGCTTCTTTGATGCCCAAATCACTACGAGGCAGATCTTCTCCACTTCAGCATTTTTTATTTCATAAGGCAAGAACTTCTTACTGAGGTAGTAAATTGCAAACTCCACCCCAAATTCATCCTCTTGAGCCATCATGGCGCCCACGGAACCGTTTTCTACAGCCAGGTACAGAATAAGCGGTTTGACAGGTTGCGGAGGCCTTAGCACTGGCGGATTTAACAGATATTCCCTGATATTATCAAAGGCTCTCTGGCAGTCTTTGTTCCAGACTACGGGCTGATTCTTTCTAAGCAGCTTGAAAACAGGTTCGCATATCGAAGTGAGCTTGGCAATGAACCGGCTAACATATTGCAGCTTGCCCAGGAAACTCCTTACATCCTTCTCTTTTTGTGGCACAGGCATCTCTCTGATAGCTTTCACCTTGTCTGGGTCAATTTCTATCCCCCTCTGGCTGACGACATGTCCCAACAGCTTTCCTGAAGTCACTCCGAAAATGCACTTCTTGTGGTTAAGTCACAGATTATACTTATCGATCCTGGAGAAGAACTTCTCTAGAGCTTCAAAGTGTCCCTCTCGGGTGGCTGACTTAACCATCATGTCATCGACATACACCTCCACTTCTTTATGAATCAGGTCACTTAAGATCTTAGTCGCCATCCTCTGGTACGTGGCCCCTGCATTCTTCAGGCCGAAAGGCATGACCCGATAGGCATAGGTGCCCCACTCTGTGATAAAAGCAGTTTTAACCCGGTCAGCTATCTTGTTCAGGATCTGGTTGTAGCCCACATAACCGTCCCCAAAACTGTACATCGCGCAGTTGGCGGCACTGTCTATCAATACATCAATATGGGGCAGTGGAAAATAATCTTTAGGGCAGGCTTTGTTAAGATCTTGATAATCCACACACACCCTGACCTTTCCGTTCTTCTTTGCCACAGGAACCACATTTGCCAGCCATATAGGATACTGGACTTCCACGAGGAACTTGGCTTCAATCTGCTGTCGAATTTCCTCCTTAACCTTGTCAGCCCATTCTGGTCTTAGCCTTCTCAACTTCTGCTTCACAGGCTTGCAATCTGGGTAAGTCGGGATGGCATGCTCCGCCACGTCCCGGTCAATCCCCGGCATGTCCTCGTAGGTCCAGGCAAAGACTTTTTCATGTTTTCTTATTATTCTCTCAAAATTTTTTCTCTCCTCAGGAGTTATGTTTGATGCTATTAGAATTTCTCTTGGATTTTCCGAGGTTCCAAGATTAAAAGGCGTTGTCCCAGCGGAGTCAATGTCAAAAATTGATGGAATATGATCATATCCATGCATGTTGAAATCATTAGAAACATCGCACAAATAAGTGAAATTGTTTATCTTATTAACAATATTATAGTTATCATTTACATCATAAAAGAGTTCCGGAATAAAAAGACAACCTAGGCTAGAGTCTTCTTCCACCGCTCCCGAAGTTGATGCCGTTGCAGCTTGCTCATTAACTTTCTGATTTAGTAGAGGCCCCTCAGGCGCGTCGGGGGAAATCATCAAGTCTTCAACTTTCAGCCCCAACTCTGCTATCTTCTCCTTCCCTTTCAGCCTGGCAGCTACCATTTTTTCAGTAACGACCTCCTCAAGCTCGCACTTGTCCCAAGTGATACCCTGAGTCATGACTTCCTCATCCCAAAAGTCTTCAGTAGTCTTGACGAACCCGACATGCCAGTCACACACATCGTTAAAGATCTCAAAGCCAGGGACAATCCTCCCATCTACCCATTGTGGCTCATCTTCACCAGTATACGCACAAACTGAGGATGCTGGCACAAAGCTCTCTGAAATGTGGGGGATCTTGTCTGTCACCCTCTTCTTGCCGAAGCCACCTCTATACCCTAGGCCTTTTCGGTTCTTCTGCCCTCGAGTGGTGATCGTGGTCTGCAACCCTTGGGAGCTTCTACCCAATCCAGCCCCGGGGAGATAATGCATCTTCTTCATCATATTAACCACAGCTGGGCTATCCACTGACCCACGCTCTTCCCTTATCATAGACACGTGGAAGCCGCTGAATGGCTGATTGGCAATTTCCAGCGCTTAGACCTGGTTTTCCCTGGCTGCTTTGATAGTCACCACCTCCCCTTCGTGTGGGAACTTTATCATCTGATGCAGTGTGGATGGCACTCCTCCTAATTTATGAAACCAGGGTCTCCCAAGCAAAGCTGAAAAGTTAGCAGGGATGGGCAGAACTACAAATTCAACCTCCACTTCGATAGGTCCTGTCTTGACCAAAGTCTTGAAGGTTCCCGAGGCTTGCCTCCTCGAGTTATCGTAGGCTGTGATAGTCAAATCTGATCCGCTGAGCATATCCTCGCTTAAACCAAAAGCTTGCAAAGCTATCAAAGGGCACACGTTGATAGAAGACCCGTCGTCCACCATAACGCAAGCAGTGTGCTTACCGCTAATCTGTGCTTTAATGTACAAGGGTCGGTTGTGGTTGCGTCCTTCAACAGGTAGGTCGGCGTCAGAAAAGACCAATCTCTCCTTGGATCCTCCCTTAATTAAACCCAAAAACTCTGACGGGGAAATAGTGGTGGTGACTGTGGCCTCAACCAAAGCTTCTACTACCTTCTGCCTATGAGAGGGGGATTGCCTCAACAGATCCCAAATGGATATCTGAGCCGCAGTCTTCTTCAGTTGCCTAACAATCTGCCCCTCCTCTGGCTCTTTCTCTGCTGATGGCTGTACCGGCTCAGGTAGCTTCGTAATCTCGGGGATCACCCTTCCACTTCTCGTGACAGCGCTTATCTCTCCCTCGTCTCCATCGGAGCCCCACAAATCAAGGTTCAACCCTTCTTCATCCTCGGCTTCTCCACCGCTTTCACTGCTAGACCAGCAATCAAGGGTTGCCACAACTGCTTTCTCCTTTCTATCCTCGGAATCACTAGCAGCGAACCTCTCACTCCCATACAGATCTTGTAGCACGTACGACTCCGGCAGGCTAGATTGGATCATAAACACGGGTGGCGGTACGACATTATAACCGGGCTTCTTCTCAGTTTCTCTCTTCTCAGGGTCCGAGATCTGCTTGCTATCAATCAAGTCTTGGATAGAGTACCGGAGCGCCTTGCATTTATCAGTGATATGGCCTGAGTGCTGGTGGAATGCACAAAATTCGTTATCCTTATGTCCTGGTCTCCCTTGTGTCGCAGCTGGCCTAGGAGCTAGAGGGTGCAATTTTCCCTCCTTCATCAACCTCCTCAGGACCCAAGATAATGGTCTCCCCAAGTTCGAAAACTTCCTCTGGGTGGTTACCTCAGTAGCAGACACTTCACCCATTCTTCTAGTGCTGTTACTGGGACCCGCCGGCCTGCTGGTTCCTTGACCGGGGTTAGTCCTTTTGGCGAAATTGTCATTTTTAGCTTTCCGAGTTAAGAACTCTCCCTCCGCTTCGATGGTTATATCTTTGAGAGACTCCCAGTCCTTTAACCCCTTCATTCTCAATCCCTCCCTCAAGTACGGGCTTGCGTTCTTTATGAATAGACGAATCTGATCCTGGGTGTCAGGCTTTCGGCACATCTCCATTACTCGGTTCTGCCATCGGGTAAGATACTCATGGAAGGATTCCCCGATTTTCTGCTGAAGTAGCATCAAACTTCGGCACATCCAGCATTTTGAAGTTATAAGGGATTGGGTCCTCTCCGTCCAACTCCCTATCCTCCGGATTCATCCCATGAGCTCTGCCTATCATACGAGCCATAGCCTCGAACCTCTCTTCCATCTTCTTTAGAATAAAGTCATCAGCTTGAGGTGCCTTCCCCTTCTCAGATGCCATGCTCAACCTATCATCCTCGATATCTCTATCGTCATCAATTCTCAACACTGGCCTTCTTCTCAACTCCCCCGAAGCCACTGATCTTAACTCTATTGGCGGCGGCCTAACGGGTTCTTCTCGCCTTTCAACCCTTTCTTCTTCAGGCTCATTCTGCCTCACTGGAGGAGGAGGAGGAGGATTCTATGGAGCATTCGGCTGAGCGTTCTGCTGTGCCAAGGCGGTCAACATATTCATCATCCTACCCTCGAATTCTTCAAATCGACGGCCCACTTCTTCAGCGATCAAGGCCCTGGTGGAATCTTCCCCCCTAGGCGAGTTTGCCATCTGAGATACTGTACCACTAATTTCTGATAAGATCTCCGGTAGACCCTCTCTATCTGACAGCTCAGGAGTAAGAACTCGGATCAGTCGCCCGGTTGGTGATCTAGTCCACCTGGGCAGATCTATGATGGCTGCAGGGACAAAAGTTAGAATGATGCATGAAATGTGGGTATAATGCATGATCGTGATATGTAACACTTACAGAGCACAAGCAAGCAAGTAGGTCCTTCCACCCTTATTTCTCCCACACACGTGGTCGTGCAGTCTCTTTCCTAGGTGGGATTAGCCCAAGGGTCAACGAGGGACCCGATGGACGTGCATGGTGCGCGGCGGAAAACCGGCAGCATAACACTCCTATGCTAATGTACAAGCGGATGGATAATGATCGCCACGTATTCGGAAGCTCCATAAATTTCGACATGGCCCTACCGGGGCATGATAGCCTTTGGCTAGGTTACCAAGCGAGACATTTGGACTCATCCAATACATGAGGATCCATACAGCTAGTATGAGATTACGGTTCATTTCACCTATGGAAAGTGACTACAGCCATTACATGAGCTTTGGACAAGGGAGATGTTTCTTTGAGGCTACCCAAGCATGATCCCTGCCGACGGGTCTAGCTCATCACGAGTGTAGCGACCGATCGGGTCACCATTTTGATATACCATTGAGGCACGTGGCTTGGGCTGGTGATTATCCTTAACACTTCCCCAAATTGAGTGAAAATGAGGAGGTGCTTCAGGAACACACCGGGGCTAAAAGAGGGACCAAACTAGCGTATTCTAAGGCTCTAATGATATGCAAATGCAAATTTGAGGGAAAGCGAATTTATGAATTAAATTTTAATCATAAATATTAAGCGAGGTATTTTCGAATTGAAATTTCGAACCATAAATGTCCCCAGCGGAGTCGCCACTGTGACGCGTGCCGGATCCCGATGCGCCGCCCGTTCGGCCGCCCGCACGTGGGCGATCGGGGCATTTGCGGGTCCGTTGGCAGCTTGCGATGAATCGCAAGTGTGTCTATGTTGGGCAACAAGGAGGTATCATGGAGTCGTCACCCAATAGAACATTGGGAAAGTTTCTCTCGCCTCGGAGAGCCTAAGACTGCGCTTGGTACCCATTTTGGGCCAGCCAGAGGGATCATAGAAGGTGAACCTCTCACCCCAAGGAGCCTAGGGTTAGCGCTAAAGCCTCGTGACCCAAGAAGTATATTGGAGGATAACCTCTAACCTCTTGAGCCCAAAGACCAGAGCTGGGTCCGGAATTTCTCATCTATTTCTACCTCAATTAAGCTATGATCAAATTTTAATATCATTTGTTCGCTCTCTCTCCACACTATGCGGTTAATTAAAAGGCACATTTATTCACATTTTGAAAGCGGTAAATGAGCAATATAAATATCAAAAGCGATAAATTACAATAATACAAGGAGCAGAATACAACTCCCTTTTGTAAATGTGCGAGGCATACATAAATCGGGGCATTGCTTATTTTTTAGGACTTTGGTCCTCGCATGCATCATTATCAAAAATGGGATATTTTATTTGTGATCATCTTTATTGGATAAAAATAGGGCATTGGACCCTTTTGCATTTTATACAAAACTCATTCATATTTGAGTACAAATCGTTGATCTATTTTTACATTCAACGAGATAAAAAGAGCTTATTCATATGCATAAAATAATTAATGAATGAATAGGCGAGAGAAATAAATCAAAAGGGTTAAGAAAACTAAACCGGACGAAATCCTCCACGCATGGTAGGCAGCCGCTCAAGCTCGGGATTATCCAAGAGATTCAATATACACTCATAGAAAGTTAAAAGATGTTAATATACATAAAATTAACATACACGAAGTCAAAAAGATTTGAAATGGATAAAAAGATAAATTAAAAGGTGGAGGCAGAACCCACCGACGGCCTTCCTTTGCTGACCGACGGGCGTCAGTTAAGATAACCGAGGTGTCCGTTTGTCACTCAAGGAAGGGCGTCTGTAGGTGAGTGACCGACGGGCATCGGTGATGAAGATGACCCGTCGGTCACCACTGTTCTCGAGAAAAACAGAAAAGATAGAGAGAGAAATAAATAACTTTTCAAGGTCAAAATGTGTTTTATCTCAAAAAGGAGAAAAGAGAGTAAAAATGAAAGAAATAATGACAAATATTCACAAGTTTCACAAAATAGGAAATAAATATGAGATAATATGAAGAGGGAATCCGGAATATTTACCCTCAGATAATTGCTTTAGGTAAGATTCTTGTATTGGTTGGAGCCCCGCGCGTTCCACGAGAAGCAAAAGATGAAGGATTAAAGAGAGAAAATGAGATATTTCACCTTCAATCCTTCTGAAAATCGATTTTGGAGTCAAAATCTAAAGAAAACTAATTAGCTTTTAGTTCCCTTTGATTGATTTGATCCTTGATTCAATAGAGTTCTTTTAGAAAAATGTTTTTGGAAGAGAGAGAAAATGTGCTCGAAATTGGGCAGAGTTTCCTCTTCTGAAAATTTTTCCAACCCTTTTCAAATGAAAATCCGGAGCTTTTATAGCCAGACACGACCGACGGGCGTCGGTGTATAGAGCCGGGCATCAGAAGAATCCTTCTGACATAAGGATTAGTCCGACGGCCCTGCCACATCCACCGACGGGCGTCGGAAGGGTTGCGTGCTCCGGGAAACCAGGCGGCAATCTGACAGGGGCGGTGATTTTTCGACTGGCATCGGAAAATACCCATAGCCGTCGGTGACTCGGAGCGACGGGCTGGCTCGATAGACGGGCTGGCCGTCTGTGGAGGACAAAAAGCCCCTTTGACTCGAACAAAACCTCTGTTTTTCTCCTTCGGCCCAGGAATGATAAAAACCTCACTTCTCTTGGAACGCGGGGCTAAAACCTCTAAATCCAACCTACCATTCAGGCTTGGACACTGATTTCATCATAGGGTAACCTCTGATCCGGACCGCTCCGGGACACGGTGCTTACAGCAGTGTTATTCAACTGCAACCCCATTGCGATTTGTCCCGCTCGCCTCATCTCGGCTTGCACGATGTGAGGAGTAGTGTTCTCTAACTACAACCTCTGTTTGTGATCTGTTCTATCCCTGGTGCCCCACTGGCCTCATCTTGGCTTGCACGGTGGCTGATATGTCCCACTAGCCTCATCTCGGCTTGCACGGTGCGAGGTGTAGTGTTATCCAACTACAACCCCAATGCGATTTGTTCCGCTGGCCTCATCTCGGCTTGCACTGTGTGAGGAGTAGTGTTCTCCAACTGCAACCTCTATTCATGATCTATTTTATCGCTGGTGCCCCGCTGGCCTCATCTCGGCTTTCACGGTGGCTGATCTATCCTGCTGGCCTCATCTCGGCTTGCACGGTATCTGTGAGATGCAGTGTTATCAAACCACAATCCCATTGCGATCTGTTCTATCGCAGGTGTCCCACTAGCCTCATCCCGGCTTGTACGGTGTCTGTGAGATGCAGTGTTATCTAACCACAATCCCTATTGCAATATGTTCTATCGCTGGTGTCCCGCTGGCCTCATCCAGACTTGCACGGTGTCTATGAGATGCAGTGTTGTCTAACCACAATCCCATTGCGATCTGTTCTATCACAGGTGTCCCGCTAGCCTCATCTCGGCTTGCACGGTGTCTGTAAGATGCAGTGCTATCTAACCACAATCCCTATTGCAATTTGTTCTATCACTGGTGTCCCGCTAGCCTCATCTCGTCTTGCACGGTGTCTGTAAGATGCGGTGTTATCTAACCATAATCCCTGCTGTGATCTGGTCTATCGCAGGTGTCCCGCTGGCCTCATCCCAGCTTGTACGGTGTCTGTGAGATGCAGTGTTATCTAACCACAATCCCGCTGCGATCTGTTCTATCGCAGGTGTCCCGCTGGCCTCATCCCGGCTTGCACAGTGTCTGTAAGATGCAGTGTTCTCTAACTGCAGCTCGGTTGTGATCTGTTCTACCGCATGTGCTCTGCTTGCCTCGTCTCGGCTCGCAAGGTGTTTGTGAGATGTAGTGTTCTCTAACTACCGTCTCGTTGTGAGATGCAGTGTTCTCTAACAGCAATCTCGTTGTGAGATGCAGTGTTCTCTAACTGCAATCTCGCTACAATCTGTTCTACCGCATGTGCTTTGCTAGCCTCGTCTCGGCTCGTGCAGTATCCTTACCAACCTCCACCCAATTTGCAAGGCATTAGATTGAATATTTTGTTTTGCTATCCTCTTCCTGGCATGCACGGCATAACCTCGGTAACCTCTAACCGATCCGTGTAACATCTTATCTACAAACCATCATCGGGTAAGTGTAATATCTGCTAACCACCTTTCGGTCAGTACAATATCCGATCTGCTAACCACCATCCTATTAGTACAATATCTGATCAGCTAACCACCATCCAGCTAGTACAATCTCTGATCTGCTAACCACCATCCGGCTAGTACAACATTTGATCTGCTAACCCCCATTCGACTAATGGAATATCTGCTTCGCTAATTCGCATCCGGCTAGTGCAATATTTGATATGCTAACCCCCATCCAGCTAGTACAATATCTTACTGTCGACCATCCTTAGGTCGGCATGGTGACTCGCTCATCATTGTCTTTACTAGCACTTATCATGAACCTTTTTTTCCTACAATAAAGGGCAAAGCAAATATGCAAGGTATATAAAAGAGATACTTACCTATGGCAGTACATACCTGTTGGGGCCGATGTCAGACTGGTGCCCCCCTGATGGACGGTCGATTTTTTCCCAAATATCGATTCCTCTATCATCTCCAACGTAGCCTCCTTATTGAAAAAATCTTTGTACTTCTCAAGAGTGTGAGAGAATTTGATTTTGAGCCTCAAGAGAGGAAAATAGATTTGAGCCTCCTCAGAGGTAAATTAGATTGGAGGTTTTGTTGTTTGCCTGCAGGTGGATAGGTTTCAATGCCTTTGGTGCCTCTTAAAATGATCTTTGTTTTTGTTTTTGCTTTTGTTTGTTTGTTTGTTTTTTTTTTGGCTTTCTTGTAAGTTTTTGGGATTTTTACATTTTGGATGTATTTGAATTTTCACAGTATATTGGATTTTCAAGGCCTTGAAAATATCTTCTTCTTTTTTATTTTGTTGTTTTGTTTTGTTTTTTTTTTGTTGTTTTTTTTTTGTTTCAAGAGTTGTATTCTTTGTACATTTGAATTTGGATTTCGTACACTTTGTGTGATGTGTGTGAGCGTGCATCTTATGATAGAGAAACTAACCCGATTGCACCCGGCATGGCATGAGTAGGCTTGCTCTTTTAAATATCTTCTTGGGAGCAAGTCCGCAAGATTCCATTCTCGTGAGGACTTCATCTTGATCTAATTATTCGGTGTGGATGAGAGCCGATGTAGAGCTGAAGCTGTACCTCGCCCACTTTTACATCTGATTGCCTCTAACTAAAGTATGTGTGGGTAGTCCGGCTTCTCAAAGTATCTTCTTTTCTGTAGATTTGTGTGATTCCGGATTGCTCTTAGCATGGTGTGCCTGGATAGGCTTGTTCCTTTGGGCGTTCAACCTCTGTACATATTCACCTGATTTTATGCCGGATACAGTGGCCGATCATGTTTAGTTGAACCCATCTCTTGGATCACCGTTACTCATGAGGTCTATTCGATCCTTTCCTTTTGAGTCATGTGCACAACAATATGTACAAAAGATTGTGTGTGCGTATGGAACCATGTGTGTGAAATATACATACAAAACTATATACAGAAAACCCATGCAAAGGATTATTGTACAAAAATTATGTGTACACAACTATACATATAAAGGATTGAATGCACGTGATATGCTTATGGTACATTATAAGAAATTTTGCTTTTTGTGACAAATTTTTTAATGACGCATAAATTTCATCACTAATTATAACTTACAATGACAAATTTTTTAAAACGTCACCATACTATTTATTACTGTGACAAAATTATCTTATGTCATTTTACGTTTTAATTTTCGTCACTAATAGATTAATTTTGTGAAGAAAAATATATTTCGTCATGGTTTTTTTAGGAGGAAAAATTTCCCGCCATTATTTTTGATGGAAAAAATTTAATGACAAAATAATAACTTATTGCAACGTATAAAATCGTCACAAAATATTTATTTTTTTTGATGAATTATTTTTGTCATAATTAAATAAATTAGTGACAATAAAATCATTTTATCACAAATAAAATATCGATATAAAAAAATATTCCTAATTATTTTTTCAAAAAATTTTATTTTAAAAAATAATTTTATTTATGACAAATAAATATGTCACAAAAATTAAATATACTGTGGCGAGGTACAATTTCGTCACCTTTGATATGGAGAAAATTTTTTTAACCTTTTTCTTTTGATGGAAAAAAAATATAACGAAAAAAATAACTATTTGCGACACATAAATTCGTCGTGAAATACTTATTTTTTGTGACAAGAATTATATTTGTCACAATTTAATGAATTAGTGACAATAAAATTATTTCGTCACAATAATTATTTTATAACAAATAAATATGTCACAAAAAAGGAATATCTTATGACGAAACACAATTTCGTCACCAATACAATCAATTTAGGACAATAATAATTTTTCGTAACAGTTGGTTGTAATGCTAATATACGACAAATAATTTATGTCATAAAAAAATAAGTGAATTTATGACAAACAAATATGTCACAAAAAGAATATATTGTGACCAAATATAAGTTCATTATTATAATACAACCAGTTTGTGCGACTATAATATTTTATCACAATCAACTGTAATAAAAATGTGTTACAGCTAAATCATATTATAAATAATTTATTTTATGTTATAAATAAAAATGTCCATGATAAATTTTTTAATGACTAAAAATAATTTAACATCTACTTTTTCTTAAATTTAAAATAAAAAATTATAAAAATTATATTTTACATGCCAATTATCTATTCATAACCGATGTTAGAAACGAAGCGTACACAACATTTAATTACATGGTGGTCACTTCAGTTAAATCCCTAAATGATGTAAGGAACCCTCGCTATTTGCATCTCCTCTTATCTCAATTTTTTTTTCTCTCAACATTTGTCGCTGTCGATCTCCGATATCTCCCTTGCCTCCGTTGAGTGTTCGTCCACCATTTTTGCTGCATTCTCTCCTCTGTCACTGGCCTCATCAGGTGGGTGTGATTTTTATTGAAACCCAAATTTTTTTCTCTATTTGATTCGTGATCTATGATATGTTTGCCTCAGTCTACTACTGTAGCCGTTGCCTCACCACCGGTGAGTGCTCGTGCCTCTATCCCGCTACACTAAATTGTCACAATCCACTATAATAAAAATATATTATAACTAAATTATATTTTAATAAAAATACTTTTAATAAATTTTTTTATTGACAAAAATTAATTCAATTTCGTAGCCAATAAAATTAATTTATGATAATAATAATATTATATCACAATTAATTATTACGTTAATATAAAAAAATAAATTATATTATAAAAAATAATTAAATTTACGATAAACAAATATATCACGAAAACAACCCAAATTAATAAAATCAATTTCTGTCTCTCTCAAATCACCGATCTTTATTTCTCTCAAAAAAACCACCCTCCATCTCATTTTCTCAGCCACCAGCGACTCTCATCTCTGCCACCCCTGCCGACCTTCGTGTCCCCCACCCAATGGCAACTTTCACCGATATCTAGCACCGACTTCGAATCATTTCTCTTAATCTCACTGTCAACTCTAAAGAGAAAACCCCAAAGTGTTCTTCAAATCAGGTAAAGAGTTCACGCCACTGCATCGCCTCCGTGAGGTCAATTCCCACCAGATTTCATCCAATTTCAGGTTTGATTTCTTTTCCCCTTTCTGTTATAATTCTGCCATTAAACTTATCTTTACTGAAATTGTTAAACTGGAGCCATCGAAATCTATGAGTATTTTAACCATCGGTATTTAAATTTGTAGTTTCTATTTAGAACTATGATTTGTTTGATTTTTCTTTTCGGATTATGAGTTTTTCTTTTGATTTTGTTTATTTGTTTGATTTTGTTTTATTAGAATTTTACACATGAATCAATCTGTTTGTCCTATTTCTACATGTGTTTGTATCTCTGCCCATATTTATATTAGTGATTCTGATGTGGGTTTGAGCAAGGATATGTCTATTAGCGATTCTATTCACGGTCCACAGCGGCCGGCTAGCTACAATCTTATCTCTTTTCGATATTTCCTATCGGACTATTATTATATGTTTTAAGTAAAAAAAATAAACAATATTGTATCTAAATCTTTTCTATTTATGTAAATTGGGTAGAATGGAATCAATTCATTTGTATTTATTTTTTCTTCGGACACCTATTATTTCCCCTCTCTAATTCTGATCCCTTCCTTAGCTTTGTTCTTCTTGTTGCTATTCTGTATCAATCTATTTTTTATAGAATCTCTTTCTCGGCCAGATTCATTTACCATTGAGGTTTGCATGCTAATGATTATGCATCTGTAATTAACATTTGAAATCTCTATGGAAGAAACATGTGATGATATAATATTTAATTGCACTTTTTCATACTTTCATGTTATCATTATATATGTACCATAGATCCAAAGAGGTTAATTAGCAGGCCATATTATTATTGCATTTGGCTGGACTTCTTCAATTTTATGTATTTTATTTTGAATGTGATAATCCAACTCTAACTTATATTGTATTATATATAGAAATTACATATATGTATTGCACATTCATGAAATATTCAATCAGTTTTTAAATTTTTATTTTATTTTTTTATTCAATTTGTTATAGCAAATTTGTTATTATCTGTATTCCAAATCTTATGACTGAATTATGCTAATGGTATGCTCCATGTGGCATTTGGCAGTATATATGAACAATTTAGATGCATATTAGATCGATCATGTTGAATTGCTGGGTAATTGGTTTGTGGATGAAGATGTGATTGTTGAAGAGTTAATGGATAAATTTATGTGCAGAATTTACTTACAAAGATGTGAAGGTTGAAAAACATCGAGAGATTTATCTTGGTCACAGTATTAAGGCCCCTGTTGGATGGCAGAAAGGTATGCTCTTGTTATGCTCAATTGCTGCTTATAATTTAAATATGGAACTTTCAAATCAAAATATCTTTTATTTAATCTTTCATCCTAATAATTGCTAGTATGCATGATTTTAGTGGAGGTTATGTATTTCTATGGTCTTTCAATATTACTGTTTTCATCAACTTTATACGAAGCAAATCATATATGAGGTTGGGTGGGTTATATTGGGTGACTGTTTTTTGAGTTTGAGGACAGTTAAATTCCAGTTTTGTCATTGCGGGTTAATATACCTAAAGATGCAAGGAATATCGATACTTGTAGAACCAAATTAATGTTACAACTTTTATTAAAAGTTCATAGTACCTTATTTCCTTTGATATCGTTTTATGTGCTCAATTTTCAATTTATCTTCTTGTTCGAAGAAGCTAAAAAATAGTTCTAGTTCATCATTTCCAACAATTGTTATTTCATGATTGGAGTTGCTACTCATTGAGTAATGTGAATGCCTCTAAATGTATAAGTTTATTTAATTGCAGTATATATAAATCATGCTCTTTGAATTTCAAAGTTCACCTCTGATAAGCAATGTATAGATCCTGACATTTTGGTAGTTTAAAAAATATAAAATAGCAACAAGGAGCTGAAAAAAAATCAGACTCAATGCTTAGAAATAAATGTTCAATATTTAATAGTAAAAATTTTAAAAATCAGGAGCTTTTTGTTAAGTTTTGTGTAAAAATACATGAAAATTCGAGGCTAATAGTTTATATATATATATATATATATATATATATATATATATATATATATATTAAAAATGAAGTAAAACAAGCAAGAATTAAAATCAAAACCAATTTTGCCCTAATATGGGCAGCAGTATTTGCTTCACGAAGGATGCTCTTGAAAATAACTGACTAGTCTTGATTCACCAGCTATAGGGAAGTTCTTGAAGTTATTAAAATTTCATGTTTACCTTTCTACCTATTATCCCTTGAACTATTTATGAGTAATACATCAGTATTCATTCAAGCAATAGGAAATTATATATATATATATATATATGTAAATAAAATATTAATTTATGAGTTATTCATAAATTAATTCTTGCAAGTTTATTTATATTCCTTGTCTCTGAATGCTTATAAATTTTAGGCTCGTGTAACATTGCTTGTAAGAGAATAGAGACTACAATTTATCATAATTTTTCAGTGTGATTCTGTTGTTTTAGGAAATATTTTCCTTTTTATGTAGTTATTGATGCTAAATCCTATTTACTGTTATTGCCAGATTTATGGAACCAATTCTTCCATGCTACCATAGCATATTGAGCAAAATATTAAGGTAAATGGTATTTCAAACTAAAAATATTAAATTATGCATATTCACTCTCGAGTTTTAGTTGAGTAGGCATGCAGTTTCAAATTATTTTTGTAGGGTGGAAATTTCTAATTGTTATGTGACTTTTTTTGATGATTTTAGAGGAAGAGCCTCAAGAAGAGAGTGATGATGGCATAGGATTTAGCTTGTTTGATTAGGAGCTCATTTAAGTATGCACAAGTCCTATGTTAGTCATAATAGTTAAACAATAGTTTATATTTCTTTTGTGAGTACAAATACCTTTAATTTTTTGTATTAAGTAGTATCTTTTTATTTAATTGATCTTTTTTTCAAATAAATAATTTATATTAGTTGATTGACAATTTTTTTTTTACAAAGTTAATTGATTATGTAACATTAAATTTAAAATGTGTCATTTTTAGTACAATGCATATATGACAAGTATATTTGTCATAATTTGTCGAATTGTTAGTTCATAAATGGCGATATAATGTTTACAATTACGATATTAATATTGTAATAAAAAATATAATTTAATGACAATAAAAAATTATCGCTAAAACTATTTTTTGTGACAATTATTTTTGTCCGTATTTATGTCATTAATTTGTAAAATAATATGACAATTTATATTCATCATTAATATACATTAATTTAATGACAAAATAATTTTTTTCACTTAAAGTATTAGATTTAATGACGATATTAAATATTTTATGATGAAAATTATATTTATTTGTGACGATAATTACGTAACTAATACTTAATGGTTTTAATTAGAAGCAGAGTTTTGTCATTAAAAATATTTAATTTCGTGACAAATTTTAATTTTTTCATAAAAAATACAAATCTTTTGTGACGATAAACAATATAATGTGACGAAATATAATTTTATTTATGACATAATTTTTGTCATGAAAAGTAAGAAATAAAGATGACGATAATCATTTTTGTCATAAAAAATGATACTTACTGTGACAAATAAGTAAATTGCCACATAAACTTTTATGTTACGCGCCTACCGTTACGTTCTCTGTGACGATAAAAATTAGTCACCTTATTTTTTCAGCGAAAAAAAATGAATTTTTCATGACAATTTTTTGCATCATAAAAGGTGTAATTTCTTGTAGTGGTATGCATGCTAAACATGTGCAAACAATTATGCGTTACATGTATGCAAATATTATATACACGGAATGTGCGCGAAGAATTGCATATGCAAAATATATGCAAAGTTCAAGCATGTGTGAATGCATGTTGGGCATAATGAAAGGCTATGCGCGTGTAAATTTATGCAGGGAGATATGCAAGAGATTTATGCATGCAAGATGCATGTGAGATGCAAAAATGGATAGACCACATCCTAGGTGGTTATGAGATTCCTTGAGGGTACTGCTCGGCAGCTCACATTGTCTGATGCCCCCAAGGATCTAGAAAAGCACTGTCTTGACTTTAGTGACTCTCACCCATAATTTTTTAAAAGAGAACTGACCGGCATGCATCTTTGCCCCCCGGTCAATGAGCATATTACCCCCAGGACTCTGAATTAAGTTCTGCATTATGCACTACCTGCCTAAAGGGAAGTTATTCGGAGTAACGCTGCCTTATCACTCCAGGCTTCAAAAAGTCATTGTTTAAAAGGTAGTGCGTCCCTTGTGGATTTTTACACTAGCTTTTCTTAGCGGGAAATGCATCCCTTCGGGGATTTTCACATAACCCTGTGCCTAATTTTTCCCTGGAATGGACCCAACCCACTCCAGCGGCTTTTGTTAATTTTTTGTAGGACAGATTGCCCGTTTTCAGGTTTTTACCCTGCCTTTGGCCTAACTTTTGCTTAGAGAGCTAATTACGGTTTTCAACTCTAACGGCCTTTTCCTTTTTTTTTTCTTTAAGGGCATGACTGCAAGAAAAGTTGAAGCTACTATTAGAGCCCCCTTCTAGAGTAATCGATAATTATTCACTGAGGCATTTTTTCCCTAAGTATCGATTGCATTCCTTTGCCTCTCTTAGTGAATGTGTTGCTAAATTGGGTAAGGTGGTGGATGAGGATCGGGTTCCTTAGTGCTTCATGAGGCTGCTTTTTACAGTATCACCCATTGTGTTTGATAGTTCAGAGGGATAAATAACGTAGTGAGGCATTCCTATCTTTCCAAGGTAGGCCTTATCTTTGGCTTTTACCTCCAGATACCATAGCCTCTGGGCAAGCTACCGGTGAAGACTATTATACCATCTTTTAGGGGTCGTTCCTTTACTCCCACTAATGCATTCAAGAGGTAAGTGCTTAGTCCCAAAATCGATATTAGAACTTATCGACTTAGACATCTTGACGGTGAGAGCAGGAGCAGAGTGTACTCATTTAGATTTCATGCATTCAAGAATGAACGATGTTTCTCTTTTTATAAATGAACTAGAAAATAATGAACACATGTATTTGCAAAGATTGTGTACATTTCGGTATGATTTCTCTATACATGGTCATTATCTAACATCTATTCAAAATGCAAAACTACATCTAATCTCAGAGTAGATCTTGTAAGCATCAAACTCCTGTTTCCAATCAGCCCTCTCGGGTTTTCTTGATTGGGCATTTTCTCTCGAGCCTCGAATTTTTGCCCAGGGTGCCTTTTTTCAGTTTTCACCCTGACGAGGCGCCCATTTTTAGCAAGGCCACCTTTTTTCGGTTTTCGACCAGCAGGGCTTTTATTCTCTTCTTTTGATTTTTAGTCTTTAGCCATTGAACTTCTTGGGTCTGTCGATGTTGACCGATTCTTTGAAGTCATCTTCAATGCTGTATGTTGTTGCTGTCTTGGATAATAATCTCTAGAGAACAAATGGGACTTCCTATACTGGTCTGAATTTGCCTCATTTGTCTGGAACATTCGGACTCATTTGCTTAAAGACTGAATCTCTCTCTCCCATCGGATGCTTTCTGACTTCCTTCCCAAATGATCAAGTAGAGTATTTTCTGATAGATCTGATTATGGATGTAATCCCATGACATGTCCCTTTCAGATGTGTTTAACTGCTGCTGCCATTGCTGTGCCTTGTCGACTTCTGGAATCTGGGCTTCCATGACTATCCTTAAAGATTTGAGCTCTACTCCGATTGGCCATCACTGCTTCTTCCCCATGTGATTCTCGTAGAGGTTCCGATAGTGGTTCTCTAGCCTCGAAGTGCCAAAGGACCATTTCTCATCCCAATCTTTGTAGTTTCAAACCATCTGGACCCAGATCTCCTTGTTAATAGCCTTTCCTGCCCCATTGGTTTCAGGACAATATAGGGAGGACTTGTGGTCTTTAATGTCATACCTCTGGAGCAACTCCCTAGCCTTATCTACAAATTGTCCTTCCGTCCTTGAACCCTGCGTGTTGTGGGAGACCATATCAATAAATCGGATTCTTTTCGATGACACTATCTGTTAGAGACCATAGGGCGCACCTCCCCTATAATGTCTATTCCCAAACTCGAGCAACCCGTATGCATTGCAAGTCAATAGAATCCTTTTGGTCCTTTTCGAAAGTCAAGCAAAATGGCAAAGTATGGGTATGCGTAGATCAATGGGATTTGAACAAAGCTTGCCCCCAAACAGTTTCTCCTTTTTTTTTTCATATCTACATATTGATTCTTTTCCTTCCTTCGCCCCTTTTTTTTCATTATGGTTTTTTTTTGTGTTTTTTATGTTCTTTATTTTTTTTGCAAGCTTTGTTTAAATCCTGATAGCTTATACATTTTCGCTCTTCTTGACTATTGGGATGACGCTGACCAACCAAGTCAGGTGTTGAGCTTCTACAAGAAATTATGGCTTCATCTCTACTTATGGATCCCTTCTTTAACCTTCTCTGCCCATTCTAGCCTAAGTCTTATGGGCTTCTGCTTGGTTGGTCCATGATCGGGGTATGTTGGAATGGTGTGCTCGGTGATTCGGCGATCAACTCTTAGCGTGTCTTCATAAGACCAGGCAAAGACTTTTTTACATTTTCTTGAATATCTCTCAAGTTTTAATCTCTCTTTAGGAGTTACATTAGATGCTATCAAGATCTTCTTTGTACTTTCCAAAGTTCTGAGATTAAATGGAGTAGCATCAACTGAATCAATATCAAATATGAATGAGTCATGATCATGATTATGCATAGAGAAATCATAAGAGATATAACACAAGTAAGCAAAAAATGTTCGTCTTATTAATGAAACTAGAATGTCATTATTAAATAGTTCAAAAATAGAAAGAACATTCTAAATAGCTAATCATTTTGTATTCTTGCCAACACAGATGTTGCAGCCGATGGTCCATTATCATCCTTAAGAACCATCCTGCCTTTCCACTTAGGCACTTAATCCATCTTACTCTTTCCCTCTCGCTTTTCTGGGTCGCAGATCTGCTGGGAGTCGATCAGATCTTGAATAGCATGTCTCAAGATCTTGTAATCGTCTATGGTATGCCCGGTGTGCTGGTGGAAGGCGCAATACTGATCCCCATTGTGATCGGGCTGCCCTTGGCTTCTAGCGGACCTAGCCGGCAATAGCTGTAACATCCCCTCCTTTATCAGCCTCTTAAACACCCAAGACAATGATCTGCCCAAATTAGAAAAATGCTTTTGCTTTACCTCCATGGTTGGTGCTTCTACAATCTTTTCCTTTTCTGGGTCTGGCATCAGTTCTTGAATGCGATCTCTCAAAGGACGACAATAGTCTATTTTATGCCCTAAATATTGGTGATATGCACAATACCAATCCGCTCTGTGTCTAGGTTGTCCTTGACTTGGGACAGGCCTAGTTGGCAAGGGTTGTAACTTCCCTTCCTTGATAAGACGGGTGAAGTGCTAAGATAATGGTCTACCTGAGATAGTTAGGTAGCATCGAGCTGTTCTAGGGGCTGAGACTTCTGTGGCCCTAACATTTGCCTCACTATTGTTGTGGCTTCCTAAGCTTTCATTTTTCAAAATATGCATCATTGCGCGGTCCCCTCTCTCTTCAGGCACAATGCTATTTTTTAGAGTAGGCCTCATATTTCCTTCTTGCTTAATTGGAGAATCAAATGGCCCCCTATCTCTGGTCTCGAAAGGCAAATGAGGTACTGCAGCTGTCGTCGTACGAGCCTTCTTGACTGTGGCTTGCTCTACTTGGTTAACGGTGGTGGTCGCCATAAGTTGAGCTTGGAGAACGAGTGCCATGGCATCCATCCTTTCCTTAACTAGGGCCAATATCCTTTTCTCAAGCTCTTCGAACCTTCTATCCATCTCCTAGACAATTAGGGCACGAATCACTTCAGTCTGTTGTGAAGGGCCAGCCATTTCTAATATCTTCAGATGCTCTAGCAAGGATGCTAAATCTTTGTCAACCAACTTGAACTCTGATCACTCTTTAGACAACTATCGGGATCCCTAAACCACACAAGCAAATGGTCTACAATGGCTGAAAAGCAAATAGTTAGAATGATGTATGAATAATATGTTATGAATGGTCGTGTTGTAAAATAAATGACATACAATGGCTAAAAAAATCACAGAGGTCAGAATGATGTATGTAATACATGGAACAAATTTATGTACAGGGTGATATGTATATGCAAAACTATATGCACAGGATAAAATGTTCATGTGAAAAGTAATATGCAAAGAATAAGATGTACACATAAGGAGAAAATAATTTTTTTTTGTGCATGAATGACATGAATATGCAATGCATCATCCACAACCACAAACAAGTAGATAGATCATTCCAACCTTATCTCTCCCACACACGAGGCCATATAGTCTCTGTCTTAGGTGGGCTTGGTCCGTTAACCGGGAACCCAATGGATGAGCATGGTGCACGATGAAAAATCGGCAGTATAACCTCTCTTAACTAATGTGCATACGAATGGATTTTGACCATTGTGTATTTAGGCAGTCAGAATAAATAGACATGGGCCTATCAGGACATGAAAGCCTTTGATTAGGTGATAAGTCAAATTATCTAGGTTTGTCTAATATATAATGATCCATACAGGAAACATAGTATTAAGGTTCATACCACTTAAGGAAAGTATCTATTTTCATTACATGAGCTTTGGCCAGGGTGATGATACTTTAGGTCTACCCAAGCATAGTCCCTGCCAACTGGTCTAGCTCATCACGAGCGTAACGATCGATCGGGTCACCATTTAATATACAATGATGGTACGAGGCTTAGGCTGGTGATTATCCTTAACATTTCCCTACATTGTGTGAACGTAGGGTTATGCTTCGGGAACACACCGGGATTGAAAGAGGGACCAAACTAGCATAGATCTAAGGCTCTAATGAGATGCAATGAACTTTTGAAAAAAGGATGAAATTTTTAAATTAAAATTCAATTATAAATTGTAACCAAGGTACTTTCGAAGTGAAGTCTCGAGTATTTTCTCCAACGGAGTTGCCTCTGTGACGCGTGCCGAACCCCGGGGTGCCCCGAACCGCCCGCTTTTAGGGCTTTTGGGAGGAGGTTCGTTAAAACTTTAAAGAAATTACAAGTGCGTCCATTTTGGTCAACAAGGAGATTTCTTGGAGTCGCCACCCAATAGAACATTGGGAAAGGTCGTCTAGCCTTAGTGAGCCTAAGACAGCGCTGCTATGTCAATTATAAGCAAGCCGGAGGTGTTTTGGAGGCTTCCACCCTAATGATAGGATGGTCCTCTAGCCTCACGCTTGGGCAAATCAGAGGTGTCTTGGAGGCATCCACCCTAATAGAATATTAGGATGGCCCTCTCACCTCTTGGCGCCAAGAACTGTGCAATTTTGAGTCTTTTACGGGACACAAGAGGTGTCTTGGAGGACCCATCCCAATAGAACATTGAGATGGCCTTCTCGCCTCATTGAGCCCAAAGACCAGAGAAGGTTCAGGACTTCCCATTTATTCATACCTTGGTGAGGTTTATAGTTTAGTTTTGAATTTACCGTTTCATCCCATTTCTCATTCAATTTAATGCAATTAAATCAAAGTGCATATTGTCCATTCAGGGAAAGCGATAAATAAATAAAGCATAACTAAAGTAAAGTGCATGAAAATAAATTACAATAAAACTAGGGGCGGAATACAATCCCCATTGTAAATAAAATACAAATTATATATAAAATAGGCTACTTGTTAAAGATGAGGACATTGGTCCTCGCATGCATATTTATTATAAAATAATTTTGATGTGACAATTTTATTTTGGATGGAGAAAATTGGGACATTGGTTCCTTTTTTTATTAGGAAAGATTCCAAGTTAATTAATAAAAATATTTTTGTGATTTTCTTTTTAGTGTCCCTAAAATAAACAATTTTATAAGAAAATTACATGGTAGAATAAATGAAAAAGCCAAATAAATGAAATATTACAAATAAAGCAAATAAATATTTAACCCAAACGAGCCTTCTGGATCTCCTCGTGTGCTCGCAAAAATGCCCAAGTAAAGAAAATGAGTTTTTGGAACAAAGATAAACACAAATGAAATAATGTTAGTAATTAAATCAATAAGATCAATTAAACGCATAAAATAATCAATAACAAATTAAAACAAATAAAATGAGATGACATCAAAAGAATGATAAATTAATTAAAATGTTAATAAACCAAAATAAATGAGAAAAATGCATTATGAATGACAAAGAAATTAAAGGATGTGATTGAAATAAAATAAAACATGTTAATGAATTAATACATAAAAATATGAACATGATGATAATAATAACGAATAATCAAAATAAACAAATAAGTGAATAAACAATAAATATATAACAATAACCATGAAAAAGAATGATAAAAAAATGAATAAAAGAATGATGAAAATAATTAAATGAGTGACATGATTAATTAATGTTATCCCAATTAACATAAAATATTTACATGGCAAAAAGATCAATCAAAATGAATGAATTAATTACATGTTAAAATAATAGTGAGGAATCAAAGCAAAAATAATATATAAACATATTAAATAAAGCGAATACAAAATAATAGAATAAATAAATAAATGAAAATAGTAAAAATATACATGTTATTTAATTTAATATGAACAAAAATAAATAAAAGAGAATAAAAAAAGATCAAGCCTAGATTGTTTACCCTCAGAGTTTCGGATTTGATGAAGTTAAAATCATGATTGATTTCCTTGTTTGTGATGTGCAAGATTAGAGTTGAATATGATAAAATATTGGAATTTTATTCCAAAAAAAAAATATCTTTGAAAAATGATGAAAGGAAAATCAAAAATTCTTCAAGAACAAAGAATTGATCTCTTTGCTTAAAGAATTATTTTTTATTAATAAAAATGTTCTCAAGAACAAACAACTATTTTGTTTGTCTCAAGAAAAAATTATTTGTTAAAAAAACTTGTTTTTTAGAAAATCAAATGAAAAATTAGATTTCAAGAACAAACATTTATTTTGAATGTCTCAAAATCTATTTTCATCAAAAAGTGATTCAAATAAAAATCTTTGAGAAAAAAAGTTTAATTGAAAACTAAAAACAACAATAAGTAAAAAATGAATTTTGAGAGCAAACAATTGTTATGTTTGTCTCAAAATCAATTCCCATCAACAAAATCCCTTCTAAAAACATGTATTAGAAGAAATTCTATCGGAAAAAGAAGAAGAATTGAACTGTTTTTTTTTTTTTTTGGGGAAATTTCAGTTAATTTAGAAATAATTTGGAGAGGAAGAAGAAGAGAAAACTTTTAAAAAAAAATCCTAAAAAAATTCCCCCTTTCTCTTTCCATCCTTTTCTTTTTATATGAAAAAAAAACAGAAAATAAAATTAATTATGGGAAAAACTACTTAATTAATTAATAATATAATTTATCTAAGTTTAAAAATGGAAAAAAAAAAACCTGAAAATCCCTTAAAAAGGGATAAAAAATCAAATTTTGAAAGAAAATTCCGAAAAACAGCAACTTTGGGCGATTTCGGTAGAAAAGGGGTGACCGATGCCCGTCAGCGCACGCGATGGGCATCGGTCGCGCGCGAGTGATGCCCTACGCGTTGCTCGCACGCGAGGGCCGTATGCTGGCGCTCTGCATGCCCGCATGCACACTACCGCGGCCAACATTCGCGATCTTTTTTTTTTTAAAAATTTAAGTAAAAATACTATAATTTCTAAACCCCATTTTTCAAATATAATTTTTAAAATATTTTTTATTATTATTTTTTTATTTTTTACTCTAAAATGAAAATTTGATCAGGAAATCATCACTTTTAACCTTTTTGCCTTTAAGTAGGCATCTTATCATCATTGGGTAACTCTGATCTGTGCTGCCTCAGGACCCGCTGTCTATATCGTCCACAGATCGATTTTACCAAATAAAATTTTTTTGACTGACGGCTGCTAGTTCGTCTGTATGCCTACCTCGAGGTCACCCATCCCGAGATTGCTTTACTACAAACACACTTAACACTTAACTCTATTGCAGATAACATCACTTTACACTAGAATCACACTAAACACACTGTAAAAATTCACTGGACACTTTTAACCCAGTATTTGGGCCACTATATGCCTCCTCAGAGGACTTAGAAATTTGCCACTTCAGAGGACTTACAAATTTTTCTCCTCAGAGGACTTAGAAATTTACCTCCTCAGAGGACTTTGAAATATACCACCTCAGAAGACTGTGAAATTTGCCTCCTCATAGGACTTAGAAATTTGCCTCCTCAGAGGACTTTAAAATTTGTCTCCTCAGAGGACTTAGAAATTTGAACCTGGGTAGACTTCATCTCGACCTAGTCATCCAGCACAGATGAGTGCTTGAGCTGAAACTGTCCTTGACCAGTCTTTGCACGTGTGGCCTTCATTTGGACTTTTCCTACGAAGCTGTGTGTAGGGGAATATTTACAAGAGACCGTGTATGCATGTGTAAAAGGTCATGTGCAGATGTTTGCTAAAGAATTGTATAACATGAAATGCATAAATGGGTAGACCATATCCTAGGTCGTTAAGGGTCCATTGAGGATATGGTTTGATTACCCGATCATTGTTTGATGCCCCCAAGGATTTAGAAAAGTGTCATCTTGGCTTTAAGGGCTCTGATCCATAATATTTTCTGGGAGATCCGTCCGGTATGCATCTTTTGCCCCCCGATTAATGATCATACTCCTTTTGCTATGCACTGTACAGCATTTTTCCCCCCAGGATTCTGACTCATCTCCTACATTATACACCATCTGCTCGAAGGGGGATTATCCAAAGTAATGTCACCCTTTCGCTCCAGGCATCAGAAGTCATTGTTTTAAAAGTAGTGCACCCCTTGTGGATTTTCACACTAGCTTTTCTTTGCGAGAAATGCGTCCCTTTGGGGATTTTCACATAACTCATTGCCTAACTTTTGCCTGAAATGGACCCAACCCACTCCAAAGGCTTTTATTAATTTTATTTTTTTGTAGGATAGACTGCCTATTTCTAGGTTTTCACCCTGCCCCTTAGCCTAACTTTTGCTTAGAGAGCCAGCTACAATTTTCATCTCTAACGGCCTTCTTCTTTTCTTTTTCTTTATTTTTTGTTTTTTGTTTTTTTTTTTGTGAAGGGTATAGCTGCAAGAAAAGTTGAAGCAACTGTATATATTTTATATTTATTTTTTTGGAAAACAAATTTGACAAGAAAACTATCACTTTCAACCTTCTTTTTGCCTGGGAACAGGCACTCAGTCTCATCATTGGGTAATCCTGATCTTGGACTGCCTCGAGACCCAGTGTCTACAGGGTGTTTTAGCCATATCTTGATCAATTTTTTGTTGTATTTATTGATAATATTTGGTTTATTCAAGAAATGAACAAGAGCATGAGGAACATTTGCGGCTTGTACTCCAAACTTTGAGAGAAAAGCAATTGTGTGCAAAACTCAACAAGTGTGATTTTTGGTTCAAGGAAGTGTCCTTCTTGGGCCACATTATTTCTTCTGATGGCATCAGGGTTGATCCGACCAAGATTGAAGCGATTGTGAATTGAAAACCGCCTCAGAATGTGCTTAAAGTGACGAGTTTCTTGGGTTTAACAGGGTACTACTGACGTTTTGTGAAGGTATTCTTTGTTATTACTTCGCCCCTTACTAAGTTGCTTTGGAAAGGAGTCAAGTTTGAGTGGTCTTGTAGATGTCAAGCCAGTTTTGAGCAATTGAAGAATATGCTTATTGAAGCACCTATACATACTCAACCCATTCTGGGTAAAGAGCAAACAATGTATAGTGATGCTTCAATGGAATTGGTCTAGGCTGTGTGCTGATGCAAGATGGGAAAGTGATAGCATATGCGTCGCAATAGTTGAAGGCTCATGAGAAGAATTATCCGACTCATGATCTGGAGTTAGCTGCAGTTGTCTTTGTTTTAAATATTTGGAGCAATTATTTATATGGTGAAAGATTGTCACACCCCAAAGTGGCCCTAGAAGAATTACAGAATTTTGGTTCGAAAAAGGTAAGTTTATGTGCGAGAGTTCTGTCGCGGGCGCGAGTTCTGTCGCGGGCACGACAGAGCCCTCTAGCGGTTTCCGAAGTTCAGCTGGTTGGTGCGGGCGTGAGCGTTCTGTCGAGAGCGCGATAGAACCCCCTCGCGAGATATGTGCATAAGTGAGACTATGAGACTTGGAGTTGTAGGGAGTTGACACATGGTGTCATAGAAGAGTGACAAATGTCATCATAGAAGAGTGACAAGTGTCATTGTAGAAGAGTGACAAGTGGCGGCATATGAGAGTGACAAGTGGCATCGTAAGAGTGTGCCAAGTGTCATTGTAAGAGAGTGACACTTGGCTTGGCTTAGTTTGGCTTGGCTTGGTTTTGACTTGGCTTGGCTTGGCTTGGTTTTGGCTTGGCTTGGCTTGGCTTAGGATAGGGATGGATTAAATGAGATGGTTGGCATTTATGGCTTGTAGGTGACAATTAGTGTAAGAGGATTTGGCTTTAGTTGACCGGCCACTTTCCTACCCATTTCAATTTCTTCATTTGGCTTGTTAATTCCCCTTTTCTTTGCTCTTAGTTGCCGTGCTCCACTTTCCTTTCTTTTCTTCTATTTTCCATTTGCTCCTAAAGAGACTCATTTAGGTTGGGATGAAGAGAGTAGATTTTTGAGAAGAGGTAAGTAGTGCTATTATGATAGCATTAGTCTTCTTCTTCTACTTGGTTTCTATTTTTGAATTAAAGTAAAAAGAAGAGTAACCCCAAGTGTTTTTGTGTGTGGTTTTGGTGTAAGCTGGAGGCAAGAGAATTAATAAAGGAAAAGAGAAGATCGGAACGAGTAGAGAGCTGTGATCGAGTTCCTAGAGGTAGGGATCGAGTGTGATCTTGTTAATTTTGCATGTGTTTAGATGAAAAATATTTGAATAGAGACATGTTGAAATAAAGAGACGCTTGATGAGCTTTAATTAGCTCAAGATGTTCATTTTGATTGCTTACAGTGTTCATGACAAGTGTATATATGTTTAAAGTATGTACTTGATCATTTGAGTGTTTATGTTGATAATAGAGTTTGATGTTGCGAAATTCTGCTTATTTGTCATTAGACCCCAGTGTATAGTATTTGTTATAAGTAGAGTTATAGGACTCCAATTGTATTGATTCCAATTGCTTATGAAAGATAAGATCCTTGTCTAAAAATGTCTAAGAGGGTGCTTGATCTAATTCTGGCCCCAAGTATCCCAAAAAGTAATTAAAACATAGGTGACCCTGTTCTGGCGGGTTCAATGGAACAGTATATGTTATTTAGATTATATCTTTTGTTATAGATGTCCAAAATACCTGAACCTTGTCCCATTTGCAATTTAACATCCTAGAGAACAATTGTCAAGAAGAACATTTTTCAAAACAAAGACGTTTAGAGGTTCATTTAGACGATACAAGTTTAGGGTAAAAAGCAGTCTTGTGAGGCACCATAGAGGAGCCTCTGTCGCGAGCGCGACACATGTCACGACCTCGCGACAGAACAACTAATTTTAGGCTTTTTCTTCTTCTTTTTGAGCTCCTAGTTGTCATGGGTCAACCCCTTACCCTTCCCCTTGACTAAATTGTATATTTTGCTGATGTTTTACTCCCCGGAATGAACCCGTATTAGCCCGGAATGTTTCCGTGATTTATACTCTACATGTTTAGGGTTATCAAATGATTATAGGATTAGTTATCTATGTAACCAATGCTACGGCATAAGAGTTAGCGTTGACCATGTTATGCCATGTGATATGAATTGTTATATAATGATTTGGTATGGAGTATAGAACCCTTATGTAATCTGTCTTCTGTCGCGAGCGCGACCTCTTGTCGCGATCGCGACAGAGAACCCCTTCTCGATCTATTTTACTTGTTTTAAAGAATGTTTCCTTTTGTCTTGCTTTGCATGATTTATATGTTTATGTAATGAATTTAAATGTTACATGCTTTTAATTGTTGAACAAGATTGTATATGAATTACATGCCTCTGAATTTGATAAATGCACTTGAATTTTAGTTGGTGAGTTGATGTCTGTGCATAGTGTGTGAGTTGGTATTGAGCCTGATTACCGTTATAGTGGATAGATAAGCATGCTTATAAAGGGATTACCGAGTGCAGCTGCCAATGTTCCGCCCCGTTTGGGCGAAGCGGGTCGACCTCTGAGAATTGTCATTAATAGAGATAGATGAAAATGTTTTGTGACTTCGGTCTATCGAAAATATTTTTTTATATAGAGCGTCCCGTATCCACCATGAAAGGAACTCAGGCTTGTTTTGTTAAATGTTGTGCAGTGAACTTGAGATGATTAAAGAGTTGCTTTGAATAAAGCTATAGTACATGAGAGTAATGTTTAAGTACATTATAGTTCTGTATACAAGTATATGATTACATGAGAGCGTGCATTTGAATACATGATATGTACAAGTTGTAGCGTATATGAACAAGTAAATGAATACATGTTATATGCACCGGAGTTCAGAGTACTTGGTAATTGAGCATGCTACCTATACATGTATACCAGTTATATTCATGAGATAGTGATTGTGTGATATGAAATGTGTGATTTATATGTGACTTCGTAAAGAAGTCCTTTGCATTATTTTATCCCCACTAAGCGTTATCGCTTAGCACGGATGTTTATTTCCGTGTAGGTATACAGGTTCGAATCAGTGAGCGGACATCTGCGGGTCAAGGCCACTAGGAGTTTTTGCTATACCTTTTTGTATAAGAAAGAGTTAGAGTTTTACATTTTGAGTAACATCATTATGTAATATAAGAGTATAGTTGTTACATGTAAATGTATAAGTAAAGCTAAATGGAAACAGATGTAATATGAACATGTATATGTAGTTAGTATGAAATGCAAGTGGGCCCTAGTGTAGTATTTAATTACTTTAAATGGATGTGTTTATGCTATCGCTTCCGCTAATGCATGTACATGTATACGTAAGCGTCCGCGTAGCGCCCCGATATTCCTTACCGGGGGTATGGGGGTGTTACAAAGATGTAGAATTTACATGGATCACAAGAGTCTTAAGTATCTGCTTACGCAGAAGGAGCTCAATTTGAGACAGTGCCGATGGCTAGAGTTGTTTAAAGACTATGACTGCATAGTGGATTATCATCCTGGTAAGGGTAACGTAGTTGTTGATGCCTTAAGCAGGAAATCAGTTTTGGCTTTGATGTTGCATGGTAGTAGATGGAGAATAACATCTGATGGAGCTTTGATAACCCAGTTAAAAGCTAGGCTTAATCTAGAGCAGTTGCTAGTCGATGCTCAAAAAGGTGATGCGAAGTTACGTCAAATACTGCAATTAGTCAGAAATGGAGACAAGACTGACTATTTAGTAAATGATTAGGGTATTCTATATTTTATAGGTCAATTATGTGTAGCTAATGACAAAGAATTGAAAAAGAGACTATTACAAGAAACTCATAATACGGTTTACACGATAAATCCTGGAGGTAATAAGATGTATTAGGATCTGAAGCAGTTTTATTGGAATAAAGAGAGATGTGGTTGACTATGTGTCCAAGTGTCTGACTTGTCAGCAGGTGAAAGCTGAGCACCAAGTTCCTTCGGGTCTACTTAATCCCCTTCCAAATCCACAGTGGAAATGGGATAATGTGACAATGGATTTTGTAGCAGGTCTTCCAATAACACAGTGACAGTATGATTCAGTGTAGGTAATAGTTGATCGGCTTACTAAGTTAGAACATTTCATACCAGTTTGACTAGATTACCCCATGGATCGCTTAGCTGAGTTATATGTAAATGAAATTGTCTAGCTGCATGGTATTCCATTGTCCATAGTATTTGATCGGGATCCGAGATTCACTTCAAGATATTGGAAAAGTTTTCAAGGTGCTTTTGGTACCTGACTTAATTTTAGTATGACCTTTCATCCTCAGTCAGATGGACAATCAGCGAGAGTTATTCAAGTGCTAGAAGATATGTTACAGGATTGTGTTTTGGATTATCCGAGAAGTTGGGATAAATATATCTCATTAATGGTGTTTGCATACAACAACAGTCATCAGACGAGCACTGGTATGGCACCATATAATGCTCTATACAGTAGCAAATATCGAACTATAGTAAGCTGTACAAAATTGAGTGAGCATAAAGTAATTGGTCCTGATCTTGTGAAGGATACAGAAGAGAAAGTGAGAATGATTCAGCAACAATTGAAAACTGCAAGTGATCGGCAAAAATCTTACGGAGATTTAAAGTAGAAAGATATTGAGTATAAAGTGGGTGATAAATTCATTTTGAAAGTATCACCATGGAGAAAAGTGCTCCAATTTGGGAAAAAGGGAAAGTTAAGTCCAGATTCATCGGTCCTTACAAAGTGCTTGAACGCATTGGACCTATAGCTTATCGGTTGGCTCTACCTATGGAATTAGCCAAGCTACAAGATGTGTTTCATCTGTTGATGTTTCAACAATACCGATCAGATGAGTCTCATATTCTGCCATTCCAAGAGATACGAGTGTAGTTGGACTTTTCTTTTGAAGAAGAACCTAAACCAATCTTGGCTCAGGAAGTGAGACAACTACGGAACATGCAGATTCCTTTGGTGAAAGTACTTTGGCACCACCATGGAATTGAAAAAGCAACATGGGAGCCCGAGTCTGCAATGAGAGCTCAACACCCACAACTTTTCTATTTAGGTATGAATTTTGAGGATGAAATTCTTTAAGGAGGGAAGAGTTGTAAGGCCCCAACTTGTACCCTAGTCGTATTCAATACGCCTAGGGTACAAGAGAGGTCGAGTTTGTGTTTTTCAGATGTTTTTACATGTTGGGACGTATCCAGTATTAATTTATTTGTTTCGAGTAGTTTTGTCATTTAACCAATTGATCGGCAAAAATCTTACACAGATTTGAAGCGGAAAGATATTGAGTATGAAGTGGGTGATAAGGTCTTTTTGAAAGTATCACCATAGAGAAAAGTGCTCCAATTTGGGAAAAAGGGAAAGTTGAGTCCCAGATTCATCGGTCCTTATGAAGTGCTTGAACGCATTGGACTTGTAGCTTATCGGTTGGCTCTACCTATGGAATTAGCCAAGCTATATGATGTGTTTCATGTGTCGATCTTTCGATGATACCGATTAAATGAGTCTCATATTCTGCCAGTGCAAGAGATACGAGTGCAATTAGACTTTTCTTTCAATGAAAAACCTAAAAGAATCTTGGCTCAGGAAGTGAGACAACTTCGGAACAAGAAGATTCTTTTGGTGAAAGTACTTTGGCAGCACCAAGGAATCGAAGAAGCAACATGGGAGCCCAAGTCTGCAATGAGAGCTCAATACCCACAACTTTTCTCTTTAGGTATGAATTTTGAGGACAAAATTATTTAAGGAGCGAAGAGTTATAAGGCCCCAACTTGTACCCTAGTAGTATTCGATACGCCCAGGGTACAAGAGAGGTCGAGTTTGTGTTTTTCAGTTAAGTTTTTGCATGTTGGGACGTATCCAGTGTTAATTGATTTGTTTCGGGTAGTTTTGTCATTTAACCTTTTTGGACTATATTGTATGAATTAGGTTTTATAGTTGGGCCATACTTGAATTGAGCTGAATTAAAGGACTTGTGCAAGAGTTTTGGGTGGGTCAAAGGAGCATTTAGGATGGTTGACTTGAGGGCCAATCAAATTGTGCCAGTTGGACTATGGGATTAGGATGGCTTTATTTGCCTTGAAGGATGATGGAAAGGGGGGCAGTATTCTAACCTCCTCTTCCTCCTTTCTTCAACTCTTTCTTCTTCTTTTGAGTTACTAAATCTCCATTAAAATTCCGTTCTAGCTTCTTTGAGCCTAGCAGGTGAAGTTAAGTGAGTTTGTAAGCTTATTAGGTAACTTCTTTTCCTTTTCTTTCCATTCTTCTTCCGTGAGTTGAGGGGTGAGTATTTGTGAGTTTGAATGTTCACGGACATGTTTGTGATGCTTGTGTAGAGGGAAGTGGAGCCAAAGCCGAAGGGAAAGAGAAAATTGGTGCAAGTGGAGCCAATTGAAGAATTTTGATCAAGGCAGGGAAAAATTCATTTGGTTGTGTTCTTAATGTGTAAATTTCTGCTTTGAAGCATGTGTGAATGATATATGTATTGTTGAGTTGCCTTTTTGTTGTTATGTTTGGATTGGTAGTTAAATTGGGGAAATAGAGTTTCTAGGAGAAACTCTGCTAAAATTTTGCCAGACATCTATGTAATGTTTTGGTCATAAGTTGAGATTTAGAACTCCAAATTAAGTGGTTCTAGTTCTGTTAGAAGCAAGGCTTACATATCTAAAAATTATAGGAATGACCATGAGCCAATTCCAGATTTAAGACCCTTAAAAGTGGCCAAAACTGAGGTGTCTCTACTTTCATCGGTTCATAAGAGCAGTTCTGGTTTTTTAGATCATATCTGACTTTATAGATGTCTAAACAACCTAAAATTTGTCCCATTTGAAACTTATCATCCGAAGGAATAATTTTTAAGAAGGAATTGTTTCCTAAAAATGAGTTCTAGAGGTTGGTGTAGGCGATTCAATTTGGCATTAGGCAAGCAGTCGTGAGATTCTACTTTTGTTTTGCTTATTTTTGGTATGTCACGGTGACAACCAAATCATTGCCACCATGAACAATGCTAAGAGAAGGAAGAATTGCTTATTTCTGGGGGTCACAGTCACAACTAATTCATTGGCACCTTGACCCATGTCCATACGCTTCTGTTTTGCTTATTTTTGGGATGTCACGATCACAACCAAATGGTTGCCACCGTGACCCTCCCCTGTTTTAGTTATTAAATTCTTAATGTTTGTTCTTTCCACTATAAGTTAATTGATTAATAATTTGAACAAGTAATTATATGTTGGGCATTTACCGAATGTTATGATGATAACATAATTGCTTGGTTTATTATTATTGTGTATTTTATATATGTAATTTTATTGAATGTAATTGAAAATGAAGGGTTTCTTATAATTGGAATTGTAATTGTTTATTTAGGCCTACAATTATGGAGTCGTGGATAGATAGGCATGCCTATAGGGATTCTGAGTGTTGCAGCCTATGTTTGGACCATGGTATGGTCCATATATGTGTTAGAATCCTGAATTGGATTCTTTTGGATTGTGGATCAGATTTGATCTCTAATGTGTTTTCGGATCGTGGTAGATCCTAATGTATTTGGAAATGGATGTACCTGCGGGTACCTATGTGTTTCTACCCGTTATGCACCCCCTTGTAAATGCAGGCATTTGATAAATGACACATGAGAAATTTGAACATATGAGCATGTGATTATGAATGCATGTCCTTTTGAAAGTTGATAAATTATGATATTGTATTTTATACATATCTACTCTATTTCTTTGATTCATTTAAAAATCAAACACTTGTGAATGCATTGTTAACCGCTATGGGCTGTTATCCATTTTATGTGTTTCCTCACTAAGCCTTCGCGCTTAGCACGGCTGTTTCATTCGTGTAGGTGCTGAAGACATTGTGATTTTGGAGGACACCCCGCATCTCCCGGAGCTAACATAATAGGGGCTCGTGATATGTAGGTTCTTGTGTAGTATTATAAGGGAATTTTGTAAATGTAACTTTTGAATTAGTACAGCATAGTTATGGGTTGTAATAGCAAAGATAATTGTACAGGCCTGTAATACTTTAATATTGTAAGGAGACTTTTTCTGTTATAATAATATAAAGTATGATGGCTTCTACATGTATATCCATATGATTTAAGTTAATAGCAAAAGAATTTTATAATTCGGCTTTTGAAGATTGTGTGTTTCGATTAAAGATTTTATTGTGTGGCATCCCTCACTTACCGTGGTAACCCACTACGTCCGAGTGAAGGGGGTGTTACACATTAGGTCCACCAAATCATATGCTAATTTAAATTAAGCTCGCAGACTTAATTATGCCCATTAATTGATTTTAGCCTACTAATTTCAATCCAATAGAATTAGGGCCCAAATTAATTAATTAAACTAATTGAAAACACATTTATACATCTTATGCAACTTAAAATTAAGATCAAAATTCGTTCTTCACAAGAACTAATCAGGAACACAATTTTATTGAGTTTTTCGGTAAAATCAATTTTCATGCAAAACTTAACCGATTTCAATTATGTTTGATCCTATGATTTAATATCACATATTAAAAATATAAATTATCATCAAAATAATGTATTTTCATGGATCAAAACTGATATTTATTTAAAACAACCCTTTCCTCTTATTCTTCTATGCAGAAAAAATTTTTGCTTCAAAAATCTTTTTTTGCCTTTTTTTTTTTAATTTTAATCACACAATAAGATAAATCATTATTGATTAATCTAACATTCATGAACATTAAAATAAAAATTTTAAAATTTCATAAAATTAATAACTCATAAATATAAAATTATTCTGCGGCTCTGATACCATGTTGGAATTATTTATTTACATGCATTACTTGTAAATGCGGAGTTAAAAATTTTATCTAAACAAAATTTGATCTTTGATATGTAATTATATTGCTAATCTGAAAGAAATGAAAAATCACCTTGAGGTTTTTTGGTCAATTGATTTCCCTTCGCACTGGATTATCGCAAACCACATTATCTAACTTTGGAACACCTCCAAATCATCCACACTAGAGAAAAGAGAGGAATGAACCAACAATTGGAACTACAAGGGGCTACCGAATTGTCCTTGTGGCTAAAGAGGAAATTCGGCTAATTAAAGTGGATTTGATATGGAATATTCCCTAATTAAGGTATCTGATATGGAACATTCCCTAATTAAGGGATTTGATTTGGAACCATTTCCATATTAGCATTATTTCCTATTTAATGTAGATCATTTTCATATCTGGATAATTTTTATATTCATATGGATTTCTTTCCATATCGGGAGATTGATTTGATATGGAACATTCCCTAATTAAGGGATTTGATATGGAACTGTTTGCATATCAACATTATTTCCTTTTTTGATATAGATCACTTCCATATCTGGACAATTTCTATATTGATATGGATTTCTTTCTATATTGATATAGATATGGGCGTATCCAGACTCTATCAGTGTATATATATTGAGAAAGAAGGAAAAGTAAGCCATTCATGGCTGGAAAATTCAAGGAAAATCTTCTCACTTTTCCTACTTGTTTTACCCACAAATTTGGGGTTGATTTCACCCATGGTCACTCAACTTATCACTTCTCGCACAAAAGTAACCGACTTTTTTTTTCTTACTTAAATGTCACTGAACTTTTAACATTATTGCACAAAAGTCATGTTGACCGGAATCCGGCGACGACTCTTGCCGGATTGATAAGTTCAACAAATGCTACATTTAAATTAATTTCACTCACGGTCACTAGACTTATCATTTATCACGCAAAAGTAATTAACTTTTTTTTCTCAACTGAAATGTTACTGAACTTTTAACATTTTTGCAAAAAAAGTCATCAATCCGGCAAGGGTCATCGCCAGATTTCGGTCAATATGACTTTTGTGCAATAATGTTAAAAGTTCAGTGACTTTTAAGTAAGAAAAAAAAAGTCGGTTACTTTTGCGCGATAAGTGATAAGTTGAGTGAAATTGACCCCACAAATTTGCATACTAAGGGTATGGATTAATTAAGACAAGTTCTAAGTAATTAAGGTAAGTTTATAGAGAATTTTCATCCACTTTTCTATCTCTTTCTTGCTCTATAAAAGGAGCTAAATTATAGGGATGGAAAATTGATTTAGATGTGCATATTACTGTGTTTTTAATGGAAGGAGGTAGCAAAAAATAAAGGAAAAGATAAGGAGACAAGCAAACGAAGGAAATTGCGCATAAGGAGGTTTGAAAACATTTAATTTCTTTGCATGTGTTCGAATTGAAAATGATTCATAATATGTGCTCTGTAGGATGTGCGAATGTTGATGAAGTGTTGAATTGAAGTTGTTTTGAATGGAATTCGTGAATTATGCCTTAGGAGTGTGATAGCTAAAAATTCTGCCTGAGTTTCATATGAACAAGTTTTAGTGACAAAGCCATATCTCGGCCTACAGACCTCTAAATGGACTTATTCTAGTTGGAGGAATAGCCTTTAAGAGATATACCTACAATTGTTATGCAAGAAATAGGGCTAGTTTTGCCTCTAAGAAACCTGAAATTGCAGTTAAAATTATACACCAAATGTTGCTCCTGTAATGGGAGCAATTTGTGTTCTTAGTAGCATATCTCTTAACTTATTCATCCAAGTTGCTTGGTATTTTTGCCTTAGGAAACATAAGACATAGTACAACAAATGTTAAGAAGGGACCATTGCCCAAAAAATTCATTTGTTAGGTGAAAAACCTTAGGCAAAATGGATCTAAAATCTGCCCTATCTTATAAGGCAATAAAATAGGGTAACACAACTGTCAGGAAATCCTGATTGCCGTGTAACACACCCTAACCACTGTGTAAAATGATTATGTACCTTAAAATTTTGATAAAAAATAATCCCCATAGCGGGTAAGAATTCGTAACGATCGTGTGAAAATGCTAACCGCTGTGTAAAATAGTTCTACACTAATGGATTTGTTAATCTATCATGCCACAAGACAATTAGGATTTCTTTACCATCACCGTATAAAATGGTTCTGGATTGAAGGATTTGCTAAGCCATCATGCTACACAACGGTTAGGATTTCCTGACCATCGTGTGACATGTCTTACCACCGTGTAAACCCTTATTTCTAGAATAGTAAAGTGAGTTTTCTCACCAAACTGAACTTAAACATCGCTGGAAGTTCCTTAAACTTGTCCAATGCATGTTTAATATTATAAGATATTTATATCCAGGAATGTTAGTCGAAAATATATGTACATTTTGTTATGAACATGATAATTTAATAAAGGAAATCTTTGTATATTTATTATTTAACTATCAGAGAACGAGTGAAAATGACCTGGCATGTGTTAATGATTGTGTATGATGAATGTATGATTGTGTTTGATCAAATAATGACATGTTGAAAATGTGTATGTTATTAAAATGATGAATTAAGAAAGGAAACATTACAACCTGCTTATAAGTTATAGACAGATAGGCATGCCTATAGGGACTATTGTTGCAGCTGCCTACTGTTCTATTGACACTCATTTTGTCTTATTCTGAGACTATGTTAGCATTCAATTATGTTGTACCTTCAGGTATCTATTATCTTGTATACCTACAGGAAATCAAGCGATCTGCACCTTCAGGTACCAACCATTTATACCTATGGATACCTACTGTATATTTCCCGTTATCCATTTCCATAGAAAAATAGGCAAATAATAATAAACTTTGTAATATGTTTTGGATATAATGAATGAGGATATGAACTCTAAATTTTCTGAAATATATTTCATATCTAATTGGAATAATGAATATGCGATATGTGTATGTAATAAGATTACATATTGTGCGTGATATTAATTATATATAGATGTTATAGATTATTATAATCCATGTGCTTGAAGGACGACTAGTGTGATTGGTTATAAAAAATTAATTATTTCCCACTAAGCTTCATGCTTAGCACGAGTGTTAACTCATGTAGGTACAAGTGTCAATACTGCTTCCAAGGATAATCTGCACTGGTCCAGGCAAACATAATACTAGGAGAAGGTCTTCGATGTAAGTTCTTTTTGAAATTCAAATTTGAATAAAAGTAATATGTATTTTGTTAACTGGACTGTATATACATATTGTGAACACTGGGTCCTGAGGCAGCCCAGATCAAAAGTTATCCAATGATGAAATTAATGCCTGTTCACAAGTAAAAAGGTTGGAAGTGATGATTTTCTTATCAAAATTTGCTTTTTTGAAATAAAAAATAAAAAAATATAAAAACTAAAAATAAAAATAAAAATGAGTTTTAAAATTATAGTATTTTAGTCAAAATGCTTTCCTTAAATAAAAAAAAATCGGACATCGACCGCGTCGGCGGCGTATTGAGGCAGCAAGCCAGACGAGCGCGCAACGCGCGCATGCTGGCACGGGGGTGGTCGCCCCCTGCGCTACGAGGCGCGCGCGCGACGGGTGAGATGGTCCTCTAACCAATAAGGCAACGTAAATTGGGCCTATTTTGGGCAACAAGAGATATTTTGGAGACCCCATCCCAATAAGACATTGAGATGGTCCTCTAACCTCATTGAGCCTATGACCAAAGATAATTCGGGACTTTCTATTTATTCATACCTTGATTAAATTATAATTGAGTTTTGAATTTTAAGATTTCATTCCTTTTCTCATACAATTTTAATGCAATAATTAGAGCACATGTCAATCACATAATGAAAGCGATAAATAAAATAAAATAATGTAAACAAGAATACGATAAATTATAACAAAACCAAGGGCGGAATACAACCCCAATTGCAAATAAAATATAAATCATACATAAAATGGGATATTTATTAAGGATGAGGACATTAGTCCTCGCATGCATACTAAAAGGAAGAAGGGTAAAAGGTGATGGTTTATTTGGGTGGAAAAACTAGGACATTGGTCCCATTTTGTTAGAAAAATACCAAATTAATTAATAGAAACATTTTTGTGATTTTCTTTTAAACGTGCATAAAACAAACAATTTTATTAGGAATTACATGGAAAAATAAATGAAAAAGCCAAATAAATAAAATATTACAAATAATGCAAATAAATGGTCAAACCAAACGAGTCTCCTGAATCACCCTGTTTGTTCGCGAGAATGCTCCAATAGGGAAAAAGGATATTTGAGTCAAAAACAAATACAAGAAAAAAAATGAATGTCAGTTATTAAATCAAGAAAGTTAATCAATTAAACAAATAAAATGATAAATAATAAACTAAAATAAAATAAATGACATGAAAAATGACAAATGAATTAAAATGTTAATAAATTAAAATAAATGAAAAAAATGCATTATGAACGACAGAGGAATTAAATGATATGATTGAAATAAATAAAATAACATGTTCATGAATTAATACATAAAAATATAAAATAATAATAATGATAATAATAATAATAATAATAATAATAATAATAATAATAATAATAATAATAATAATAATAATAAAAATAATAAGAAAAATAATAATAATAATAATAATAATAATAATAATAATAATAATAAATAACAATAATAAAAATAATGATAAAAATAATAATAAATGAAAGAATGATGAATAATTAAATAAATGAAAAAGAACAAAGAAAAATGTAAAAATGTTAAATGTATATCTAAGATAACATAGAATAAATAAATAAACTATAAATATAAAGATTTACATGATTGTTAATTAAATATGAACAAAAGATAAACGAAAGAAAATAAAAATGAGGAATCGAATCTAGAATGTTTACCCTAAGAATTCGGATTCGATGGAGGGAAAGAAGTGATTGATTTCCTTTGTCACACCCCAAATGTGGCCTAATTGGAATTGGCATTTTTAATTGGACAATTAAGGGCAATTGGGTAATTTACAAGAGGAAAGAGGATTATTTTTGCAAAGAATTAATTATACCTAGAGTGCAGATTTTTATTAGGGTGTAAAAAGAATTTATTAAGGACCTATCTACAGATTTTTGAGCTAGGGGTAAAAGAGGAATAAGTGGATTTGTGAAGCTGTGCATGTGTGCCAAGTGGAAGGAGAGTGTGTACACGTGGTGAGGGAAAAGAGAAGACTGAGAAAAATTTAGTTGGCTGGAAACAAAAGACTGAAAGTTCTCTCTTTTCTTGTTCTCTCTCACGTAAACCACATTCTGCTCTTTTTCTCTATTTGCTGTTCTTTTCCATTTGCATGTGTGTATTTCTGTTGAGGAACTAAGGTTTGGGTTTGTTAGAAGCTTCAGAAGGTAAGTGGCAAGGGTTCTATAGGAATTTTATTGTTGATTTTCTTTTTTCTCGTCTTTGGGTTTATAGAGATTCTGTTCTTGGGTTAATGAATTGTGGTTTCATCTGTTGCAAGCATCTGAAGTAAAGAAGAGGGATAAAGGGAAAGAGAAGGTTGTTGATTGAAGAAGAATACAGTGGACGTTTTTGAGCTTCATCATCAGGTTTGGGAGTGTCTGTCTTTGATTAATTTTGGATCCTAGTTGTTGTTTGATGTTAATATTAGCTATGTGTGTTCATTTATAAAGATGCATGAGAAATGTATTGAGTATACATGATTTAGGTAGAGAAAGAAAGATTATGAGTGTGCAAATGAGATGTTTATACATGTATATGAATGTGAAATTCTGAGTTGTGACTCTCTCTGTTTATATATTTTAATTGTTCGATAATGTGAATAATGTGAGTGAAATTGCTGTAAATGTGCTCAGAAGACCGAAAGGTACGTGTTTGTATAATTATTGCATGAAAAATGGATTTAGACAAATTGGGATTTGGAGTTTTGGTTGTACTCTGTTTTCACGATTTTTCCTGGGTTTTTATGTTTTTCTGAAATTCTGAAGTTTGAAAGGAGAAGCAATCTGTGAGAGGAAGATCACGTGACGTGATGGGGCATCACGCCGTGACCTCCCTCCTTGGGAAGTCACGTGGCGTGATGAAGCATCACGCCGTGACCTTCCTCCCTTTGGGAAGTCGCGACGTGATGGAGCATCACGCCTCGCGACCTCTCGCCGGTCTTCCCTGCGTGTCACGAGACAGGATCTCGTGACCTTCCCCTCTCCTCTCAGGCGTCACGAGGCGTGACGGAGAGTCACGGCTCGTGACTGCCCCTGTGTTGCTTGGCACTCGCGTGAAGCCAGCGTCACGAGACACCACTGCCTGGGTGACTCGTGACTGGCCTTCCTCCTGCTGCCCTATTTTTCTAAAAGCATAATTTTAACTTCTGTTTAAAAAATTTTCTAAAAGCAAAGTTTTTAAACTTCTGTACATGGGGTTTTCCACTGTTTGAATCTAAATCAAGTTCAAATCTGTTCTTTAATTTAATAATTGATTAATTATGAGATTTATGTTCATGATTAGTAATTAATATACATGATTTAAATATTTGTAATTTAAGTAAACATGGATTATTTCAACGTGAATTATATGTTCTTATTATCTCCTGTTTGTGATATTTATATATTCATATATTTCTGAATTTGATCAATATACAAGTATACATGAATTATAAATTCGTATTTAATTTTCTTAATATCATATTGATATATGAATTTTGGAGTTGTGGTTTTGAGCCTGAATAGTCATAGTAGTGGATAAGTAAGCGCTTACTTAGGTCAGAGTGTGTGTGCAGCTGCTATATGATAAAACGTTATACTTGGGTCCGTTTGGATCCTTGTTTCGATCCTGTATGGGTCTATATGGATTTAAATGCGAGACTTCGGTCTCTATATGAAAAGTACATGTTTGAGACTCATGTCTCTATATGCTTGGGATACTGTGTTCTATCAGTATCCATTGGACCGTATCCACTTCTAATGAGTTTATTCTGACTAATCAGGCTATATGTTTGAATGTGTTGCATAGGTTGAGATGCATTTTTGGACACGATTATAAGTATATGATGTACATGAATTCTTGCATAGCATTATATCGCACCTTGTATCTGTATACTTGGAATGATGAAAATTATGAATTGAGTACTTAATTGCTTGTATTGTATATATATTTATGCATGTCAAGTAAGGAATTTGGAGATATGTTTACATGTAATTTGGATGCCTTTGATTTTGAATCATTAGATTATTGTATTGTCATAAATATTGTATATGCATATTGTTCGTTTGTTTTGTTCCTCCCCACTAAGCGTTATCGCTTAGCACGGGCTCTTTTCCCGTGCAGGTGGCGAGTTCGGTTCGGAGTCGGATATCTGCAGGTCGGCCACTAGAAGTCTTTTTGGATGAAGTTATTTTTTTTGAGTCTTCCGCTGTAATTTTTGTACATGGCTTGTTAATAGCAAAGTGAATCTTTTGTAAAGGAACAAATATTATTTTTGTATATGTATTTAATTACGAGCCTCTTTTTGTATAAACAATATAGATATGATATATGTTACAGGAATTACTGCTTTATAATTAAAAGTTTCTTTACATCTCATTTGTTTTTTTATTTATACATGTGTATATGGATTCGTTTATATGTGTTTGCTCGCGTGGCACTCCGGTATCCTTCCAACGGGGATGGCGGGGTGTTACAGCTTGGTATCAGAGCCCAGGTTTGGTGGTTCTGGGTTATGTTGTGATTATTTGAGTGAAGAGTCGAGTCTATGCATGAGAGTCAGTTATGTGTCGTGGCCTAATGCAGATGTCTTGTGTTTTGTAGTGTTTGTATGGAGTCGGATCCAAGTGAGTATATGGGCGACACAATGGACAGTGTCTATGTGGGTCGTAGAGATAGTCCGATCAGAGGAGGTGATCCAGTGAGGCAGGATAGGCCTGCACAGGAACCTGCACCAGCTGTGGGTGCAAATAGAGGAGTTGGTTTTTATCCAGCATTAGTGCAAGGGTTACTGCAAGTGGTTGATAGGTTGACTGCACCTAAGGCACCAATTGAATTGTTAAGAAAAAGAGGAGCAGAGGATTTTCATGGGACTGCCTTAGATGAATCAGATGTGGCTGAGTTTTGGCTCAAGAGAGTAGGTAGAATTCTGCAAGAGATTAGATGTCCCGCAGATCAGAGAGCTTCATGTGCAGTATCGTTGCTGCAAGGATCAGCATATGATTGGTGGGAACTTGTGATGAGGAATCCTCAGCGACCAGCTGAGTTGACATGGGAATACTTCAAGCAAGAGTTTGAGCAAAAGTATGTGACGAAGGCTTACCAAGAAGCTAAGTGGAGAGAGTTCATTAGTTTGAAGCAGCGAGGAATGACTGTGAGTGAGTATGACAAGGAATTCAATCGGCTGAGTAAGTATGTGCCCGAACAGTTGTTGACTGGTGAGTTCAGATGTAGGCATTTTCTGGAGGGACTTCGTGAGGTGTTCAGAGGTCCTTTGTCTGCGATGATTGTATTGCAACCAGTGGGGTATTATCAGCTTGTGGCTGCAGCAATGAAGTTAGAATAATCTGAGATGGTAAAGCAGAAGATAGCACAGAAGAGGAGAGCACCGGATGGGGGAGTTGCGAGTACTAAGAAGGCTAAGGGTGCTCCAGTTGAACAAGGAAATAGAGGGTCTGTTCAGGTGCCTTCAGAAGTAGGAAGTGTGGCACAGCATGCTAGCAAGGGAAATCGAGCACCAGAGTGTGAGCATTGTCATAGGTACCATTGGGGTACGTGTCGCAAGATCACCGGGGCATGTTTCAAGTGCGGGAGTATGGAACATCGGTTTGCAAGTTGCCCTGATCGACAAGAGGATCAGAATCAGCAAGAAAGCAAAAGATCCAATGTCACTCGAAGCAATCGGGATGCAAGTAGAGCTCCGAGAGCACCATCTGAGACGGTGCAGCGACCTGGTGCTACAGAAGATCATAATAGGCATAGGGCATATGCTATGATTGCTGAAGATGCGACCGTTGCTGCAGGTCCTTCTGGTAAGTTTTGATATGTTAAGTTTTGGTTTTGTTTGGTTTTGATATTTGAGTTGTATTGGATAAGCGAGGAAATTTCGAGGACGAAATTTTTCTTAAGGAGGAGAGAGTTGTCACACCCCAAATGTGGCCTAATTGGAATTGGCATTTTTAATTGGACAATTAAGGGCAATTGGGTAATTTACAAGAGGACAGAGGATTATTTTTGCAAAGAATTAATTATACCTAGAGTGCAGATTTTTATTAGGGTGTAAAAAGAATTTATTAAGGACCTATCTACAGATTTTTGAGCTAGGGGTAAAAGAGGAATAAGTGGATTTGTGAAGCTGTGCATGTGTGCCAAGTGGAAGGAGAGTGTGTGCACGTGGTGAGGGAAAAGAGAAGACTGAGAAAAATTTAGTTGGCTGGAAACAAAAGACTGAAAGTTCTCTCTTTTCTTGTTCTCTCTCACGTAAACCACATTCTGCTCTTTTTCTCTATTTGCTGTTCTTTTCCATTTGCATGTGTGTATTTCTGTTGAGGAACTAAGGTTTGGGTTTGTTAGAAGCTTCAGAAGGTAAGTGGCAAGGGTTCTATAGGATTTTTATGGTTGATTTTCTTTTTTCTCGTCTTTGGGTTTATAGAGATTCTGTTCTTGGGTTAATGAATTGTGGTTTCATCTGTTGCAAGCATCTGAAGTAAAGAAGAGGGATAAAGGGAAAGAGAAGGTTGTTGATTGAAGAAGAATACAGTGGACGTTTTTGAGCTTCATCATCAGGTTTGGGAGTGTCTGTCTTTGATTAATTTTGGATCCTAGTTGTTGTTTGATGTTAATATTAGCTATGTGTGTTCATTTATAAAGATGCATGAGAAATGTATTGAGTATACATGATTTAGGTAGAGAAAGAAAGATTATGAGTGTGCAAATGAGATGTTTATACATGTATATGAATGTGAAATTCTGAGTTGTGACTCTCTCTGTTTATATATTTTAATTGTTCGATAATGTGAATAATGTGAGTGAAATTGCTGTAAATGTGCTCAGAAGACTGAAAGGTACGTGTTTGTATAATTATTGCATGAAAAATGGATTTAGACAAATTGGGATTTGGAGTTTTGGTTGTACTCTGTTTTCACGATTTTTCCTGGGTTTTTATGTTTTTCTGAAATTCTGAAGTTTGAAAGGAGAAGCAATCTGTGAGAGGAAGATCACGTGACGTGATGGGGCATCACGCCGTGACCTCCCTCCTTAGGAAGTCACGTGGCGTGATGAAGCATCACGCCGTGACCTTCCTCCCTTTGGGAAGTCGCGACGTGATGGAGCATCACGCCTCGCGACCTCTCGCCGGTCTTCCCTGCGTGTCACGAGACAGGATCTCGTGACCTTCCCCTCTCCTCTCAGGCGTCACGAGGCGTGACGGAGAGTCACGGCTCGTGACTGCCCCTGTGTTGCTTGGCACTCGCGTGAAGCCAGCGTCACGAGACACCACTGCCTGGGTGACTCGTGACTGGCCTTCCTCCTGCTGCCCTGTTTTTCTAAAAGCATAATTTTAACTTCTGTTTAAAGGATTTTCTAAAAGCAAAGTTTTTAAACTTCTGTACATGGGGTTTTCCACTGTTTGAATCTAAATCAAGTTCAAATCTGTTCTTTAATTTAATAATTGATTAATTATGAGATTTATGTTCATGATTAGTAATTAATATACATGATTTAAATATTTGTAATTTAAGTAAACATGGATTATTTCAACGTGAATTATATGTTCTTATTATCTCCTGTTTGTGATATTTATATATTCATATATTTCTGAATTTGATCAATATACAAGTATACATGGATTATAAATTCTTATTTAATTTTCTTAATATCATATTGATATATGAATTTTGGAGTTGTGGTTTTGAGCCTGAATAGTCATAGTAGTGGATAAGTAAGCGCTTACTTAGGTCAGAGTGCGTGTGCAGCTGCTATATGATAAAACGTTATACTTGGGTCCGTTTGGATCCTTGTTTCGATCTTGTATGGTTCTATATGGATTTAAATGCGAGACTTCGGTCTCTATATGAAAAGTACATGTTTGAGACTCATGTCTCTATATGCTTGGGATACTGTGTTCTATCAGTATCCATTGTACCGTATCCACTTCTAATGAGTTTATTCTGACTAATCAGGCTATATGTTTGAATGTGTTGCATAGGTTGAGATGCATTTTTGGACACGATTATAAGTATATGATGTACATGAATTCTTGCATAGCTTTATATCGCACCTTATATCTGTATACTTGGAATGATGAAAATTATGAATTGAGTACTTAATTGCTTGTATTGTATATATATTTATGCATGTCAAGTAAGGAATTTGGAGATATGTTTACATGTAATTTGGATGCCTTTGATTTTGAATCATTAGATTATTGTATTGTCATAAATATTGTATATGCATATTGTTTGTTTGTTTTGTTCCTCCCCACTAAGCGTTATCGCTTAGCACGGGCTCTTTTCCCGTGCAGGTGGCGATTTCGGTTCGGGGTCGGATATCTGCAGGTCGGCCACTAGAAGTCTTTTTGGATGAAGTTATTTTTTTTGAGTCTTCCGCTGTAATTTTTGTACATGGCTTGTTAATAGCAAAGTGAATCTTTTGTAAAGGAACAAATATTATTTTTGTATATGTATTTAATTACGAGCCTCTCTTTTTGTATAAACAATATAGATATGATATATGTTACAGGAATTACTGCTTTATAATTAAAAGTTTCTTTACATCTCATTTGTTTTTTTGTTTATACATGCGTATATGGATTCGTTTATATGTGTTTGCTCGCGTGGCACTCCGGTATCCTTCCAACGGGGATGGCGGGGTGTTACATCCTTACTTTGTTTTGCAAACTTAGAATTGAAAATAATAAAAATTGAAATTTTATTCCATGAAAGAAAATTGCTAAAAAAATGGAAGAAATAAAAAATTCTTAAGAACAAAAAATGACATTTTTTGTCTAAAGAATGATCATTGATTAAATAGTTGATTTTTATTTGAAGAAAAAACAAAAATAATGAAAGAAAAATGAAAATTCTTAGGAACAAAGAATAATTTTCCTTTCTCTCAAGAAAAATAATTAATAAAAAATTGAACCTTTTTAACTTTGAGAAATTTTTATTTTGAGGAGAAAAGCTAAAAAGATGTAGAGAGAATTTTTTGTTGAAGAAAAGAAGAAGAGAAAAATGAAGAAAAACCTAAAATGAAATTCCCTCTTTTCCTTATTTTTCAAATTTAATTTTTAATACATTTTTTTATTATTTTTTATTTTTTTACTCTCAAATGCAAATTTGACAAGAAAATTATCACTTTCAACCTTTTTGCCTTTGAGTAGGCATCTAATCATCATTGGGTAACTCTGATCTGGTCTGACTTAGGACCCGGTGTCTACACCCCTCTCAAATACCCTAAAAGCAGGTTTTTGGGGCCCTCAGGGTTCAGTGCGCGTCACCGTGGCGACTCCGCTGAGGGCTATTGAGAGTTCGCTTCAAAAGTACATTAATTAAAATATATAATTGAGTTTTAATTTAAAATTTCACCTCTTTTTTGAAATTGCATTGCATATCATTAGAGCCTTAGATCTATGCTAGTTTGGTCCCTCTTTTAACCCTGGTGCGTTCCCGAAGCACGACCCTATGTTTACTCAATGTAGGAAAATGTTAAGGATAATCATTAGTCCAAGTCTAGTACCATGTGGTATATCAAATGATGATCCGACCGGTCGCTATGCTTATGATGAGCTAGACCCATTGGCAGGGATCATGCTTGGGTAGCCCAATAGTACCATCACCCTGGCCAAAGCTCATGTAATAAAAGTAGATACTTCCCCTAGATGGTATGAACTATAATACTATGCTTACTGTATGGATCATTTTGTATTGGACAAATGCAGATAATTTGATTGGTCACCTAATCAAAGGCTTTCATGCCCCAATAGGCCCATGTCGATTTATTCGGACTGCCTAAATACACAACGGTCAAAACCCATACGTATGTACATAGATAAGAGAGGTTATGTTGCCGATTTTCCACCGTGCACCATGCGCATCCATCGGGTTTCCTATTAACCCATGGACCAAGCCCACCTAGGAAAGAGAATATGACCTCATGTGCAGGAGTGATAAGATTAGAGAGATCTATGTACTTGCATGTGATTGTGGATACTACATAGCACGATCATGCATCTTATGGCATTCATGCATCATCCTAACCTGATATTTTTGTAGCCATCATAGATCTACCCAGGTGGTCAAGAGGTCCCCAAGGGTGGCTACGCAGTAATACATTCTTTGAGCTACAAGAAATGGTAGAATATTCAGACTCATTTTTCGAGAGCAGTCACGCTACCTCCTCTCAGTTTTCTATAAATAGCGAAATGGCTAATTCACCAAGAGGAACAGATTCCACCCAAGCCGTAATAGCCGAAGAGGTAGGAAGAAGATTGGAAGAGTTTGAGAACAAAATGATGGCCATGATGGTGACAATGGCCCAGCCTGCCGCATAAAACCCAGCTGCCACTCCTATGAGACAAAGTGAATAGGAGGAGGCTAGTGAAGACCCACTTGAGGAGATTCGTCCAGCACCAGTGGATTTATGGACTACCACCGCTGCAGGGCAACAAAGAGGGGCAGCCCACAGGATAGAGGATAATGTGGAAGAGAATGAGTATAGAGAGCCTATGTCGGTTAGAGGGAAAGCACCCTAGATAGAAGAAGCCATTTGGAAAAAAATGGAATAGAAGTTTGAGGCCATGTCTCGAATGCTAATGATGGGAAAGGGGATGAACCTCGAGGATAAAGAGCTGGAGGGAGATGATTTAATCTCTCAGAATTTCAAGATGCCGGATGTTCCAAAGTTTGACGGCACCTTAGACCCCACAACGCATATTAAGCAATACTCCCTGGTGATGAAGGGGATGACCTGAAAAAGAGATAGAAGATTGAATACTTCTATTTAAGTTTCACAAGGGATCTATTGACGGAGGAGTTCCTCCGATAGTATGACTGCAGCACAAGGATGGAGGTGACCCTGAAGGATTTAGAGCTGCTGCAATAGAAGTCAGGGGATTCATTCCATGAGTACTGGACTAGGTGGAGGAACCGAGTGATGGAGATAAAGAGGAAACCAAAACTCCGGATCAAATCAGGTGATTCATCAAAACTGCTAGCCCATACATGAGAAAGTGACTAAAGATGAAAGGGGCTAAAGGACTGGGAGTCCCTAAAAGACATAGTCATATAAGCTAAAGGAGAATACCTGGCAAGGAAGTCCAATAATGACAATTATACCTAGAGAAATTATGGTAATCAGGGGGCAGGAAGGTCAGCAGGGCCTGATAATGGAAATCGAACTGGGAACACAGTAGATGTGGCGGTTGCTGGAATAAACCAAAGGCATTATTCTAACCTAGGTAGATCATTATCCTGGGTACTTAAAAGGCTAATGAAGGAAGGTAAGTTACAATTAATGCCTGCTAAACCTGCAGGAAGTCAGGGACGTCCTGATCATCGAGCGGATCAGTACTGTGCCTACCATTAGCATATGGGGCATGAGACTGATAAATGCTGGACACTGAGAAACCAAATCCAGGACCTCCTTGACTGCAAATAGATTATTGATCTGGAGAATCAAAAGAAGAAGGCGTAATGGGATTTCAAGGCACTAATAAAGAGTCCTAGAAGGTGGCTACTGTACAGCAAGAAGTAAGAGAGAAGACTTTCTATTAGTTGTGCTTTTCATTTTATTGTTGAACCTTTTCAATTTTCATGTATGCAGTACTATTTATGATAATTATATTAATGACTTTTTGCTTATGTCTCTCATGATTTCGCTATACATGATCGCAACCACAAGTATTTACATTTGATATTAACTTAATGAATACTGCCTCATTCAATCTCGAGATCCCGATGGCATATGATATCACTCATAGAGAGAGGAATATTCTGAGAGATAATAATAAAAAAAAGAGTAAAAGAAAAGGCCTTTGCATGGACCTGAAATTACATTGTTGGGACAACGTTGCTTCAATATGCCAACATGACGACGAGCAAAATTTCAAAAGCCATTCCTTTGCTCCTCAAAGTCTAGGATGCATACGACGCAGCCCAATGAAGTCAAACTCCGATCATTAAATAGCTTAGACAAATGATACTCTGTGCCTTCACAAGAAATAGCTCAGTAGAGCCAAGTTTTAGAATTCCTTCCCTCCCAGCCATTTGAGAGATTTACTACAAAGCCAATCAAGATGGACCTTTAACCATTTGGGACCAAGATGATTAAGGCATGGACACTTATTTCTAAACTTGGAAGGAGAGCTCATTACCTTTACAAAAAAGCCAAAAAGAAAAAGCAAAAAAAAAAACCCCAGTTTTGTCCTAAACCATCTGAGGCTAGTTCAGAAATTAAGCCACCAAAGCCGACGAAAGCAACATGCAAGATTTCATATTCAAGTTCCAAATGGAGAGCTCAACATTTCAGCAAGTTTGCACAAGGGTCAAGATGAAGCCTTTAGAGCTAAAAAAGAGGCACTGTTAGAAGAAGCAGCCTTCCCGACTAACGAAGATGGAAGTAAGTTCAAAGAAGCCAATAAATGCTGACAGACTAAGGGAGGTTCCATAGCAAAGGCTAAAAAAAAAAAAGAAAAAAAGAACAAAATCCATGCGGGTCGAAAATTGAAAAAAGGCAACCTCTCTAAAATTAAGCGCCCCGTCAAGGTGAAAACCGAAAAGGCATCTTTGGCAAAAATTAGGGGCAAAGAGAAAATGTTCAATCATGAAAACCCCGAGAGGGATTATTGATAACAGGAGTTTGATGTTTTTGGGATCCATCTCGAGATTAGATAGGGTTTTGTATTTTTAAGATTAATTCCAAATAATGATCATGTGTGATGAAATCGGAATGGAACATACTCATTTATGCCATAATATAATAATATAAACAGAGCACTTTAACTTGCATACTTAAAATTGTTTAAATTCCAGCATAAAAAGTAGCACATCGTTCCTCTTTTCCCATACGGCCTCCATTGCTATCATCATCCTGACATTTTAGTTGACTTACCTGTCATTGTCTTCAGCTGATCATACAGCACCTTCATGAAAAAAAATCAAAATCCATACAGTCGCTAGAAAAAAAACACACAAAATAAAAAGAAAAAAATAAAAAAAATCCGTTAGAGATGAAAACCGTAACTAGCTCTCTAAGCAAAAGTTAGGCCAAAGGGCAGGGTGAAAACCTGCAAACAAGCAGTCTGTCCTACAAAAAATAAAATAAATAAAAGCTGCTGGAATGGGGAGAAAAATAAGGCATAGGGTTATGTGAAAATCCCCAAAAGGACACATTTCCCACAAAGAAAAGCTAGTGTGAAAATCCATAAGGGACGCACTACCTTTAAAGCAATGACTTTCGATGCCTGGAGCGATAAGGTGGCATTACTTCAGAAGACCTCCCTTCAAGCAAATGGGGTAAAATACAGAACATAGGTCAGAGTCCCTAAAGCCAAAACGACACTTTTCTAGATCCTTGGGGGCATTAAACAATGACTAAGCAGCCAAGCCGTACCCTCAACGAACCCTTAACCACGAAGGACATGGTCTATTCATATTTTCATGCATTTCATGTCATACAATTTTTTTGCAAACATCTGCTTATAACTTTTCACACACATACACAATCTTTTGTACATATTCTTGGGCACACAACTTTGTAGGCAAAGTTCAAATAAAGGCCACATGCATAAAAGCAGGTCTAGGATAACTTCAACACAACATAGGCACTCACCCGTGCTGAACAATCAGACCAATATGAAGTCTACACAGGCAAATTCCTACGTCCTCTTAAGAGGTAAATCCTTCCAAGACCTCTTAAGAGGCAAATCTCCAAGACCTCTTAAGTGGCAAATCTCCAAGTCCTCTTAAGTGGCAAATCTCCAAGACCTCTTAAGAGGTAAATCTCCAAGTCCTCTTAAGCGGCAAATCTCCAAGACCGCTTAAGAGGCAAATCTCTAAGAGCTCTTAAGAGGCAAATCTCCAAGACGTCTTAAGAGGCAAATCTCCAAGACGTCTTAAGAGGCAAATCTCCAAGACCTCTTAAGAGGCAAATCTCCAAGACCTCTTAAGAGGCAAATCTCTAAGTTCTCTTAAGAGGCAAATCTCTAAGACCTCTTAAGAGGCAAATCTCTAAGACCTCTTAAGAGGCAAATCTCCAAGATCTCTCAAATCCCAAGACCTTTTAAGAGGCAAATCCCAAGACCTCTTAGGAGCCAATCTCCAAGACCTCTTAAGAGGAAAATCCCAAGACCTCTTAAGAGGTAAATCTCCAAGACCTCTTAAGAGGCAATTCTCCAAGTCCTCTTAAGAGGCAAATCTCTAAGTCCTCTTAAGAGGCAATTCCCCATGTCCTCTTAAGAGGCAAATCCATCAAAGTCATCTTAAGAGGCAAATCTATAAGTCCTCTTAGAGGCACTAATCTATAAATTAGCAAAATCGTCCAGGGGAACGCCCTTCAAAGGGCATCCATCCGATATCAGCTCAACATAAATGTAATACGCCAAAAGGGCGACGTTAATATGCCACCAAGATCGTAGCTTAACACATCAACAAGCTGGCATTAGTCAAACCCGCCACAACTCCATCAACATAGCAGGAAGGTAGCAGCTTCAAGTACGCGCTCATTTCCTTTTCTCTGAATTTTGGCTCACCAAGGCACCCATCCACCAACTTTCCCAAAATTGGGGGCAACTGTACACATCGGGTCCTGAGGCAACCCAAATTAGAGGTTTACCAATGTGAAATTAATGCCTGTTCACAGGTAAAAAGGTTGGAGGTAAGAGGTTTAAGTTGAATTAAATTGATTTAACGATTTCTATGAATACTTTAGGGTGTCTAAAGTATGTTTATAAGGTTATATGTGATAAAAGAAAGAAATTAATTGATGTTTATTTGTTGTGTGATTTCGGCCATGTGAGGAAAAATGGAGAGAAATGGCTTTTCAAAGGTTTAGAACCACAATTGAGGAGCTTATAGCATGGATATGAGATATGTGATTACCTAATCCATGTATTTCGTTTGAAAAAATTAGGGTTTTATGTTATGTGTAAATAGTGACTATATGTAAAATGCATGTGTATTTGAAATTGAGGTGATAATTCAGCTTAGGCAGGGTAACTAAGTTCATTAGAATGATGATAGTGAAAAAAAACTAAGTGTAAGTTTGAAATATAATATGATATAATGGTATACTTAGGTATGTTTGTAGTATACCTAGTGAATACATGAAATTAAATGGTATACACATGTAAATTGAGGCTTAATTTAGTGAAATGAGTCATAATTGGATGAAAAATAAAATGTTAGTGACAAACCCTAAGTAGGGCCAAATGGGTCTAAGAAGGGGAATATGATATGTGATGTGATATATATGTTATTTGAGTGTAAGATGAACAAATGAGTGATTTAGTAGTGAAATGGAGGGTTAAGTGAAAAGAAATATAACACCCCATTACCCTAGTAATTTTGAGCAATTTTGTGCGTATTTTTGCATATATTATTTTAATTTTGCAGTTAATTGCATGATATTATAGGTTAGTAGGGTGTATTAGCATGTTTGGTGTTTTAGTGTGAGTTTTCTTAAGTGTTTTGAGGAAGAGGAGAGTTTGGGTGTGAGTTATCAAGACCCATCATAGGTTGTTTGACAAGTGGCATGAGAGAGGCTTTATAAGCCTAAGAGAGACAAAAAGAGAGAGTGAGCAAATCTACCCTCTCCCGTTTCCTCCTCCTCCATGTTCTTCTTCTTCTTTTCTTCTTTTTCTTCTCTTTTGCCCTAGCTTGCTCAAGTAATTTTTGGTGGGATTTGATAACTCTTGAGCTAAATTGGTAAGTTTATGCTCTCCTTGTTCTTCTTTTTCTTCCTTTTTACTTTTTCTCCTCTTTGATTTCTATTAGTTGTGTATATGTGAGTATTTGGATTTTTGATGTTCTTTGTTTGTTTTTCGGGTTGATTTCTGGTTCAGAGGTCCCTCCTAGAGATCCCAAGGGTAAAGAAGTAGTTGGAGGGAGTTCAGCCCCTTGATTGTGCAGCTAAGGAGACCAAGGTTTGGGAATTTGTGAATTTGTGAATATTTCAGCTTTCGTATTTTTGCTATGAATTTCTGGAAATTATGAAGTGAAACTTGATTATGCTTGTGCATTTGTTGTGAATTTTTGATTAATTTGAGTGGAGATGCCTTGGTTGTGATTATTGAACCAAAGTGTGAATTTGTGTAATTTTGGAGCAAAATTCTGGGTTTGATGAACCCTTAATGTTGTTTGCTTCAATTGGACGCTTTAATTGTGATAATTGGTATAAAGCATGGATTTGATGTTGTTTAAGATGATTTGAATGCTTGTTTTAGAGTGGGTTGAAGTTTAATAGATCAATTGCATGTTTGGGGTGATTTTGGGTATGAGTTTCTGTAGATTTTCGACATGGGGGTGCTAGAAATTGACTCTGTCACGACCGCAACTTCGGTCACGAGCCCAACAGAGCTCGTTATTCCGATATCTTGTTGAAACGGGCTCCTATCGCGGGCACGACCTTAGTCACGAGTGCAATAGGAAGCACGGCCTTGCCGGATTGTTTGCCGTCGCAGGTGCATGTATTCGTGCGAGCATGATAGCAACCTTCCATGCCCTCTGTCACGAGCATGACCTATGTCACGAGCGCGATAGAGGCCAGTCTGCCCATCTTTGCGCGAGCACAAGGGTTATCGCGAGCGCGGCACTAGGCGAGCTTCGCCTCTATCGCGAGTGAATCAGGAGTCGTGAGCGTGACCCTTCTATTTTCAAAACAAGTTTTCTTCTATGTATTCGATACTTGATTTCAAATCTTGTGATGCTATTATAGTTATGTATGGATGATTTTATGTACAATATGTAATTGATATGATGAATGATGCATGGCCTACAAGAGTCAAATTAGTGGACAGATAGGCATGCTTATAGAGTTCTATTAGCTACAGCCCCAATGTGTTTCGGACCCTGATCAGGTCCCCATTTTGATTCTTGCGATCCTTAATGTGTTCGAATCTTCTTTAAGATCCCCTAATGTGTTTCGAACCCTGATCAGGTCCCCATTTTGATTCTTGCGATCCTTAATGTGGTCGGATCTTCTTTAAGATCCCCCAATGTGAAAATGTTTTTGCATGAAAAGTAAAGATGTTCATTTTGACTGTACTCACGGGTACCAATGTGTTCACTCGTTATCCGCTATTATGAAATTGTAGGCATTTTGTTATTTATTGTGAATATGAAATCATTATGGAATATGTTCTGGTTGTGAGCCTTATGAATGTGATTGATGATACATAAAGCTGTGATTTCCATTAAATGTATTTGTAAGCATGCGCCATTTGTGTGTGTTTGCTTTAATGACCATTGTGAATGGCCATTCATATTTGTGTTTTTCCCCACTGAGCATTATCGCTTAGCATGGGTGCTTCATCCGTGCAGGTGCGGAAGTAGTGGAGTTTTTGGGAGTGTCACCGCAGGCCAGGCCAACACAGTAGGAGCTTTTTGGAAGACCTTATGTTTTGTTTTCTACTTTTTGTATAACCTCTGTTGTCTCTCTTGCTATTGTAAATCTTCAATTGTATTTTGAAAAGGGTACTTACAGCTTATTATAATGATATTTTCTTGTAATGAATATTAAGTTATATATATATGAATGAAAATTTAGATATTATCAAATGTTTTAATTTATCCTGTGTTTTTTTATGCTATTGATATGTTTGTTTGTAGTTCATTTTTGGTGACACCCTTATCTATACGGGTTCTCACTCCTTCTTGTGGGTGAGCTCTCTTACGTATGGGTATGGGGTGTTACAAGAAATGCATGAAAAGCAAATGATTGATTTAAGTGAATTTGTGTTAAAAGTATGTGGAAATGAATAATAAGCTTAGAAAAGTGACTAAGAACCTTTAATACGACAATTGAAATGTTTAAATAAAATATAAAGAAATTGTAAGGTGAAATGATTACCTTGGCTGAATGGTACCCTAATGTGTACTAAGGTATATTTTGTATATATTTGAAAATTAATGACTTAAAATGAATCTAGATATGAAAATAAGTGTCCATAAATTTATTTAGAATTTATGGAATATAAATGAATATTTTTTAGTATGATATTCCATCATGCTCAAAGTAAAAATAATGATAAACATTGAAATTATGCATATATTTGATGTATTTTGATTAAATGAATAATCAAAATTGAAATGATAAGAAAAGAATAAAATAAGCTTTGAAATGAATTTATAGCCATTGCATGGTTTAAGTATACTTATTATGAGAAATGAGTATATAGTGAAAATTGTTCCTAATTGATCGAAATAATGATCGATTAGGGTATTGAAATGACAATGAAGTGAAAGAAATGAAAATGAAGTGACTCAAATGAAAATGAGAATGTTATAGTATGAAAGTACATTAATAAGTTATACGTTATATGATACATGTTATATATAAATGAAAGTGGATTTGAAAGTGTATTTGAAAAGGTGAATTTTGATAATTATGAAAGTTTTGTCCTTAGTGGCCTGGCAGTTTAATCTAGTCCAGGATATGTTTGGCTAGCCATAGGGACACCTATACCGCAGTGCGAGTCACGACGACTCATTTTGCTATGATAGATTTGCGATGGTCTCTCATAGCTCTTAGTTATATGTTATACGTCACATGTCATACGTCATATGTTACATGATGGAGTGATCCTTCAGGGTCATTCCCTAGTGTATTGCAGTGGGACTTTGGGGCCCACGTCTCATATATCCGGTTTGCAAATTTTTTACCGGGATTGTACTAGTGTCATGATTGTAAAGTAATATGAAATGTAAAAAGTAAAATGATAATATGTAATATGATAATATGTAACATGGCATAAAATAAAATGACAAAATGTAATATGATCTAAAGTATAATGATGAAATGTAATATATCATAGTGTAACATGTAAAAGCTTAATATGTAAAAGTATCATATGCAAAAGTTTAACATGTAATGGCATAATGTCACATGCCATTGTGTAATATGACATAATATGTAAAAGCATCATATGCCAAAGGATAACATGTAAAGCCATAAGTAATATGACATAACATGTAAAACGTATAACGAATAAAAGCTTAATATGTAAGAAGCCTAAGTGTAACAAGCGGAATCGCAAAATGATATGATTCTGTCAAAAGTAAAATGACATGAGTAAAATGACGTGAAAATCTGAAAAGTAACATGAAAATGAAAAAAATTATATGAGAAAGGACTTATGTAATGGCCCTAACAATGGCTTAGAAGTATTAGTGAATGTATACAGTGTATTTAGAGTGACCACAGTGTAGAATAGTGTATTGAGTAATGTTAACAGTAGTGAAGTAAAGAGTTAAATATGTTTGAGGTATTGCAATCCCGGGATGGGGGACCCCGAGCTAGCTATACAGCGGACCCGGCCGTCGATCTTCAGAAAATTTATTATTTGATAAAATCGATCTGTGGGCCATCAGGAGTCTAGTGGTGAAATTTAGAGTGAAAATGGAGTCAAATAGGTCTCCGAAAGTCATTCTGAAGTTGGCCTATGGTTCGATTCAAATCGAACCGAAGTTTGACCGAGGTTTGACTGAATTTTTAAAAACAGTTATTGAGCTCAAAAGAGTATAAAGTGGAATGTGTACAGGTATAAAATAATTTTCTATAATTTTTGACAACATTAGAATGGTGTTTTACGGTAGAACCGAAGAGGGTTGAATCGAATCGGTTTAAGTGAATCGGGCCACAAATGGACTCTGATTGAGCTAAAAATTTGTAAGGAGGATATTTTTAATATTTTAAGAACAATGGAATTGGATGGGAGTGAAAGTAAGTTGAGGAACACATAGATGCTTTAAAATAATGGAAAATTATCGAAAAATAAAAATTTTTGTTCGAACTGGTTGGACCGGTTAGGTTCATTTGCCTACTATATAAGGCAGCAAGTGGCATCAAAAAGGAAGTATAGATTTTATGCTATTCCATTATTTATATTCGGCCATGGTTAGCATTACAAGGAGATGAAGATTTCTCTTAAAGCTAAGGCATAAAAAAGTACACTTGAGAAGTGCTAAGCAAGGATTTTAGGTTTGTGCTTATAAAATCCTCCTATTTCTAATGAATAGTTTTGGGTTTTAGGTTATTTCTAAGTATGAACTTGTGATTAAGGCATGTTTAATTGAATCTAACTTGATAAACATAATCAGTGGACTTAAATAAGTATGTAAATGTGCTTATAATAAATTAAAGTAATACGGTATAAAAACTCTAAGCTTGGCCGAATGGAAACTTAAGGACAACTTGATGTATATTAGGTGTTTATAGAATATAAATGATGATTATGATGTGTATAAATTGTGTAGAGTATGATTGAGTGGTTAAAGGAATGAAAAATAACCCTAATGAGTTAGTGTTACCTTGGCCGAATTGAATAATGTGGGAATTCGTAGTGTAAATAGTTAACTAAGGCATATTAATGATGCAAATGATGAGTATAACATGTAATTAGCATGATTAAGTTATTAGGTGAATTAAATGTAATTATAGTGCAAAATAATTATCTTGGCCGAATGATTATATTGGCATAATATAGTGTATTTTGATATTTTGTTGAATATAATGACATAAATTGATCAAATTTTGATAAATGACTAATTAAAAGTGAAAGGAATAATTTATAATGAATAAGGATGAACTTGGCCGAATAGTGAATGTGGTTTAAATAAGGTATATGTTGAATATTTATTAATAATAATGGCATAAAGTTAATAAATAATGAAAAATAAGTGTATGAGATTTTATTTGAATTAAATAAAGAATCATCGTATACATTAAAGTGTGATATTAAATTATGTTCACCATGGCAATGGTGAAATAAGTGTGCATTTATGTGAATTCATGATATGTATAAGTATATTTTAAATATTGAGTGAATTGGAATGGAAATGCATGAAGTGAAAGTGAAATGAATGGTGATTATGTATTTCCCTTAGTGATCTGGTAGTAAATTTAGGATATATATGGCTAGCCATAGGGATGTCAATGCATACCGTGGTAGCAAGTCATGGCGACTTGCAAGTGTAGACCAATGACGGTCTACATATAAAATGTCAGTGTAGTGTAAAGTGTAAGTGTAGTATTTTTGGAGTGTAATTTGGCCCCCTAGCGGCCACTCCAATACTGCCGAAGTGTAATATGGCCCCTTAGTGGCCACTTCGGTAGGTTAGGGCTATAGAGCCTAGTCCCACATATCCAGTCTAATGATAACTACTGGGTATTACTAGGGATAAAAGTTGAATGAAATTGATTAAAAAGAGATTTATTGCAAAATATGGTGGAAAAGTGTAAAGAAAGAATTAATTGAATGATTAAATTGATACACATGTAGCTAAGTGATAAGGATAAATGTAACAACCCAAATAGGGCCTGGTCAGAAGTTGTGCGGTAAGTCGGTAAAGTAAGGGTATTTTCGTAATTTGAGTAAGAGGAATTTTGGTTAATAAGGAAGTATGTGTTAAAGGAATTAATCAATTAAGTGTTAAGTGAAGTGAAGGGAATTATAGGGTGTGCTTGTAGTGTATGGTTGTAGGGTGTTAGTGGTCTAAGGGCTGTTTTTGTATGGTTTGTGGGCATGGTGCCTTGGTTGTAAAGTGGATTTATTGGAATTGTTATGGTGTAAGTTAAGTTATGGTGCATAGAAGATATTTGTGCAAATAGGCTTGTGTGTGGTTAGTGTATGGTGCCATAAGTGGTGTTGTTAAGATAGATGGCTTGATTCTCTAAGATTGAGACATGTGGCTTGGAGGTTGGTGAGTAATTAATGAAAAGTAAGAGAGAGAAGGGAAGGGCAGAAATTGCCTAGCTTCCCGTGGAAGCTATCTCAATTTCTCTCTTTTCCTTTCTCATTTTCCCATCCTCCCCTCTCTCTTGCTTTCATTCTTCTACTCTCATCTCTCTTCTCTTGTGATTTCTTGAGTTTTGAGTGGGATCTTTGAAGGTTTGAGCTGGGAGTGTTAAAGAATCGGAAGAGAGAAGGAAGAGTAAAGGCAAGGATAAAGTGGATTCGTGAGGAGCTCGGTTTGAAGCTTTGATTTCCAAGTATGGGAGCTGTGTTCTTGAGTGTTGAGTTGGAATGGGTTAAATGCATGCAAGTGATTGGGAACTATGTTAAGGATTTTGTGTTTTCCCTTAATTTTCCTCCTTGGATCAACTCCATGTTGTGATTGCATGTCATTTGTAATCTTGAGTGTTTTATGAATGCATGTTTAATTTAAATAGTGATTTATAGTGAAGTGATAGTGATATAGTGAAATTGTTATGTGTTGTGAGAACATGATTATGCCATGTGAGTGAATCTTTGATAAATTGATGTTGGATCATTGTTTAAAATGTGTTTATGTGACGTTGAGAATGATGCGGTGTTGTGAATGAGCCATGAGGTAAGTGTTTGTGTCTCTTGTTTGCATGTATGGAGTATCGTGTGTGAAATGTGAAGGGAAAAGTGCAGAATGGGCGAATTTGGGTTCTGTCGCGATCGCGACAAGTGCCGCGATCGCGACAGAAGGCGGACTTGGCCCCTTGTTCTTGAAGAGCCCTCTGTCGCGATCGCGACGCTTGTCGCGAGCGCGACATAGAGCTCAGTAGCGGAACCCCCCGCGCGAGCGTGGAGGAAGGAACTGGTCTCTGTCGCGATCGCGACGCTTGTCGCGAGCGCGACAGAGCTCGGCCCCGTGAATTCTGCCGCGAGTGCTTCGTCGCGACCAGGCCTCTTGGCGTGAGGACGCGACGAAGTACCCCGTGCTCTGTCGCGAGCGCGACACCTGTCGCGATCGCGACAGAGGCCCTTCCTGCTTGCCTTGTTTCTGAATGTGTTTTCTTTTGTCCGCTTTGCACGGTTTCTCACTAGTGGATGAAATATGTTTGTGCTTATGACTCGTGATGCCATTGTATTAGTGTTTTAGTTATGAATTCTTTTGATGTTAGATTCTGGATTTGAATCTTGCTTTTGAATGTGTAACTTTGTGTGAGTCAATGTGTTGTCGAGCCTGAAGTGTCAAGGTATAGGATAATTAAGCATGCTTAAGAAGGGTTAGTGTACAACTGTTCTGTCCGCCCCGTTTGGGCGAAGCGGTCGACCTCCGAGATGGTCACCTTCCGTGTAGTGATAAAAATGTTTTGAGACTCCGGTCTTCCGCGCTACCTTCGGGTATTAAAGTGTTTTTGAGGCTTCGGTCTCCCGTGCCGTGTTCCCGTATCCTCCACCATTGAATTCGGGCTATAGTGTGATATGTCTGGTACTGGTTTAGTGAAGTGTTCAGATTATAGTGTGACTATAGATAGTGTATTGGTTTAGTGCTTTCTCTTATTATTCTGGTTCTCTGTACTCTGTTGCTTAATGATTTATGTATGCTAGTGCATGTTTCCTTGTATAGTGTGCTGTTGTGTTTGTTTCTCCCCACTAAGCGTTATCGCTTAGCACGGGCTTTTATCCCGTGCAGGTAGCGTGAAGGATTTTTGGGAGTGCTCGAGTCGTGCATCTGCAGGCAGGCCACATAGGAGTCGAGTTATTTATTTTTGTCTCCTCCTGTAATTTTCTTTTTGTATATGTATTATTTTGTAAAGGATTTTAACATTTGTAACCTTTTGGGATATTGTATATATAACTCTATATTTTAATTATATGATGAAGTATATTTCTATTATGTGGTTATTGAATGCTTCCACTTAGCGCATGTATGCTTCCGCTTTATGTTTTGTCGCGTCGTAAGTGAGCGTCGTGTAGCGC